>CP106724.1:123406583-124606583 GCA_025506655.1 Gossypium rotundifolium | reverse complement strand
CTTGTCTCCCACTCTCCTTTAAGCTGGTAAATTACCAAGGAAGAATCATAGTATACATCTAGCACTTTGATCTTGCGTTCTAAGGCTGCTTGAAGTCCCATGATGCATGCTTCATATTCTTCCATATTATTTGTGTAGTCAAAATCCAATCTACATGTGAATGGATAATAATCACCACCGGGACACCAAGACTGCCCCAATTCCATTTCCCACAGCATTCCATGCTCCATCAAAATTCATCTTCCACCGACAATCTTCAGTATTTGCCACATACATCAGCTCCTCGTTTGGGAAATCAAAGTTCAAAGGCTCATAATCTTCCAAAGCTCTACTAGCCAAGAATTCTGCTATTGCACTTCCTTTTATAGCCTTTTGGTTCACATAGGCTATATCAAATTTAGATAGCAGAATCTGCCACCTAACCATTCTTTCGTTCAAGGTAGTGGATTCCATCATGTACTTTAACGGGTCAAGTTTGGAAATCAAACATGTTGTGTGATATAGCATATACTGTCTCAACCTCCTAGTTGTCCAAATCAAGGCACAACATAATTTCTCGATCGACGAATACCTCATTTCACAATCAGTGAACTTTTTACTGAGATAATATATCGCCCTTTCTTTCCTTCCTAACTCATCGTGTTGTCCAAGCACACATCCCATGGATTTTTTGAATACTGACAAATACAGTATCAATGGTTTATTTGGATTAAGTGGGGAAAGTATTGGTGCGTTTGACAAATACTTTTTGACTTTGTCAAAAGCTTTCTGGCATTCATCTTCCCATACACCTAGATTGTGTTTCTTGAAAAGACGAAATATGGGATCACATTTCTCAGTTAATTGTGAAATAAATCAAGCAATGTAATTTAGCCTTCCAAGGAAACCTCGAACTTCTTTCTGAGTGCGCGGTGGAGGTAATTCTTGTATCGCTTTGATCTTGCTTAAGTCAACTTCTATTCCTTTCTCACTGACCACAAATCCCAATAATGATCGAGCTCTGAAAGTACACTTTGCCGGATTGAGTTTCAATTGAAATTTCCTCAATCTCAAAAATAACTTCTTCAAGATTTCAATGTGTTCTTTTTCTATTCAAGATTTGGCAATCATATCATCAACATATACTTCAATTTCCTTGTGTATCATGTCGTGGAACAATGTTACCATGGCTCTTTGATATATTGCCCCAGTATTCTTTAGTCCAAAAGGCATTACTTTATAGCAAAAGGTACCCCACAGTGTTATGAAGGTAGTTTTCTCCATATCTTCAGAGTGCATCTTGATCTGATTGTATCCTGAAAAGCCATCCATGACAATGAAAATCCTGACGTATTATCCACTAACGTATCAATATGCAGCAAAGGAAAATTATCCTTTGGGCTAGCTTTGTTTAGATCTCTGTAATCTATGTACGTTCGGACCTTTCCATCTTTCTTAGGAATTTGGAACAATGTTGGCAACCCATTACGAGTACTTGAGCTCGTAGAAAACCAAAGATCAAACCTGCTTACGGACTTCTTCTTTTATTTTCAATACCATATCGGGCCTCATCCTTCGTAGCTTTTCTTTGAACGGCTTGCATTCTTCTCTGATAGGAAGGCGATGTACCACAATATCAGTACTTAACCCAGGCATATCTTGGTATGACCATGCAAAGACATCTTTGAACTCTCACAATAACTCAATAAGATCTTGTCTCGTCTTCTTGTTTATGAGCATCCCAATTTTCACAACTTTTCCTTCTTCTAAGGTTATGTTCTCTATTTCTTCTTCATGGGGAAAAATCTGTTTCTCCTCTTGTTTTACCATTCTTAACAAATCCAGAGATAAATCGCAATCTAGGTCACCTTCAAAATCCCAAGACTCCTCTAAACACATGTCCTGCTCAAAATGGACCTCTGGATCCGTATTATCGTCACTCATGTCATTGATATCTAAGGACCTGTAATGGGTACGAAAGAATGTACAAAGAACAAATGAATTTGACAAATATTCACATGATATGAATGAAAAAATATACCATTTGGGAGGAAATTAGAATGTCAAAAGAATGAAATGAAAGAATGTTTACTCAAGTTAATTATCCAAAATGTATTTTATTAAAATAATAAGTTCTGAACATAAGCCTATGTCACAAAGAGATCTTTATCGTTCCTAGGCTAGAAAACAACAAAGCGTTCTGAATATTACTCTGTGTAATTCCTAAAAATTACAGGGAGCTCCTCTGCAGTCAATTGTCTAGAACGCTTCTAGGTTCATAAAGGCAAATGTCCATCAGGTTCCTTTGTTCTATTCCTTCCTCATGTATGGCATTGATGTGAGGACTTTCCAGTAACCCTTTCTCAGGGTGAATTATCCCTCTTGATACAAAGGTCTGGGATATGTGGGGGAATATCATTGGTTCCCACTGGGCATCTTCTCTATTCAAGCGTGCCCTTCTCCTCTCCTGCTTTTTCTCTATGTCCTTCCTTCTTTTTCTAATATCCGGCTTGAAACCCAAGCCAAAACGATCCCTTTTTCCCTTTAGTATTGGCACTTGAATCTCCCCTTGGAGGTATCTACCCAATCCTTTCCCTGGCAAGGCTCTTTTCCCCACCATCATTTGTAGACCCATCCTCGTGGTCTTGGACATCTTAGGCACAAGGACTTTACTCCCTTCTGAGATGAATGTTGCATTGACAAACTCTAAAAAACAGAAAAAACATTCAATGGCCTCCTCATTTGTCTCTACATATGGCGCATCATTGGTAACAGTCGCTATAATGTCCTCTTCCGCATTTATAGTGACCAGTCTACCATCCGTCACCAACTTCAGTTTTTAATGAAGAGATGAGGGCACCGCTCTTGCTGAATGAATCCATGGCCTTCCCAGCAAGCAATTTTACAAGGACTTTATATCCATCACTGGAAAGTCCACCTCATATGTGTTTGGGCCAATCTATAAAGGTATGTCAATTCTCCCCATCACCCTTCTCTCAGTACCATCAAACGCCCTCACTATGTTTTGGCATGCCTTCATGTGAGAACTATCTATTAGCAATCTCTTTAATGTCGATAATGGTAGAACATTCAAGGTTGATCCATTGTTAATCAACACACTTGGTAAAGTATATCCTTTGCAGTGAGTGGTTATGTGTAGGGCCCTAGTCGACCCCATACCCCCAGATGGAATCTCATCATCACTGAAGGAAATAAAATTGTCGGCACTTATATTACTAACTAATCAATCAAGTTTATTGACAGATATGTCTTTAGTAACATATGTCTCATTCAACACCTTCATCAGAGCTTCTCGATGAACTTTCGAACTTAAAAGTAAGGTTAGCACTGAAATACGGGCTGATTGTTTACGCAATTGCTCCACCACACTGTATACGCTGTGCTTTAAGAATTTCAAAAATTCTTTAGCCTCTTTTTCTTTCACAGGTACATTGATGAGGTTATCTAGCTCTTCTTCAGGCTCGATTAGCACATTTCTTGCCTTTTCTGGTTCTATTCTGGCGTTTACCGAGTCATTGCGTCTCCCACTTCGTGTATAAGATCCCTCTCTTTGGACCTCCTTGGAAGTATTAGTTGAGATTTTTATTCCCGGTGTCACTATGTTACAATTGTAGGTCCATGGAACCATCTTGTTATCCTTATAAGGAAAGGATACAGGTCTATGAATTATGACTTTAGGCTTGATTTGTATCTCGCCTTCTACATTCCTCGATTGGGAGATAATGATTTTCGAATAATTGACTTTTTGACTTGTCGATTCTCCCTCAATTGCATGTATATTTCCTCCCTCTGAGCCTTCTTCATAAAACTCTAGCTCCTTATTATCCATAAGGCTTTGTACCAATGCCCGAAACCTAGCACATTCTTGGATTTCATGTCCATCAGCTTCATGAAACTCACAGTAGTTCCTTGGTTCATCATTTCTTCCCTCGAGACTTGATTTTCTTTGCCCATTTCTCACCATTTCCCTCTAAATTATTCTTAACGGGATCTTTACTTTCGAGATATCCCCCTTGGTCCTTTTTATTAGATTTTCCCCAATCGCATTTACTCCCTTATCCCCATGATTGGGCAAGGGGTTCTCCACACTGGGTGTATCATTCAACTCAATAACTCCCAACTTAAGAACCTTCTCAACTACCCTCTTAAAGGCATTACAATTTTCTATTGAATGCCCCGTTATTCCTGCATGGTAATCACATTGAGCGTTGGAGTCGTACCATTTAGGATACGGGGGTTGTAATGGCTGTAGATAAAAAGGGGACACCATACGTTCCTCTAACAAAGTATGATACAGCTCCTTATACGTCATAGGGATTGGCATAAATTAGATTTTGTCGGCATTTTGTTTAGGAACTGATTCTTGTCTTGTCGCCCCTTGTTGCCTAGCGGTAACTACTTTCAGTTGATTAATAGTAACTACTTTTGAGTACCCTTTGTTGTACGTACTCTCATTGTTTACCTCACTCTCTTTTTGCCTAGGAGCAGGTCTCCTAGTGGTTTCTCCTGCTTCGATCTTGCCACCCCTTATGGCATTTTCAATCATTTATCCTGCCATAACTATATCTGTGAAGCTCTTGGTGGTGCTTCCTATCATATGAGTGATAAATGGCACTTTTAGAGTGTTGATAAACAGCATAGTGGTCTCCTTCTCTAAAAGAGGTGGTTGAACTTGCATGGCTATTTCCCTCCATCTCTGTGCATATTGCCTAAAGCTTTCATTTGCCCTTTTTTCCATGTTTTGCAACATGATTCTATCATGCGTCATGTCCATAGCATGATTATACTGCCTCATAAAAGCCTGAGCTAAGTCTCTCCATGAACTAATATTTGTGCGGCTCAGTTAATTATACCATCTAGAAGCTGCCTCCGTCAAACTATCTCAAAAATAATGAATCAAGATCTGATCATTGTTCACATATCCAGTCATGCGCCTACAGAACATAGTGATGTGAGCCTCAGGGCAAGTAGTTCCATTGTACTTCTTAAATTTAGGCATCTTGAACTTGTGAGGAAGCACCAATTCTGGGACCAGACTCAAGTCCTTTGGGTCAATACTGTGATGATAGTCAACATTCTCTAAAGCCTTGAATTTTTCTTCTAACCACTTACAACGCTCCTCCAACTATTTTGCAGATTCAGCTCTGAACCCCTCTCCCTCTGCTATGTCTAAGTCAGGAACAACAGGATTAGCGGGGTTGTCTCCTGGGTTAGATCCAAAATTGACTTGGAAGTTCATGGGCAGTCTAACATCAGCTTGACCTTGTTGAGGCCTTATTGTGACAGATGGCCTCTAGAGATACTCTTCAGGCTGTGTTGGTGCATGCAGTGGGGTAAAACCAGGAGGGTTTCCTTCATTTTCTTCTCCAGTAATGGCCATGGGACTCTTTCCTTTTTCCATCATACCGCTCATCATCTGGGCCATTTGGGCCATCACGTTCTTTTGGGCCTCTAACATTTGGTCCCTCATTTCCTGTTGGAGCTTTGCCATCTATTCTTGCATCTGGTATTGAATGTCTCTCTGGAATTGTTCCATCCTTTGGTCCATTTTCCTTGACTTTTCTCGTGTACCGTAAGGATGTTCAGCTTTCAGATTTTCTTTTTCTCTCTCTCCTATAATTTAAACTAATTAAATTCTCTCTACGAATTTGAATGCATATGATGTTATGTAATGCAAATGCATGAATGCAAAGAGGCATCGATTTTGATCAACTTCATTGTAGAAAACTTTATTAGAAAACAAATTCTTTTACATAAAATGGACTACAATAAGCTTTCTCCCTAAGTCCTAAAGTCTTAATTTTCCCTAATAACGAAACTAGCTCTTGATTATTATTTGACTGTAGTTCGTACTTCATACTTAATACATCAGCCTGTACTGCCAAAGTCTGTAGGTGATCAGCTACCTCTCGAATCTGAACTATGGCTTCTCCCATGAGATAATCTTGACTTCTGACTTGACCATGTAAATGATGAAGCTCTTCCTTCAAATGCTCTTCCCTTGTTTCAAGACACTCGATCCGAAGTTCACAACTGTGCAATACTAATTCTAACTCTTCAATTCAACCCTTCATTTATTCAATCTTGTTTAGGCTTGATTCTAACTTGATCACGGAATTACGACTCCGGTAATGATGAAGGGACCATCCAAGTTCAGCCACTTTAGCTTGCAATTCTCCCTTTTCATTTAAACTTCTACTAAGTTTTTCTGCATCTCTCGAAACTTTCTCTCCCAATAGTCAACTTTGGCCTTTTCCTCTTCAGCCTCTTATTTCCATTGTTGTGAAGTCTTCCCCAATCCAGTGTTCTTTATTGTCAGTCGCATCTTCTTATACTCTATCTTTAAGCTATCTCTGTAATAGCCCGATTTAGGGCCTAGTCGGGATAGTGATGCGATGCCACGAACCCGAGGTAAAATTATGAGTTTTCCAGGTTTATGCCATGTTTGCACGTTAGTATGAAAGTTTTGTAAGGCAATTTTATTAAGTTAAGGTCAATTGGTCCAAAAAGGACTAAATTGCAAAAGTTGTAATATAAGAATTTCTAGAAGCTTTTTGCATGAAATAGCTTTAGAATAATAATTATGAGCCCTTAAATAGCAATTTTCCCAAAATTTAATTTTTGGACAAAATTGGCCTTAAGAGACTATTATGGAAATTTTTAAGAGGAAGGGCATTTTGGTCATTTGGCCTAATTAGTAATTAAAATAGGATAAAGATGAGAAAATTTCACTCATCTTCTTCCTTGTTGCTGCCGAAAAATTAGAGACACCATAGCTAGGGTTCTTCATTTTTTTCAAGCTCATAGTAAGTTCATCTTAGCCCCATTTTTAATATTCTTCGTATTTTTGAAGTTCCTGTATTATGAATTAGCTAATTTTAGCTATAAAATGAGCTAAGATGCATGTTCAAAAATCTACCCTTGAATGACATGCTTGTTAAATGATGTTTTATGGAAGTTTAAGAGAGTTTGATGTTAAATAAACATCTTTTCCTTAATGAATTTCATAAAAAAATGGTAGTAGGGACCATTTTGTAACAATTATAAAATTTGTCATACCTACTAGAAATGGTGAGAATTTATGATTGTTATAGAAGAGAAAATGATTCAGTTGAGCATGAAGTTTAAGAAAGTTGCATGAAAATCATTTTACGAGAATTGAGGCAAAAGTGCAAATATTAGAAAGTATAGGGACAAAATAGTAATTTTTCTAAAGTATGATTTATGAGTCAATTTAGTCAATATGGTTTTTAAATGATCTATTTATGATTATAGATCAAGAAAAACGAAGCCCGGATCAAAACCGAGGCAAGAACAAAGTCGAGGACTAAATTGCACATCTACATACATTTTTGTATATTGAGGTAAGTTTGTATGATTTCTAAAGTTTTATGATTTTTATCATTAATTTTCTTAGTATAATGTACAATAATAGTATGAAATGATCATGTTATGTTCAAGCAAGAAATCACGATAATATGTACAAGCAAGTCCCGATTGAAGATGAATTTTCCTGGGATACTTGATCTACCACACAAGTTATCATGTAAGTCCAAGGCAAGCTTGGCATTGATCAAGATATCATGTAAGTCCAAGGCAAGCTTGGCATTGATCAAGTTAGCAAGCAAGTTATCATGTAAGTCCAAGGCAAGCTTGGCATTGATCAAGATATCATGTAAGTCCAAGGCAAGCTTGGCATTGAGCAAGATATCATATAAGTCCAAGGCAATCTTGGCATTGATCAAGTTAGCAAGCAAGTTATTATGTATGTCCAAGGCAAGCTTGGCATTGAGTATGTTATCAAGAGCAAGACTTCATATAAGTCCCTGTCAAGACATGGCCGTGAAACCAAGATGAGATAACCCATATAAGACCATGTCTAGGATATGGCTTTGGCATCATATTATGTGGGAAGAGATTTAGTATCCTCGGTTATTCACAGAAATTCATCGGGCAAATGAGTAAGCTAAAAGAAGATAGCAAGAAAGCTAAGAAAGTAAAGTTAGCATCAAGATGAAATTAGATGAAGTTGAGTATTATTCATGTTGTGAATGAGAAAGTAGATATCATGATTATTATTGTTATAGTATACTGATCAATGTGATCAAGTGATACAGGTATCATGGTTACCTTACAAGTATGATATTAGTAAGTGTCATGAGACATGTAAGAATCTATATGAGTAAGTAAGCTCTTTAGCTGAAATTCATAATACCATTGTTCATGTGAAATGGTTTATATTAAGCAATGACGATGCTATAAGTTGTTGCATGCAAACTTACTAAGCTATATGCTTACGTTATGATTCTTTCTTTTTATGCAGTCCCGCAAAGCTAACTCGTGGATCATTAAAGTCGGAGCTCGTAACACACTATCAACTCTTATTTTAGTATAGCCAATTTACTTTACTAAGTATGGCATGTATAGGAAACATTCATTTTGTGGACATGTTTTAATAAGGGCCTTTGTAAAGGCTATCAAGTTTATTATTCTTTTGTATATGGCTAAGTGATTGACCAAATTTGACTAAGCATGTATGTTTATTGAGATCAATGAAGCATGTAGTATTATTCATAAAATTGGGTTGTTATTGTATTGTTGAATTGTGTATGGATATGATCTTCATTTCGTGGTGGCTAACGGCTTGGTAAATAGCTCAGTAGTGCCCATTACGCTTGGACACACTGCAGTGTGTCAAGACCGTGTTAACCTCGCACCTTAGTATTATTAATCGAATAGGCCACGGGCAAATCCCACGATGCGTGTGTGTATGCCGTAAGACACACGATTTGGAATGGGCGTGTGCCTGCACCATGTTAATTTAGTCAAGATATCAAGGATTAGCACACGGTCTAAGCCCACGGGCGTGTCATGGCCGTGTGAAATTAGTCAGTAACCTCCCACGGTTGGTAGACATGGGTGTGTCTAAGCCGTGTAGAAATAGTCAATAGTTCTACACGATTTGAGGGCATGGGCGTGCTTAAGGGTACACGGGCGTGTTCCAAGTTGCACGGGCGTGTGAACCCTGCTTCAAAAAATGAGTTATTTGATTTTAATTTCGAAAGTTTTCTGACAAGAGTTAAAGGTCTCGTAGGCCCTTGTTATATGTGTTGACTAAGAAAGTGAAGTTTTTAAGTTGGAACAAAATTTTATAGCCCATAATTACATGTTTCAGTGAGTTCAAGCATAGTAATGTCTCGTATCTAGACCCAGTATCAGTCTTGGGTGCGGGGTGTTACATTTAGTGGTATCAGAGCTATGATTTAGTCAGTTTTAGGACTAATGTAGCATGAGCATGAGTCTAGCTATACATGCCATACGTAAGAATATTTTTATAATGATAGTGTGACGACTCTCATTTACTTAAATTATGTTTATACATATAGTAAATGGATCCCAAAAGAGCCGAGGCGATGATGTAGAAAGTAACGCACTGCACTACTCAGAAGGGACGGTGCAGATGAGAATGAGAATAGACCCACTACGGTGAGTCAAGAAGGAGGAGGAGAAGAGGCTAGAGAAGCCTTCCTCCATATGATGGATGCCTGGTACACGGAGTTCGTTCGAGCGAACCCGAATGAACAACCCCCTCCACCCCCCTGTTCCACAACCTACTCTAGTAGCCCCTCAAGTAGTAGAGGTGGTAAGAGGAGGTAAACCTCCAATTGATAGGGTCAGGAAGCATGGGGCAGAAGAATTCCGAGCTAGAAAAGATGATGATCCAGAAAGAGCTGAGTTCTAGTTAGAAAATACCATCTGAGTATTTAACGAACTATCCTGCACTCCTGATGAATGCATGAAATGTGTAGTCTCTCTCTTAAGAGATTCTGCTTACCAATGGTGGAACACCCTTGTGTCGGTGGTACCAAGGGAAAGGATCTCATGGGAATCCTTCCAAGAAGAGTTTAAGAAAAAGCATATCAGCCAGAGGTTTGAAGGTCAGAAGAGGAAAGAATTTCTAGAGCTGAAGCAAGGCAAGATGTCAGTAACTAATTATGAGCGAGAGTTCATACGACTCAGCAAGTACGCTCGCGAATGTGTGTCCACTGAGGCCATTATGAGTAAAAAGTTTGAAGATGGTTTAAACGAGGACATTAAGCTAGTTGTTGCTGTCCTCGAATTGAAAGAATTTGTTGTGCTAGTGGAAAGGGCTTGCAAAGCCGAAGAACTAGTAAAAGAGAAGAAGAAAATTGAAATGGAGTCTCACGATTCTAGAAAGAGACAGTGGAACAAGTCATTCCAATCGTTATCCAAGAAGTCAAGAGATTTTCCAGCTTGATCAGCTACTTCCACTGGGTTTTCAAGGAAAGACAAGAGTAAGCAGTATTCAGGAAATAAAGCACAGACCACTTCAGTTGCAAGTGTTGGAAATTTTAGATCTGACAAACCTGAATGTCCACACTGTGCCAGACGCCATTTGGGAGAATGCCGAGCACATAGAAATACATGTTTTAGATGTGGTTCCCAAGACCATTTCATAAGGGATTGTCCAGAGATGACTAAAGAAGAGAGAACTCAGAACCCAAGATCTGGGAGTATTGTCAGAGGGAGACCGCAGAGGAACCCAAAAAGTGGAGCAAGTGAAAGAGGTAACCCTAGAGAGCAGGCTGTGAGACCCGAGGGTAGAGTGCCTGCAAGGACTTATGCCATTCGCACTCGCGAAGAGGCATCTTCCCCTGATGTTATTACTGGTACCTTTTCTCCTTACAATACCAAAGTTATTGCTTTAATAGATCCCGGATCCACACACTCTTACATTTGCATGAAATTAGTACCGGTTTGGGTGAGCCTATAGATACCACAGAATTTGTGATTAGGGATGTCTAATCCTTTAGGCAAGAGTATGTTAGTTGATAAAGTTTGTAAAGATTGTCCATTAATAATTAGAGGTCATTGCTTTAAAGCAAATCTTATGTTGTTACCATTTGATGAATTCAACCTCATTCTTGGTATGGACTGGTTGACTACTCATAATGTAATTGTAAATTGTGGGAAGAAATACATTGAGATGAGATGTGAGAATGGGGATACTCTTCATGTAGAATCAGATGAGCAAGGTAGATCGTCGATAATAATTTCTCATATGATGGCGTAGAGATATCTAAGAAAAGGGTATGAGGCATTTTTGGCCTTTGTATTGAATGATAAAGAGACGAGTTAAAGATTGAATCAAGGCTTATAGTATGTGAGTATGTGGATGTTTTTCCCGAGGAATTACCAGATTACCACCGCTAGAGAAGTTGAGTTCAAGATTGAGCTAACTCCCAGATCTGCACCAATATCCATTACTCCTTATAGAATGGCTCCAACAGAGTTGAAAGAGTCAAGTTACTGCTTGCAAGAGTTGATGATAAAGGCTTTGCAAGATCAAGTTGTTCACCATGGGGCGCTCCGGTTTTGTTTGTGAAAAAGAAAGATGGCACCATGAGATTGTGCATTGATTACCGTCAGCTTAATAAAGTGACAGTAAAGAACAAGTACACATTACCTAGGATCGACGATTTGTTTGATCAATTGAAAGGAGCGACTGTGTTCTCTAAAATAGACTTGAGATCAGGGTACTACCAGCTGAGAGTGAAAGATTTAGATGTATCCAAGACTGCCTTTCGAACGATGTATGGGCATTATGAATTTTTAGTCATGCCCTTTGGGCTGACCAATGCTCCTGCGGTATTCATGGACTTAATGAGCCGCATTTTTAGACCATACCTTGACAAGTTTGTAGTCGTTTTTATTGACGACATACTGATTTATTCCCAAGACAAGAATGAACATGCTGATCATCTACGGATAATTTTACAGACTCTTCGTGAAAATTAATTGTATGCCAAATTCAGTAAAAGTGAGTTTTGGCTTAAGGAAGTGGGATTCCTGGGACATATTGTCTCGAGAGATGGAGTCCGAGTAGATCCAAGTAAGATCTCAGCTATAATAGATTGGAAACCACCGAAGAACATCACTGAGATTAGAAGTTTTCTGGGCCTAGCCAGCTACTATAGACGATTTGTCAAGGGGTTTTCTATGATTGCAACCCCGATGACTAAATTGTTACAGAAGAACGTGAAGTTTGAGTGGTCAGAAAGATGCCAACAAAGTTTTGAGAAGTTGAAAGCAATGCTGACAGAAGCTCCAGTTTTAGTACAACCTGAATCAGGGAAAGAATTTGTAGTCTACAATGATGCATCCTTAAATGGATTGGGCTATGTACTCATGCAAGAAGGCAAAGTGATTGCTTATGCCTCAAGACAGTTAAAACCTCATAAGAAGAATTATCCGACGCATGACCTAGAATTGGCCGCCATAGTCTTCGCATTAAAGATCTAGAGACACCATTTATACGGTGAACGATGTCAGATTTTTACCGATCACAAAAGTTTGAAGTACTTGATGACGCAGAAAGAGTTGAACTTAAGACAACAAAGATGGTTAGAGTTGATAAAGGACTATGAGTTGGTCATCGACTACCATCTAGGAAAGGCGAATATAGTCTCCGATGCTTTGAGCAGGAAGTCTCTGTTTATTTTAGGAGCATTGAATTCAAGGATATCCTTGTTCCACAATGGCTCCATTTTAGCTGAGCTAAGAGCTAGACCAATGTTCCTTCAAGAGATCTTGGAGGCTCAGAAAGAAGATAGTGAATTGCAAGTTAAGAGAGCTCAATGCGAGTCAGATGCTGAATCTGACTTTTAGATTAATTCTGATGGATACTTGATGTTCAGAGATAGAGTTTGTGTTCCGAGAAAAGAGGAGCTTATATAGAGAATTTTGTATAAAGCACATAACGGGTGTTTATCTGTACATCCGGGTAGCACCAAGATGTATAATGATCTAAAGCAACAGTATTGGTGCCGAAAATGAAGAAAGACATTTCAAAATTTGTTACCAAGTGCATGATTTGTCAGCAAGTAAAGGCTGAACACCAAGTACCTTCGGGTTTACTTCAACCTATCTTGATTCTCGAGTGGAAATGGGACCGTATCACCATGGATTTCGTAACGGGTTTACCATTGTCTCTGAGCAAGAAAGATGCTGTTTGGGTAGTGGTTGATAAACTCACGAAGTCAACCCACTTTATACTGCATTTAGTGGATTATTCCCTGACAAGTTGGCAAACTTGTATGTTTCGTAAATAGTAAGACTTCACGAGTTCCTTATCGATCATATTGATAGAGATCCGAGATTCACATCTAGATTCTTGAAGAAGCTGCAAGAAGCTTTGGGTACAAAATTGAGTCTTAGTGCAACTTTTCACCCTCAGACTGACGATCAGCCAGAAAGGTTAATTCAAGTACTCGAGTACATGCTCAGATGTTGTGTTTTGGAATTCCAAGGCAGTTGGGAAAAGTTTCTCCCATTGGTAGAATTCGTCTATAATAATAGCTTTCAGTCGAGCTTAAAGATGGTGCCTTATGAGGCCCTATATGGGCGTAAGTGCAGAACTCCCTTGTTTTGGACTGAACTCAAGGAGAACCAAATTCACGAGGTTGATTTGGTTAATGAAGCTGAAGAGAAAGTGAAAGTAATTCGAGAATGTTTAAAAGTCGCCTCAGATGCATGTAAATCCTATTCGGATTTAAAGAGAAAAGAGATCGAGTACCAAGTTGGGGATAAAGTCTTTTTGAAAGTATCACCATGGAGAAAAGTTCTCAGATTTGGCCGTAAAGGCAAGTGAAGTCCACGTTTCATTGGACCTTACGAGGTTACGGAGAGAATTGGGCCGGTAGCTTACCGTTTGGCTTTGCCATCAGAATTAGAGAAGATACATGATGTGTTTCACGTGTCAATGTTACACGCTACAGATCAGACCCTTTGCATGAAATTACCCCTTCGGAAATAGAGATTCATCCCGACATGACTTACGGTGAAGAACCAGTCAAGATTTTGGCTCAGAAAGTTAAGCAACTAAGAAATAAGAGTATTGTCTTAGTAAAGGTATTGTGGCAAAGGCACGGAATCGAAGAAGCTACATGGGAATCAGAAGAGAGTATGAGAAATCAGTATCCAAACCTTTTTGTTGGTAAGATTTTCAATGACGAAAATCCCTAAGGGGGAGACTTGTAGCAGCCCGATTTAGGACCTAGTCGGGATAGTGGTGCGAGTCCACGGACTTGAGGTGAAATTATGAGTTTTCTAGGTTTATTCCATGTTTGCACGTTAGTATGAAAGTTTTGTAAAGCAATTTTATTAAGTTAAGGTCAATTGGTCCAAAAAGGACTAAATTGCAAAAGTTGCAATATATGAGTTTCTAGAAGCTTTTTGCATGAAATAGCTTTAGAATAATAATTATGAGCCCTTAAATAGCAATTTTCCCAAAATTTAATTTTTGGACAAAATTGGCCTTAAGAGACTATTATGGAAATTTTTAAGAGGAAGGGCATTTTGGTCATTTGGCCTAATTAGTGATTAAAATAGGATAAAGATGAGAAAAATTCATTCATCTTCTTCCTTGTTGCTGCCAAAAAATTGGAGACACCATAGCTAGGGTTCTTTATTTTTTTCAAGCTCATAGAAAGTTCATATTAGCCCCGTTTTTAATATTTTTCGTATTTTTGAAGTTCCCGTATTATGAATTAGCTAATTTTAGCTATAAAATGAGCTAAGATGCATGTTCAAAAATCTACCCTTGAATGACATGCTTGTTAAATGATGTTTTATGGAAGTTTAAGAGAGTTTGATGTTAGATAAACATCTTTTCCTTAATGAATTTCATAAAAAATAGTAGTAAGGACCATTTTGTAACAGTTATAAAATTTGTCATGCCTACTAGAAATGGTGAGAATTGATGATTGTTATAGAAGAGAAAATGATTCAGTTGAGCATGAAGTTTCAGAAAGTTGCATGAAAATCATTTTACGAGAATTGGGGCAAAAGTGCAAATATTAGAAAGTATAGGGGCAAAATAGTAATTTTTCCAAAGTATGAGTTATGAGTCAATTTAGTCAATATGGTTTTTAAATGATCTATTTATGATTATAGATCAAGAAAAATAAAGCTCGGATCGAAACTGAGGCAAGAACAAAGTCGAGGACTAAATTGCACATCTACATACATTTTGTATATTGAGGTAAGTTTGTGTGATTTCTAAAGTTTTATGATTTTTATCATTAATTTGCTTAGTATAATGTACAATAATTGTATGAAATGATCATGTTATGTTCAAGCAAGAAATCACGATAATATGTACAAGCAAGTCCCGATTGAAGATGGATTTCCCTGGGATACTCGATCTACCACACAAGTTATCATGTAAGTCCAAGGTAAGCTTGGCATTGATCAAGATATCATGTAAGTCCAAGGCAAGCTTGGCATTGATCAAGTTAGCAAGGAAGTTATCATGTAAGTCCAAGGCAAGCTTGGCATTGATCAAGATATCATGTAAGTCCAAGGCAAGCTTCGCATTGATCAAGATATCATATAAGTCCAAGGCAAGCTTGGCATTGAGCAAGATATCATGTCAGTCCAAGGCAAGCTTGGCATTGATAAAGTTAGCAAGAAATTTTTTATGTATGTCCAAGGCAAGCTTGGCATTGAGTATGTTATCAAGAGCAAGACTTCATATAAGTCCATGTCAAGACATGGCCGTGAAACCAAGATGAGATAACCCATGTAAGACCATGTCTAGGATATGGCTTTGGCATCATATTATGTGGGAAGAGATTTAGTATCCTCGGTTATTCACAGAAATTTATCTGGGAAATGAGTAAGCTAAAAGAAGATAGCAAGAAAGCTAAGAAAGTAAAGTTAGTATCAAGATGAAGTTAGATGAAGTTGAGTATTATTCATGTTGTGAATGAGAAAGTAGATATCATGATTATTGTTATTATAGTATACTGATCAATGTGATCAAGTGATTCAGGTATCATGGTTACCTTACAAGTATGATATTAGTAAGTGTCATGAGACATGTCAAAATCTATATGAGTAAGTAAGCTCTTTAGCTGAAATTCATAATACCATTGTTTATGTGAAATGGTTTATATTAAGCAATGACGATGCTATGAGTTGTTACATGCAAACTTACCAAGCTATATGCTTACGTTATGATTCTTTCTTTCTATGCAGTCCCGCCAAGCTAACTCGTGGATCATTAAAGTCGGAGCTCGTAACACACTATCAACTCTTATTTTGGTATAGCCAAGTTACTTTACTAAGTATGGCATATATAGGAAACATTCATTTTGTGGACATGTTTTAATAAGGGCCTTTGTAAAGGCTATCAAGTTTATTATTCTTTTGTATATGGCTAAGTGATTGACCAAATTTGACTAAGCATGTATGTTTATTAAGATCAATGAAGCATGTAGTATTATTCATAAAATTGGGTTGTTATTGCATCGTTGAATTGTGTAGGGATATGATCTTTATTTTAGGGTGGCTAATGGCTTAGTAAATAGCCTATAAGTGCCCACATGGTTGGACACACGGGCGTGTGTCAAGACCGTGTTAACCCTGCACCTTAGTATTATTAATCAGAATAGGCCACGGGCAAATCCCACGGCCGTGTGTGTATGCCGTGTAAGACACATGGTTTGGACATGGGCGTGTGCCCAGACCATGTTAATTTAGTCAGTATATCATGGATTAGCACACGGTCTAAGCCCACGGGCGTGCCATGGCCATGTGAAATTAGTCAGTAACCTCCCACGATTGGTAGACATGGGCGTGTCTAAGCCATGTGGAAATAGTCAATAGTTCTACATGGTTTGAGGGCATGGGCGTGCTTAAGGGTACCCGGCATGTTCCAAGTTACATGGGCATGTGAACCCTGCTTCCAAAAACGAGTTATTTGATTTTAATTCCGAAAGTTTTCTGACAATAGTTAAAGGTCTCGTAGGCCCTTATTATATGTGTTGACTAAGAAAGTGAAGTTTTTAAGTTGGAACAAAATTTTAAAGCCCGTAAGTACATGTGTCAGTGAGTTCAAGCATAGTAATGTCTCGTATCCAGACCCAGTATCGGTCTTGGGTGCGGGGTGTTACAATCTCGATCTTCTTCAATCTTCCGTTTCTCCTTTCTTACTTTCTCAACTTCGGATTTTTGTATATCGACATCAAGCTTCAAGTACGTATTTTCTTCTTCTAACTTTTCTATTTTCTTTTCAAGCTCTAAATTTGTTCTTTCGAAATCTTGTTTCATCATCTCCATTTTTTATGGGACCACTTGTAGAAATTTTTCAATCGGTCGAGCATCTTCTAAACTTGGCCCAGGAATATTGTCGTTGACTCTCTTACTCCACCATCTGCAATACTCTGGATTTGTTATTGGGCCCACATCTACTCTCTTCATGTGACCGGTCTATTTCCAAGCACTAGTAATCTCCTTAACCATCTTCTTGTAACTATTTCCTTTAAAAGAAAATTCACTTTGAGCTAAACTGTGAGTAGTTGATACAAATTGCCTTGATCTGAATTGCCTTAATACGAGCAAAGGTGCATATCCAGTGGCTCCCCAAATTTCGAGTAGAGGGACCCAATCAAAACTCCTGCACCGATACAAAACTTTATCAGGAATCATCTAGGGGGCTCTCCATTCCACATCTTCTTCCAGGAGATTTCATAGAAGTGCTATCCAATTTTCCTCGGTTATATCGTCTCTCCTCGGAGTGGCCACTATCTCCTTTAATGGAGAGTAATTTTCTGAGAAGACCCGACAAGAAACCCTGTCCACTTTCCAAAAGTGACTATGAAACCAAGCCAACAATAACTGTGCACTCCTATAAATCTGCCCTCATTAGCTCTCCTACATGTACTCAAAGACAAAATCGCCGGAATAGGTGTGACTTGCTTGTCAAGTCGATAAAAGAGATCTGAAACAGCTTCGTCCACATATCCCAATGCCCTCGGAAAGATCACTAATACATATATACTCAAAGAAAATATATCGACTTTCTTTCTCATATCTAGATGTTCTAAAATCAAGTCATTCAAAGCTTTCCACGAGATGCAGTTATACTCACCTTTTTGCTGGATTCTGGCTGTAACCCACTGCTCGCTCATCCCGGTGATACTCATTAGTTTCCTTACAAAGGTTATAACATTAGGGGCCCTCGAGTAAACTCTATCAACTTGAATCTTAGGACATCGCAAGAGAGCCGTATACTCCTCTACTATAGGAACCAAATCGACTCTTCCAAAAGTAAAGCAACTATATGCAGGATTCCAATATTGAGAGATGGCTCAAAATAGATGTTGATCTACCTTAATATCCAACAGATACGACAAGTCTCCATAGTTGCTGTAAAACAAATACTTAGTCTCGCTATTCCACTGATCCCATATTTCTTTTAATTCCTAAAGACTGTTCTGCGTCACACTGATGCAAGTGTAATCCCATAACTCGAACTTGTACCCTTCGGCTAGGCTATCTCCTTTTTCTAACTGTGTTTGCTCTGACCATCTACGGACAGCTGCATTGTCCTCCACTTTATCAAGGAATTCGTTCACCATAACCAGCTTTCTAATTTGGAAACTGATCGTGAACTAATACCTCTTTAAGATATGAAATGACATGCAACAAGATAAAACATAATTGATTAGTAACATGAAATAAAGTATAAAACAAATAATTCATCACCTATCTGGGTAATTGTTAAAGTTTGGGTATAGATCTACCTAGGGTAAGCACTTAGCTTTTCTATATGTGGTTTTAGTTCTAAAGTTTAAGGTACCCGAACCAGCAGATTCCTCGATCCTCACCTATTATAGGCTCATATGGACCGAGTTCAGTTCAGGGGAATACATTTCCCTATGACTGCACGAAGATGAAAATCTCACGAAGACATAGGTACGGATGTATTCCGAAAGGGTTTCACTATCCTGCACGGAGGTGAAAACCTCACGAAGGAGTAGCTACTTACTCCCACTTAAGGGTGTGACCACAACGGTCATGCAAATGCAATGCAAAGATATTTTATATAAACAGAATCACATGCAAAATAAAAAGGATCATAATTTTTAAAATCAAAATTTAAAAGTCAAACAAAAGGACATGAAATTATCAATTTTATGGCTTGACTCTCACGATCCCCAGTGGAGTCGCCAAGCTGTCAAAACCATTTTAAAATCGGGTTTATAAAAACGGGGATCGACTTTTAAAAATGAAAGTGGGAGTCGCCACCAATCTTTTTTTACTTAGGTGTGATTGAATCACCTTATAAAACGTTTCATTTTAAAAACATTTTTGGTCCACAAAAACAAGAAAACGAGTTCGGGAGTCGGTTACGTATGAGGAAGGGTTAGCATCCTTATAACGCCCAAAAATTGGCACCAAATTGATAGAATCATGTTCAAATGTTAAAAATAAGAAAATTATAAAATATGATCCTTTTATTTGAAAGAAAACCAAGACTTACCTATTCCAAAGAAATAAAGCACTTTACCCAAGAAGTTAAGGTATAGCACCTCATGACTTTTAAAATTAAGCTCGTCTTTCTTTGAGGAAATTCCTACCTCGAGATGCAAAATGTTGAACCCAATAAGTTAAGGCAAAACACTTTGAATTCCCAAGAATAGGTTTTTTTTATTTTAAAATTGATAAATCTCAAATTTCTTAAAACAATGAGATATGTAATACCTAAAGTTTCACGAGAAAAATCGAACCCAATAAGTTAGGGCAAGATTCTTCTCGAAATTCCCCAAATATCACATATCATCATATTTTAAAAATTATTTGAAATAAATTTAGAAAATAGAGATACGTAATATTTAAAGTTTCACGAGAAAAATCGAACCCAATAAGTTAGGGCAAAATTCTTCTCGAAATTCCCTAAATATCACGTATCATCGTACTTTAAAAATCATTTGAAATAAATATTTTTAAGCAGATATTTATATAAAAATAGTTGTGTGAATCATTCAACGCATCACATATGCCTAATATCAATTTATCATAATCACCAACTATATTAACAATTTCTACTAATAGAGAATAATAAGAAATAATGAATGATTTAAACAATAGAAATATTATACTAAAACCTAAAAAAAACATGAAGAATAGTGTAATAAACAATGAAGATAAAATAATATATGTATAATGTAAAGTCAAAAATATATAGTGTATGATACATGAATTATAAAATAATATATAAAAACATAGGAATTTTAAACAATTTTACATATACAAATAATAATAATATAAAATATGATAAAACATTTAATAATAACAAAATAATTTAAATGAAAAAATTAGAATTAAATAGATATAAGGGGTTAAATAGCAATTAAAACAAATAGGAAAGATTAAATTAAAATATGCGATAAATTACAAGGATTAATTTAGCAATTATTCAAAATGTGAAAATGGCATCGTTTTAATTTTTACTTTTAAAACTGTCTAAAGGATTTAATTAAAACAAAATATAAATTTTGGGCCAATTTTATAAAAAAAATAATTTCCAATTGGACCGAATTGAAGCACATAGAATTGCGGAGGGATTGAAATTGAAATTTTCCCTTTTTTCCACGCGGACCCTAGTTCGAATCCGTGTCAACGCGCGGGTCATGTTTTATCAAAACTGCGTCGTTCCATTTTTCTTATAAATATCAATTTGATAAAAAAAATTCACTTAGTCAAGTATTTAAAAAAAAAAACTTTGAAAATTCTCTGGAATGTTCGGTTCTTCGCCTGAGCTCCGTCTGTCGGATCTCCTCGCCACGCGCCACATGCCACACGCGCCTCCGTGGCCGGTGGCCGGAGGCTTAAAAATTCCTATTTTTCCCCATCTTTTGAAAGGTAACTCCTTTTTATCCTCTCTTCAACAGTGGTTATATACAAACACACATATATATAGAATGAAAATAAAATTAAAATAAACAATAGGATGAAAGACGAATCACCTTTGAAAAACAAATTTGTTTTTTTGTTTCTATGAATATTTCTCTCTGTATTTCGCGATAATATTTGTGTCATGTCTGCGTGTGTAACAATACAAACTTGTGTTCTCTGTGTTTTTGTAAATTGCGACTATTTTTTTTTTTTTTTGTGTTTGTGCGATCCCCTCCAAAAAAATCCCCTTTTTACAGATTTTACAAAGGGGTTTTATAACCCCAAAAACAAAAATAAAAAAGGAAAGCATATCTTTTTATATCTATTATTTCCTTTTTGCTGCTATTTGCTCCTTTCTGCTTCGATTTCTTTCTTCTTTTGCAAGTTAAAAGCGGGGATCGTGGCTTTGGGATGATATGCGCGCTGATGATGGCGTGGTCGGAGGCTACTGGAGCAAACTACGGCGCGATGATCTGGCTACTGGGATTGAGGCTTGACGTTTGGGTTGACCCCTGCGGTGCTAGAGTTTCAGGAAACCCTAAGTTTCTTGATTGTCAAAGATTTGGGTCTTTTGGGCCGCACAAATCTGGGTCTGGGGTTGATGGGTAGTTTAGTGGTTTGGGCTAAGTGTAGCAAGTTTTTATATTGGGTCAAAGGGTATAATTTGGTCCTAAGATAATGGGTTTAATCTATTTTGGTTTGTAAACAAACTAGACTTTATCTTTTTATTTTTATTTTTTATTTTTTTGGCTTTGTTTCATTTCACAGGGGCCCAGGCAAAATTGGTTATTACACTTATGTAATAAATTACCTACTGAACTCAACGGTTAGAGTATTGCTTTCATACGGCGGGAATCATTGGTTCAAATCCAATAGTAGGTAGAACTTATTAGATACCATCGATCCCGGTGTCTAATAAGTTTTTCAACCCACCTTCTTTTTTTCTTTTATTGATTTTCTATCTTTTTCATCCTATTCTATTTCCGTTTTCAATTTTAAAATTTTTCGTTAGATCAAAATTTTATTTCACTTTTGATTGTATTTGATTCTATTTAATCGGCAGAATAAAAAGGGGATGTATAAACGAAAATTCTATTTCTACGAAAATTCTTTCGATTAACCAACTCGTTACGAAATCGCGTTGATAGCCTCGACTCGTGTCCTAGCCCGTCTGAGAGCTATATTTGCCTCAATTGTTTGCCTCTTGCCTTCAGCTTTCCTCAAGTTAGCTTCCGCTATTTCAAGAGCTTGCTGAGCTTCTTGTGGATCAATGTCACTACCCTTCTCCGCATCATTTACTAAAATAGTGATTTCATTGTTGCCTATTCTAGCAAAACCACCCATCGAGCCATAGTTAACCATTGTTCGTTAAGTCAGTATTCTAAAAATACCTATATCTACAATTTGTGGCTATAGGCGCGTGATTTGGTAATACGCCAATTTGTCCGCTATTAGTAGATAAAATGATTTCTTTCATTCAATCCCAAACAATTTGATTAGGGTAATTACGCAAAGATTTAAGGTCATTTCTTCAATTTGCTCTCCATTTCTAAGTTCGTAGCCTTCACGGTAGCTTCGCCGATGTTACCTACAAAATAAAAGGCACATTCGGAAGACCGTCTAATTCTCCGGAAAGGATCAATTTAAATCCTCTAATTGTTTCGCTAGACCAACATATTTCCCGGGAATCGGTAAATACTTCCGCTACGAAAAGGGTCAGGATAAGAAACGCTCAATTTTTCGCGCTCTTGGTGCTAGTTAAGCGATCCTCTTGGACAATTCGTCCAACCCAAGGATAGCTATAATGTCCTCAAGTTCTTTGTAACACCGTAAGGTTTGCTTAACCCTTTGTAGTTTCATAATGTTCCTCACCAATGATTCGAGGTTGGAGCATAGTGGACGTTGAGTCTAAAGGATCTACTCTTGGATAAATACCTTTGGCGCCTAATCCTCTTGATCATACGGTAGTAGCATCTAAATTCAAAATGTTGTGGCGAGGTGGTAGGTCAAATCATCCACAGTACATAAACTACTTGAATAGAAGTTATGGATCCCTCCTTGGTAGAAGTAATTCTTTCTTGTGTACCCATTTCGGTACTAAGGGTGGGTTGATAACCCACAATGGAAGGCATTCTACCCAATAAGGCAGATACTTCAAATCCCGCTTAGACAAAATAGAAGATATTGTCTATAAATAGAAGTACGTCTTGTTCATTAACATCTCAAAAATATTCTACCATAATTAGGGCATTTAACATGCATTTATCGATTCCAATCCATTAAATCCTCAGACCACTCAGGAAATTGAAATAATAACATACGGGCAATGTTTTTAACTATTATCAGTGAAGGTAATATAATATATTTTCTAAGAATTGATTGGGTTATTAACATGGAGCCCCTTATTACTTGAGCAAGTAAAAGACTATCCCAAGCTTCTGCTATTTGTATCCTCATTTTCTCTTCTCTTTTGTATTTGTCTCTTTTGGCCTCGTCTTTTTTCTCGATCTTTTTTTTTTTGTATAATCAAAAATTTTTTATTCTTTGTTTTTACATATCCAATTTCGAGATATTTGTTTCAGTGGTCTAGAAAAATCAAAAGAAAAAAAGAGTGGTTTGTCTACTCTCTCCAAAAAAAAGGGGGAATGTACATTTGCTTGAAACAACTCCCAAGTAATTGTTTTACGCCTTTTGGCACGCATGGAACCTTTTATTATGTCGCGCCGAAAATCTGATTGTTGTGAATAGCGTATCAAAGCCACTTCGTCTGTTTGATCAGGATCATTAGCATCCTTCGTATTAGTATAAGTATCAGCGTTTGCCTGGTTATTATTATTAGTAACAATCATGATGCTCTTGGATTTTCTTGAATGAATTTCATGCTCTGCTATTACATTTTCCTCGTTTTCTCCCTCCTGTTGTTCTAAATCGTTGATTAATTTGTATGACCATCGAGGAACTTTTTTACTTATTTCTTTTATTCCAATAGATTTTTTTCTAATTGTTTGATTGTTGGGATTAGGTATAACTATATTGAATAAAAATTTCAAAATTTTGACTCGATCCTTGCAATCAATATTTCCCTATTCATATCCTGTCAATTTCAATAAAGAGAGTTCTTTTTTTTGTTGCTAATGATTTTATATTGAGTGTATCTGGTGTCTGTTCAAGTTCGTGATAATCAGTAGTAAGAAGTAGAGCATGAATTTTATTTATCCAAAATAGATCCGTATTTTTTTTTTATAAGTTTGATTTATGCTTAAAGGAGATCCCCATTTTTTGATTCTTCCGCGGTAAGGTCCATGCAAGAAAGGATCATATAGTTTAGGCAAGTATTCTCTTTTAGTTTCATTATTAGAGAATCGAGTCCTTTTTTCAAGTATGCCCAGATCAAAAGATTCCTTATCTAAAGATTCGACTCTTTTATAAACTCCTTACTAAAATTTCTTCTTTTAGTTCATTGATTAAACTCAATCAAGATACAATTCATCGGAAAACAATTTTTCTGGTGTGAAAAAATATTTTTTTTTCTATCATTTCCCCAAAATTTGCTAAATTGGGTGGATACGTAAGAGATATTTTTTTTTCTTTTCCATCACTTTGACATGTATAAAAAAAATATTGTGACATTTTATTTTTTATAGCATTTTCAACTCGGTCATTTTTTATATATCGCAAAGGTCGATTCCATCGTTTAGAATCAAAAAGAAGTGTCACAAGAGGTTTTTCAATCCATAATAAATATTTATCTTCTTTTTTTTAATATTTCTATCTTCGAACTTTCTTGATTCTCATCCAGATAAGAAGTTTCATAAACCGGTCTATTTTTATAATATGTCTCTTTAAAACGAAAGTGGAGTTTGCCCTTTCTTTTTTTTTTTTCATTCCAGTCACTCATAGCTTTTTTGTTTCGTTGATTTTGCTCGGATTCAACTCTTCCTCCAAAAAGGGAAGAAGAAGTATTTTCTTCGGTCCCCTGCTTCAGTTAGCCCTCCCCTTCGAAATAGTTTCTATTTTTATGTTTCTTTCTTCCTCACTTTCCCCACTTCTTCCATTTCAAAATTCCTTTCAGGTTTCTTAGTTAGAATGGGTGACGGTATTCCGCCTAAATAGTAAACACAGTAATAAATAATGAATACTAAAGATTTGAGCCATAGAATTTCTAAATTCGATACAAGATACTTATTAGATCGAATAAGTATATTAGACCTAATTAAATTATTTTGTTGTATCCAGACTAATACCAACCCAACCCATTTCATTAATAAAATATGACCAATTAACCAACCAACAAAACTACTTGTTACAAATAACATATTGTTGTTGCATCGAAACATATAGATGTTGACTAATCTGGCTAACATTGAACTTGGAAAAATGAAATGGTTGAATATTTGAATAATGAGATTATTTAGGAATACACATTGAATGCTAAGATTACGCATTGAATTTCTGGTAGGACATCTATGATCAAAAAAGTCTTTGTGATTGTTCCGGAAGAAATGAAACAAAAGATATGGTAGAGCTAGGATGCTTATTGTATGCGATTTACCCAATGCTAAATGCAGAGGTACATAGTAGATTGATATGAACATCATGAGTCGGCTTGCAATAAACCCGCTTGTTGCTTGATACTCTCTTCTCGTTCCTTATTCTCCTTTTTCCATAACCCGAGCTCGTAGAAGGAAGATATAAGAGGGACCTATGGATAGTATGGTCAGATAGTATGGTCAGAAATCCATAATAGAGTCCGACCATAGCGAATCAATTGATTATTGTCATACATAAGGATATTAGATTCCACGGTATAAAAGATTTTAAAATCATCATTAACCTCCTTTTTTCTTTTCTATTTACGGATTATTATATGATGATTTTTGAACTTTCCATATACATATATAGAAATAGAAAAGATAGACTAGAACCGACATCTCTTATGTCATGTCAATAACAATATAAAAATGGAATTGGGATCTAGATGGAATATAATGAAATAGAGCCACTTTGAGGTTCCCTATGAAATGAGGCATGGAACAGAGCCACTACGAAGAAGTTCGAGGGTTACGAAGGAAACTTCGAGTTCATATTGGTCATGGGTTGAGAACGGAATTTGAACTCTATGAGATCTAATCTCCGTTGTTCCTCGATAGAGCTCAATGATGAAGCGATCGGTCGTTAATCGACTTGTCATAGGTTTGAATCCTACTTGAGGAGATTTGATTCATTCCAAATTAAAGAATTGAAATGTCGAATGAAAGGGTTTGCTTTGACCGTTAAGAGCGGTAACCCATTCCCCGTGTCTTTGTTTCTATTGCATTCTATCCCATCGTATCACATTCGCTCGCGATATTTGAGAATCACCGTCAATACCTCGGTGTAGGTGTCCGTGATAATCCTTTGTTCCATAGTCCCGGCTATTTATAACCACCAATTAAGAATTCTCGATGTACTAGTACTAGCAAATGCCTCAAAGATGCAATCATCGATTCTCTCGAAAGGCCATAATTACATGAGCAAACACATTAATTTAATGACGAGGAGCAAATTTTTTCTATGCTACTAATACTTGTACTTGCTCTGCTATTCTACCCAAGCCTAGCTGAGGAAGAGTTACGGGGCGTAAAATAAAAAAAAATATGCTTAATTTATTTTGTTTTAGCCGGTAATACTATATATAAATATAAAATAGAAAAGTAAATATACGATAAATAATAAATAAAATGCCACTCCATTTTGGCAAAAGACCCACGCCCAAGTTCCATAGCTTTGGGTCCGCTATCCCGATCATGATTTTTCTACCCCCAGAGGGAAAGGTCCTTCCCTTTTGTACCGGTTGTGGGCGAGGAGGGATTCGAACCCCCGACACTGTGGTTCGTAGCCACTTGCTCTAATCTTCTGAGCTATAGGCCCCACCTCGTCTCCACTGGATCTATTCCCAGGAGTACCCTAAAAAAAAGGAACCTTTCCTCTCCCCAACCATTTCGGGTTAAGAAGATGTGAAAGTGCCTTTCTCTCTATAAGAACGGTACGTTCCAAGGTGTAAAGTGGGAGAGTGGGGATTTCATAATTGGGGTTTTGAATAAGATGACCTTTTCATTTTTCATTCTTATTACTTTTTCAATATGAAAAAGTAATAAGAATGAGAGGTGTTAAGCTTTTATCATCCTGGCGTTGAGCTATTTTGTCGCAGGACCTCTCCTACAAGATCGCCACCGCAGAGAGTTTAACCACCAAGTTCGGGATGGATTGGTGTTGTTCCTCTACGCCTAGGACACCAGAATATCAAACCATGAACGAAAAAAGGCGTGCGAGAAAAGGAAAAACATATTGGCTAGTGATTATGAGGCCCCAATTCTTGACTGGAGGGGACACCAAAGGCCTCCGCCCTTTCATCCCATGGATAGATAGAGAGGGAAGGTAGAGCTTTTTGTTTTTTCATGTTGTCAAAGAGTTGAACAATGGATTTTTCGTGTTGTCAAAGAGTTGAACAATGAAAATAGATGTCGAGTGCCTGATCAAATTGATCGGGTCATGTAGGAATAAGGTTCAAGTCTACCTGTCTGTTAGGATGCCTCAGCTGCATACATCATTGCACTTTCACTTGACACTTATCGTAATGATAAATGGCTCGTCTCGCCGTGACCTTCTCTTGAATTCTCAAAACTTCTATCACTTGATCCCTGCAGGGACAGAGAACCCCTTGTCGTTTCGAATGTGCTATCGGAGGCTCTGGGGAAGTCGGAATAGGAGAGCACTCATCTTGGGGTGAGCTTACTACTTATATGCTTTCAGCAGTTATCCGCTCGCACTTGGCTACCCAGCGTTTACCGTGGGCACGATAACTGGTACACCTTCTTGGTCCTCTTGTACTAGGGAAAGGTCCTCTCAATGCTCTAACGCCCACACCGGATATGGACCGAACTATCTCACGACGTTCTGAACCCAGCTCACGTACCGTTTTAATGGGCAAACAACCCAACCCTTGGAACATACTACTCGGCCTGTTAACCCTAGAGTAACTTTTATCCGTTGAGCGACGGCCCTTCCACTCGGCACTGTTGGATCACTAAGGCCCACTTTTGTCTTTGCTCAACGAGTGGGTCTTGTAGTCAAGCTCCCTTCTGCCTTTGCACTCGAGGGCCAATCTTCGTCCGGCTCGAGGAAAACTTTGCACGCCTCCGTTACCTATTGGGAGGCCTATGCCCCATAGAAACTATCTACCTGAGACTGTCCCTTGGCCCGTAGGTCCTGACACAAGGTTAGAATTCTAGCTCTTCCAAAGTGGCATCTCACTGATGGCTTGGGCCCCCCAGAAGGAGGCCTTCTTCGCCTTCCACCTAAGCTACGTAGGAAAAGCCCAAATCCAATCCCAGGGAACAATGAAGCTTCATAGGGTCTTTCTATCCAAAAGGGTAGTCGCATCTTTACAGACATGTCTATTTCATCGAGCCTCTCTCCGAGACAAAGTGCTCAGATCATTACGCCTTTTGTGCGGGTCGAACTTACCAAAGAAGGAATTTGCTACCTTAGGACCGTTATAGTTACGACTATCGTTCATTGGGGCTTGATGGGCTCCCCTGTCATCAGTTACTAACTTCCTTGACCTTTCGGCCTTTGGACAGGCGCCGGCCCCAAACATGGTCTTACGACTTTGCGGAGACTGTGTTTTTGGTAAACAATGCCGGGCACAGTCACTGCGACCCCTTTGTGAGGAGGCACCCTTCTCCCAAAGTTACGGGCTATTTTATGAGTTACTTAGAGAGTTGTCTCGCACCCTAGGTATTCTCTACCTACCCACTGTGTGGCTTTTGGTGCAGTACCCTTTTGTTTAAGGTCATTCGAGCTTTTCCTAGGAGTATAGTATCGTAGCGCTGGTACTCGAACATTGGCTCGGGCATTTTCTACCCTTCTTACCACAAAGCAGGGCACCTTACGCCCTTGAACCGATAACCATCTTTTGGCTAACCTAGCCTCCTCCGTCCCTCGGGACCAATAAGGGGTAGTATAGGAATATTCACCTGTTGTCCATGGACTACACCTTTCGGCCTGATCTTAGGCCCTGACTCACCCTCCGTGGACGAACCTTGCGAAGGAACCCTTGGGTTTTTAGGGCATTGGATTCTCACCAATGTTTGCGTTACTCAAGCCGACATTCTCACTTCGGCTTCGTCTACTCCTGCTCACGCGGGTGCTTCCCCCTAAGGTGGAACGCTCCCCTATCGATGCATTTTTACATCCCATAGCTTCGGCAGATCGCTTAGCACCGTTCATCTTCGACGCAAGAGCGCTCGATCAATGAGCTATTACGCACTCTTTCAAGGGTGGCTGTGTAACAGACTGAATTTGACCCTAATCGGAACGGTGGTTTCGGGACCACGAATCCGAGTCCGAGAAATATTTTAATATTTTATTTTATGCTAATTATGTGTGAATTAAAATGTGTGAAAGTTTCGTAGAAAAATTTCATCGTTTGGGTGCTTAATTTGACAAAAATGACTTAATCGCGTAAATTTTAAAAGTCTCAAACTATAGTGTAAAGTGCCTATTTGATGATGGCTTTTTAAAGTGGTGTATTAAAAGGGTAAATAATCCATTTTTGAGTTAGTGGGTGGCTTATGTCAATAATAACCTTAATATATATGTTAGTTTTATTTTATATTAAAGGTTATATTAGTAATTTAATAATTACTTTATAATATGTTAAAATAACATAAACAAAAGCCACCATCTTTCTCATTCTCTCATGGTCGAATATTGAGAAAGAAAAAGGGGGTTTTTGTTCTTTGATTTTCGGCACTTGGAGGCTTGATTTCAAGGTTAGTTTGAATTTAGTTTTGTTAATTTTACGTTTTTGAGATCGTTGCTTCAAACCGTAGTGACCCATGTTAAAAATTTAGAATCTAAGCATGTTTGAGGTTCGGCTATTGATTGATTTATATGGTTTTTGATGTTTGATAATGTTAGATAAAAGATAAGCTAAAAATTAGTATATTATGTATTGGAAAGTTTGATGAATTTTTGTTTTAGGGCCATATTATAAAAAAATGAAATTTTAAAGGGACTTATTTGATAAATAATTGAAAGAAAAGGGCTTGTATAGCCCTATACATATTCGCCCTTAAGGGTATTGAGAAATTTGGTGTATTTTTGTGTTTTAGTCAAATAGGACTAAATTGTAAAAATTTAAAATAGTAGGGGTAAAATGGTAAATTGCCTATTTATGTGCTTAGGGACTAAATTGAGATGAAATTTACTTGAATAAGTTAAATTTTAATGTGTTTTAGATCAAGAGCAAAGAAAAACAGATTTAGATCGGAGAAAGACAAAGGTTCTCGAATAGCCGATTCGCACGGTTTATCGACAGCCGAGGTAAGTCCCTAAGCTGGATTATATTAAAGAATGCATTATGAAAGTATTAAATGACAATTTTTGATAAATTTGGGTATATTTTCATGTGATAACTGAATGTAGTAATATTACATTGAATTGGATATGTTTCATTATACAATGTTATAATAGTTTTATTTGTGAAAAGTGAATAAGCTTAGTTGAATTGGAAATGTGATAGAATTATGAAATTTAAGTGATAAGTGGTTAAGATACTATTGAAATGTTGAAAATGATGATATCTCGGGCTTTAAGCCTAGCAGGCATAGTGCCGGTGACTTATTTCAGGCTTTATGCCTAGCAAGCCTCGTGCGTTGATTTATTTCTGCTTTAATGCCTAGCGTGCTTTGTGCTTGTTATATGTCGCTTTGTACCTAGCGTGCCTTGTGCTTGGTGATTCATTTCGAGCTTCTCGCCTAGCGTGCCTCGTCTTTGATTTATTTCGGGCTTTAATGCCTAAAAGGCTTTTTGCCGGTTATAAGTTAAAACAGAGAATTGGAGATGTATATACATAGTAGATTGAGCTATAAGCTCTAAAAAAAGAAAAAGGAAATTAGCTTATTATATTGGTAAGTGACAAGGTAAGTTGATTATTTGAAATGATAAATGGTTATGTAAATATGAACTATGTGCTAACCTATTTGAACATATACATGATTTGGCCTATTTATGTATTTGTAATAATGAAAGTCAAATTATATATTTGTATATGATTGATTATGTTCGGCCATATGGTATATGTATGTAAGGTTCAAATGTGATTGGGTGATACTTAAAACTTCGGTTATGATTATGATGTGCAATGAGATCGATATTTCGTTATGTTTCGGTAATTTGAAACATTCAAATGCATAGGTTATATATATGAAATGTTATTGTATAAGTTATGTGATAAACTATTATTGATTAGATTAAGGATATGACTAATATTTGGCTAGGTGAAACTCGTATTGAATTATTTATGCTAATTGCCGCAAGAATGGAAGTTAAGTTGTTAAGTATGTGTGTATATGTCATAAATACTACTTGAGACTTACTAAGCTAGCAAGCTTATTGTGTGTATTCTTGTTTACCCTTGTTTTATAGATTTAGGTTCAAGCTATGGACTCGAAGGATCTGGGAAGAAGTCAACCGCACTATCGACTTTCTTTTGGTATTGAATAACTTAGTTTTGTATTAAAAAGGGCATGTATAGGTTAGACTAAACAGTATAACTAATGTTTTGTAATCGTGTAAATATGCTAGCCATGTGAAAATGGTCGCCTATTTTGGATAACTTGTTTCGTGTTTTGATGATATAGTTTGCTCATGCCATGAATTATCATTTGTGTTTGGATGTGGTTTAGGCATTATATGAAATGGTTTAATAGATATATGTCATGACATGTTTATGTATTTTGATCTTTGTTGGTCACTTTGATAGATTAAGGTAGAATATTTTAATTATATGCATATGTGATAGGTTAATAGAGAGAGATGTTAGGCATTTCAATTTCGTGAAATTGATACTAATATGAATTTGAGTTATATATATTTGTGAAGTATGTATCTAGATATGTATCAAATTCAGTTGTTTTAAATAGGATGAATTATATTGAATAAATGGGTATGTGTATTCACCAAATCTAATGTGGTTAAAATGTTTAAAATAGTTAGGCATAGTTGAGTATGGAAAGAGTGCATAATTGAGATGTATGCATTTTCATATATATATTTATATATGTATTTGACTTGTTGAATTACTTGTTTTAATTGAGTACATAAAATTGTTAAACTTCGGTTTATGCTAGGTAATGTGCATAAAATGCCAATAATGGAACCATGCATATTCGCCTTTTAGTGGGTGTACAATTGATGTGTAATGGTTGCACGCATTAGTTTATTTATAATCGAGACTTTATGCTATAAGAAGCTTAGACACTAATGAGAGTTCATGAAATCTACTTGTTTATGTGATATTGATGTATTATACAAGATGATGAATTAGGTTCATCAACGATTCCTCTTTGAATGGTTTGGATAATATATATATGTTATGTGTTACACATGTGTTTATAAATTGTTTATAGATAATTCTTTAATAAAGATGATCAGCCATGATTCAATTATTTTAGCTTAAGTGTTAGAATGCATGGTAACACCTGTAAACCCTTATCTGGCGATGGACTTGGGTCAAGGGATGTTACATTTGATTGGTATCAGAGCTTACGGTTTAGTCGATTCTAGGACTACCGTAGCGCGTGTGAGTCTAGCTATACATGCCTTTTTCATATATCGATAGTGTGGTGACTTCTGATATTCTGAACTGTGTTTTATATATTAAATGGACACTGATCCTGAAAGAGCCGTAGCGGATGATGTGGAGAGTGTGGGGCCTGACCGTGCACATAGATTAGTGCCGGTAGACTCTCGACCGCCGGGGTATACGAGGGGAGGCTAAACAAGCCTTCTATCGATGATGAATGAGTGGTTTACCCAGTTTATCCGCACTAATCCTACTGTACACTAACCTCCACCTCGAATAATCCAACTCGATACCTTCAAGACTTCGATAATAGATCCGATAAGATCTAGTAGGCCTCCAGTTGATAAAATCAAGAAATTTGGGGTAGAAGAATTCAAGGCCAATGATGATGATGATGCGAGCGAAATAAATGTGGCTTGATAACACTATTCGGTACTAGATGAACTATCTTGTACTCTGATTTAATGCCCGAAATGTGCTATATCTTTACTTCGGGACACCGATATCACCGGTGGAATACACTAGTATCGGTGGTTCCGAAAGAAAAAGTGACGGGATTTCTTCCGAATGAATTCGCAAGAAATATATCGATCAAAGATTCATTGATCAAAAAGAAAAGAATTTCTTGAATCAAACAGGGAAAAATGACCGTGATGTAATATGAACGGAAATTTGTCGCTTAGCAGATATGCTAGAGAGTGTGTATCAACCAAGCCATTATGTGTAAAAGGTTTGAAGACGGTCGAATGAAGAGATAAAGTTGTTTGTTGGCATTCTTGAAATTCAAGAATTTGTGACTCTAGTTGAGCGAGCTTGCAAAGTCAAGAGCTTAGGAAAGAGAAAAGAAAGGTGAGATGAAAGCTAGAGACATTCGTAAGAGGTAGTGGGTAAGACTTTCCATTCCACATCTAAGAAGTTCGAGATGATTTCACCGACATAAAGTTACTTGATTTACCTAGACGTGATCGACCTCCAATGGGCTCTGAGCTACCTCGATGGCGGTGTTGGTAACGCTCCACGAATCGAGTTGAATGCAAACATTGTGGAAAATAGAATTCAGGAGTTATAGAGTTCGTGATCGGTCCCGCTTTAAATGTGGATCCTCGACCATTTTATTCAAGAGTGCCCGATGTTAGGTGAGTAGAATACTGACATGTAACTCTAGACCGAAAGCGATGGCATCAAGACGGGCGAGACCACCCGCATTCCGCAATGTAGGTGGTAGTCGAGAGGGACGAAGAACACAGCAGTTCGATCTGAGGCTAGAGCTCCAGCTAGAGCTTATGTTACTCGAGCTAGAGAGGATGCTGCTTCTCCAGATGTCATTATCGGTACTTTCACCCTTTATGATACTACTGTGATTGCATTGATTGATCCTAGTTCGACCCATTCATATGTATGTGAAACTCTAGTATTCAGTAAGACTCTGCCAGTTGAGTCTACTGAGTTTGTGACTTGCGTATCCAACCCTTTGGGTAGATGTGTGTTTGTTAATAAAGTGTGTAAAGGTTGCCCATTGATGATTTGGGATTTTTGCTTCCCAGTCGATTTAATGCTATTGCCTTTCGATGAGTTTGATATAATTTTGGGAATGGGCTGGTTAACTTCGCATGATGTAGTGGTGAATTGCAAAAGAAAGCTTATTGATTTGAGACATCAGAATGGTGAGATCATTAGAATTGAATCCAGTGATTTAAGTGGGTTTCCTACAGTTATATCCTCGATGTTAGCCCGAAAGTATGTGAGAAAAGGGTGCGAAGCTTATTTGGCTTATATCTTTGGATAATAAATTGTCTGAGAAACAGATTGAATCTGTACCGATTGTATGTGAATACCCAGATGTGTTTCCTGAAGAACTACCAGGTTTACCCCTAGTACGAGAGATTGAGTTTGGCATTGAATTAGCACCGGGAACGACTTTGATCTCAATAGCTTCATATCGGATGGCACCTACTAAGCTAAAAGAGTTGAAAGCACAGTTGCAAGAGTTAACAGATAGGGGCTTTGTACGACCAAGTTTCTCTCCTTGGGGTGCACCATTCTTTTGTGAAAAATAAAGATGGAACGATGCGAATGTGTATTGATTATCGACAACCGAATAAGGTAACTATAAAGAATAAGTACCGTTACCTCGGATTGATGATTTGTTTGATCGGTTGAAAGGGCTTGATTTTCAAGATAGATTTGAGATCGGGTTATTATCGATTCTGAGTCGAGATATAAATGTGCCAAAGACGCATTCCGACGAGGTACGTACATTTTGAGTTTTTGGTTATGCCTTTTGGGCTTACTAATGCACTATTATTTTTATGGATTTGATGAATCGAGTTTTTAGACGACTTTTGGATCGATTTGTGGTAGTGTTTATTGATGATATATTGATCTACTCCAAAGATGAAATCAAGCATGCTGAGCATTTGAGATTAGTGCTACAAACTTTGCGAAATCAGCGGTTGTATGCGAAGTTTAGTAAGTGTGAGTTCGGATGAAAGAGGTCACTTTTTGGGACATGTTGTTTCAAAGATCGTGCATTCGAGTTGATCCGAACAAAATCTCGGCTATACTTGATTGGAAGCCACCAAAAATGTTTTAGATTTGAAGTTTTTGGGACTTGCGGGTTGCTATCGACGATTTGTGAAAGGTTTTTCTATGATAGCTACCCGCTGACAAAGTTATTGCGAAAAGATGTCGTTTGAGTGGTCGAAAAAGTGTCGAAAAGTTTTGATCACCGAAAGCCCTTTTGATAGAAGCTCCAGTATTAGTTCAGCCTGAATCGGGTAAAGAATTTGTTGTTTATTCTGATGCTTCTTTGAATGGTTTGGGCTGCGTTTTGATGCAGGAAGGCAAAGTTGTAGCCTACGCTTCAAGACAATTGAAGCCGCATGAAAGAAATTACCCGATGCATGACTTAGAACTTGCAGCTATTGTGTTCGCACTGAAAATTTGGCGTCATTATTTATTTGGCGAGAAATGTCACATTTATTCGGATCATAAAAGCCTAAAGTATTTGATGACTCAGAAAGAGTTAAACTTGAGACAACGTAGATGGTTAGAACTGTTGAAAGACTATGAGTTAGTGATTGACTACCATCCGGGGAAAGCTAACATTGTTGCAGATGCATTAAGTCAAAAATCATTGTTTGCTCTTCGTGCATTGAACACACAGATGGTTATGTCAAGTGATAGTTCGATAATAGCAGAGTTAAAAGCAAGACCGATGTTTATTCAGCAAATTTGTGATGCACAAAAAGCTGACAAAGATATGACTGTTAAACGGGCTCAGTGTGGAAATAATGCAGAGTCAGAATTTCGAATTGATGAAAATGACTGCTTGAAATACAAAGGCCGAATGTGTGTATCGAGGGACGTGGATTTCATTCAGATGTTATTGAAAGAAGCTCATAATAGTCAGATGTCGATACATCCGGGTAGCACGAAAATGTATAATGACTTGAAGCAGTTCTACTGGTGGCCTGGTATGAAACGAGATATATCTGAATTTGTTTCAAAGTGCTTAATTTTTCAGCAAGTAAAAGCCGAGCATCAAGTGCCTTCTGGGTTGCTTCAGCCGATCATGATACCTGAATGGAAATGGGATAGAATCACTATGGATTTTGTATCTGGTTTACCTATGACACCGAGCAAGAAAGATGCAGTCTGGGTTATAGTTGATAGATTAACCAAATCGGCTCATTTTGTACCAATTTGAACGGACTACTCACTTGATAAACTTGTCGAATTGTATATATCACAAATTGTGAGGTTGCATGGTGTGTCGAGTTCCATTATTTCGGACAGAGACCCGAGATTCACATCACGATTTTGGAAGAAGTTGCAAGATGCTTTAGGTACTAAACTTCATTTTAGTACAGCCTTTCATCCCCAGACGGATGGACAATCCGAGAGAACTATTCAAATACTTGAGAACATGTTGAGATGTTGCATTCTTGAGTTTGAAGGTACTTGGGAACGATACCTACCTCTGATTGAATTTGCTCGTAATAACAGCTTTTCAATCTAGTATCAAAATGGCGCCTATGAAGCCTTATGCAGGCGAAGGTGTCGAACGCCATTATCTTCGGATGAGCTCGGTGAGAATAAGATACACGGGTTAATTTGATTAAAGAAACCGAACAGAAAGTAGCTATTATTAGAGACAATTTGAAAGCTGCCTCGGATCGTCAAAAGTCTTATGCTGATTTGAAACGTAAAGACATTGAATTTCAAGTTGGAGATCGAGTATTCTTGAAAGTTTCTCCGTGGAAAAAGGTACTTCGATTTGGTCGGAAAGGCAAACTTAGTCCGAGAATCATCGAACCTTATGAAATTACTGAACGTATTGGACCTGTTGCTTATAGATTGAAGTTGCCTTCTGAGATAGAAAAGATACATGACGTATTTCATGTTTCGATGCTTCGTAAGTACAGATCAGATCCGTCCCATGTGATTACACCGTGTGAGATTGAAATCTGACCCGATATGACATATGAGGAAGAACCGATTCGTATTTTAGCTCAGGAAAAGAAAGAGTTAAGAAACAAGAAAATTCCATTAGTGAAAGTACTGTGGAAAAGGCACAAAGTTGAAGAGGCTACGTGGAGCTGAAGATTCAATGAGGCAACAATATCCGAGCGTTGTTTAACGGTAAGATTTTCGGGACGAAAATCCTTAAGGGAGAGTTGTAACAGTCGAATTTGACCTCGATCGAATGGTGGTTTCGGGACCACGAATCCGAGTTCGAGAAATATTTTAATATTATATTTTGTGCTTATTATGTGTGAATTAAAATGTGTGAAAGTTTCGTAGAAAAATTTCATCGTTTGGGTGCTTAATTTGACAAAAATGACTTAATCACGTAAATTTTAAAAGTCTCAAACTATAGTGTAAAGTGCCTATTTGATGATGGCTTTTTAAAGTGGAGTATTAAAAGGGTAAATAACCTATTTTTGAGTTAGTGGGTGGCTTATGTCAATAATAACCTTAATATATATGTTAGTTTTTATTTATATTAAAGGTTATATTAGTAATTTAATAATTACTTTATAATATGTTAAAATAACATAAACAAAAGCCACCATCTTTCTCATTCTCTCATGGCGAATATTGAGAAAGAAAAGGGGTTTTGTTCTTTGATTTTCAGACTTGGAGGCTTGATTTCAAGGTTAGTTTGAATTTAGTTTTGTTAATTTTTACGTTTTTGAGATCGTTGCTTCAAACCGTAGCTGACCCATGTTAAAAATTTAGAATCTAAGCATGTTTGAGGTTCGACTATTGATAGATTTATATGGTTTTTGATGTTTGATAATGTTAGATAAAAGATAAGCTAAAAATTAGTATATTATGTATTGGAAAGTTTGATGAATTTTTGTTTTAGGGCCATATTATAAAAAAATGAAATTTTAAAGGGACTTATTTGATAAATAATCGAAAGAAAAGGGCTTGTATAGCCCCTATACATATTCGGCCCTTAAGGGGTATTGAGAAATTTGGTGTATTTTTGTGTTTTAGGCAAATAGGACTAAATTGTAAAAATTTGAAATAGTAGGGGTAAAATGGTAAATTGCCTATTTATGTGCTTAGGGACTAAATTGAGATGAAATGTACTTGAATGAGTTAAATTTTAATGTGTTTTAGATCAAGAGCAAAGAAAAAGCAGTTTAGATCGGGGAAAGACAAAGGTTCTCGAATAAGCGATTCAAGACGGCCTATCGACAGTAGAGGTAAGTCCCTAAGTTTGGATTATATTAAAGAATGCATTATGAAAGTATTAAATGACAATTTTTGATAAATTTGGGTATATTTTCATGTGATAGCCGAATGTAGTAATATTACATTGAATTGGATATGTTTCATTATACAATGTTATAATAGTTTTATTTGTGAAAAGTGAATAAGCTTAGTTGAATTGGAAATGTGATAGAATTATGAAATTTAAGTGATAAGTGGTTAAGAAACTATTGAAATGTTGAAAATGATGATATCTCGGGCTTTAAGCCTAGCAGGCATAGTGCCGGTGACTTATTTCAGGCTTTATGCCTAGCAGGCCTCGTGTCGGTGATTTATTTCGGGCTTTAATGCCTAGCAGGCTTTGTGCCGGTGTTATATGTCAGGCTTTGTGCCTAGCATGCCTTGTGCTTGATTCATTTCAGACTTCTTGCCTAGCGTGCCTCGTCTTGTTTGATTTATTTCGCTTTAATGCCTAATGGGCTTTTTTGCTTGATAAGTTAAAAGAGAATTGGAGATGTATATACATAGTAGATTGAGCTATAAGTTCTAAAAAAGAAAAAGGAAATTAGCTTATTATATTGGTAAGTGACAAGGTAAGTTGATTATTTGAAATGATAAATGGTTATGTAAATATGAATTATGTGCTAACCTATTTGAACATATACATGATTTGGCCTATTTATGTATTTGTAATAATGAAAGTCAAATTATATATTTGTATATGATTGATTATGTTCGGCCATATGGTATATGTATGTAAGGTTCAAATGTGATTGGGTGATACTTAAAACTTCGGTTATGATTATGATGTGCAATGAGATCGATATTTCGTTATGTTTCGGTAACTTGAAACATTCAAATGCATAGGTTATATATATGAAATGTTATTGTATAAGTTATGTGATAAACTACTATTGATTAGATTAAGGATATGACTAATATTTGGCTAGGTGAAACTCGTATTGAATTATTTATGCTAATTGCTGCAAGAATGGAAGTTAAGTTGTTAAATATGTGTGTATATGTCATAAATACTGCTTGAGACTTACTAAGCTAGCAAGCTTATTGTGTGTATTCTTGTTTACCCTTGTTTTATAGATTTAGGTTCAAGCTACGGACTCGAATGATCTGGGAAGAAGTCAACCGCACTATCGACTTTCTTTTGGTATTGAATAAATTAGTTTTGTATTAAAAAGGGCATGTATAGGTTAGACTAAATAGTATAACTAATGTTTTGTAATCGTGTAAAATGCTAGCCATGCGAAAATGGCTATCTATTTTGGATAACTTGTTTCGTGTTTTGATGATATAGTTTGCTCATGCCATGAATTATCATTTGTGTTTGGATGTGGTTTAGGCATTATATGAAATGGTTTAATAGATATATGTCATGACATGTTTATGTATTTTGATCTTTGTTGGTCACTTTGATAGATTAAGGTAGAATATTTTAATTATATGCATATGTGATAGGTTAATAGAGAGAGATGTTAGGCATTTCAATTTCGTGAAATTGATACTGAATATGAATTTGAGTTATATATATATTTGTGAAGTATGTATCTACATATGTATCAAATTCAGTTGTTTTAAATAGGATGTATTATATTGAATAAATGGGTATGTGTATTCGCCAAATCTATGTGACCATTGCTAATGTGGTTAAAATGTTTAAAATAGTTAGGCATAGTTGAGTATGGAAAGAGTGCATAATTAAGATGTATGCATTTTCATATATATATTTATATATGTATTTGACTTGTTGAATTACTTGTTTTAATTGAGTACATAAAATTTTTAAACTTCGGTTTATGCTAGGTAATATGCATAAAATGCCAATAATGGAACCATGCATATTCGGCCTTTTAGTGGGTGTACAATTGATGTGTAATGGTTGCACGCATTAGTTTATTTATGGCGAGACTTTATTCTATAAGAAGCTTAGACACTAATGAGAGTTCATGAAATCTACTTGTTTATGTGATATTGATGTATTATACACAGTATGATGAATTAGGTTCATCAACGATTCCTCTTTGAATGGTTTGGATAATATATATATGTTATGTGTTACACATGTGTTTATAAATTGTTTATAGATAATTCTTTAATAAAGATGATCATCCATGATTCAATTATTTTAGCTTAAGTGTTAGAATGCATGGTAACACCTGTAAACCCTTATCCGGCGATGGACTCGGGTCAAGGGATGTTACAGGCTGCTTCTAGGCAAACCTCCTGGCTATCTCTGCAACCTGATCACTGCAAAATAGTCTAGTTTTAATATTTATAAAAGAGTGATCGAACACAGAGATCGATCATGACAATGATAGAGGCAAGCGCACCTATCGAACAAGAATATAGTTCGAGCAAGAATATCTTATCGAACCCAAGGAACCTAAAAGTACTACTACTCACTTTCTTTCTATTATTCAAATTTAAAATATGGAGTGATTGGTTTATTAATCTAAAACAAATGAAATACTTAAACTTAAATGCAAAGATAAAAGAACAAAACTTTGGGAAAAGACTTTGAAGAAACTCAATTGATAAAGACGATACCTTCGGGAAGAATCCACCTAGGACTTCACTTATTATCTACCTTTTCAATTCATATGATTTCTTTACTTAGCTTGACCCGTGAGACTCCCTAACCTATATTAAACCTTCTCTCGAAGTGAATAATGTCTAACCTTAGGTTAATTAGTGGAACTCTCATTCTCTTATAACAACCCCCTAAGGAAGTAGTAAATCGATCAATGGACTCCCATATTAGGTTTCACCCTAATCCGGCAAAATCTCGTAACCCTATCTCTAGGTGCCCAATCAACTCCGTTTAATTATGCTAGATCTACTCTCAAGCAGGGTCTATTCCTCCTCCACCTAAGCACATCAGATAAATTTAAGCAACATAATTAAGAACAAACTAAGTATTTCTCATATAAACCGAAAGAATTAAATAACAAAATCCGTCATAGGTTTCATCCCCTTCAGGTATCTGAGGGGTTTAGTTCATAACTAAACAAGAAAACATCTCAAGAGAAAAGATAAAACAAAACATAAGAAATTCCTAAAACCCCCTGAAGGAATTGAAGAGGAGATCCTCTGTCTTGAGTAGAACTCTGACTCTTCAAGATGGATCAATTGGCTATCTTCGAGACAATCCCTGAACGAGAAAGGCTTGGCAAAAAATCTGCTCAATGATCCTCCCTCTTGAATAGCCGCCTTGGGGTGTTTATATAGACTTTTGGGATGCTTTACTTGTCTCCTAAGTACTCATAATTCAGGTACAATTCATCCTAGGTGTTTGAGTAGACTTAGGATTGCATTTCTTGGGCTCCAGGCATCCTATTCCGAGTGAAATTGCTCTTTCCCGCGGCAGGGGCACGGCTAAGGCACGTTCGTGTAAATTGAGGCTCAGCCCGTGTCTCTATTCTGTTGATTTAGGCACGGCTGTGGCACGCCCGTGCAAGTCGAGGGTCAGGTCGTGCTTTGGATCTGTCGATTGGGGCACAGCCATGAACACGGCCGTGTGAATTGGTGACAGGCCGTGTTCTAGGTGGATAGCAAGGCATAACCGTGTGGAATAAAGCTCAGGCCGTGTTGACTTCTTGGGCTGGCCCAATTTGATCCGTTTTAAGCCCTTTTTACATTCTTTTTATCCTTAGGTGTTCTCCTGAGTATAAGACATGAAAAGAAAGGATTAAGAGCACCCTTTTACATAAATCGAGGATAAATTCATCCAAAAGCATACTAAATGTTGGATTAAAATATGTTACTTTTATGGTTTATCAAATACCCCCACACTTAAGCTTTTGCTTGTCCTCAAGCAAAATTCTCAACTTACAATTAAAATGAACTTTCCATAATTAATAATTCCTATTAATAATGCCTCATCATAATTCATAGATAATTTATACATGGATAATTTAATTCAAAGAGCCCTAAAGTTTCAAACGAGATAAGTCATGATTTTGTAGCATGAAAACATAGGTGTCTCCCCTTATCTAAGTAATTTCCTTTAATTCAAAATCGACAAGGATTGACATCCTCATAGAAGATTCACTCAAATCACTCGAAGTGTTTAAGGTTCAAGAAGTAAGCACTCTAAGTCGAACCTGAAAAGTTAATCCCATAGGCTTGCCTAAAAACCAAATCTCCACCACTGTATATGAGATGATACACAAATCAAAAGGTCTTTAATCAGGGTTGTAACGGGGCTAGGGTTAAAGGTGTGGATACAGGCTTAATTAGTGGTTATAATCGAGACTGACTTGACAAATTACCTAACTAGAAACATTGAACTAAATATGAATATTGACTTCGAATAAAAACTAATAATATCACTGTTGATAATTATTCTATAGTAAGGAGTATTTTGATAATACTTTAATACGAGTTTTTCTTCAACAATTGGAGTTTAAATGGCTCTAAGATCTCTTATATACTACTAATATTGAATATATACTTGAACAAAAAAAATTTTAATTTTTCAAACTAAAATAAACATAATAGAAGGAACTTTGGTGATTGAAATAACCAAATTTGGCGATTGATCAAATCAATTCTCGATAAAGGGATAGTCAAAGGAATGTTGATAACAAATACAAAGGGATTTTGGGTTAATATTAGTGGGTGAGTCGATAAAAAGGTTGTTAGGATTCAATGGGGTTCACTAGGGGTTAATTTGTATGGGTAGGCTTTTTAGTATAGTGAACGGGTTAAAACCTAGGTGCCTTTATCATCTCAGTGTATCAAATCATTAATGTCGTCTCAACATGTATAAACGAGGCAAGTTCTAGAATAACAGTTCAAAGTTGACACACTCATAATCAATTAAAGTGAGCACAAAAAGGGTACATGCTCTATAAGGCTCAAAATCTCACAAAAATTATGGGTGTTTTGACATCAATCCTTATAAGTTTTGAACTTCAAGGTGATACTCAAATTCAGTTCAACAACCTATCAATTTTAATTTTTCAGAAAGTAGACTTATCATGCTCGATTCTCTAGTATTCTTCAAATTTAATTATCAATGCACAATTAACTAAGACTTATTCTAAAACATATCAATAAAAATCATAAATCATTAAAAGTTTCATCCTAATTAATAATATGAAAAAATACTTAAGATCAAGACTAATTTCTGGGTTTTGAGAATTATGCAAAAAGTTAGGCACTATTACCCCCACACTTAAGGTGTACATTTCCCTCAATGTATAGAGATAGATAATGAAATTTAGGTGCCAAAAAAAACAAGTGGGGAAAGTAATACTCCCTGAAATCTGGATGATCCCTGGCGTCTTTGGTGGCGGTGATGGTGTTTTCTATGGGCCTGGTGGAGTGGCTATTGAAAAGTAATTTGCTAGATGAAGAAATTGGGTAGCCTGTGAAGATATAGCCAAGAGATCTAGAGAAATAATAATATACTAATAATATATTTAAAGATTAAGGAAATAAAAAGAAGGAGACTAAGAAGAAAACTGAAATTGAAAGAAAAGACTAATGGACAAAGGAGTCCTATTTGTTGGATGGTTTGCGAAGTGGGTGTGACCTCGAAGGCTGTGGTGCGTGATTCCCAAGTAGCATTTAGAACCTAAAACCAAGAAACTAATATGAAATAAATTAATTTAAGTAGGAAATAAGTAAAGATAAGGAAAATAAAGAGAGACGAAAAAAAAAATAAAACTGAAAAGGTTTCTGAGACCCTCGGCATGTCAATTAAGTGAAGTTGCCGGCATGAACTCATGTTGAGGTCTCCTCTGAGGAGATGATGCTTACGTTTCTTCGGCATGATCTTTGTGTTGCTCAAGTGTCTTGGATCTTTTCTATGAATAGGAAGAAAAATTTGAAAGAAAAGTGAGAGAAGGAATAAGAAAGGAGATGGGACAAAGAGGACGGGTTGTGGGGATTTAAATAGGATTTCAAATCTGGCACGTTCCCACGCCCGTGTACCGAGGGTGTGTCAATTCAAACGGTCATATCGCACGGCCGTGTTGTGGGGTGTGTTGTCCTTCCACGCCTATTTTGTTGGTTTGCATGCCCGTTCCTAAAAAACTAGTATAGGAGAACGGTTGGACTGCACGGGCGTGGTCTGCCTGTGCTAAATAAGTCAGTATCTTAGCACGGTCGCATGGCACGGCCGTGCTATTTTTGTCGGTGCCCGTGCTTCAAGGTGGTTGGACTCGTGACGTCGGGGAGTGGTTGGACTGACTTGCACGGCTCTGCTCTGTCAGTGTGGTGGTTCTGGTGGTCCACATGGCCACGGGCACAACCGTGTGTAAGGCCGTGTGGTCTGGAAATCTGCACTTTTGTATTAGTTTCCAACTAAATACTTAGGAAAGAAAGATGGAAAGAAAAGAAACTGAAAACAAAGTTGAAAATAAATAGTGTTAATGTTCGGGTTGCCTCCCGAGAAGCGCTCGTTTATAGTCTTAACTGTCCTCATGTTTGAAAATTTCAGGGAGGTTTAAAGGTTTGAATATCTTCCCTCGTGCTTGCGATTTTATTTTCATGACAAAGTTAGAGTCGAGAAGCATTTACCTTGAATTTATCAAATTTTGGGTTACTTACCTCGACTGTGTTGTGGGGGAAGATTTCATGTACCTTGGGAAGAATTTCTCCCTTTGCCCTAAGTCTGTTGAAGTGTTGTGAAGATCGGCTTTGTCTAATAGCACCTGGTCTCCTATTTTAAAGTGATTTGATGTTCCTATGAGCTCTTCTGGTGGTTCCTTAGGTTTTACTTCGTGTGGATCCGGCTTTTCTTTGGTGTATATCTTCTGCTCTTCTAAATTGTTGATTGTACGCTTTTGTGTTGGCTCAGTTTTGATGCTTCGTGATGTTTCCTACTATGGAGGTTGAATAATTTTATTATCTATTGAAACGACTTTCTTACCTTTATCTTCTGTGGTTCTGGCTGAGTCGAGAGCTTGAAGATTGACTGATTCATCTCCTACACGAAGTATGAGTTCTCTGTGGCAACATCAATTTTAGTCTTGGCGATTGCAAGAAAAGGTCTTCCTAAAATTAAAGGGATTGAATTTTCCTCATCCATGTCTAAAACAACAAAATCTCTTTGGGAAAACGAATTTATCGATTTTACTAAAACATCTTCAATAATGCCTCTAGGAATTCTAACAATTTTATCAGCTAGTTGGATACTCATCCTAGTTTGTTTGGCCTTCCCTAGACCTAGTCGTTTAAACAGTGTATAAGGCATGACATTTATACTTGCCTCTAAATCAGCTAATGCATTATCAATAGTTAAACTACCAATTAAACATGGAATCGTAAAACTCCCTGGATCTTTTAATTTCTGTGGTAGTCGATTTTGTAGCATTACTGAGCATGTTGCGTTAAGTTCCACATGGTGCTCTTCATCTATTTTTCGTTTGTTTGTTAAGAGTTGTCTTAAGAATTTCCTTGCATCGGGCATCTGAAAAAGAGCTTCAAGAAGAGGTAAGTTAATGTGTAATTTCTTTAGAAGTTTTAAAAACTTACCGAATTGTTCTTCTGAATCATCCCCTTTCAATGCTTCGGGATAAGGTATTCGAGGATGGTACTCTTTAATTTCCGATTTTTCTTGTGCTTCCTCTATTTTACCTGTTTCTTCCTTGGTTTCTTGTACTGGGGTGGGCTTGTCTACCTTTGTATCCTCTTAAGATGTGATGGCTTGTATCTGTTCTTTTGGGTTTATTTCTGTGTTGCTTGGTAGACGTCCTTGTTGACGTTCTGAAACAAGCTTTGTGAGTTGTCCCACTGACCTAGTGATTTCCCCAACTAGTTCCTTGATTTCTTTGATTGATATTCCTTGGTTATCAAACATTGTATCAGTTCTTTGGAGACGGGCATTTGTGTCTGCCATGAACTTTTTCAACATCTCTTCAAGACTCGGCTTCTTTTTCGGTGGATAAGGTTGATTTTGGTAATTTGGAAGAGGTTGCTACCTTTGATTTCCTTGTCCTCCCCACGAAAAATTTGGGTGGTTCTTCCAACCTGGATTGTAAATGTTACTGTAAGGATTATTATTAGATCTGAAATTGTTACCTATATAGTTTGTCTGCTCATTTTCTACTTCTGGTTGGTAAGGTAGGTACTCAAAATTCGCCATATTCCCACTCGCTTCACATTGCATGACTGGATGTACCTGTGAAGAACATAAATTATCAAGCTTTTTATTCATTAACTCCATTTGTGTTGACAACATTGTCACTGCATCTATGTTAAAAACTCCGGCTGATTTTGTCGGTTTAGCCCTTGTAATTTGCCATTGATAGGTGTTCAATGACATCTCCTCAATAAAATCATAAGCCACTTCAGGAGTTTTATTATTCAGAGTTCCACTGGCTGATGAATCGATCATTTGCCTAGTTGGAGAATTCACACCATTGTAGAAAGTTTGGACTTGAAGCCACAAAGGTAATCCGTGGTGTGGGCATCTCCTTAGGAGATCCTTATATCTTTCCCATGCATCATATAATGTTTCTGCATCATTCTACACAAAAGAAGATATATCATTCCTAAATTTAGCCATTTTGACTAGTGGAAAATATTTTAAAAGAACTTTTTCGGTCATTTGATCCCATGTGGTGATTGACCCTCGTGGTAACGAAGTTCAACCAAGCTTTGCTTTGTTCCTTAATGAAAAGGAAATAATCAAGGCGTATGGCATCGTCGAAACGCCATTTATTTTAAAGGTATCACAGAATTCTAAAAACTTAGATATATGAGTGTTTGGATCTTCATCTTGCAAACCATCAAATTGAACGAATTGTTGAATCATTTATATTGTGTTAGATTTTAATTCAAAATTATTAGCAGCTATAGCGGGCCTAACAATACTAGATTCTGCTCCTGTTAAATTAGGTTTAGCATAATCATACATAGTACGCGGAGCATTCTGTTCTTGCACATTTGGCGGTGGATTGTTTTCATCCATCCCTTCAGTAGGATTGGATCTTTGCTGTTCTTCTCTTTGATAGTCTAGAGCTCGTCTAATTTCTCTGCGATTTCTGCGAGCGGTAGCTTTAATGTGACTTTCGTATTCTAATGGTCCTCTCGAATTTCTTCTAGTCATAAACTAGATGTACCTGTATTGAAAAGAAAGGAAGAAATTTAGAAAAAAACAAAAATATATGTATAATAAAAAAAATAATAGTGGCTAAAGTAATAGAAATAGTGTTTTCTTAATATTTTAGGAGGTCCCCGGTAATGGCGCCAAAAACTTGATCGCTGCAAAACAATCAAGTTTTAATATTTATAAAAGGGTGATCGAACCTGTAGACTGACTGCAACAACGATAGAGGCCAGCGCACCTATCGAATAGTAGTATAGTTCAGGCAAGAATATCTTATCGAACCCAAGGAACCTAAAAGTACTACTACTCACTTTCTTTCTATTATTTAGCCTAAAATATGGAGTGATTGGTTTATTAATCTAAAACAAATGAAATACTTAAACTTAAATGCAAAGATAAAAGAACAAAACTTTGGGAAAAGACTTTGAAGAAAACTCAATTGATAAAGACGATACCTTCGAGAAGAATCCACCTATGACTTCACTTATTATCTACCTTTTCAATTCATATGATTTCTTTACTTAGCTTGATCCGTGAGACTCCCTAACCTATATTAAACCTTCTCTCAAGTGAATAACGTCTAACCTTAGGTTAATTAGTGGAACTCTTGTTCTCTTATAATAACCCCTAAAGAAGCGATAAATTGATCAATGGACTCCCATATTAGGTTTCACCCTAATCCGCAAAATCTTGTAACCCTATCTCTAGGCGCTAGATCAACTCCGCTTAATTATGCTAGATCTACTCTCGGCGAGGTCTATTCCTCCTCCACCTAAGCACATCGAGATAAATTTAAGCAACATAATTAAGAACAAACTAAGCATTTATCATATAAACCAAAAGAATTAAATAATAAAATCATCATAGGTTTCATCCCTTCAGTATCTCGAGGGTTTAGTTCATAACTAAACAAGAAAACATCTCAAGAGAAAAGATAAAACAAAACATAAGAAATCTCTAAAACCCCCTGAAGGAATTGAAGAGGAGATCCTCCATCTTGAGTAGAACTCTGACTCCTCGAGATGGATCAATTGGCTATCTTCGAGACAATCCCTGAATGAGAAAGGCTTGGTAGAAAAATCTGCTCAATGATCCTCCCTCTTGAATAGCCACCTTGGGATGTTTATATAGACTTTTGGGATGCTTTACTTGTCTCCTAAGTACTCATAATTCAGGTACAATTCGTCCTATGTGTTTGGGTAGACTTAGGATTGCATTTCTTAGGCTCTAAGCATCCTATTCCGATTGAAATTACTCTGTCTCGCGGTAGGGACACGGCTAAGGCACGCCCGTGTAAATTGAGGCTCAGCCTGTGTCTCTATTCTGTTGATTTAGGCACGACCATGGCACGCCCGTGCAAGTCGAGGGTTAGGCCGTGCTTCGGGTCTGTCGATTGGGGCACAGCCATGCAAATCGGGGATAGGCCATGTTGGGCTTTTTGTTGACGAGACACGGCAGTGTGAATTGGTGACAGGCCATGTTCTAGGTGGATAGCAAGGCACGGCCGTATGGAATAAAGCTCATGCCGTGTCGACTTCTTGGGCTGGCCCAATTTGATCCGTTTTAAGCTCGTTTTATGTTCTTTTTATCCTTTGGTGTTCTCCTGAGTATAAGACATGAAAAGAATGGATTAAGAGCACCTTTTTACATAAATCGAGGATAAATTCATCCAAAAGCATACTAAATGTGGGATTGAAATATGTTACTTTTACGGTTTATCACACCCCTACCTCTTTTATCACTGAGCAGTCATTTAGAGGCCTTAGCTGGTGATCCAGGCTATTTCTCTCTCGACGATGAAGCTTATCCCCTATCGTCTCACTGGCCGACCTCGACCCTTGTTATTTTGAGGTCATATCTAGTATTCAGAGTTTGCCTTGATTTGGTACCGCTCTCGCGGCCCACACCGAAATAGTGCTTTACCCCTAGATGTCTAGTCAACTGCTGCGCCTCAACGTATTTCGAGGAGAACCAGCTAGCTCTGGGTTCGAGTGGCATTTCACCCCTAACCACAACTCATCCACTGATTCTTCAACAACAGTCGGTTCAGACCTCTACTTAGTTTCACCCAAGCTTCATCCTGGTCATGGATAGGTCGCCCAGGTTCGGATCCATAAGCAATGGCAATTGCCCTATGAAGACTCGCTTTCACTACGGCTCTGGTGGGTTCCCTTAACCAAGCCACTGCCTATGAGTCACCGGCTCATTCTTCAACAGGCACGCGGTTAGAGCCTTGGGCTCCTCTCACTACTTGGGATCTTATGGTTTCATTTTCTATTTCACTCCCCGACAGGGGTTCTTTTCACCCTTCCCTCACGGTACTACTACGCTATCGGTCACCCTGGAGTATTTAGCCTTGCAAGGTGGTCCTTGTTGATTCACACGGGATTCCATGTGCCCCATACTACTCGGGTTAGAGCGTAAGCTAGTGATGCTTTTGGCTACTGGACTATCGCCATCTAGGGTTCGGCACTTTACCACTTCGCCTAGCAGCACGACACTTTAATTGCTCTCCCACAACCCCATTTTCACAATTTAGGCTACTCCCATTTCGCTCGCCACTACTAACGAATCGCTTTTGCTTTCTTTTTCTCTAGCTACTAAGATGTTTCAGTTCGCCAGGTTGTCTCTTGTTTGCCCATGGATTCAAGCAGATTCGAAAGGTTGACCTATTCGGAAATCTCCAGATCTACGCTTCTTTTCAACTCCCCGAAGCATTTCGTCACTTACTACACCCTTCCTCGTCTCTGAGTGCCTAGGTATCCACCGTAAGCCTTTCCTCGTTTGAACCTCGCCCTTAACTTTACTTTAATTTAAGGCTATGCCATCCTAAGGTGTTGCTAAATGAAATGGAAGGATCTTATCAACGTCCATGAATGATAAATCATAGATTGAACTAACTGCTGAATCAAAAAAATTGGGTACTATCATATAGCTTTGTTTCGGCTAAGTTCATGAATTAGAGATAAGCGAACTCGAATCGCTGACATCCGCCACAGGGTAAACCACCGCCTTTCAGGCCCCCGACTGATGCTACCATAGAGGCCAATGATAGACAATAACTTCCCCCAAACACAGCTTACAACTTTCATCGTACTGTGCTCTCCAAAGAGCAATCTTCTCAAAATCACAAAAGCTGCTGAGTTGGAATCCCATTCTAATCCGGAAGATCCTACTACAGGAAAACCAGGAACAGCGGAGAGCTTTCCCCCCTCTGACTCTTTGGTCTTAAGAATTCTAGTTTTAAGAATGAGTGATTGCCCTTCTCTGACCCTTACTGCCCAACCTGAGAACGGACATCTAATGCATTCCACTTATTGAACAGGGTCCTATGGTCGGTCCGTGACCCCTGGATACTGAAGGTGTCCTTGGGGTGATCTCGTAGTTCCTACGGGGTAAAGACGATGGGGTTGGTCCATGGATTTTCCTTCTTTTTTACCGTATTTTGCTCAAAGGGTTGAAGGGAGATAGTGCATCAAGCTATTCGCAAGGGCCAACTTGATCCTCTTCCCCAGGGATCCTAGATGGGGGAACCTAGGGGAGCCACCAACTCCAACTACCGTCCATGTACGATCCATACTAGATCTAACCAACCGCCCATCCTACCTCTTCTACGTTCTTGACATCACATCTTTGTCTCAATAGAGTCTTTCAATGGTATGTTTCGGTCCTCTTCCCTATTACCTAGAAAAAGTGAGCCACCGATTCAGGTACAAGATACTATCATTATCGCCTAGACAATTAGACACCCAACCCGTAATCACAATGACCCAATTGCAAGAGCGGAGCTCTACCAACTGAGCTATATCCCCCGAGCCAAGTGGAGCATGCATGAAGGAGCCAGATGCTTCTTCTATTCTTTTCCTTGGCACAATTTGGGCCATCTTGGACTTGAACCGAGACCTCGCCTGTGAAGTAAATCATCACACCTACGGTCCAACCAATTGGGAGAAAATCAATAGATTCCTTTTAGGGAATGATTCATCCATCCCGAACGCAGACATACAACTCTCTGTTGTACTCGCTCTCCAAGTGTGCTTGTTCCCCTTCTTCCTTACCATGGCAAGTATTTGTGAAATAAGAAATAACTCGATGGGAAGAAAAAAAAGAGGCGTTAAAAGACCCTCTTGGCCCAACCCTAAACACTCTAAGATCCTTTTCAAACTTGCTCCCATTTCGAGTCAAGAGATAGATAAATAGACACATCCCATTACAGCGATCGAGGCGTTAAGTAGTGGTGAGGGGTCGAAGACCAAGAAGTGAATTATTTATCGATAAGCATTCTTCTTACGGCTAGATCCAATCTCCGGTCCTTCAAAAGGAAAAAGAATTTCACGTTCTTCCTTTTAGGAAGGAGGATTAGGAAAATCCTATTGATTGCGACTTTCTCCGGACCTTTGGGAAAAGCATAAAAAAAGGCTCGAATGGTACGATCCTCTGTCACCCCGAATGAAAAGGCGATCTCTTAGTTCTTGATGCGTGAAGATCGTTGTTAGGTGCTCCATTTTATTTTTCCATTGAGGCCGAACCTAAAACGTGCTCGAGAGATAGTCGTCCATACAGCGATAAGGGATGTATGGATTATCGAGAAAAGAGGAGTCGTGGTGGTCCCCCAAAGCGCCTGGATCCCTCGAATGAATAGAAAGTTGGATCTACATTGGATCTCACCAATCTCCCCATCTATCCTCCTAAGGAGAAGTTTGGTTTCAAACCCGGTTCGAGCAGAGAAGTATGCCATGCTAATGTGCCTTGGATGATCCACATCTCGAGGTCGACGACGATGAGCACATTGAACTATCTATGTGGTGAGAGCCCTCACGACCCGAACAACGACGCAATTATCAGGGTACACTTTACCACTGAGCTAATAGCCCGTCGTGCGGGCCTCCCGCTGGGGGCCTGCTATGCCAAAAGCAAGAGAAACCCTGTAACATCCGAAATTGGGCTTAGTAGGATTGGGCCCAATGGGCTATGGGCGTAGGAATGTTTAAAATTTTGAGAACAAGAGAATGGCATTATTACAAATTGGACTTGTTAGTTAAGTGAATTTAGAGTTTACGGGGTTTCTATGAAGTTTCGGGTTTAATTGGGCCTTAGGAAAAATTTGGTATTTTAGCACTTTAAGGAGAGGTGGTAAGTAGCTTCAAGGCTTATTGAAATAAATGAATAAATGGTTACCATAATTGAGCATATGGTAAAGAGGTTATGGCATTAAGTGAAGGATTTTGAGGGAAGAGGTTCAAATCCCTTTGTGTGCAATTTTGACTATTATTTTTGCACTCTTTCCCTAAGTGTCCGCCAAGCATGTAATTATGGCAAGGTGGACTTTTATTTTTATGGCAAGATGGCTAAAGAGAATAGGAAAGAATGAAGGTGAGGAAAGAAATCATGAAAAAGGGGAAAGTAAGGGGAACAAGTGGCATTTTTCAAGGAAGATGTTATGGAAAGTATGGGTGGCAAAATGTTAACCCTTTTTGGCTATGTATGTGGACGATTTTGGGTGTAAGAGGGGTAGTCGAATTTTTGTTAGTGTTTTGGTAGAAACTTTGGTGCTTGGTTGGTCAAATTCCTTCTTGCATTTTTATGCCTTTTCTCTCAAAAAATTCTTCTAAGCTTTGCCGAAACTTCAATCCATTAGTGAGCATTTCTTTTCTTCAATTCTTTCTTGTTGCCGTAGGTACCAAACCATTGTGACCAAACTATTTTCATTCATCTTCTCTTGAAAACCAAAATTTGACAAGCACCCCTTCTCTACATTTCTTTTGTTTTCACGAAATTCTCCAACTCTACTATCTTTTTCCTCTAATCCATACCCTCATAACCGAAATTATTCTTGTTCAATTTCATCCATAGCCAAAACTCACAATCAACAATCACTCCTTCATAAATTCTTTCTTGTTTGAGATGAAATTCCTTCTTTGATTAAATCGGTAAGTGAATTCTTTTCTATGATCATATTCTTTTCTCTTTAGCCAAATAAGTAATTATCACTATTCGGTTGTAAATCATGATCGTAACCGAAAATGGTGTTATCCTCCACTTCTTCATGTTTTAATCACTCTCTTTTTGTAGTGCTTTAAGTGGGAGACCGTGTATTGTTCTAACCGAAGTCAAACGGTGGTAATTGGATCCAATATCGATAAGGTAAGGGGGTTCGTGTTTGGATTTTTTGTTATATCTCTATTTGGCTATGTTGCAAATCAGATTGAAGTTTCAACTAATCGACTATATGTTTTAGGGACAAATCACTCGATATATTTCTACTTTCGGATATAATGGTAAGTGATTCAAGTGTAAGTGATATGAAATCTTTTGGAAATTCGAGGCTAACTTTTTGTTGGTATTGTTCTAGGTCAATGACGAGTGGTTCGTTAGGAAATCGAAATCAAGGTGTGTAATCTCACATCTCTCTAAAAGTTTGTATGATATGTTCTATGATTTGGTCGAAATACCAAAGAAAACTGGAAATTGGCATCTGGGATCACTCTGGGGCGCGTAGGTTCATAGTGGTAACCATGTTTTTGTAATAAAACAGTTTTGGTCAGTGCCAGTGACGTGATTTCAAAAATCATGAAAAATAGGAGAAAGGGAATTAATAAGTGAATAAGATATCAAATCAAATCTTACTGTGTCTATTTTGATAAGGAAGAAATGAAGAAGGAAAAGGAATTTTATATTCGAGATATATTAATTTTAGTGAGGCCGGTTACGAATGATTTTGTGGTTCCCGATCATCTTGGAAAAATCGTATAAAATTGTACAAAGTGAATTAAGAGATATAGTTTATATTTAAAGATTCCTTAGTGAGACTATTTTCAATAGAAACAAGTGGGAACAACATATGAAAACTATACAGTGAGATATTTGAATTTTGGGTAACAGAGGTCAGAATTATTTAAACAAGGGAAATTTTAAGGAATAAACTGTACTAAATGGTTAAGCCAAAAATTCTGGAAAAATTGTAGTAAGGATATATATGAGTCTAGTTTTAAGGAAAATTTACAGATTTAGATTTCGAGATTCCTCACTCGAGTTATGGTCAATTTAGTCAGTATGATGCAGATGGATAGTTTCAAACTTTTATGCCCCAAATTAGTAGTTAAGCCTTGGTTACGAAATTACCATAATACCCTTAAAGGGTAAATTACCGAAATACCCTTAGTGGGTAAGATTACCGAATTACCCTTAGCGGGTACGATTGCCAAATTAAGAAATGCCCTTATGGGTCGAATTATGGAAATGCCCCTATTGGGCCGATTTGTAAAGTGTTAATGGGTCGAAATACGAAATTGCTTAATAGGATTAATTGACATATTGCCTTATGGGCCGAATGGACATATTGATTAATGGGCCAATCTGATATATTTTGATATATGGGCCAAATGTGATATTTGATATATGGGCCAAATGTGATATGAGTTATAAAGGCCAAAATGTGATATGGGCCAGATTGTGAAAATTTTATAATGGGTCGTATGTTTATAATAATTATATGAATGGATTGTAGTAACTGAATGTGCATATTATATACATGATTTGCATGGGTTGGGATATTTGATGAAGAGAAGTCCTGGTAGCTTTGCTACAAAATTCTGGTGGCTTGTCCACAAATTGATATATGGTTTAATGCCCAGTTTGATATATGGCCTAATGCCCAATTTGATATATGGCTTAATGCCCAGTTTGATATATGGCTTAATGCCCAGTTTGATATATGGCTTAATGCCCAGTTTGATATAAATGGCTTAATGCCCAGTTTGGTGTGTTGGCGGGGTGGGTGACTAAAGCTCCCCACAGGTGTGTTGGTTGGTACGGGTGGTGTGTAGCGAATGGAAAACTAGGTTTGGTTTGGGAATTGCATATCACATGCATATTATATACATGTTATTATGTTATAATGGTAAATGGGCTTTGGCCCAATAAATTCTTAATTGGATTTTTGGCCCAGTGGACAATGGTAATTGGGTTACACACTGAGTTCTTGTAACTCACCCCCCTTTTTTTTCTTAACCCTTGTAGGTAATGCTCAGTGACGAGGACTTGGGGCCATGGATGACTCGATGGAGGCCATACTTCAGAAATGGTTTTATTTGGGCTTTAGTTTCTTACTTCGTTTACTTTATTACTTTACTATTTTGGGTTATGTGCTATAATAAGGCCTCTGGATTATTTTATTTTGCTTTATGTTTGACGTGTTTATATTTACTCAAATTATTTAAATGAGATTTTCTAAAATCGTAATAAAGGTTTTCCAAAATCGATTAACAAATGAATTTCAAAATAAACTATTACAAATATTTTTAATACGGAAATTTCTCTCGAACTATTAACGATATTTTCAAAAGTCATAGTTTTATAAAATTATTACTTCAAATTTAATCGATCAATCTTGAGGTTAGTAGTATTTTATTAAATATCTCAAGTCAAACTTGATTTTCTTGATTTTAACAAATCAACATCTATTTTTGTATGAATAAAAGGATCTAACATGTTTTTTTTAATCTCATTTGACATGTTTTCTTTACACGTTATCGAAAAACTTTTTAGTGTGACACACTAGATTTGGGCCTAACTTCTAGGTCGGGTTTGGGGTGTTACAAACCCCATCCCTCTCTTTCCTTTTTACGCCCCCATGTCGCCACATGGGAGGGACCCGAGGGCGTAAAAGGGGATCCTATCAACTTGTTCCAACCTAGGATAATAAGCTCATGGGCTTGGTCTTACTTCACTGTCGAGAAACGAGAAAAGGCTTCCATCTCCAAGTTTAATTCAGACGTAGCTTGCTTGTTTTTGGGTGTGAAGTAGTGTCAAACCAAAATACCCAACAAGTATTAGCTCTCCACGAAAAGGAGGTGATCCACCGCACCTTCGAAAGACGGCTACCTTGTTACGACTTCACTCCGATTACTAGCCACGCCTTGGCATCCCCTCCTTGCGGTTAAGGTAACAACTTGGGCATGGCCAGCTCCATAGTATGATGAGCGGTGTGTACAAGGCAGGGAATGAATTCACGTCGTATGGCTGGCCGCGATTACTAGCGATTCTAGTTTCTGCGGCGAGTTGTAGCCTACAATCCGAGGCGAGGATGTTTTTGGAGTTAGCTCACCCTCGCGAGATCGCAACCCTTTGTCCGTCCATTGTAGCACGTGTGTCGCCCGAGGCATAAGGGCATGATGACTTGCGTCATCCTCACCTTCCTCGGCTTATCACCGGCATGCTCGGGGTTCCAAACTCAACAATGGCAACTATACACGAGGGTTGCGCTCGTTCGGGACTTAACCCAACACCTTACGGCGCGAGCTAACGATAGCCATGCACCACACGTATCCGCGTTCAAAGGCACCCTTTCTTTCAAGAGCATTTGCGGCATGTCAAGCCACAGTAAGGTTCTTTGCTTTGCATCGAATTAAACCACATGCTCCACTACTTGTGCGGGCCCTGTCAATTCCTTTGAGTTTTATTCTTGCGAACGTACTCCCGGTGGGATACTTAACGAGTTAGCTCTGACACTACATAGGTCGATCGCATAGCGCCTAGTATCCATCGTTCTGGCTAGGACTACTTGGGTATCTAATCCCATTCGCTCCCCTAACTTTCGTCTCTCATTGTCGGTGTCGGCCAAAGAGAGTGCTTTCATCGTTGGTGCTCTTTTCGATCTCTATGCATTTCACCGCTCTACCAAAAATTCCTCCGCCCCTACTGTACTCCACTTGGTAGTTTTCATCGCCTGTCCAGGGTTGAGCCCTGGGATTTGATGGTAGAATTAAAAAGCCACCTACAGACGCTTTACGCCCAATCATTCTAGATAATGCTTGCATCCTCTGTATTACTGCGATTGTTGGCACAGAGTTAGCCGATGCTTATTCCCCAAATACCGTCATTGCTTCTTCTCCAGGAAAAGAAGGTCACGACCTGTGGGCCTTCTACCTCCACGCGAAATTACTCCATCAGGCTTTTGCCCATTACAAAAAATTCCCCACTGTTGCCTCTCGTAGGAGTCTGGACCGTGTCTCAGTCCTAATGTGGCTGATCATCCTCTCGGACTAGCTACTGATCATCGCCTTGGTAAGTTATTACCTCACCAACTAGCTAATCGGATCGAGAGCCCTCCTCGGGCGGATTCCTCCTTTACTCCTCAATCTACGGGTATTAGTAGCCGTTTCTAGTTGTTGTTCCCCCAAGGCGGGTTCTTATCGTTGCTCACTGTCGCGCCCTTTGAAACACCACTTCTGTCCGACATGCATGTGTTAAGCATGCCGCCGTTCATCCTAAGCCAGGATCGAACTCTCCATGAGATTCATAGTTGCATTACTTTTAGATTCCTTGTTCGTAGATAAAGCCGGTTCGGAATTGTCTTTCATTCCAAGGCATAACTTGTATCCATGCGCTTCATATTCGCCTGGAGTTTGGTCCCAGAAATATAGCCATCCCTACCCCCTCACTTTAATCCCACGAGCCTCTTATCCATTCTTATTCGATCACGGTGGGGGGGGGCAAGGCAAAATAAAAAAGCTCACATTAGGTTTAGGGATAATCAGGCTCGAACTGATGACTTCCACCACGTCAAGGTGACACTCTACCGTTGAGTTATATCCCTTCTTTGCCCGCATCAAGAAATAGAACTGACTAATCCTAAGTCAAAGGATCAAGAAACTCAACAACGCCACTATTCTTGAACAACTTGGAGCCAGGCTTTCCTTTCGCACTATTACGGATACGAAAATAATGGAAAAAGTTGGATTCAATTGTCAACTACTCCTATCGAAAATAGGATTGACTACGGATTCGAGCCATATACACATGGTTTCATAAAACCGTATAATTCTCCCGATCTAAATCAAGTAGGTTTTACATGAAGAAGGTTTGCCTCGGCATGTTCTATTCGATCACGAGTAGGAGAAGCGGTATTCTTAAAAATTAGAGAAATCGTAACCAAGTCAAGATGATACGGATCACCCCTTCTTCTTACGCTAAAATCTTACCATTTCAAGGAATTGGAGTTGCATCTCTTTTCGAGTTCCATTCAAGAGTTCTTATGTGTTTCTACGACTCTTTAAGACCCCAAAATTTTGACTAATTTCTTTTCTTAGGAACACATACAAGATTCGTCAATACAAATAGGATAATGGTAACCCCACGATTAATTACTTCATTTATGAATTTCATAGTAATAGAAATACATGTCCCACCGAAACAGAATTTGTAACTTGCTATCCTCTTGCCTAAATAATGAATAAATAGGAGTTAATATCATTCTAATTGTCATTACGAAAGTAATTAGTATTTTGGCATTAAAAATATTTTTGGTGGTAATTATTCCAAAAAGACTATCAATTACGCAACAAAACCACTCATGCCCTAGAATACAAGAGAAGCCATGGATAAGATCTTGAACATTGTAAATATTTTGGGAATCGAAACAACCATTCCACCCATTTCGTCGAGATAAACAAGACCATTCTATCATAACTCGTTCTCGCCAAGAAAAAAGTGCAGACCGATAAAGCCATGAGATATTATTTGTAAAATAGCTCCGTTGAGTCCGTGTCGATTATCGAACCAATTCATATAATTATGAAACCCATATGAGATACTGAGAGGAATAGGCTATTCTTTTTTAAATTCGTTGACCAAGAGATGTTGAAGTCAGTATAAATTATTTGCACTTGTACCCACTATTATCAACGGGGAGAAAATATGGAATGTGCATGGGGTAATAATTCCATATTGATCTGAACTAATCCATCTACTCCCATTTTAATAAAATTCGGCTAGAAGCATACAAGCATCTTGTAATGGGCCTCCCGTGGGTATCCCAGTAACCACGTATGTAAGGGTATAATCGATGATTTGACAAAGAAAAGCAATAAGAAATCCAATATAGATTATTATTTCGGTCTGACGGGATATGATTGATTAGCTAATGTCTCAAATTTTAATGTTGGTTCATTAGAACCATATAAACCGAGACCCAAAACTCCTATTAATAGAAAAACGGAACCCCCTATAGTGTACAAAATAAATTTTGTAGTCGAGTACTGACGTTTTTTCCCTCCCCACATGGATAGAAGTAGATAAACGAAATAAATTCGAACTCCCACATGATGAAAAAAGTAAAAGGTCTCGAGAAGAAAATGATCCTATTTGACCACTTGTACATTGCTAGCATTAGGAAATGAAATAATCGCGAATCTCAAGTAATGGCGCCAAGTCGCCAAGGTCGCTAAAGTGGTGATAAATCACATCAAGAAAATGGGCCCTATAGAAAGTCCATCTATTCCCAATCTCTAGTAAAATCAAAAAAATTATCCATTTATAATCTTCCGCCGATGTATTATTGGATCGTCAATCGGAAATGATAACAAAATGCATAGGTTGTTAGAAGGAGTTCAAGATGCATATACATATTGTATACCACTTAATTAGCTTATTCCCTTTATGAGGAAGAAAGAAAAGTAAAGAACCTGCAGATATTGGTAAAAATACAATTATTGTTAACCAAGGCAAAAAATTCGTGGTAAAGACAAGATACACTTGGACCAGAAAAACCCGTGCTCAAAAAGGTTTTTGTTTAAGCACGGGTTTTTTCAGTAAAAAAAAAACAAATTGGTTTAAAATGTATTCAACTAGGGTTTTCTGGACCGTATCAATAAGCTAGACCCATACTTCGAGTTGTTTCATGCCATAAATAAACTTGAACGCTCAAGAAGTCCGTTAGACAAGCGGATTCACATCTCTTACAACCAACACAATCTTACATTCTTGGAGCAGAAGCAATTTGCTTAGCTTTACATCCATCCCAATATATCATTTCTAACACATTGGTGGGGCGCTCGGACACATTGAGTACACCCAATACATGTATCATAAATTTTATTGAATGTGACATGGGATGTATAAATTTTGAACATCATAAAATTTCAATCTAGTAAACTTGTAAATAAATATAGTTAAACACCGGATGAATCAACGATTTACCGAAATTTTCTAATCAATTTCTTTTGGGATCAACTTATAAGAAAGGACCAAGATACTTTGATTTCTTACGTTTCGAAAACATGATGTAGATTCCAACATATTGTACATGCTAATTCAAATTGGTGAATCTTATAATTTAATATTATTAATATTACTTATTCAACAAAGTTGATTGATTGATCGCGTTGATTTTTGTTACGATAAATCAAGGACACAATAGTTGATCCAATAGTCGCTTGGTACCGTAATAGCTATAACAAAATTGAGAAAATATTTCCTTTTAATTGCCGACTATCAAAAAATCAGAAAATGTTACAAAATTTATATTAACCGCATTCAAGATAAGTTCGGGACACATAAAGGCCCTAACCATATTTCGACTCGTGATCAATCCATAAATACTGATAGAAAATAAATAGGCACTCAAAACAAGTATATGTTCGAGCATCATTGACCAACTCCTTATCAATTTCGATTCATTATTAGTATGAACAATAATTCAATGATTTGATTCACTAGAGTATAACAAAAAAGAATCTATTGAAATATATCGAATAAACGAATTTATATTTTATACGAGCAATATTCAAATAGAATTCAAAAAAAATGGATGCAATAAGACATAAAAAATAGAAAAGGTTTAATTTTGATTGCTTACTATTCCTAGTTATAAAGATTTATTCTTGACGAGCCACAACAATTGCACCTATCAAAGCAACTAAAAGAATTATTGAAATGAATTCAAATGGAAGAAAAAACAGGTTGCTAAATGAATTCCAATTTGTTGACTATTACTTATCAAATGTTGTTCTATAATTTGATTTGATCTTGTAGTCCAAATAATCCCGTACCATGATGTATCTAATATAGTAGTAATTAGCGAAACAAGAATACTTGTACAAACCAACGAAGTAAGGCCATTCCTAATGGTCCACAGATTAAAATCTTTATAATATTCTAAACCATTCATGAACATCACAAAGAAATAGGATTAAAACATTTATGGCTCCCACATAAATAAGGAGTTGGGCAAAGACTACAAAATGAGAATTTGAGAGAATATAAAATAAGCATATACAAACAAGAACCAATCCCAATGAAAAGGCGAAATAAATTGGATTGGTAAGTAATACCGCTCGTGCCTCCTAATATAAGACCCGATCCTAGAAAAACTAAAAGAAAATCGTGTATCGGTCGAGCAAATCCATTTTGTGTAAAATAAGAGATAAATAAATCTAAATTCTTTTCATGATCTTATTGACCCGACCAGGAAGTTTTTTTTATGATACGCTCCTAATTGAATAAAATCCTAATCTATTAGGCGTGAATTTCTCTAAGCATAATTATTGGACAGTTTCGTTTTTGATTCTTTTTTGTTTGTTCAAAAGAAAAGGGTATTTTATTTTTTGAAACTATATATTTCTAAATAATTACGAATATATTAATATATTTTTATTTTCAATAAAAGGAATCCTAAATTCTTATCAACTGGTTAATTTGTAATTGAATTTTTATTTATTGACCAAAGGACTCATTCTTTTTTAATTCAAACCAAAGCAGTCTTTTAACTTAAACCAAAAAGAACCTTAAAAGAATGAATGGGAAATTTCTCTTTACTTTAATAGAACAGAGGTTTACTTATTGGGTTTTTCCTTGAATTGAATTCAAAATTGTTTGAATTGTATAATCGTCAATTCTCGACATTGGTAAACACCCAAAGCAATTTGATTATAATTCAATTCATGACGATTAAGTAGAAAGTTCATATTCTTCATCATTGATAAACAATTTGTTGGACAATACTCAACGTAGTTACCACAAAATATACAAATTTCAAATCAATACTATAATTAAGCAATCATTTTTTTTTTGAATTTCCATTTCAAATTTCCAATCAACAATGGGTAGATCTATAGGGCATACACGAACACATACTTCACAAGCAATGCATTTATCAAATTCAAAATGGATTAAATCATGGAACGCTCGATGTGATTAATTTCTCATAAGGATATTGAATAGTTACGGTAAACGATTTGCATGGGATAAGGTAATCATGAAACCTTGACCAATGTACCTTCTTTGCTCGCCGATTGTTTGGTGGCTATAATTCATGAACCCGTTACCATAGGGAACATATCGTGAATATCTATGAATAATTTTATGTTTGTTTCTTTCTCTTGTTTGAACCAAGTCATGAATCTCATATTCTTTTTTTCTTTACAGTGAAAGAAGTTGGAAAGAAGTTGTTAATAATAGATTACCGAGAGAAATGGGTAAAGGAAATTTCCACCCGAGATTTAATAATTGGTCCATTCTTCACCTAGGTAAAGTCCATCGTGTTGCGATAGAAATAAACAAAAACAAATAAGTTTTAGCTAATGTAATAAAGATACCAATTGTCATTCCAATGATTCCATTTATTTTATTTATTTCAAATAGCTTAGGGACGAATACGTACAGAATGGAAATATTCCAACCCCCCAAGTAAAGAACTTTTACAAATAACGAAGAAAGTAATAGATTTAGATAGGAAGCAAAGTAAAATAAACTAAATTTGATACACGAATATTAGGTTTGATACCTCGCTACTAATTCTTCCTCCGCTTCTAGTAAATCAAAAGGTAATCTCTCACATTACGCTAGAGAAGAAATTAGAAAACGATAAACCCTATTGGCTAACGCCACAAATTCCATCCCCAAAACCATATTTTGATTAAGCTTCAACTATATCAACTGTACTTGAACATTAGATAATTATAGTAGATAATAACATCACTTTTTTCCATCGCTAGTCCAAAAGCGTACATGAGATTTTCACCTCATCGACTCTTCGTGGGTCACAAATAAATTTTAGGACCGAATCGGTATTATTTATCTTCGTATGGTTGTAGAATAGATAGAGAAAAATAGATTGGAAGGTCCAAAATTATACCAATGGAGTTTTATGCGCTATATTACGAAGAATTAAAAAAAAAAGTGCTTCGAATTGATCTCGCCCTTCATAATTTCAATTTTATTTGTTGAGTAATAACTTAAGCCTTCAATAAAATATCTCTTGTAGAATATCAATAGATATTTCAACCCATTGTTTTCTATTACGAAAAAATGAAACATTCCATTAGCTCATAAATCATGACACCGATTAGATTTCTCTATATCTATGAAAGAATAAAAAGAAATTTTTTTATTCTTTCTTGTTTCTTTTTGTTCCTATTCGCTTTCGGATCCGATAAAACCACGAATGGGGCTTAAACTAAAAAATAGTAAAGGATTATTTCGTTCACGATAGTCATTACTTTAATCGGCAGATAGGAGGATACTACGGACCGGAATCATAGGGAGTACTTCCTAGTCATTTCTACGAATTTAAAGCTCCAATTAGTATTCTTTTATGTTATCAAGAAGTCTCTTTTTATATAATTTACATAATCTCCATTACCAATCCTTTATGTATTTTGGTGTTCCTAACCATCCACTGCTTTTTGTTCAATCCCCGTTTGTTTAGCAATACATGTATGGGAATCCATACAAAGGATAGCGAAAACTCTATCTGATTGATCTTTTGAGCCCGCTTCAAGCTAGATTGACTAATCAACCCGTCTTGGGGTAAAGACTTCTTCCGCTTACATTTTCTTACATTTAACTCTTGTACATAGGAAATGAGATTCTATTTTTTTTGTTTAATTTACTTAGAATTTCTGAGATAGAATCCTTTATATTTGTAACTTGCCATCCAAGGCATCCGTTATGGTTATTTCGTACCCCCTTTTTCTTTTCATATGATTTTTTCTTACTATACCTGTTGTCGTAGCATTATAAACAGTATTGTTACTTTTGTTCCCGTCGGGATAAATCTGGCCCCTTCCTGCTTTACGCCTACTTATATGGGATATTTTAAGAAATGAACATCCTTATTACTAGCGAGTGCAGGGAAAGAATGGGAAAGGTGATTTCACTATATTTTTACCGAGAACAGGACCTATCACAAGAATATTTTTCTTAGTGGGGCGATTTACGAAAAGATGATTGCCTATCTTTTCTTTCATCTCGGGCAAAATACGATCGGTGGGGCTAACTCAAACCCCTTTGGTAAAATAAAACGGCACCCACATTCAAAGCCGCTTTCTTACCATTAGCAAGAACTTGTTTCATTGCATATCATAAGGAATTCTAACAACCGCTTCAAATACGATGTCGGAAGTACCGCTTGGAACCTCAATAACCACGGGTTTATTAAGCTAAATGGCAATTGGCACATACAATACGCCCGATTGCTTCTCGTGGATTTTCATACCTCTTCACGCAAAAATGGGATATGCATTTGAAATGGAAGCCCGGTTATTATATAGATCATGAGCGTCACAAACGGATCGAGTAATCTCCTCCTTTATCCAAGAAAAAGTATTTCTAGTTTGCATGGTCCAATCATTGATCCCAAAAATTTCTACAATAAAATTAGGTAGGTCACTAGTATAGTTCCCTAGCCACGATTACGCTATTTACTTTTCTTGAAAACGAAAAAAATGGTAAACAGAGAAGAAATTGTATTCTCTAATGGGTAGAAAGAATAAAGTAAATACGACTTTTCATGCTTTGCTTATCTCGAAAGTAAGAAAGATTATAATTAAATTCATGAATCATTTTTAGTCATTCATTGAATGATAAATAACTACAAGTGACGGAGATACGATTTAAATAATGAAAGATCCAATATTTAAAAATTGTATCTAGAATGACCGGAAAGGTAGAAACAAGACCGGATATAATTTGATCATTATGAGCAAATCCAAAATCCTTGTAGATAGAGCCAATCATTAGTTCCCAACCGTAAGGTGAATGAAATCCTATACATAAATCATTAATAAAAGAATAGAAAAAGCTTTTATTGTGTCGCTTAAATTAGATAGGAATTCTTGAACCCAAGAGTTAAGAATAAGAAGTTCTTCATTCCCAAAATAGAATAACCACTTAGAATAACGAAGCAGTTAGATTGGTCGAGAAGTGCAAAATCGTATGGATATGATCCTCATTGTGCGACTTGATCAATTGGATCGTTTCTTTTGGATTCCTATCTGAAGCTTTTGTAGATGTGTTTCCGGTATTCTTTTATCATTTCGTCTAACAAGAAGAGTTCCTCTACTTCTATGAATTGTTCTAGAATACTCTTTTCTTGAATATCATTCAAGAAAGTTTCGATTGCCTAGTATCCCACCAATTAGTAATCCAAGATTTGAGACTTTTATTAAAGAGGAGAGATCCACAGGGCAAAAATACCATAAATGCAAGATATATAAGGGGAGTGAATGCTTTCTTTTTTGCCATATTTTCATCTGTGAGTTGTTAATGAGCCCACCTCATTCGTTGACTTTATGTGATCTAACCTTTCTATCAAGCATGCCTTTCATTATATTATAAAGTAAGGGCCCATGAATCTATTCTCTGTTTTTTTATTCAAGCTTAGCCCTTGAATCTAATTGAATCTAAAAAGAATACGAATACAAAAATAAGAATCCACTTTAAATTGAATGAAATATATATTATTGTGATTGTGATATTGTTATTGTTTCGATATCTCAATTGATCAAATTCAAGCAATTGTCCTCTTTTGATAAGCGCCTAAAAGAACCGCTTCAAATAATAAAGATTGTTCTTCAAATTTTGAGTCGAAGGAGCACCTGTCTATATCAAGATCGCAATCAAATATGTTGAAAATTTTCATGGTTATCTAAACTATATATAGTCTATAGTCCAAAGACTAATTGAAAAAATTAGGAAAAATATTATCTTGATCAAAAATGAGTGACAAAAAAACGAGTAAAAGTTATCATTACGTTTATCATTATGTTATAAGAAAGAAATCCACTTGTTTAGTTCTTTAGTTCTTAAGGAGCGAAAAAGAAAGGATAAAAGGGAGGGCCGATTGAGAAATGAAAAGTGGAGAAATTTTACAAGATATGATCCATCCGTATCTAACGTATCAACTCCAAATATTGAAATTAAAAAGCGAAAGTTTTATTTGAAATACTTTGATATATGAGATGAATCAAGTATTTCGATTTCTTGCTTATTTTATTCTTGATTACGTTGAGTGGTTTTCCATTTACGACGCATAAAAACTATTTTGTGGACAAAAAACTATTTTTTATGTTATGACTCTTCCGTATCGTCCGCTTTGGTTTGAATGGGCATTCGAAGAAACTTGGTTTAGTTACGCTATATAAAAAGAGGATTCTTGGATTAAGCTTTTCCTCCGGAGAAAGCTTTTAGTCTGCAATTCATTTCAAAAGACTTCAATCGGTACACATAAAAAATAGGCCAATTTAACGACTTTTTGTTCAATTTCACGCGAGTCAAATTCTCATCGATGAAGTCAAGGAACGGCCCTTGGCCTCGATTTCCATATAAAGGACACGACGAGCATAAATACCCTCTTTAACTTCTATTCTAATGGATGAATATCTTTCATAAGGAATCGTAGAAAGATGCGACGATTTTTCCAGAAAACCCCAATGAAAAATACATACTATTCCCTCCTTTCTATCGAATCGATCATAACCACTACCTACATTCCAAAAATTGTGCACCACAAATAGGAACTAATAAAGAGGCCTGCAATCCCATAGAAAGACATCCCGATTCCTTGTGGAAAAAAAACTATTTGCTAAGACGGAAATAAAGATATCAAATTCCTACCAAGATAACTAGAAGTTCCAACTAATAAAAACCCTAATGAACCAAAAAAAGGATAAAGGCCCATGAAATTGCTTGTTTTTCGAGATCCCACTATAAATTCTATCCATATAGATTACGATCACCAACTCATACATACTAGATCCAGTTGCATTTTATTGAATTGAGAGAATAACCAAAAATTCGACTTTACTTTTTTTGTTTCCGAAGTAACTCTCATCAACTAGTACTATTTTGATATGAACTTTTAGAAGGAATTCATCAAATTGCTTCGATCTAAAATCATCCCCTTTATATGATTGCCTATACATTCGACGCGATAGTCGAGGGCACCATGAGTATTCTTGTGGGTGTGGATGTCGGTGTGGGTCCAATGGGTACGGGGGCCCATATGAGTAAATTGTATGATTGAGTAGTAGATAGTGAACTAGACTATGTGAATCTCATATATGTGGCTAGGTTTGGGCTGAATGGGCCACACGATTGTGTGGGCCCACTTGGTCCGAGAATGGGCCTTAGGCTCATTCGCATCATTATCTCTGTTTAGAATACTTGAGTCGTTCGAGGCGACAGTAGACCTTCTGTTGGGTCGTTAATACCCTGATCTATAAAATGACCAAAATACCCCTGATTTGTAAAATTACTGAAATACCCTTGGTTTATGAAATTACCAAAATACCTCTGGTTTGTAAAATTATCGAAATACCCTTAATTTGCAAAATTATCGAAATACCCCTGGTTTACGAAATTACCGAAATACCTGGTTTGTAAAATTATCGAAATACCCCTAGTTTATGAAATTACTGAAATACCCCTAGTTTGCAAAATTATCGAAATACCCCTGGTTTGCAAAATTACTAAAATACCCTCGGTTTACAAAATTACTATTTTACCCCTAAATGATAAAATGACCGTTGTACCCTCGTGGTAGTACTAGCGTTTTATGTGTTAATTGTAAGATTGATTATGTTTGAGATACACTGTATACAGAAATTAGTTATGAGTAGAATTACCGAACTACCCCTGAAGGGTAGGATTACCGGAATACCCTTACAAGGTAAAATGACTGATTTACCCTTGTAGGTAAGTGATTGGCTTGTGCTATGATATGACCGGTTTGGCTATGGTTGTATGACTGATATGCTTTTATTACATGTTTAAATGATTGTTATTGAGCATGGCCATTCTGCATACACGTGTAATGATTGAGCATGACATACACGACATATTGCATGGGGTTGGGATATTGATGATTGGGAAAGTATATATCGGTGGCTCTGCCACATTCTGTATAATGGTTATATGCCAACCTAAATATGGCTCTATGCCATCTTGATTATGCCTTTGTGCCAATCGTATTTACCCAAGGCTGTGTGCTGATTATATTACCGTTGCTGATGGCTATTTGCCAAGCATAATACAGTTATTGATGACTCTGAGTCAATCATATTTACCCAGGGCTGTGTGCCGATTATATTATTATTTTGGTGGCTCTGCCACATATATCGGTGGCTCTGCCACATTGTTTCGATGGCTTGGTGCGATATATATCAGTGACTCTGTCACATTATATCGGCTTTGAGCAGCATGACTATCAGCATGACTGCTAATGAGAAGTGTAGCGGATGGAGGGTTAATTGTAGAAATCCCCACAGGTGTGCTGAGGTTGGACATATGGAGCGGAGTGTAAAGGATGGAATACTAGGTTAGGCTGGGTTGCATTGCATTCACTATTTATGCCATGTTGTTAAGGCTACGGCCCAGTTCGCTCGTATGGGCTTCGGCTAATATCATTACTGTGAGAGCCAAGGCTCAATGTGCTTCGGTGGGCTTAGGCCCAATTATCGTTCGTATAGGGGATTACACACTAAGTTCTCGTAACCCACCCCTCTGGTTAATTTTGCAGGTAATTCCTAGCTTTGCGGATTTGGAGCCGAGGTGAACTCTGTGGTGGCCATATATCGTAGCTTAATAAATTTCGTTTTGCGGTACTATAAATTTTATTTAAATTTGGGTTTTTGTTTTGTAATAAGGCCTTCGGTATTTTGTTTTGGTTTTAGCTTTTAATTCGGTTACTGCTTATTAATTTTGATTGCTCAATTTGGGATTTTATAAAACATTAATAATGGTTTTTCTATAACATTAATACACTGTTTACAAACTATAATGGATAAAACTCTGGATTTTCTTAACATTGATAACTCTTTTCAAAATATCGCATGTCTACAATAATTTAAATGTCGTTTTTCTGAAACTCATTGAGTTGGATTAATTATAAACAAGATCATCAGAAATAGCAACGAAAATGTTTTTGCAAAGAGAACTATAAAACAAATTGGATTTTTCACAAGCAACAAAACTTGATATTTTTAACGAACGTGTAGATTCTTTAACAACCTTTCCATGTGACATGCCAGATCCGATCGTAACATCTAGGCCGGGTTTGGGTGTTACAATATTGTTTATATTGTTTATTCTTAAATATGTAGTTTTATGCATATATGTATTAGATTATTATATTATTAATATATTTTTATTTAAAGTTATATATCATTTATTTATTTAAAATGTATTTTACTTATTTTCTCATAAATATATATATTGTTTTTTTTAGATTTTGCCATATCATTTTTATGTTTTTAATTTGCAATATCTATTTATTATTTGGTATATGTCACTCATTCTATGTTGATTTATTTTACACTTAATCTTGCATGTAAAGCTTCATATTTATTTAGTATTTATCTTCCGTTATTTACTTCTTTATATCTTATATTTGTTTATCCATGCTCTTTTATTTGTTTATGATTTTTATGTTTGCTTTAGTATAGTTATTCTATTATCATTCGTCATTTTATATTATTCTTTCTTTAATTGTCAATATTAGTATTAATTGTTAAATATGACATGTAATTATGGAGAATTGCTATTTGGAATTTATGTTTTGTAATGCCATATCTTACTCAAAACCATTTTTTATAAAAGCACATTTTGAATTGACGCATTTTATTCAAATGTTTTTTTAAATACAGCGATATATGATATTTAGGGACTTCGAGAAAAATTATACCTTAACTTACTGGGTTTTAATTTTCTCATGGAACTTAAGGTATCAAATATTTTTTAAAAACCCATAAAACTTCAAATCAAAACTTATTATCGAAAATTCAAAATGTTATATCTTAACTTATTAGATATAATGTTTCGTATCTCGAGGTAAGGATTTTCTGCAAATAAAAGCAAGCTTAATTTTGAAGTCTTGAAGTGGTACATCCTAACTTATTGGGTGTAACATTTTATTTCTTTGAGATAAGTGAGTTTTAACTTTCTTTCAAATAAAAGGATCGTATTTTAATTTTTTTTTCAACATTAGGACATGATTTTATCAATTAGGTACCATTTTTTGGGTGTTACGAGGATGCTAACCCTTCCTCGTAAGTAACCGACTCCCAAAACTATTTTCTCAAATTTCGTAGGCCAAAATTAATGTTTTAAATAAAACATGTTTTATAAGGTTATCTGATCACACCTAAGCAAAAAAAGAGATAGGTGGCGACTCCCGTTTTTGTTTTTAAAATCGATTCCCATTTTTCATAAAACTCTTAAAAACGGTTTCGACAGCTTGGCGACTCCACTGGGGATATAATAAGAAAGTCAAGCCGTTAAAATTGATTATTTTTTGTCCTTTGTCGAAAATTTGAACAATCGATTTGAAAAACTGAAAATTTCATTTGAAAAAATTACGATCCTGTTGTTGCATTTGTTTATGTTATTGCATATGATGGTTATTTTCTTGCACACATAGCATTGCACGTTGCGGTCGTACCTTTAAGTGAGAGTAAGAAACTATGCCTTCATGAGGTTTTCACCTCCGCATGGTCTAGTGGATTGCTTCTGGGATACATCTGTACCTATGTCTTCGTGAAGTTTTCACTTTCACATGGCCATAGGGAAATGTATTCCTCTGAACTGAACTCGATCCGTATGAGCCTATAATGGGTGAGGATCGAGGAATTTTCTAGTTCATGTACCTCAACTTTAGAGCTAAACCACACGTAAAAAACATAAGGACTTACCCTAAGTATAACTATGCCAAACCTTAGTGGTTACCCAAATAGGTGTTTGTTTATTTTATTTTCTTTATGTCCCATTTCATGGTACTAACTTGTTGTGCTTTATTTTTTGTGCATGTCATTCCATATTTTAAGAGGTATCAATTCACGGTCAGTTTTTAAGTTAGAAAACTGGTTATAGAGAACGAATTCCTTGACAAAGTGGAAGACAATGTAGCCGTTCGCATTTGGTCAGAGCAAATGCAATTTGAGAAAGGGAATAGCTTAGCTGAGGACTATGTGTCCGAACTATAGGACTTCACTCGTATTAGTATCACACAAAATGAGTTCCAAGAGTTGAAAGAAATTTGGACCCACTGGGATGATGAGGCTAAGCAGCTGTTCTATCGTAATTATGGCAATCTGCCCTACTTGCTTGACATCAATGTAGATAAGCATCTATTCCGGGCTATGACTCAGTTTTGGAACTTTGCCTATAGCTGTTTCACTTTCGAGAAAGTAGATTTAGTGCCCACGGTAGAAGAATATACAACCTTGCTTTGCTGTCCAAGGGTCCAAGTCAACAAAGCTTATTCCAGGGTCGCCAATGCCCCAACTTTTGTGAGGAAGTTAATGAATATCACGAGGATGAGCGAACAGTGGGTTGCAACCAGAATCCAGAAGAAAGGTGAGGGTAAATGCATTCCTTGGGTGAGTTTAAGGGACCTGATCTTAGTACATCTAGATGAAAATAAAAAGATCGACGTCTTTGCCTTATGTATTTACTGTTTGGTGATTTTCCCTAAAGCTCTCAGACATGTAGATGAAGAGCTTACTGATTTATCCGATCGACTTGACAGAGGGGTCACGCCTGTACCTGTGATATTAGCTGAGACTTTCAGATCTTTGAATGCATGTCGGAGAACAGGCGAGGGTAGATTCATTGGATGCGTGCAGATATTATTAGCTTGGTTTCACAGTCATTTCTAGAAGGTGGAGAAAGTTTCTTATCGGGTTTTCTCTGAGAATTATTCTCCATTAAAAGAGATAGTGGCTACACCAAGGAGAGAAGACATGTCTGAGGAAAACTGGATGGCGCTCCTTCAAAACCTTCAAGAGGAAGACATCAAGTGGAGGGCTCCTTGGATGATTCCCGACGAAATTCTTTATCGGTGTAGGAGTTTCGACTGGGTTCCTTTACTTGGAATTTGGGGAGCCATTGGATATGCCCCTTTACTCGTACTAAAGTCAATATGGATCAAGACAGTTTGTACCATCAACATATGGGCTGGCTCAATGTGAGTTTTCAAACAGAGGGGATAACTATAAGAAGAGGGTTAAAGAGATTTCTAGTGCTTGGAATCAGATTCGTAGGATGAAGAGATTATCTGCAGGCCCAATGACGACCCCGAAATACAATGGATGGAGAATTAGAAGGATCAATGACAACATCCCTAAACTAAATCCAGAATGTGCCCGATCAAGAGAGGAATACTTGCAAGTGGTCCCATTAGAATTAGAGATTATAAAGCAAGATTTTGAGAGGATGAGTTCAGAGCTCGGAAAAAGGATGGAGAAATTGGAGGAAGAAAAGATGTACCTGAGATTAGATGTGGACGTTCAGAAATTAGAGGCTAAAAAATTAAGGAAAGGAAAGAAAAGGGTAGAGGAAGATCTGGATAGTCTAAAGTCAGAATATAAGAAGCTACGTCTATCAATGAAAAATGCCAGATTGGGGAAGACTTTGGAACAGTGGCAACAGGAGATTCAAGAGGAAAAGGTCAAAGTTGACCATTGGGGAGGAAGTATATGGGTGACAGAAGGAGAATTGGCAAACCAAAAAGTCAATTATCCAAGGATCATCATCACTCGACCAAGAAGCACGGAGCACGGAGGATGGAACACAAATGGTGCCAAAGGTCGTAATCCAGAAACCTACTTCCTTTCCTTACAAGGATAACAAAATGGTACCTTGGAATTTCGACTGTAATGTGACAATTCCAAGAGTGGAAAACTCAGCTAGCGCTTCCAAGAAAGTTTAAAATGAAGGATCTTACACACATAGTACAAGGCATTACAACTCAGTAAATGTCAGAACAGAACCAGTGAAATCCAAGACCTTGGCAGTAGAACGAGAGGAAGGACCTGAGGCACTTATCAATGAACCGGTAAAGGAAGAAGAGGCTAAAGAATTTTGAAGTTCTTGAAGCACAGTGAATACATCGTGGTAGAACAACTGCACAAACAACCGGCCCACATATCAGTGCTAGCATTGCTTTTAAGTTCAGAAGTGCATCGTGAGGCATTGATGAAGTTTTGAATGAGACCTATGTTACTAAAGATATATCTGTCAATAAACTTGATCGTCTGGTTTGTAATATAAGTGCCGATAACTTCATTTACTTCAGTGATGATGAAATTCCACCTGGAGGCATGGGATCGACTAAGGCTTTGCACATCACTACTCGTTGCAAAGGATAAACTCTACCAAGCGTGTTAATCAATAATGGATCAGCTTTGAATGTCTTACCATTGTCTACATTGAAAAGATTGCCTATAGATAATCCTCACATGAAGACATGCCATAATATAGGGAGAGAATTTGATGGCATTGAGAAAAGAGTGATGGGAAGGATTGGCATACCATTGCTGATTGGGCCAAACACATATGAAGTGGATTTTTTAGTGATGGATATCAAGCCCTCCTACAATTGCTTGTTGGGGAGACCCTGGATTCATTCGGCAGGGGCAGTGAACTCATCGCGGCACTAAAAATTGAAACTAGTAATAGAGGGTCAGCTGGTTACTATAAATGCAGAGGAGGACATCATAGCAACTATTACCAATGACGCGTCATACTTAGAGGCAAATGAAGAGGCTATTGAGTGTTCCTTTCGATCTTTAAAGTTCGTGAACGCAACATTCATTTTGGAAGGGAATGAGGTGCTAATGCCTAGGATATCTAGGACCACGAGAATGGGTTTGCAAATGATGGTAGGGAAAGGAGCCTTACTTGGAAAAGGACTAGGTAGACATCTTCAAGGAGAGATTTAAGTTCCAATGCTAAAAGAGAAAAGAGATTATTTTGGCTTGGGTTGTAGGTCAGATGCCGGATAAAGAAAGAAGGAAATAGAGAAGAAGCAAGAGAGAAGAAAGGCATGGCTGAATGGGGAAGAAGTCAAGTGGGAATTGATAACATTCCCTCACATATCCCAGACTTTTGTATCTGGAGGGATAATTCACCCTGAAAGAGGATTTTTGGAAAATGAAAATCTTCATATCAACGCCATACATGAGGAAGGAATTGAGTAGAGAAACCTGTTGGGCATTCATCCTTATGAACCTGGAAGTGTTTTGAACAACTGGACTGCAGAGGAACTTCTTGTAGTATTTAGAGATTGCACATGGTAATTTTCAGAACACACTTGTTGCTTTAAAGCCTAGGAGCAATAAGATTTCTTTTGTGAAATAGTTTCATGTTCAGACATCTTTTGTTTCACAAAAATACATCTTTAATGTTCAATTCGAACAAATATTCTTTCATTTTTTATATTCTTTTGATCTTCTAATTTCATTCCAAATTTTTTTATTATTATCATTCATATCATGTGAATAGTTATTCTTGAATTCATTTGTTCTTTGTACATTCTTTTGTGCCTACCACAGGTCCCTAGATATCAATGACATGAGTAATGATTCTACAAATCTAGAGGTCCTTTTTGAATGAGACATGTGTTTAGAGGAATCTCAGGATTTTGAGGGTGACAAAGATTGTGACTTGTCTCCATATTTGTTAAGAATGGTAAAACAAGAGCAGAAATAGATTTACCCCATGAAGAGGTGGTAGAAAATATATTCTTAGAGAAAGGAAAAGTTGTGAAAATCAGAATGTGCATAGCCAAGGAAACAAAGCAAGACCTCGTTAAGTTATTGCGATAATTCAAAGACGTCTTTGCATTGTCATACCAAGATATGCTTGGGCTAAATACTGATATTGTAGTGCATCGCCTTCCCATAAGAGAAGAGTGCAGGCCAGTTCATGATAAGAGGACATTAAGAGGACATTAAGAAGATAAGAGGACATTAAGAGGACATTCTCAATTAATGAAGAGCTAAATTTTGATGGAGCGTCAAATGCTGTGGGAAATGGAATTTGGGGCAGTCTTGGTATCCCCAATGGTGATCATTATCCATTTACATGCAAATTGGATTTTGATTGCACGAACAATATGGCAGAGTATGAAGCATGCATCATGGGAATTCGAGCAACTGTAGAGCGTAAAATCATAGTGCTAAAAGTATATAAAGATTCTGCATTAGTAATCTACCAGCTTAAAGGAGAATGGGAGACAAGAGACCCCAAACTAATCGATTACCGAAAAATAGTTCTGGGATTGATTGAGGAATTTGATGACATTACTTTTAATTATCTCTCACGTGATGAAAACCAGATGGCGAATGCTTTGACAACCCTGTCTTTTATATCAAAGTAAACAAACCAGAGGATATGAGACCTATTCAGATGAGTATTTTTGAAGTTCTAGCTCATTGTTATAACATGGAAGAGGAGGAAAAAGATGACCACCTCTTGGTATCATGATGTATTGTGATATGTAAAAAATTGTGAATACCCAGAGCATGCAACTGAGAATGATAAGAGGACATTAAGAAGATTGGCCTTTAACTATGTTTTAGATGGGGATATCTTGTACAAAAGGAAAAAAGATCAGGTACTATTGAGATGCATTGATGCTGTTGAAGTTGGGAAAATCCTGGAAGAAGTTCGTGAGGGTGTTTGTGGGACACATGCTAATGGATTTACAATGGCTAGACAAATGATGAGATTTGGATACTATTGGTTGTATCAACTATGCCAAAAGATTCCATAAATGTAAGATTTATGAAGACAAAATTCACATACCACCTTCACCTTTACATGTTATGACTTCTCCATGGCCTTTTTCCATGTGGGGCATGGATGTCATTGGGCCGGTCTCACCGACAGCTTTGAATGGGTATCGATTCATCTTTGTGCTTATTGACTACTTCACAAAATGGTAAAGGCTTCTTCATACACTAGAGTTACTAAGTCAGCAATTAGTCGGTTCCTGAAGAAGGAGATCATTTGTCGATATGGAATGCCCGAGAGGATCATATTAGACAACGCACTAAACTTGAACAACAGCACGATAGCAGAAGTTTGTAGTCAATTCAAGATCAAACACCACAAATCATCTCCGCATCGTCCAAAAATGAATGGGGCAGTGGAAGTGGCCAATAAAAATATCAAGAAGATTGTAGGGAAAATGATTGAGACTTATAAGGATTGGCATGAGAAATTACCATTTGCACTTTATGCTTATCGGACGTCCGTCAAAACCTCTACAAGGGCAACTCCTTTCTCATTGGTCTATGGGATGGAGGCAGTTCTACCTATTGAAGTGGAAATACCTTCTCTTCGAGTTTTGTCAAAAATAAAATTGGATGAAGCTGAATAGATCCAAGCTCGATATGATCAGTTGAAGTTGATTGAAGAAAAAAGGCTAAGGGCCATCCGTCATGGTCAGATGTATCAAAAACGAATGATGAGAGCTTATGATAAAAAGGTCCGCCCAAGAGAGTTTCATGAGGGGGACCTTGTACTAAAAAAGATCCTTCCCATACAAAGGGATTTCAGAGGAAAATGGATGCCAAATTGGGAAAGACCATATATGGTGAAGAAGGCTTTCTCTAGAGGGCACTAATTTTGACCGAAATAGATGGGAAAAGCTTACCCAACCCTGTGAATTCAGATTCAGTCAAAAAATATTTTGCTTGAAGAGGAGAAGAGACCAAGGTGAAAACCCGTAAAGGGCGCTTTTAGACTTCAAAAAAAAAGGAAGAGGCCAAGGCGAAAACCCGCAAAGGGCTCCTTGAGACCAAAGGGGTTTTGAGTTGAAAACCCGAAAGGGTGGCTTAAATTTTGAAGGGCATGCAGTGATCTTGCTATACTTGAATCAATAAGAAATGAAGTATGTTACATATTGAAGCACCAACAAAGTACTTTGGATCTTCTAAACGCATGTTAAGCTCGAAGCAATCTTCATGGAGTTTGTATATAGAAGCCCAATCTGCGATATCTAGGGCACCTGATCTTTGTCCTATTCAAATTAATTCACTATCTTTGGATTCTTTTTCTTCTCAAAGATATATTCCCAGTTAATTTCCTTTATATTTTTGATAATTTATTTAACTCTAACTATCCTTGAGATCAGTTTATTTGTTATCCATTATTCATAAGCATGTTGCATTGAAATAATGATTGATAAACTAATAATATTTTCACAAAAGAAGTTTTGCATATTACTCTGGAAATTTCTACATAATACAAGAAACTAAAACAGGACAATTGTTTAAGAATTTCCATGTGTGAGGATTGGAAGTCTAGATTGAGACTATTTCTTTGGATTCTTTGTCTAGATGGTGATTGGACAAAATAATAAGTTGTTGCGACAACAAAGAAGCAATATTAATCCTAATAGAGGATCATTTTATGATCATTCTCGTTGGGTCATAACGTTCGGGGAATGGTATGACAGATCAAGTTGACGGGAAAAGATTTAAAAACCGTAAATTGTGGTGGAATGGATTGAAGTTGAAACAGATCCTGTGTTTCACTAGGAATGGATTAAACCCTATCATCTTGGTAGGATGGTTTGAAGGCAGTATAAGCCTCGTGTCCTCAAGGTTCAAATGGAGTGGGCTCTAAAATTTCCATGGGGCAAATTATTTGAGCAAGAATATGATACTTCAAAAGGAATGAAGATAAAACCTTGACGAATAAATGAGTGATGACACCTGAGATAGGAATCATTCTCATAACATTTTTGCATTCACATATCATAGCATGTCTAAATAGGAGTATTTGACTCATTTCGATCAGGGCATCCTAATTATTAAGCATAAGCATATACCCATTCTACAGGTCATGTCCTCTATAGGACAATGTAGTAAGGTAAATCGACGCTTTTAGCCTTGTCTCCCTGAAGTTGCAGCGGAGCAGACTGAAGACAACAGATCTTACCTTCCTGAAGTTGCAGGAAGAAGATCAAAAACATCAGCCTTGTCTCCCTGAAGTTACAGCAGAGCAGACTGAAGATGGTAGATCTGACATTCCTGAAGTTGCAGTGAAGTAGATCGAAAACATTAGATCTTGTCTTCCTAAAGTTGTAGTGAAGCAGATCGAAGACATCAGATCTTGTCTTCCTGAAGTTGTAGTGAAGCAGATCAAAGACATTAGCCTTGCCTCTCTGAGTTTGCAGTAGAGTAGCTTAAAAGACAACAGATCTTGTTTTCCTGAGATTACAGTGAAGCGGATCGAAGATACTAGTCTGGCATCCCTGAAGTTGCATCGGAGCAGACTGAAGATAGCAGATCTTGTTTTCCTAAGATTGCAGTGAAGCAAATCAAAGATACTAGTCTGACCTCCTTGAAGTTGCAGTGGAGCAGACTAAAGATAGTAAATCTCGTCTTCCTAAAGTTGTAGTGAAACAGATTGAAAATACTAGCCTATCTCTCTGAAGATACAGCCATTTGACAAGACCGGGCAAAATGGTTCCTTTTATCGTCTTTACTGTAACAGCTCGATTTTGGGGCTAGTCAGAATAGTGGTCTCAAGACCACTAATCCGAGGTTGAGGAAATTATTTTAGTATTATTTTATGTATTATGGTATTAATATATGGCTATGTGAAAATTTTGGTGCTTTAATTTGAGTGATAGCATGCTTAATTGTGAAAAAAGGCTAAATCGCATAAAGTGCGAAAGTTTTATTTTATAAGGTAGAGGTACCTAATAGCTATAGAAGGTAATTTGGAGGATTTTAAAGTGAAATTAGGCCATTTACCTAGTGATGGCCAGCCATGTGCATAGGGGAGACAAGAGCATTTAAATTTTGGTCAAAATTGGATGAGTTAGGTGAGAAAAGATGAATAAAATAAAGGGAAGAGAAAAACTATCATCTTTTACTATTCATTCATCTCTTTCTACCGAAAATTGAAGAGGAAATAGGCATTTGGGAGTTCAAACTTTCAGCCAAGCCATCTCTTTGCTAGTAAGTGATTTAGGTGGTTAATTGATGATTTTTGTGTTTTTTTGGAGTCTCCAAAGCTTAAGCTAGCTAATGAGGGAACTAATTTGAGATATGGTTGAAAGTCTAGGGACTTGCCATGAGAGTACTTATGTTGTTAGCTGAGTTTTATGGAAGAAAATGAATGGTAGGGAGGTAAGAAACAACTTTTATGAATGGTGTTAGCATGAAAACACCTAAATAGGGCTTGAATGCAAAGGTTCAATTTGTGTCATAAATGCATGAAATAGTTGGAATGGTGAGTGGTTGTAAGAGAAATAAATGTTCATCTATGCTTGTTTATTTAGAAAATATGGTGAAAATTGATTTAGAGCTTAGGGGAAAAATCGTAATTTTTCCATGGTATAGGGGCAAAATGGTAATTTTTGCCCAAGTGTAGAGTTTGATGTATTATGATCATAGAATGATCTAAATGAATGAATTTTATTGTTATAGATCAAGTAGAGTGCTGAATCAACCTTGACCATGGGAAAGGCAAGGTGATCGAGTGAATCGCTAGCTAACACGTTTTGCATCGATGTAAGTTTACGTGTAAATGATGCATTTTACATGCACATTATTGTTGTTAATCAGTGCACAGTGTAATTGAGAACATGTATAATTCAAGTATATAGAAAGTGGTAGTTAATGAATAATTCTGCTATGAATGATGAGATAGATAGGTAAGTGTGTTATATAAAATTTTGATGGTGGGCTAAGTACGATACCACCTTGTTGTTTAATTACGATGGGCTGTGTGCGATACCATCGTCTATTAACCTTTCGGGTGGGCTGTATGCGATACCACTGTAATTAACCTTCTTGGTGGGATATGTATGAAACCACCGGGTAATTGTAACATCCTGAATTTTTGTGCCTATGCGTTTAGTGTGTATATGTTTAAAGTGTTAATTTAACTGTTAAGGGTCTAAATTGGGCTCAGGCTTAGGCAGAGGCCTTGATTAAAATTTTCTGTTTGGGCATTATAGGACTTAAAAGGTAGTACATGTGTTTAAAATATCAAAATAAGCTTGTGGCCCAGTGGTTAGTAGTGCCACTTAGGGAACAAGGAGGTGACGCCACACCAGGGAGTTAGGGGCCCAAATTTAAGTTTCAAGGAGCCCAATTCCTTGGATTCAAGTTAGTTAATTTTCAGCATTAGGGTTAGGTGGAGTGGACGGCTACAAGGCTCAAAAATAGTAGGATTTATGTGAATGGGATAATGTAGATAATATAGTTGATAATATGGAAGATAAAAGAAGAAAATTAGGAGCTATCTGCTGAGAGCGAGTTGGTCAAATTCCATCACCTAGAGGAGTAAAGAAATCGGGTTTCTAATAGCCATAGGGGTGCCAAATTTTCTATAAATAGGGGAATAGCTTATCAATTTGACATTTGAACCCTACTTTTCTTCATTCTTTGTGCTTAGAAATTCTCGGTCTCTCACTCCACAATTTACATCAACTTTCTTTCAAAAGTCGAAAATCACCACCTCCTTCACCCTTTCTTCTTTCTTTGAAATTTCACATTAGCCAATCTTGATCTCTATTTTATTCTTCTCCCATTCACTAAAAGCCAAAACTACACTCTTGTTTGTTCTTGTAGCAGAAATCTTCCTCTTGTTCATCTTTTTCGGGATTTTCTTAAAAGCCAAAATTCTTAGATCTCTAATCTTCTACGCTTTGATCTTCTGCTGTGATTGCCAAATCTTCCTGCAAGGAGTAGCATAAACCATTTGTATAGGTATGTGTCGATTCGTGAGATTCAATCTTTTTTCGACTTTTAGAGATCTTAGCCGAAAGGCTATATGGTTAACTAATCGGGTGTTTTCTCTCATTTGTGGCATTTCGAGATTTGAAGGGGGTCCAATCGCTTAGATTTTTAAGCGAGTTGATGCTTTTCGAATCGAATTACTTTTGAGATTTTAAGGTAAGGAGATCATTAATTTAAATGTATAAATCGGGTAAAGCACTAACCTTGGCGAATATAGGAGAGGCCTTATCCTTGCATTCTTCCACTTTTGAGCAAGGTTGTAGACAAAGGCGATGATCAGTTAGCGAGGTATCAACATAGAGAGTAGTACTACGCGTTATCGGTGTGTAACTTTTCACACCATTAGATTGTCTGTTAATATGTGTTAATAAATCGCTTATATTACATTAAATGCGAAATCCGGCATAACGTTGAAACCCGAGGAGGGTAAAAGCGAATCACTAGGTTAGTGATCTCGTCATTCTTGATGAATGTTCTGTTAAGATGATATGTTTTATAAGTATCTTGATTTACGTGATTGCAGGGGTTGGGTTTGATGAGAGGAAGTGTTACGTGTAGTGGCTTTTGCCATGATCATTGTAGTGGCTTTTGCCATGATCATTGTAGTGGCTATTGCCATGATCGACGATGAGCGACATGACCGCCATCAATGGCGTGTAGCGGTCTTGAGTTGATTGTAGAAATCCCCAATGGTGTGGTGACGGTAAGGGTGGCATGTAGTGATGGAAACCTAGGATTTGGGTTGGGTTTTGCATATTTTCATATATAATATGTTCTATTATTCTGTTCTGTGGGGCTAAGGCCCAAACCTAAAGGTGCATGAGGGTTGCACACTGAGTCTTGCGACTCAACCTATGATTTAATATTTTCAGGTAGCACCTAGTGCATCGGATCGAGCTGGAGGAGCGCAAGGTGGCCATGCAAAAGAACATTTGGATTCAGCAAAAAGACTTTAGTTTATTATTTATATTTTTATTTAATGGGATTTAAATTTCATTATAATAAGGCCACGGGCCGTTAGCTTTATATTTCGTATCAGTTTTAATTTTGGGCTTTTATTATTATTATTAGACGTTTAAAATTTTATGTTTTAATTAAACTAAGGCATGTACTTAAATTTTGATTTTTAATTTATAAAAACAACTGATAAAATTTATATCTTATTTAAATTATCAAATTATTAATTTTTCCCGAATAAAAGGTTAAACTCAAGGAAAATGTTTTCCAAAAATGCGACATGTTTTATTAAATTTTCTTAGTGACATACTAGATCCGGTCGTGGTGTTTGGGCCAGGTTTGGGTGTTACGAATTGGTATTAGAGCCCAGTTCAAAACTCAGCTTTGAGGGTTTTTTGGGGCTCAAAATGTTTTCTAGAAATGGGCTTTTGAAACATGCATGTTTATAAATGATAACAGGTTTGTTAGCGGCATGGCACCTGCGTCTCCGGCCCAAGACCGCCAGGTAAGTACTCTAAACCATTGTGTGATATGTATATGTGGGATTGATGGGCTTTATGGGACGTAGGCTAGTTTAATTAGAATCTGATGGACTATATGCCTAGCTTAAACAACTTCTTAAATTCCATAAGACTTAATTTATCCAAACAAATCCTGTGAACTAGTCGCTGAGTTAGGGTGTGGCAACAGGCATACGCATGTCTAGGATTGGATTCAGGGAGAGCTTGGTATTTAAGCAGTCCTAGTGACTCACCTCCTCTTTTCTGGAATCCTTCCTGGTGCGTAGTGACTGTTCACCTTAGCCACAAGGACTTGTTGACAGGCTAAAATTTATAACTAAAACCCGAAAGGGACCAGTACCCTTTTTTTGTAAAATTGCCTATATGACCCTAATTTTTTGTAAAATTATCCCAAAAACCCTAAGTTGAGGAAATTTACTGAGATACCCTTGATTTTACAAAATGACCAAAATACCCTTGTTTGGAAAATTTTTGAAATACCCTTGTTGAGAAATTATTGAATTACCCCTGATTTACGAAAGTTACCAAAATTTGCAAAATTACCAAAATACACCTGGTTTGCAACATTACCAAAATACCCCCAGTTTGAAAAATTATCGAAATACCCCCGGATTACAAAATTATCGAAATACCTCTATATTGTAAAATCATCAAAATCCCTTATTTTGAAAATTTACGAAAATACCCCTGTAGGTAAAATTACAAAAATACCCTAGGGTAGTGAAATGACGCAAATATCCCTAGGTGATGAATGTAAGTTTATAAGGTTGTTTTTATGGTTGATGTGTGCTAAATGTTGACTGAAGGTGAACTCTAGGACTAGGAAGTATCAACTTGAGAATTAAACCCGTAGATAAAATTCAAATTCGAAAGAACTACTATCGAAATGATTTTACATAAGATTGTTCGCGGCTAATAAGTGGGAAGAATTAATAATTCATAAAATTTCTAATCAGATAAACGTCAATCGAAAGAATGAGTACAAGGGGTCGTGGACATTTGCCGCGTTGTCGTGGTAGGGGTAGGATGACCGTGTCCTAACCAAGAGGGTCTGCTCACGGTCGGAAATGAGATGCGAATCTGCCCGGTGTGGAGGAGGAATTTGAGACCAAGCGGGTGGAGATGATCACGATGTCTCGAGCGATCTGCGAGTCCTTGAAATAGTGGCTGGAGTAGGCACGGATTCAGGAGCTCGAAAGTCTGTGTCTGAATGACTTCGAGCCAACGGAGCGGAGATATTTAGAGGAATCTTTGGCGTAGCCCCTAACACAGCTGAGTATTGGTTGGAGGCAACTGAGCGTATAATGGATGACCTTGACTTCACTGTAGAGGAGAAGTTGAAGGGGGCCGTGTCTCTTCTTCGAGAAGAGGCCTATCAGTGGTGGCTCACGGTGAATGAGGGTACTTCCACAGACCGCATCTATTGGGACTTCTTTAAAGAGTCGTTTCAGGGAAAGTACATCGGGGCTAGTTATGTGGATGTACAGAGAAAGGCATTCCTAAACTTGGTACAGGGAAGTAAGTCGGTATCTGAATACGAGGCGAAGTTTCTGCGGTTAAACCGTTACGCTCGAGGGATTGTGGCGACTGACTATGAGCGTTGCGTACGGTTCGAGGTTGGACTAAAGGATGAGCTGAGGGTATTAGTAGCACCGCAGCGGGAAAGGGACTTTGCAGTTTTGGTTGAGAAAGCTAAGATATCCGAGAAGGTTAAGCGGACTGAGAAACAGAACAAGGATAAGGATATGAATAGGAATAAGAGGAATTTTGGGTCGTCAGAATCATCTGGGAATTTTCAAAAGAGGCCTAGGTCTGATGGGCCAGCTCGTGCTCCGACGGGTCAGAATCGGTCATATCCTTCATGTGGGAAGGTGGATTATGGGAAATGCAGATGGAGAACCGGTGGATGCTTTAGGTGTGGATCCACGGAGCATATGATTAAGGGCCTTACAGTGGAGCGAGCCTGACCCATGAGCGAGGTTACGATCGAGTTAGGAGAGGTGGTCAGCAACCACCAAGGGGCCATGGAAAAGCCAGGGCCGATGTTGGCAATGAACGTGATCGTGGAGCATCAGGTAAAGGTGCGAGTTATCTTTGAGGCGAGGCACCCGACTTTGGTTTATCGACACATCGCTAAGGGGACAAAGACGCTCGGATCACGAATAATGGTGCGTATCTTACCATAGTATACTAAGTTTTTATTTTGGCTTTAGAATTAGAGTGCGCAGTGAAAGCATAGTGGTGAGATTTAGGTAGTATGATTACTAGTTAATTGGAAATTTCGAGGACTAAATTTCTTTAAGGAGGGTAGAACTGTAACATCTTGAATTTTTGGGCCTATGCGTTTAGTGTGTGTATATGTTTAAAGTGTTAATTTAACTGTTAAGGGTCTAAATTGGGCTCAGGCTTAGGCAGAGGCCTTGAATAAAATTTTTTGTTTGGGCATTATAGGACTTAAAAGGTAGTACCTGTGTTTAAAATATCAAAATGGGCTTGTGGCCCAGTGGTCAATAGCGCCACTTAGGGAATAAGGAGGTGACACCACACCAGGGAGTTAGGGCCCAAATTAGTTTCAAGGAGCCCAATTCCTTGGATTCAAGTTAGTTAATTTTTGGCATTAGGGTTAGGTGGAGTGGACGACTACAAGGCTCAAAAATAGTAGGATTTATGTGAATGGGATAATGTAGATAATATAGTTGATAATATGGAAGATAAAGAAGAAAAATTAGGAGCTATCTGCTGAGAGCAGAGTTGGCCGAAATTCCATCACCTAGAGGAGTAAAGAAATCGGTTTCTAATAGCCATAGGGGTCCGAATTTTCTATAAATAGGGGGAATAGCTCATCAATTTCGACATTTGAACCCTACTTTTTCTTCATTCTTTGTGCCAAAATTCTCAGTCTCTCCCTCCACAATTTCTGTCAACTTTTTTTCAAAAAGCCAAAAATCACCACCTCCTTCACCCTTTCTTCTTTCTTTGAAATTTCACATTAGCGAATCTTGATCTCCATTGTTATTCTTCTCCCATTCACTAAAAGCCGGAACTACACTCTTGTTTGTTCTTGTAGCCGAAATCTTCCTCTTGTTCATCTTTTTTGGGATTTTCTTAAAAACCAAAATTCTTAGATCTCTAATCTTCTACGCTTTGATCTTCTGTTGTGATTGCCGAATCTTCCTGCAAGGAGTAGCCGAAACCATTTGTATAGGTATGTGTCGATTTGTGAGATTTCAATCTTTTTTTGGCTTTTAGAGATCTTAGCCGAATGGCTATATGGTTAACTAATCGGGTGTTTTCTCTCATTTGCGGCATTCTGGGATTTAAAGGGGGTCCAATCGCTTAGATTTCTAAGCCAGAGTTCAGTAGCCCTCGGATCGAATTACTTTTGGGATTTTAAGGTAAGGAGATCTGTTAATTTAAATGTATAAATCAGGTAAAGCACTAACCTTGGCCGAATATAGGAGAGGCCTTATCCTTCGCTTCTTAGGCTTTTAAGCAAGGTTGTAGACAAAGGCGATGGTCAGTTAGCGAGGGTATCAACATAGAGAGTAGTACTATGCATTATCAGGTGTGTAACTTTTCACACCATTAGATTGTCTGTTAATATGTGTTAATAAATCTGCTTATATTCTGTTAAATGTCAAAATCCCGGCATAACGTTTGAAACCCGAGGAGGGTAAAAGCGAATCACCAGGTTAGTGATCTCTGTCATTCTTCAGTGAATGTTCCTATTAAGATGATATGTTTTATAAGTATGCTAATTTCTGTGATTGCACGGGGTTAGGTTTGATGAAAGGGGAAGTGTTCTGTGTAGTGGCTTTTGCCATGATCCGTTGTAGTGGCTTTTGCCATGATCTGTTGTAGTGGCTATTGCCATGATCTGACGATGAGCAGCATGACTGCCATCAATGGCGTGTAGCTGTGTAGGTTGATTGTAGAAATCCCCAATGGTGTGACTGGCAGGTAAGGGTGGCATGTATCGGATGGAAACCTAGGATTTGGGTTGGGCTTTGCATATTTTCATATATAATATGTTTTGTTATTCTGTTCTGTGGGGCTAAGGCCCAAATCTAAAGGTGCATGAGGGTTGCACATTGAGTCTTGCGACTCAACCTATGATTTAATAGTTTCAGGTAGCACCTAATGCATCGGACCGGGCTGGAGAGGAGCGCAAGGTGGCCATGCAAAAGAACATTTGGATTCAACAAAAAGACTTTAGTTTATTATTTATATTTTTATTTAATGGGATTTAAATTTCATTGTAATAAGGCCACGGGCCATTAGCTTTATATTTCGTTTCAGATTTAATTTTGGGCTTTTATTATTATTATTAGACGTTTAAAATTTTATGTTTTAATTAAACTAAGGCATGTACTTAAATTTTGATTTTTAATTTATAAAAACAACTGATAAAATTTATATCTTATTTAAATTATCAAATTATTAATTTTTCCCGAATAAAAGGTTAAACTCAAGGAAAATGTTTTCCAAAAATGCGACATGTTTTATTAAATTTTCTTAGTGACATACCAGATCCGGTCGTGGTGTTTGGGCCGAGTTTGGGTTGTTACAGTAATGAAGACTGATGGTGGGCTAAGTGCGAAACCACTGGGTAATGTATTTTGAGATGGTGATGTGTTACATTAAGTGACCTTGTGATGCTTAGTGCAGGGAAACCGTTATTGAATAGATGCATCATGCTTGTGATGTGCTTGGGATGTGTGAATAGAGGAAATGAGTAAGCCTAATACTGAATGTAGATTGATTTCTTGCTTAGCAAATAATGCTATAAAAATGTTCATTCATTTTAGAGTGTTATACTGTTTACATGTGAACTTACTAAGCTTTAAGCTTACTCCTCTCTCTTTCCCTTGTCTTATAGGGCTTAAGAGCCGAGCCGGAATACCCCGATAACTAGAAGACCGCCCACACTATCTGCTTACTTCGGTATAATTAGATTAGTGATTTTGTATATGGCATGTATAGGACTAGACTAGTTAGATTATTTTGTTATTTTGCCCAAAGGTGTATTGGCTCTTGCTAAGACATTAATTTTGTAAATTGTCAAGAATGATGGCATATTTTATCATTTATGAAATTTCAATGTTATCAATGTGAGTGCATGTGGATTAAGAGAGGTTTGTTAATTTGTTGAATAAACCCATGTAGTGTAAGATATAGGGATGATATAGGCTTGGCAAATAGCCTTCATGTGCCACACGGGTAGACACACGGGTGTGTGTCTAGGCCGTGCTAACCCTACACCTTATTATTACTAATTAGAATAGGCCATGGGCAAATCCCACGGCCATGTGCATGAACCATGTAAGACACACGGTAGGGACACGGGTGTGTCCAGGCCGTGCTAAATTAGTCAGTAACTTCCCATGGGCGGAAGACACGGGTAGGTTGTGAGGGTACACGGGCGTGCCTCCATTTCATATGGGCATGCCTTAGTTGTGTGAGTTTTGGCAGAATGTTGGGGTTTTTGGGCACAGTGTGAGCACATGTGCGTGTATGACTACACACGAACGTGTGTATCATCTAGCACAGGCGTGCACTCCCTATTTACATGAAAAGAAATTTTATGGATCGTAAGACTTTCGATATGGTCCCGAGAGTTCTCATAGGTATGATTGAGATCTTATAGGTTGAGTGTGAAGTAGTTGAAGCGATTCGAGAAGAGTAGTTGCGTTGAGCCTAAGTGGCGATCAGGTAAATTGTTCGGTAACGTCTCGTGCCCGATTCGGTAGGGATTACGGGTAAGGGGTGTTACATTCTCGTTACACGACAATGAGAAAAGAGGGGCAGCTGTAGTAGCCCATTTATGCCCGGGCCCAAATAAACAAAAAAATAAAAATAAAACAAAAAATCAATGTCCAGTTTTATTTTTACAGTCCAGTTACAAAACTAAACAAATAACCCAGTGGCCCAAAACCAAAACCCATTACACCTAGTGGCCCAGACCAAAACAGAATCAGAAGCCTAGGGTTTCTAAAACCCTAGGCGCCGCAAGCACCAAAAACAAGCCTTCGGTCGCGCCGCAATCCGCACGGATAATGCTCCACCGCCAGATTTCTCGTCATTCACCTACAAAAGGAAAGAAAGACATAGCAACAAATATGGCAAGAAACATATGGACAGAATATTTGTATTTTATTTTTTTCGGGGCTATAAAAGCCCTAGCACAAGCTATAAAACGGACACACATACATACAGAGAAATACAAATACAAAAAACTTGATAGCAGAGGTGATTTTTTTTAATTATTTCATTTCGTTTAATTTTTTTTTCTTTTCAATCTATGCATTTTTTCTGTACAAATATTGTTTAAAAAATAATAAAGAAGATTACCTTTCGATTCGCATTCAAAAATGAAGTTCTTGGCCTCCGTACCAGTATATGGTGGCGTCTGACGACTTTATTACTAGGAACCTAGGCCAGATTCTAGCCTCAGGCCAAAGGGTAGAGAGCCTTTCAAGGACTCTGAGTTTTTTTTTTTTTCTAAGAGTGTTTAAAACGTTTTTTTTTTTGGGCTGATTTTAGCTTTTATAAGGCTATCATACGACGCCTTTTTAGGATTAGCCATTATTTCCCAAAATGACGTCGTTTAAAAGCCAGACCCACGCGTGTTTTTATAAAATGGGCAATTTCCCTCATTGGTCCTTCCGAAAATTTATTATTTTTAATTTAGTTCAAACTAATTTTTCTTTTATTTTTAATTCAGCCCTGAAAGTTTGCTTCCGTTTCAATTCAGTCCCTCGGGCTATTTAAAGACTGATATCAGAACGGAGCCGTTTAGGAGATCAGGCATAATTGCCCAATTAGTCCCTATAGTTTGGTGCGCGTTCCAATATCATCTTTTTTTCAATTTCACCTTAGTTTTTTTCATTTATTTTAATTTGATCCTTGTTTCTTCGATTTTTTTAATTATTTTTATTTTCACTTTTATTCTTATTTTTAATTATTTTAGTATTATATATTAAATTATTATTAGTTATTATTTATATTAGGTTATTTTATTAAATTCAATATTATTCATATATTATATATTATTTTAAAATTTGCACATTAGTTATTATATTAAACTTTTTATTTTGTATATTATATATTATTATATTATATTATATATAACTTTTAAATTATTTTGTCCTTAATATTGTATAAAATTCCGTATATTGTATATTGTTTATATTGTTTATTCTTAAATATGTAGTTTTATGCATATATGTATTAGATTATTATATTATTAATATATTTTTATTTAAAGTTGTATATCATTTATTTATTTGAAAATGTATTTTACTTATTTTCTCATGAATATATATATTGTTTTTTTAGATTTTGCCATATCATTTTATGTTTTTAATTTGCAATATCTATTTATTATTTGGTATATGTCACTCAACAAAATGTAACATCCTAAAAAGGCCTATGCATTTTGGCCAAATTGTATGAAAAGACATGTTTTATATGTTTTGAATAAATTTTGAATATTTTGGAAACACGAGAATGTATGGAAATGTTACGTTGAAAATAGGAAAGTGACCATTTTGGAAACCTAAGTAAATTAGGAAAGTGAACATTTTGGAAACCTAAGCTAAAGAGGAAAGCAAACATTTTGGAAACTAAGCTAAAGAGGAAAGTAAACATTTTGGAAACTAAGCTAAAAGAGGAAAGTAAACATTTTGGAAACTAAGTTAAAGAGGAAAGTAAACATTTTGGAAACCTAGGAAATGTCAAGTTTATAGAGCCGAACGAAAATTTTTGGAAACTTAGAAATGACCTCGAAATGTCGAGTTCTAAAGTTTAAAGGAGGAACTTAGGGCCAGGTGGCCTTAAGATAAAAAGTATGTGAAATTTGACCCACAAAATGACTTGGAAAAGTGGCCTGAAGATGCCACTTAGGGCCTCAGGAAATGGCCCACATGCAAGGGTGTTGGGCACGAGTTCGAAGTCACATAGGAAGCAAATAAAAGAAGTTTTATTTTGCTTCCATAAGCAGAGAGTTGGACGGAACAAGGGATCTTGAAAGAGGAGTTTTAATTCCTTTGGAATTTCGGCTAATTAGGAGATAATTGTTGGAATTTAATATTTGATAAAGTTAAAATTTATCACATAGGAAGAGTTGGCCGATTGAGGGATTCTAAGGCTAGTATTTTCGGCCAAAGAGGGAAAATAAGGGCCATTCTTCATTCTTTTCTCTTCAAAGGAACCCCTGCTGAAATTCTCTAGCAAATAGCACCAATCTTTTCTTCTCTCTTTAGCCGAATTCTCTCTGCCAAAACTCTCTCCTTTTCTTTTCTCTTCTTTTCTTTTCTTCTTCTATTCCTTCACAAAAGCCAAAACTTTGTGTTCCATATAAGAGCCATAGCCGATTAGTATAAAGGATCACTCGAGATTTGAAAACAAGGTAAGTACATCTATGTACATTCGGCCAAAAAGGTCTCTTCCATACTTGAATGATAGATCAAATCTAACATGTGATTTCGGCAGGAATCTAAAATAAAAGATCAATTTCGGGATTTGAGAACTCCAAGGTAAGTGTGTTCATATATTCGGCCAAGGCCCAATCTTAGGTATTTAGATCAAATTAATCAAAAACTAATCGATTCAAGGATTTAGGATTTGGCCGAATACAAGGAAGAGAAAAGCAAAGTTTTCGGGATTTAAAATCCACAAGGTAAGCACCTAAAAGCATTCAGCCAAGGCTTGTATGAATATATGGATCGGTTCTTTAATTATTAAAAAGCCGAAAACTAACCTATGTTGAGATTCAGGGTTGGCCGAATATCAGGTGAAGGAAAACCAAGTTTTGAGATTTGAATAATCATCAAATCGGCATCAAAGGTAAGACTTTTACAAATCCTACTAGGATTTGGATATTATAATAAATAGGATTTATGCTAAGTAATAAGTGATAAATCAAATGTAGGGACTAAGGATCTAAACATTAGATCTAGCTTTTCGGAATCTCAAGGAATCGCTAAGCGAATCAGGTGTGTACCCCACACTAATCTTAATAGATTTATGGCTTAAATATGATATATACGTTAATGTGAAAGTGTAAGAATGTGGCTAAAGTACCATATTATGGTACAAAGTACTCAGGTACGTTTTCCTACTCCTACTAGGATTACGAAATATGTTATACTTAACATGTGAAAAGTGACATGAATGTGAAATTAAGTATGATATGCATGATATAAATAATATGGGGCATTCGGGTTATTTGAGAAAGGGGAAGTGAATGTGATGACTTGGTCTCACTAAGTGAAGCGTGATGACTTGGTCTCACTAAGAATATGTGACGACTTGGTCTCACTAAGTGAATGTGGTGACTTGGTCACATTAAGTGAATGTGGTAACCGGTTACATTATCTAAATGTGGTGTCTCATGACACAAATATCTGGTGGCTATGCCACAAAATTTTATGTGGGCGATGAGCACGTCGATTGCAGCGACTGCCTTCGATGGTGTGTAGCGGATGGAGGGTTGACTTAGTAGTCCCCACGGTGTGCGAGGTTAGTGCAATTGGAGTGTAGCGGATGGCATATAGGTTTGGGTTGGGTTTGCATCATTATCTTGAATTTTTTATATGAACATGATATGTATGGTGTGCCTAATTCTATTATATTTTAGTGTTGGTTACACATTGAGTCTATCGACTCACCCCGTTGTGGGAACATGTTTCAGGTGAAGAGCAGTAATGGATCGGGATGGCGGAACTTGTGGTGGCCATGTTCAGCTTGAAGTTTAATTTAATTTGAACCTTTATTTTATTTTAAGTACTGTATAAATTTTATTTTGGGTTTTGTTTTATGTAATAAGGCCATAGTGATGATTTTATTTACATTTTGATTACTATGCTATGAATTTAGGGCTTTATAAAGAATAAGCCCATTTAATTTAAAATAAGCTTAAATATTTTGTCACACGAAATTATGGGTTTTCATCATTAAAAAAATAAACTTGTTTTCAACTCGAGCCCAACACACAAACAAACTATCTTCCAAAACACACAGTTTTTCAAAGTATTCAAAAGAATTTGAAGCAGTTTACAGGGAACATACGGATCCGGTCCATTCTCGTGGTAGGGTGTGGGGTGTTTCAATTTGGTATCGAGCCAGTTTTAAACTCTCGGCTTTGTGGCCTAAGGCCCAAAACGTTTTCAAACAAGCCCAAAAGAGTTTTATGGAAATATTTACGAAAATGGACAGGTATGATGACATGGCCCCTAAGTCTCAAACCCATGATCCACCGGTAAGTACCCCTATCTATACGTGTGATTATGTGAATTATAGAAGGGTAGAAAAGGAATGGAGCGTAGAATAGCATGATAGGAACTTGAACCCTAGGATTAGTCTACTCAAACACAAATACATAAGACTTAATACACTAAACAAACCTATGGCTAAGTCAATCAAGTTAGGGTGTGGCAACCATGGTGCGCATGTCTAGGATTGGATCTGAAGAGCTTGGTATTTAAGCGGTCCTAGTGACTCACCTCCTCTTCAGGGAATCCTACAGTGCGTAGCTTCGGTTCACCCTAACCCGAGAGGACTTAGTGGGTGTGGCAACCCACATGCGCATGTCTAGGAATGGTTTGATGGGAGCTTGGTACTTAGCGATCCGCGTGACTCACCTCCTCTCCACTCGAATCACTGCACAGTGCGTAGCTTTGGTTCATACGACCAAGGAGGCTCGGTCATAGGCTAAACCCAATAACTAAAACCCGAAAGGAACTAGCCATTTTTAGAACCTAATATTAAAAAAATTCTTAAAACCAATTGTTCTCTCTTTAATTCACGAAAATTATTTCTTTTTACACAAATTTTGAAAAAAAATTTTGATTTACAAAAATACCCCAATGGTAAAATTACAAAAATGCCCTTGGTTTATAAAATGCCCAACTACTCAACAGTTTTGCCAAAATTTCATTATTTCATAAATGTTCAAAAACCCTAATTTGCAAACTATCAGAAAAATACCTTGATTTTTGAAAATTACAAAATTGCCCTAACTTACTAAAATTACCAAAATGACCCTAACTTCCAAAATTTTTGCAACTTCATCGTTTTGGAAAATAAATTTCTCAAAAAGAACCCTCAAAATTTTGCAACTTCGAAATATCCCGATTTATTAAAATTTTACAATTTACCCCGGTTTGTGGAAAAATTACCAAAATACCCCCAAGGTCAAAAATTTTTTGAAATACCCTCGGATTTCAAAAATTTTCCAAAATACCAGGAACTTAAAAATACCAAAAATACTTTGTGACAAAATCACCAAGGAACCTTATTTTGACAAATTACGAAAATACCCCCGTAGGACAAATTACGAAAATACCCCGGGTAGTGGAAAAACAACAACAAATGAAAAACTACAACGTTTCTCTGAATGAACTAAGGTTCATAATTGTTTGATGGATGTATGAATGAATGAAAAGGCTGTGTGCATGTATGAATCTGAAAGAACCACTCTAAATTCCTTTTCATAAAATTTCTTGGCGGGTAATCAAGTGAAACAAAAGTACTAATTTATAAAAACTTCTTAATCGGATCTCGACGTTAGAAATGAGTTCTAGAGGGCGATCGTCAAGGGCACGGTAGAGGAAGAATAAGCGTGTCGAACCCATTAGATCGGGTCAAGAGTCGACAATGAGTTACCACCACCACCACCCCATTTATTAATGTCGGCGACAAGCTCGGACGGGGATGATCTTGTGTCATGAGCTATGTTGCGAGTTTTGGAAATGGTGGTGGCGCGGTGGAAATCTGGGAGCTCAAAATCATGCAGGTGACTCAGAGCCAATGGGGTAGAGGTGTTTAGTGGAGTGTCGGTGTGGCACCAGTCTGGTGAGTATTGGTTGGAAGCAATCGAGCGTATTATGGATGAGCTCGACGACCCTGAAGAGAAGTTGAAAGGGATGGTGGCATTTATTACGTGATGAAGCGTACCAATGGTGGTTAAGCGTCGGGGATGGTGCCACGGTGAGGATCGACACAGGGAGTATGCTAAGGAGGCATATCGGAAAAAGTATGTCGGCTACGTTATATTGATGAGCAGAGAAAAGCTTTTCTAGGACTAGTTCAAGGGAACAAGTCGGTAGCGACATATGAGGTTTGAATTTACGAGGTTAAGCCGATATGCTCGAGGAGTAGTCATGGCGAACATGAATGCATGTGTCCGTTTTGAGGATGGATTAAGGGATGACCTAAGATTATTGATAGCTCCACATCGAGGCAGGAGTTCTCGCGTTGGTTGAAAAGGCTAAGGTAGTGAGGGAATCAAGGACTCGACTAAGCGAACTCGACGAGGAATAGACCCAAGGGGTTATGGATCGTCGAAAATGTGCGAAAAAGGCCCAGGCGAGGGGTGAAGAATTGACAAGTTGGTACCGAGAGGCGATGTCGTCCTTGTGAGCATTGTGGAAAGAAGCATTTAGGTGAGTGTTGGAAAAAGCGGAGGATGTTTTAAGTGTGGGTCCAAGGACCATATGCTCAAGGACTGTCCAAAGATATCGGATGAAAAGCGACCAACAACTCGAAATGTTAATCAAGTGGTAGGGGAGGACAATGACCTCAGCGAGGTCGAGGTTGAATAACCAGGTAATGGTCTTTGGCGGAGGGCGTGGCGGAGGTCTTACTATCTTGAGGCAAAACAATCGGGTTTGGTTTATCTGCGGTTCACCGTAGGGAGGATGGAGATCAGCGAACGTCATAACAGATGCGTTCCTCATTCATGGCAAACCCTATTATGCTTTAATTGATGTGGGCTCAACCCATTCTTATGTTGCTGTAGTGTAGTTGAAACACTAGGCCTAGACTCGAACTTTCGATAGGGAGATGATGGTAGTAAGCCCATTAGGCCAAACTATAGTGGTGAATAAGATCTTTGGAATATACCCTAGAAATTGGGGAGTGAGCTTTGGTGACCTAATGGAGTTACCCTTGAAATTTGACCTCATACTTGGTATGGATTGGTTAGTAGAGCACCGAGTAGTGTTGGATTGTGCGGCTAAGCGAATGGAACTAAGGACCCCGAGGATGAGGTGGTCATTATGATAGGAGAAAGAAGAAACTACTTGACCAATGTAGTTTGGTGCTTAAAATTTGAAAGGATGGTTAAGTAAAGGGTGCGAGGCGTTCTTAGCCTTTGTAAGTCGTTGGATGGAAAGGAGGAAGGTGTCAAAAGAGTTAGAGCGGTAAGGGACTTTGAGGATGTGTTTCGGAGGAATTACAGAAATACCCCAGGATAGAAGTTGAATTTGGAATAGACTTGCTACAGGGAGCAGCACTGTGTCAATCGCTCCATCTAGAATGGCGCCAAAGGAGTTAGTGGAGCTCAAGGCTCAAATCCAAGAATTGTTGGATCGTGGGTTTATTCGACCCGGTGTGTCTCCGTGGGGAGCACCGGTCTGTTTGTGAAGAAGAAGGATGAAACTATGCGTATGTGCATAGACTATAAATCAATTGAATAAGTGACCATCAAGAACAAGTATCCCTTGCCTAGGATTGATGACTTGTTCGACCGGTGAAGGAAGCGGCGGTGTTCTCAAAGATCGACTTAAGGTCGAGGATATCACCGATTAAAAGTAAAGGAGGTGGATATCCATAAGACAACTTCGAGAACAAGATCGGCCATTTTGAGTTTGTGGTAATGCCGTTTGGGTTGACAAACGCCCAAGCCGCATTCATGGATATGATGAACCGAGTGTTTCAACCTTACTTAGATAGGTTCGTTGTAGTGTTCATCGACGATATTTTGGTATATTCTAAGTCTGAAGAGGAGCATGATGAGCATCTCGGATTGTGTTGCAAGTATTAAGGAGAAGAAGCTTTATGCCAAATTGACAAGTGTGAATTTTGGCTTAGGAAAGTTGCTTTCTTAGGACACGTGGTGTCTGCCGAGGAATAAGGGTGGATCCTAAGAAAATCGAAGGCATGTTGGATTGGAAACCACCTAAGTCGGTGGCGGAAATTCAGTAGTTTCTTAGGATTGGCAGGCTATTACAGAAGGTTCGTGGAAGGATTTTCATCAATAGCCGCGCCATTAACAAAGTTGTTGAGGAAGGAAGTACCCTTTGTATGGACGGATAAGCAACAGGAGAGTTTTGAAAAACTTAAGAAGGTATTATGGAAGCTCTAGTGTTGATTCACTGAGGCGGGAAAAGGATTTTGTGGTGTCTTGTGGCGCTTCACATACGGGGTTAGGATGTGTTCTAATGCAAGATGGAAAAGTAGTAAACTTACAGCGTCTCGGCGATTAAGGCCGCATGAGGTGAACTACCCAACACATGACTTGGAATTGGCGGCGATGGTCTTCGCTCTTAAGGTGTGGAGACACTACCTTTATGGAGAAAGGTCGATGATTTACAGACCACAAGAGTCTCAAGTACTGTTGACTCGAAGGAGTTAAACTTGAGGCAACGAAGGTGGGTGGAATTCTTGAAAGACTATGGTATTCGATAGAATATCACCGGCAAGGCGAATGTAGTAGCGGATGCCCTAAGTAGGAAGGTTGTGTCGGACCTAAGAGCAATGTTAGCCCATTTAAGCTTGTATGAGGATGGAAGCTTTGTTGGTGAATTGCAAGTCAAGCCAATGTGGTTGAAGGAGGTGAAAGAGGACGGTTGGTTGATGAGGATTTAAGTGTTAAGTTACAAAAAGCACGAGCGGAGAGTTGGAGGACTATGAGGTTAATGATGAAGGAGTATTGTGCTACAAAGGAAAAGTCGTATGCCAAGGACAAGGAGTTAAGATAGAGGATTCTTGGGAAGCGCATAGTAGCCCTTATGCTATGCATCCGGAGGCATTAAGTTGTCTGATTTAAGAGAACAATTTTGGTGGCACGATCTTAAGCGAGAAGTTCTGAAATTAGTGGGAAGATGTCGGCGTGTCGACAAGTTAAGGCTGAACACCAAGTTCCATCGGGATTGCTTGACCAATCCAGTTCCGATGGAAGTGGGAAAGAATTACCATGGACTTCGTTAGTGGGCTTCCCTTACGCCTACTAAGAAGGACTCGATATGGGTAATAGTGGACCGTTTGACTAAGTCGCACATTTCATCCGGTAAGTGGATTATTCTCTTCAAAAGTTAGCCAAGCTATATGTGGCGAAATCGTGAGACTACAGTGCCGGTGTCAATTATTTGGATAGAGACCCAAGATTCACGTCTCGATTTTGGAAGGCACTTCACCAAGCTTTAGGCACCAAGTTGGATTTCACTCGACTTTTCATCCACAATCGACAGGCGATCTGAGCAGGTAATACAAGTGTTGGAGGATATGTTGAGAGGATGTGTGATGGATTTAGGAAGTTGGGAGGATTACTTGCCTTTAGCGAGTTCGCCTACAACAACAGTTATCGAGCTAGCATTGAATGGCACCATATGAAGCATTATGCAGACGGAAGTGTCGTACTCCTACTTGTTGGACTGAGTTAGGAGAACGTCGAGTTTTGGGACCAGAGATGGTGGCAGAAACTGAAGAGAAGGTTGAGATAATCCGAGCACGGTTAAAGGAAGCCTCGGATAGGCAGAAGTCTTATGTCGACCTCAAGCGGAAGGAAATAGAGTTTGAAGTGGGAGACCAAGTGTTTCTAAAAGTCTCACCATGGAAGAAGGTGATGAGGTTTGGTCGGAAAGGAAGTTAAGCCCAAGGTTTATAGGGCCTATCGGTACTAAAGCGAGTGGGACCATGGCATACCAGCTAGAGTTGCCACGAGTTGCAGCGAGATGCACGACGTATTCCATGTGTCCATGCTACGTCGCTACCGATCGGATCCCTCTCACGTAGTACCGGTTGAAGAAGTGGAGCTAAGGCGGACTTAACCTACGAGGAAGAGCGATTGATTTTGGAACATGGCGTGAAAGTGTTACGAAGAAAGTCGATTCCTCTAGTCAAAGTGTTATGGCGCAATCATGGATCGGAGGAAGCTTCATGGGAACGGAGGAGGCAATCGACAATAATACCCTCAATTATTTAGTTAGGAAATTTCGAGGATGAAATTATTTTAAGGGGTAGAAGCGTAACATTCTAAAAAGGGCCTATGCATTTTGGCCAAATTGTATGAAAAGACATGTTTTATATGTTTTGAATAAATTTTGAATATTTTGGAAACACGAGAATGTATGGAAATGTTACGTTGAAAATAGGAAAGTGACCATTTTGGAAACCTAAGTAAATTAGGAAAGTGAACATTTTGGAAACCTAAGCTAAAGAGGAAAGCAAACATTTTGGAAACTAAGCTAAAAGAGGAAAGTAAACATTTTGGAAACTAAGCTAAAAGAGGAAAGTAAACATTTTGGAAACTAAGTTAAAAGAGGAAAGTAAGCATTTTGGAAACCTAGGAAATGTCAAGTTTATAGAGCCGAACGAAAATTTTTGGAAACTTAGAAATGACCTCGAAATGTCGAGTTCTAAAGTTTAAAGGAGGAACTTAGGGCAGTGGCCTTAAGATAAAAAGTATGTGAAATTTGACCCACAAAATGGACTTGGAAAAGTGGCTGAAGATGCCACTTAGGGCCTCGAGAAATGGCCCACATGCAAGAGTGTTGGGCACGAGTTAGAATCACATAGGAAGCAAATAAAAGAAGTTTTATTTTGCTTCCATAAGCGAAAGTTAGACGGCACAAGGGATCTTGAAAGAGGAGTTTTAATTCCTTTGGAATTTGACTAATTAGGAGATAATTGTTGGAATTTAATATTTGATAAAGTTAAAATTTATCACATAGGAAGAGTTGGCGATTGAGGATTCTAAGGCTAGTATTTTCGGCCAAGAGGAAAATAAGGGCCATTCTTCATTCTTTTCTCTTCAAAGGAACCCTGCAAATTCTCTAGCAAATAGCACCAATCTTTTCTTCTCTCTTTAGTGAATTCTCTCTTAAAACTCTCTCCTTTTCTTTTCTCTTCTTTTCTTTTCTTCTTCTATTCCTTCACAAAAGCCGAAACTTTGTGTTCCATATAAGAGCCATAGCCGATTAGTATAAAGGATCACTCGGGATTTGAAAACAAGGTAAGTACATCTATGTACATTCGGCCAAAAAGGTCTCTTCCATATTTGAATGATAGATCAAATCTAACATGTGATTTGGCGGAAATCTAAAATAAAAGATCAATTTGGGATTTGAGAACTCCAAGGTAAGTGTGTTCATATATTATTGCCAAGGCCCAATCTTAGGTATTTAGATCAAATTAATCAAAAACTAATCGATTCAAGGATTTAGGATTTGGCCGAATACAAGGAAGAGAAAAGCGAAGTTTTTGGGATTTAAAATCCACAAGGTAAGCACCTAAAAGCATTCAGCCAAGGCTTGTATGAATATATGGATCGGTTCTTTAATTATTAAAAAGCCGAAAACTAACCTATGTTGAGATTCGGGGTTGGCGAATATCGGTGAAGGAAAACCAAGTTTTGAGATTTGAATAATCATCAAATCGGCATCAAAGGTAAGACTTTTACAAATCCTACTAGGATTTGGATATTATAGCCAAATAGGATTTATGCTAAGTAATAAGTGATAAATCAAATGTAGGGACTAAGGATCTAAACATTAGATCTAGCTTTTCGGAATCTCAAGGAATCGCTAAGCGAATCAGGTGTGTACCCCACACTAATCTTAATAGATTTATGGCTTAAATATGATATATATATTAATGTGAAAGTGTAAGAATGTGGCTAAAGTACCATATTATGGTACAAAGTACTCAGGTACGTTTTCCTACTCCCACTAGGATTACGAAATATGTTATACTTAACATGTGAAAAGTGACATGAATGTGAAATTAAGTATGATATGCATGATATAAATAATATGGGGCATTGGGTTATTTGAGAAAGGGAAGTGAATGTGATGACTTGGTCTCACTAAGTGAAACGTGATGACTTGGTCTCACTAAGAATATGTGACGACTTGGTCTCACTAAGTGAATGTGGTGACTTGGTCACATTAAGTGAATGTGGTAACCGGTTACATTATCTAAATGTGGTGTCTCATGACACAAATATCTGAGTGGCTATGCCACAAAATTTTATGTGGGCGATGAGCACGTCATTGCAATGACCCTTCGATGGTGTGTAGCGGATGGAGGGTTGACTTAGTAGTCCCCACGGTGTGCGAGGTTGAGTGCGGGTGGAGTGTAGCGGATGGCATATAGGTTTGGGTTGGGTTTGCATCATTATCTTGAATTTTTTATATGAACATGATATGTATGGTGTGCCTAATTCTATTATATTTTAGTGTTGGTTACACATTGAGTCTATCGACTCACCCGTTGTGGGAACATGTTTGGTGATGAGCGGTAATGGGCCAGGGACGGCGAGAACTTGTGGTGGCCATGTTAAACTTGAAGTTTAATTTAATTTGAACCTTTATTTTATTTTAAGTCTTGTATAAATTTTATTTTGGGTTTTGTTTTATGTAATAAGGCCATAGTGATGATTTTATTTACATTTTGATTACTATGCTATGAATTTAGGGCTTTATAAAGAATAAGCCCATTTAATTTAAAATAAGCTTAAATATTTTGTCACTGAAATTATGGGTTTTCATTATAAAAAAAACATAAACTTGTTTTCAACTCGAGCCCAACACACAAACAAACTATCTTCCAAAACACACATAAGTTTTCAAAGTATTCAAAAGAATTTGAAGCAGTTTACAGGGAACATACCCATATGATCCAAGGTCCATTCTTGTGGTCTTTTTCTCTCATTGTCGAATGTACCAAAGTTCAAGCACCATTTTCTTCATTTCTCCCTCTTGGCGAATGCACCTAAGCCCCAAAACCTATCTCTTTTCTCTTTGAAAATCATCTTCATCATCATCATCTTCTTTTAATCTCTCTTTCTCTTTCTCTTTTCTTCCTTTTCTCTTTCCTTCTCATTTCATTTTCTTTCTTTCTTCTCTCATAGCGAAACTATCCTATAATCTTTTCACCATTTTCTTTCTTTTCTTTTGGTTAAAAACCAAACCATCATATTTGAAACCACCATCTTTTCTCTTCTCTTTTGTTAAAGCCAAATCACCATCTTTTCTCCTTTTCTTTTGTACAAACCAAACCACCAAATCCATTTTATTCTTTTCTTTTTGTTTTAGTAGAATCTTCAAGTGGGTAAGTAAAACTTTTAGTCAATCGTTTTCATTATTTCTTTCTTTTACTTTGGCAAATTTAGAATCATGATCTCTTATTTTCTCTCTAGGTAGAATCCTTGGAAAGGATTTTTAGGGATCCTTGTTGAAGCCAACTTTTAAGAAGTAACCTTTGAAATCATCCAAGGTAAGATTATTCCTTTTTGGTTATATTAATCCTTTTAGAATGGATCATTAATCAACTTTATTTTTAGGGGTGATTTAAGACTAACAAGATAGGTAAGAAAAGAGCAGTACGGAGTATTTGGAAGAGAGGAGGCAATGTTTTACCATCGAACTTCAAAAGAAGGGCTGTATCGGCGGTAAGAGATTTTCCACCAGGTTGTGGACCCTCTGCTAACGAAGATCGGTTATTTGAAATAGTGCGTACAACCGAACCACTTTAAGTTGGTGGGATATCGGTGGTTTTGATCCATCTAGCGGAGAAAACCACAAATAACGATTGTTCGAGAATCGAGGGTAAGGATTTAGATCTTTCGTCAATAAATATAGTTTTATTAGTAATAGTGTATACTAACCAAGTGTGATGATTAACTAGGTGTTGACGAGCGAGAGAGTATCATTCTCACCGTCATAAGGTGTGTAACCTACATTAAAACTCATAGATCTATTTTTATATGTGATTTTATGATAATGTGTTTAATAATGATTTTTGGATACCATTCGGTGGTATCGATATTCGTGTATGTTTACCCCAATATTTCGTTAATTTTGCTATATGCATAAAATGTGAAATAAGTATGATTATATTATGATTTTGGGGTAAATGGCATGAAAACTAAATGATATGTATGTGCATGGGCATATGGGTATATTTTATAAAGGAGGAAATATTCGGTGGTTTTACCACATTTCCGGTGACTTGGTCACATATTTGAAATCTGGTGACTTGGTCACAAATATGAAATCTGGTGACTTGGTCACAAATATGAAATCTGGTGACTTGGTCACAATTTTGTCTGTGGCCTTGCCACAAAATTAAAAGGCGATGTGCATGTTGATGCAAAGACAAGCGCCTTCGATGGTGTCTGTGGATGGAGGTCGATTTAGTAATCCCACGGTGTGTTGGTTGGTATGGGTGGTGTGTAGCGGATGGATATTTAGGTGGGCCGGGTTTGCATTTCATTATATGTGCATATCCATGTGATCTAAATGATTATTATGTAATCTGCTATAAAAATGGGCCTTTGGACTATATATGAGTTAAATGGGCCTATGGCCATATGTGAAATTTTTGGGCTTTAAGGCATATGATAAAATGGGCTTTTTAATGTATGTGTTACATTGAGTTTAATACTCACCCATTTTGTGGGATAACTTTTCGGATGATTCAGTAGTGCGATGGATCGGGTCGTGAGGACTTGAGATGGCCAATGCATTTTCAAAGTATTTTGGAAATTTTCCTACTTAAACTTATTTAAGTTAATTTTGCTACTTAGACTTTATTATGGGTTTTGCTATTTTTGTAATAAGGCCACTATAAACTGCTTTTAATTTTTGTGTTTGGACTTTTATTTTGTCATGGACAAATATCTATTAAATAACTAAATGGTTTTTCGATAAATAATTTAAAAATGTTTTTGTCACTAATATAAATATATTTTAAAGTAAATTCCTTAAATTTGGTTTTCTTTTAATTTATTAATTACTTCTGAAAGTAATGTTTTAAAAGACATAAATTTACTATACAATTTGATTTCAAACCTAAAATATTAATTTAATCTGTTTTCTACAAAAATCATTAAGTTTTTCTTAAATAAAACTAGAATTTGCTAAAGTTAGATTCGAGGAACATAACAAATCCGGTCAGGGTTTTTGGGTCGGGTTTGGGGTGTTTCATAATCAAAGTCCTCTTATGATTTACGAAGTTTCGTTAAAAGGATGTTAGGTTATTTAGTCCAACGAAAAATCGAAACCCAGCACGTTAGGGCACTATTCCCCGAATTTCTAAATACAAAACATTGCCTTTATTTAAAAAACCTTTAAATGAAATATGATAATTTTACAAAATGTATTTTGTTTAATAATATAGTACAAAACTAAGAAAACAAATATAAAAGTAAATATAGTAAATATAAAAATAATAATAATAATAATAATAATAATAATAATAATAATAATAATAATAATCGATAAACAAAATGATAAAGAAAAGGTATATATACGTATCTGAGATAATAAATAATAAGAATAATAATAAGGTAGTAAAATAAAAATAATAAAGTAAGAAATAATAATCAAATACGAATGATTATGTTTATAAAAATAAATAAAATGATGATAATAATAATAATACATAGTAATAATAATAAGATGAAAATAATACAACATAATATAATTTTAAATGTAATAATAAGGTTAAAATGATTAATGAAAAAAAAAATAATAATAATAATAATAATAATAATAAATAATAATAATAGTAATAATAAAAATAAAAAGGGGTAAAATGAGAAGTAATAGTATCAAGTTAATAATGATAGTATTATAAGGAAAAATAATGATAATAGTAATAATAATAGCGGTTTAAGAAAATAATAATAAAATGTGTACATTATAAAAATATATAATAATGGTAATAACAATAATAATATGATGATAAAATGACTAAAAAATTTGCAAAATAACTTAAAAAGGGATCAAATTGCATTTAAAACGAAAGTTTGGGGTCAATTCGAAATAAAATAAGGGGGAAAGGGCCTATTTGAAACGCGCGTGAAAAGAGGGGACTGAAATGGAAATTATTCCCTTCTCCTAAAACGCAGCGTCTTGACAGGGACCAAAATGAAAATCAAAACAAATTATTGGGCAAAATTAAGAAATAAGGAAAATATGATTATAAAACAATAAAAAAGCGGAAGGGCTAAAAGTGCAATCAGCCCTTCCTTCAAAAAACACGGATCCTAGGCTCTGGTTCGGGTCAAAATCGGGTCAGAGGCAAAACGACGTCGTTTTGAGTGTTTAAGGCCAGCCCCAAAATGACGTCGTTTTGGGAGGCTATTTAAGGCCTAAAATTCCCAAAAAATTTCATTTCATCACCTTTTTAAAAAAAAATTCTGATCCTCTCTTTTTCTCTGAGCGAGTGTCTCCGAGCGAGGTTTTTCGGCCGATCATGCCTCCTCCTCATCATCGGGCGGCCACCGCAGCACGTGGGCGAAAAAGGTAAAATCTTGCGTTTCTATTTTTTTTTCTAAAAATATTTACGTAGGTATATGTATATGTTTTTGTTTTAAAAGGAATGGAAATAGTTCGAGTATAACAGTTTCAGAAATAAGAAAAGAAAAGTTGAAACAACCTTCGTGTGATTTAATCTTTGTGCGATTTAATCTGCTCTGCGATGTTTGTTGACTGTATTTGAATCTGTTTTGTTTTGTTTTTTTTTTGTATTGATTTCAAAAACAGAACCCCTTTTACATTTGGTGCTTTCGATTTTCTCCTTTTTTTTGAATTCCGAAAAAATCCCCCTTACAATGAAATTAGATTGGCTTTTATAGCCATTGTTTACAACTTGTTTTCTTGATGATTTCTCTGTTCTTCTTGCAAGCAAATGGGCGGTGGATGTGATAAGGGCGGTGCTGCAGAGGCGGTGGCAGGGTCTGACAGTGGTGGTCGTATGAGGCCAGGGGCGACACACCTAGGGGGCTAGGGTTTCTTGGAAGAGTTTGGGATAGTGGGCCAGGGTTTGTTTAGTTTTGGGTCTAGTTTTGGGCTAGTTTCATGGGTTAAGTGGGTTCGGGTATTTTAGGTTTGTTGGTTAAATGGGTTTTAATCTGTTTGGGTCTGGGCCGGGCAAAAATGGGCTTGTACAACTGGGTTTTAATTTTCTCGTGGAACTTAAGGTATCAAATATTTTTTAAAAACCCATAAAACTTCAAATCAAAACTTATTATCGAAAATTCAAAATGTTATATCTTAACTTATTAGATATAATGTTTCGTATATCGAGGTAAAAATTTTCTGCAAATAAAGGCAAGCTTAATTTCGAAGTCTTGAAGTGGTACATCCTAACTTATTGGGTGTGACATTTTATTTCTTTGAGATAAATGAGTTTTAACTTTCTTTCAAATAAAAAGATCGTATTTTAAGTTTTTTTTCAACATTAGGACATGAAACATTAGGACATGATTTTATCAATTAGGCCAAAATTAATGTTTTAAACAAAACATATTTTATAAGGTGATCTGATCACACCTAAGCAAAAAAAGAGATCGGTGGCGACTCTCATTTTTGTTTTTAAAATCGATTCCCATTTTTCATAAAACTCTTAAAAACGGTTTCGACACACATATTTAGGGCATTTTACAAAATAGCCCTCACATTTTCACATTTTGACATTTTAGTCCCTATTTCATAAAATCATCAAATACACAAAATTTCATTTCACCCATGCCTAGCCGAATTCTCCTTGTATCTATTTATGCCCACACATTCCATTTATTTCACATTTTGGTCCTCCTATTTCTCATTTTCACAATTAAACCCAAATTACTCAATTTCACCAAATACTCAAAGACAAAACATGTAAATCTTTCACATATCTTTCATATTTCATCATCAACTATCACAAAGCTCAAGCATTCATCAATGGCATATCTCAATTCTTCATCAAACTCTAAAATTAAAGCATGGGCTTGATAGAACACAAAGCAACGATCATAAAAACGTAAAAATTATCAAAAACTGAACAAAAACAAACCTTTAATCGAGCTAGGTGTTGGCCGAATGCTTCAAACTCCTAAACCCTTATTTAATTTCTCATTTTCGGCAATAGATGAATAAAATATGAACAAATTTGGTTTTGTTTTATTTTTATTCATCTTTATACACAATTTACCAAGTTAGCCCTTTTAATATCATTTAAAATCCACTAGCCTTAGGCATTTTTGTCCATCCAATTTATCAATGGAATAATAACAACATAAGGACTCACACTTCAATAAGCCATTCCAAATTAGTACTTTAACTATCAGCACATAGCTTTTACATTTTATGCAATTAGGCCCTTTTCTCAAATTAAACACACAAACGATAAAATTTTCGTACGAAACTTTCACACATGTTAAATCACATATTATAAACACCAAAAATAATGTTAAAATATTTTTTCGACCTCAAATTTGTGGTCCCGAAACTACTATTCTGACTAGGGTCTAAACCGGGCTGTTACAACTCTCCCCCTTAGGGATTTTCGTCCCCGAAAATCTTACCAGTGAATAGGTTTGGATATTGCTCTCTCATAACATCTTTAGGCTCCCACGTAGCCTCTTCAACTCCGTGTTTGTGCCACAATACTTTCACCAACAGTATTCACGTGCCAGAATTAGGATTGGTTCCTCACTATACGACAAATCGGACTAAATCTCAACCTTAGTAGGAGTAATCATATGCGACGGATCAGATCTGTATCGTCGAAACATTGATACATGAAACACATTATGAATTTTCTCTAATTCAAATGGCAACAGCAATCTATATGAAATCGGTCCAATCGTTCAATGATTCATAAGGCCCGATAAACCTCGGACTTAGCTTGCCTTTTTGGCCTAATCGAAGTATTTTCTTTCACGGAGACACTTTCAAAAATACTTTGTCACTAACTTTAAATTCAATATCTTTCCGTTTCCAGTCTGCATAAGACTTCTGACGATCTGACGCTGCTTTCAAACTATCACGAATCACTTTCACTTTCTGTTCAGTCTCTTTTATCAAATCAACCCCGTAAATCTTGTTCTCACTCAGTTCGGTCCAATACAATAGAGTTCGACATTTTCGACCGTAAAGAGCCTCGTATGGTGCCATTTTGATGCTAGATTGAAAACTATTATTGTATGCGAATTCAATCAACGGCAAATGCTTCTCCCAAGTACTTTCAAACTCAAGAATACAACACCTCAACATATCTTCGAGAACCTGAATGATCCGCTCAGATTGTCCATCCGTTTGCAGATGAAATACAGTGCTGAAATGCAATTTTGTGCCTAAAGCTTCTTGCAATTTCTTCCAAAATCGCGGCATAAATCTCGGGTCTCTGTCAGACATAATAGATAGTGGCACCTTGTGTAATCTCACAATCTCGACAATATACAATTCAGTCAATTATTCAAGTGAATAATATGTTCTCACTAGAACGAAATGAGCTGATTTCATCAATCTATCAACTATCACCTAAATTGCATATTTCTTTCCTGGAGATAAAGGTAACCCTGACACAAAGTCCATCGTGATTCTCTCCTATTTCCACTCAGGAATCATAATCGATTGTAACAAACTAGACGGAATCTGATGTTCAGCTTTAACTTGCTGGCATATTAAACATTTTGACACAAAGTCAGAGATGTCCCATTTCATACCATGCCACCAATAAAACTGTTTCAAATCATTATACATTTTTGTACTCCCTGAGTGAACAGCTAAACGGCTACTATGAGCTTCATTCGAAACCATCTGAATTAACTTTGAATTTTGCGGTACACAAATCCGATCTCTGAATCTCAAACAATCATCACTATCAACTCGAAATTCTGAATCAACATTCAATTCACACTGATCTCATTTGGCCATCATTTCAACATCACTTTTCTGGGCATCGCAAATCTGGCATACAAACATCAGTCTCACTTTTAACTCAGCCAAAACTGAATCATCACACAGATCTATCTAAGCATTCATTGCTCACAAAGTACATATAGACTTTCGACTCAAAACATCAGCAACAACATTAGCTTTACCTGGATGATAACCAATCACGAGTTCATAGTCTTTTAGCAATTCTAACCATCTTCTCTGTTGCAAATTCAATTCTTTCTGAGTCATTAGATATTTCAAACTCTTATGATCAGTATAAACATGACATTTCTCACCAAATAAATAGTGACGTCAAATCTTCAATGCAAATACAATTGCAGCTAATTCAAGATCATGCGTCGGATAGTTCTCTTCATGCGGCTTTAACTGCCTCAAAGCATAAGCGATGACTTTGCCTTATTGCATCAGCACACAGCCCAAACCATTCAATGATGCATCACTGTAAATTATGAATTCTTTACCGGATTCTGGTTGAACTAACACAGGCGCCTCTATCAGTAATGTTTTCAACTATTCAAAACTCTGTTGCACTTTTTCTGACCACTTAAATTTAACATCTCTATGTAATAACTTCGTCAACGAAGTCACAATCATCGAGAAGCCTTTCACAAACTGTAACACCCCTAACCCGTAACCGTCGCTGGACTAGGGTTAAGAGGCATTACCAAATCATCGGAACAATTTACATTCACTTCACGACACAAAGTCAATCATCAATCATACAGACTCAAATACGAGCATATGGTCCCTTGTTGAGGTCTACAAGACCTTAATCACATGCTAGAAAGGGGTCGAGACTAAACCGAACACTTATGAAAATTTTCAAAATTTTAAGATTCTTCAACACTGTTGAGGTCACACGCCTGTGCAGTCAGGCCATGTACCTCACACGGCTACCAGACACACCCATGTGTCCAGGCCATGCCAAAACAGAGCATACATACTGACTTGTTCACATGGCTACCAAACACGTTCTTGTGTCATGGCCATGTGATAATATGCTAGCTACTAACTTGGTCACACGGCCATCAGGCACGCCCGTGTGCCTCAACCGTGTAACCTGTCCAGACACACCTCAAGGTGGTCCTTGAACCACACGGTGGTGATACACGCCCGTGTCCCTTAACCAAATATGCAAAATAGGCCATTTGCAAGGCCAATTTGCTACCCACATAAAGGCCAACCAACAAGCTTCAATATAATACCAATTCATGCTTTAAAATGCATTTAAACATACCATTCATGCACCAAATAATCATCAATATTACCATCTACTTCCATACATAATATCATCACAATGAGTCCATTCAAAGTAACAATTGTATATCTCAAAATATATATATATCAAGCACTATGTAATTCATACTATAATTCATCTTCAAAACACACCTTTCATAATCCACAAAGTCATGAAATATGCCACATTCATAGTTCATTCATAAATTCTACATCATTCAACTTCCAAGCCAAATCACATGGCAAGGATTAAACATTTCAAGGTATATCATAACTTTTAGCCTATAAATGCCATATTTCAACTATATACATCTTTCCAAAAGTACCAAAATAGATTGCCGATAGTGTGATAAAGATGATGACTATCCTCGAATCCGAGCTAGCTTTACTAACACTGCGAAGCAGAGAAACAAATCACACAGTAAGCTTTCTAAAGCTTAGTAAGCTTGTAACATAATACATTATACCATAATAAACCATCACATAGATTAATTCACAAACACATATACCATTCCATTCTAAGCTCACATGCTAAATTAACCTTCCATAAACTCATTTATAGTATCATCAACCACATAGGTTCCGAACATACCTTAGCCAACACTTAGTTGTAGATTACATATGCTACTCAGTACTCACTATCTCTTTTCGATCAACTATCATCCCTTCTTCGATTCAATCGCACACTTAGTGCCTCAAATTGTCAGCCGAAGCTTCATTAACATCGCACGCTAATGCATCTATATCAAACCGATCTTAATTCGGTATCGCACACACAGTGCCAACCACAAAGTCGAAGCTTATATCAATTCGCACACACAGTGCTAGTCATTTCAGTCACATTTCTGAATACTCACACTTAATGCCACATAACTCCAACCCTCACATAGCATTTATAGTTCAATAATCACATACCATTCATTTCATGACATTAAACATAGTTAAATTCACGTATTATGTCCGAACTTACCTCAGACGTCGAAATATCGAAACGGTCGATTAATCGAGTACTTTATCTTTGCCTCGATCTCGATCCGAACTTCTCCTCTCTTGGTTTATACACTTTCAAATTCAACTCATTCAATCACCAATTCATTCAATTTAGTCCTCACACACATATTTAGGGAATTTTACAAAATACCCATCACATTTTCACATTTCGACACTTTAGTCCCTAATTTACAAAATCACAAAATACATCAAATTTCTACTCACACAAGCTTAGCCAAATTCTTCCCATGCTAATTTAAGCCCGCACATTTCATTTATTTCACATTTTAATCCTTCAATTTCTCATTTTCTCAATTAAGCCTAAAATGCTTAATTTCACTAAAAATCCTAATACAAAATATGTTAACCCAACACCAAGTTTTCATATTTCACTATCAAATAACACATAGATCAAGCATTCATCAATGGCTCATCACAAAAACATCATCAATTCACAAAATTACAACATGGGTTAGCTAGAGCACGAAGCAACGATTACGAAAACGTAGAAATTATTAAAAATCGAACAAAATTTAACCTTGAATCAAGCCAATTGCTAGCCGAAAATACCAAAGCTTAAAACCCATTCTTCTTTCTTTAATATTCGATGAGAGAAATATGAATATGGCTTCATCTTTCTCTTTTTTGTTTTATTATAACATATATGTTATTATTAAGCCATTTCCTAAATTAGCCTTTGAATAAATAAATAAAACATATAAACATTTAGGTCACATTTGTCCATTCCCATCCACTATCATATTTATGGCATAATTGCCTTATAAGGCCTCTACATTAAAAGACAACAACACTTAGGTACTTATAAATCAGCACACAGCTTTTATACTTTACGCGATTAAGTCCTTTCTCTTAATCCAGCACACAGTCTATAAAATTATCACATAGAATTTTCACACAGGCTATATCACACATAATCAACACCAAAAATAACATTAAAATATTATCCTAACCCCAGATTTGTAGTCTAAAAACCACTATTCTGACTAGGGTCTAAATCGGGTTGTTACACAAACTGTCTATAGTATCCCGCCAGTCCCAGAAAACTACGGACTTCTGACACATTTCTCGGAGGTTTCCATTCTAGAATAGCTGAGATCTTACTCGGATCAACTCATATCCCACAGCTGATACAATTTTCCTAAAAACCAACCTCATGCAACCAAAATTCACATTTGCTAAACTTAACATACAATTGCTTCTCACGCAGAGTCTGTAATACAATCCTCAAATGCTCGGTATGTTGCGTCTCGTCATAGGAATAAATCAGAATATCATCAACAAACACCACAATAAAGCGATCTAAGTACGATCTGAATATTCGATTCATTAAATCCATAAACATTGTAGGAGCATTCGTTAGTCCGAAAGGCATAACTACAAATTCATAGTGTCCGTACCTTGTTCTGAAAATAGTCTTCGACACATCAGATTCTTTAACTCTCAAATTATAATAGCCCGATCTCAAATCTATTTTCAAAAACACTGCAGCTCCTTTCAACTGGTCAAACAAATCATCAATATGAGGCAATGGATACTTATTCTTTATCGTCACTTTATTCAACTGTCGGTAATCAATACACATCCTCATAGTACCGTTTTTCTTTTTCACAAACAATACAGGAGCACCCCAGTGAGAGAAACTCGGTCATGCAAATCCTCGATCTGTCAACTCTTGCAATGAGACTTTAACTATTTCAGTTCTGTTAGTGCCATTCTATACGGAGCTATTGAGATAGGAGTAGTCCCCAGAACTAATTCAATTCTAAATTCAACTTCTCGGATCCGAGGTAATCCCGGTAGTTCTTTAGGAAACATATCTGGAAACTCAAAAACTACTGGTACAGATTCAACTTTCTTTTCAGTCACTTTTGTATCAATCACATATGCCAAATAAGCTTCGCAACCCTTTTTCACATAGTTCAAAGCTTTCATCGAAGATATAACAGTCGGCAACCCATTCAACTCACTGGATTCAATTCGAACTATCTCACTATTCTGACTTTTCAAATCAATATTCTTCTGTTTACAATTCACAATAGCATGATGCAAAGTGAGCCAATCCATACCCAAAATGATATCAAATTCATCAAATAGTAGCAACATCAAATTAGCTGGAAAGCATATATCCCGAAACATCAATGGGTAGTTCTTGCACAGTTTATCAACCAAGACACACTTGTCTAAGGGTTCGATACTCTAATCACGAATTCAGTAGACTCAACGGTAGAGTCTTACTTGATACTAGATTCACACAAACATAGGAATGAGTAGAACCTGGATCTATTAATGCAATCACATCAGTATCGAATAGAGTAAAAGTACCAGTAGTGACGTCTGAAGATGACGCTTCCTCTCGTGCGCGTATAGCATAGGCTCGGGCAGGTGCTCTCACCTCCAATCTCACAGTTGTATCGATAGTCCCTCTTTGACTTCCACTCACATTCCCAGTGTTTCTGGGTGGTCTACCCCTAGCCGTCACATTACTCGGTCTCGTACTCTGAACATTTTCTTCCTCAACTAACTTTGGGCAGTCTCGAATGAAGTGATCTCGTTATCCATACTTATAACAAGTTCAATTATTATACTTGCCCCAGTATTCTCCAACATGTCGTCTTCCACACTGTCTACACTCAGGCTTGTTGCTCTTAATACTGCCAACACTTGATTCAGTCGGGAATTGAGCTTTTGGACCAACACTCTGTCTCACACGATCTCTACTCGGATGTCTAGACGAAGCATTTGATCGATTGCTTGCATCTCTAAATCACTTCGTTGAAGGTTGGGATGACTTACTCATCATTCTTTTTCTTTCATTTCTAGCCTCAAAATCAGCTTTCTTCTTTTCTTTGCTAAGCTCATCGACTTTGTAGGCTCTTTCAACTAACACAACAAATTCATTTATGTCAAGTATCCCAACCATGAATTTAATGTCTTCATTCAGCCCTTCAATGAAGCATTTACACATAATAGCTTCAGTCGAAACGCATTTTCGCGCATATTGGCTCAGTCTTACAAACTCTCGTTTATACCTGTAACTGTCATACGACCTTATTTCAACTCTAGAAACTCTTTACATTTCTGATCTATATATCGTTGACTAATATATTTCTTTCAAATTCAACTTGAAATAAATCCCAGGTGATTCTCTCTCTGAGAACTACAGATGTCAATGTTTTTCAGCAGTTATATGTCGTATCTCTCAACAAAGAAACTGCACACTTAATGTATTCATCAGGGGTCAACGACATCTCATCGAACACTCGAATGGTATTTTCGAGCCAAAACTCAGCTCGCTCAGCATCATCATCAACTGTGGCCCTAAACTCTTCGGCCCCGTACTTTCAAATCTTATCCACAGGAGGCTTATTCAATCGAATCAGATCTATCACTTGTGGCATAACAGGTACTTGTCGAGGTAGAGGTTGTGGAGCAATCGGATTTATTCGAACGAACTCCGAGAACCACTCACTCATCATTCGGAAGAAGGCTTACTTAGCTTCTCTCTCTTGGCTACCATCATTCGGCCTAGATGTAGCCGGCGCTGTCCCTTGAGCGGGAGCAGGCGCATTGCTCTCTATATTGTCAGTAACTGCTTGATCGGGATCCATTACTATATGAAAACACATTTTTAGCAGTCAAACACTATCGCAATTATATATATGGCATGTATAGCTAGACTCACACGCGCTACGTTAGTTCGAGAATCGACTAAACTGTAGCTCTAATACCAATAAAATGTAACACCTCTAACCCGAAACCATTGCCAAAACAGGGTTAAGGGGCATTACCAAACAATCGAAACATTTCATATCCATTTCGCGACACCAAGCCAATTATCATTCAGTCATATTCAAACATAATCATATAGTCCCTTGGTGAGGTCATCGAGACCTTAAACATGCTTTATAAAAGGGCCGAGACTAAACTGAACATTTACTAAAATTTCTAAAATTTAAACATTTTTTTAAGTTACAGAGGCCACACGCCCGTGTGGCTCGACCGTGTTATTTGAGTGTGCAAGACATCATTCGGAGGCATAGAAACACAAAATTGGCCACAATGTTACAACATGGAGTGCCGATGTCGTAACAAAGTGAGCAGAGCACTCAAAAGGAGAAAATTGCCTTCACTATCATGACATAGCCAGATGGTGTCCCAACACAACCCTAAATCAAGCCTTAGCTTGAAACTACCATCAGTGTGGCGACATAGACTAGAGGGTGTCACGACACCACCTTGATAAGGGGAATTAAAGAGCCAAGGGTGTTTTCATCTGCACAACAAACTTTATCACAAAAATGTAAGCCAAATTAGGTCAATGGATGACGACCAACCCTAATCCTATAAATAGACATCTATAAAAACTTCATAATCAGTTTTTATTTAAGTTTAGGTTCACGACTTCATTTACTTTTAGTTTTCAATTTTTTTTAGTTATTTTGTACTTAGGTTTCTTTTATCATTGTAATATACTTTCACTTCTATTTTGTTCTTCAGAGAATCTGATTTGGGGATTCATCAACTCTTTGTGGATTGTGCTTGCACAATTATCAATATAAATCAGGATTCTTCTTAAATTTTATTCTTTATTTATTATTCATGTTCATCTTTTCAATCAAGTTTGTAATGTTTATTAGATCCTTTTATGGGAGATTAGTGAGGGGACATAGGAGTAACTAACTTTTATGTTAGGGCTTCTTAGTGGATCAGCTAATTTGATAGGAAGAACTTAAAACTACTAGGCTTGACAACCCTATGAACTCATCTAGGTGGGAATAAATCCAAAATTGGTATTGTCTATCAGTGAACACCTTACACCAATTTGGTCTGGACTGTAAGGTTGAGATATAAGTAGTTCTTTCTAACTCATTAGTTTAGTGCAAGATCGAAAGATCCTGCTAGGTTAATGACTAGTTGATTGAATAACACCTGAAATAGGAGTTAGTTATGAACATCGAAGCGAGTTAGTCTTCTATCCCTAGAATTAATCAAATCTACAAATTAGTTTTCCCTCTTTGTTTTTATGCATTTTAATTATTTTTATAAAGTATGAATTTTTATCACTTTAGGATTTATCGTAATATATTTTAATTAAATTACTAATTAGATCTATTAACGTCGAAGTTAGAATTAGTTTAGTTTCGTCTCCCTTGGGAACAATCCTCGAACTAGTCCAATACTTCGTTTAGATCTATTAACGTCGAAGTTAGAATTATTCTAGTTTCGTCTCCCTTGGGAACAATCTTCGGACTACTCCAATACTTCGTTGTATAAATCTATATTACAACTTAACCCATATACTTGCAAAAACAGCATAATAATAATATTTGGTTGCAAGATTTACACTCTAAATGTTAGTACGTCCGAGGCGATTAATTTCCCTTCTTGGAATCAATTATTGAATAACTATCTAATATCTTGTCTATGTATGAAGCCTGAGACAGTGCTATCACTTTATTTTTTTGATCCCTCAAGATTTGAATGCCTAGAACAAAACAAGATTCTCGCAAGTCCTTCATGCTAAATTATTGGGTTAACCATAGTTTAACTAATGACAATGTCCCTAAATCATTCTCAATGAGTAGAAAGTCATCGACATATAGAATGAGAAAGACCATATTTCCATCCACTAAATATTTGTAAAACAAGGTTCATCTATGTTTTTCTCAAATCCAAAAGTCTTGATAGCTTGATCAAATCTTTGATTCCATAAGCGGATGCTTGCTTAAGTACATATATGGATCTAAACAGTTTGCAAACTTTATACTTGTTTCCTTTCACTATATATTCGATGGGTTGAATCATGTAGATTCTCTCTTCAAGATAGTCGTTCAAAAACGCTGTCTTAAAACCCAACTGCCAGATCTCATAATTGCGAGTCACCCCAATGGATAATAATATGCGGATTGACTTGAGCATGGCAATTGGAGAGAAGATTTCTTCGTAATCAATACCTTCTTTCTGAGTATAACCTTTTGCTACAAGTCTGGCCTTATAAGTTCCATTTTTCCATCTGAATTTCTTTTTCTCTTGTAGCTCCATTTCCACTATATGGGTTTCATGCTGGAAAAATCTCGATTTGAAAATAGTTTTCTTGCACAGTGAAAAATTAAATTTTGAAAACCAACCCGGTTTGTGATATTTATAGCAATAAACCTTAACCAAATTTGTACCTATGTTTTCGTCTTAGCAAATGTTTGTTGTTCTTATCTTTCAACCAAACGTTCTTCTCTGCTATTCTCGTACCACGAACTGCTTCGAGTATGGCTCAAACCAATTAAATCGGAACACAGAATTAGAAAAAAATTCTCTCCTTTCGGAGTGAAAAAAATTCTCTCTTCTTAATAGAAACCGGTAAAATTGTTATTCTAGAAAAATACATGAAACAGTTGAGAATAAAATCTCTCTATTTTTCTACAGAACAACAATCTCTCAAAGTTGTGTTAATAGTTCTACCGGTGTCATCTATTTATAAGAAGAGAAGGTGGAACCCTAGTTGAGTTGTAGTTGTTTATTTCAAATAGAAAAACAACATTCTACTTAGAATAGGACTAGGGTGGACAACATACCTTAGTATTCCTACTAAGGTTGTCGGTCCTTTCACGTCTATGAGGGGTTTTTGGGCCTCTCTCACATCGGGTCCAATTACGAGTACTTCCTTGGCCTTTATGACCCAGTACTTTGTAATGTGATCCAAATTCAGTTTCTCTAATTCCCAAAATAAACTTTAATATTTATATATAAAACAATTTTCTCTTCCTTATTTTACCTCCAGCAAAATTTTAACAATTTTACCTATGGTAAAATTTTCACAATTTTTCCCAAGTAAAATTTCAAGAATATATGTTCAATATTTCATAACTCAACATGCTCACTATGATCAAATGGTTTATTTTCATTTTCAAGCTTCAAATGGATCATTTCCATTTTTGGAAACATACATTCATTTACAAATGATTTCATTTTTCCATTTCGGAGAAAATTATAATCATTATATAGGTAAGGCTCAAATGGTTTATAATTAAGTTCCTGCTTTTCACCATAAACTCATTTAGTCACGAAGTCATTCCACTATAGTATATTGATTGAGCTCTCCCCAACGACATACCATTACAAAAACAACTACTTAGTGCTCATCCAATGACCTTGTCATAAGTGTGTTACCCTCATAGGATTTCTTTGATATCTTTGGGATAATATTTGTTCTCCCAATATGATCTTATTTTATCTCATGGTAATCATTACATCTTCCTTCATGAAAAGTCAATCACTATCAAATAGTGATCAAGTCATCCATCACAAAGATGAACGATCCGTGGCCACACTTACTTTTCATCAACCATGTAATGCTATGGAGAGGATTTCATTTACCCTTGTTTTGGGCTATGAATTCCACTATTTTGAATGACACTAAATACTATAGAAGTCATACACCTAACACTCTAGCTTTCGGTTCCTTATCTATTTAAACTCAGGCTTTTACTTACATTAAAGTGTACGAGTCACGCATACATAGTCTGCCATCCATTCAGGATTTAGGTATGCCACACTATGAACGTCACAAGTTAATAAATCCATAAACAGATTCAAGATCTATTCTGCTTGGGTCTAGTCTAATTTACTGTCAATCTAGTTAGTCACATTTATGTCTCTATCTTTTGGGAGTCATCTGCTCCGATACCAAAGACAAGGCATCTGCCCAATTGGACTTGATAGACGATGTATTAGTCTTTTAATCGGTTTGCTTATTTTTCGATTAGACTAAAGACATGTTTAGGTTCATCTACTAACACAAGCTTCTTTTCTGTACTACGATCCAACCACGTAAACCGCTTAGTATTAGTTAAACATTTAGACAAGAAATGAGCAACATTTGTTTACATTTTGCTTGCGTACAAAAACCATGTGAGGATAACTATACAAGGTATATTAATGTAATTAATGAATTTTTTTATTAACCAATCTGTTCGAAAAAATTACATGTTTAAAAACGTATATTCTACACTCAGGTCACTAGATCCAATATTTTATCCCTTCCGATAAGTCTACTAGTTCCCACACTGAGTTGGAATACATAGAGTCTATATAAGCTTTCATACCTATTTCTTAGATCTTGGAACCAGCACTTTGCATCACTTCGCCATATGTGAGTGGGTCATCACCTTTCTGTTCAACAAACTCAGTGTTAAAAACACTTCCACTAGAGTGGAAGAACTCAGGCATACGAGAGACCATCCCACTGTAATGGTTACCATGAGATAAAATAAGATAATATTGGGAGAGTGGATTTATCCCAAAGAGATAAAAGATATCCTAAAAGGGTAACACACTTATGAAAAGGTAATTGGACAAGCACTGGTCGAGTTTTTTTCGTAATGGTATGTCATTAGGGAGAGCTCAGTCACAATACTATAATGGAATGACTTCGTGACTAAATAAGTTTATAATTCATAGGCGAAAAGTTGGAACTTAATTATAAATAATTTGAGCCCTAATCACATATCTCCAATCAATCCCTCTAATAGCTTATTGAAACTAGAAATGAGTTCCATGTTCAATCAAATGAATAGAAATTGATAGAAATGGTAAAGTTAGAGAAATGGGAAATATTTGGAAATGAATGTTTATTTATGATTTTTTTCAAATTATTAATTAATTTATTTATTTATTTATTGAAGTTCGAAAATGGAATTAAATTAATTGGTCATAGTAATTTCGTTGAATGTAGAAATATTAAATATATTTTCTCACAGTTATTTTACTGTAAAGTTGTCATGATTTTAACAAATTAGAATCAAGTTGAGAATATTATTTAATTAGGAAATTTATTTATTTAAATTAATTTATTATGTTTATTTTGGGAAATAGAAAAATATTTATTAGATTAGATTAGATTAAATTATAAAGTACTGGGTTAAAAGTCTAGGAACTACTTATAATTGGACCCAAAACGGGAAAGACCTAAAAGCCTCTCATGTTGATACATGGGATGGCAAACCCTAGTTTATTTAACTAGGGTTGTCACCCATTTCTGCTAGTTAGACTAGGATTTCGTTTTTCTATTAAAATAGGCTTCTACTAATTCAAAAGGGTTTCACTACTTCTCCCTAAAAATAGATAACACCGGTAGGCTACATACCCAACTTTGAGATATTGTTAATCTACTCTAAAATAGTGAGAATTTATTTTCTAAGTATAAATTTTATTTTTTGGAATAACAATTCTACCGATTTCTAGTTGTGTTTGATTCGAAATTCATTTAAGCCCACACTCAAAACAGTTCGTGGTATGAGAATAACAAAAAAAGGTTATTCTGTTGAAAGCCAGGAACGAAAAGGATCCGTCTAGTCGAAAACACAGGTGTGATTTTGGTAAAGGGTTTTTTTCTACAAATATCATAAACTGACTTGGTTTTCAAAATTTTAACTTTTCGTTATGCAAGAAAATCATTTTCGAACCAAATTTTTTCCAACACAACTATCAATTTGGCTATGGAGTGTTACATTTAGTGGTATTAGAGCTACAAGTTTAGCTGATTCTCGAACTAAATTGAGTTTTAAATTGAGTCTAGAGGTACATGCCAGGTCAAATCGAGTTTAAGTTGAGATTTGGATGTTGATTATATATTGTTTTCTTTTATAGCTGAAAATGTTTGACGAATTGAGATACGCTATTAAGGAAGAAGTTAACAACAATGACCACTCTGTCGAAGGAGAGATTCAAGTAGATATTGAGGTACACGGTGTTGACGAAACTGCTGTTCAATGTAGAAATAGGGATAATAAACCTCGCCATGAGGCTCGATGAGTAGTGGGAGTTACTCCATAAGCTGTATCGGTAGTTGTAGCCTGATGAGTTCTGATAAAAAAGTTGTAAAAAATATAGAGCAACTAAATTCAAAGGGTTGAAAAGTGTTGACCCTTCCTTCATTGAGAACTTGTTAAAGTCAACCAAACGAGTTTTCTAGCAATTAGAATGTTCACCACCTGAGTGTGTCACTTCCGTAGAATCTCTTTTAAAGGAAGAAGCATATCAATGGTGGTTAATTGTCACCTTACATGTGCCAACTGACCAGGTTACTTGGACATTCTTTTACTCTGAGTTTAAAAAGAAATATGTCGATAAACTATATCTGGGATATCAGAAGCATGAATTTACGATGTTGAAATAAGGTGATATACTAGTAGTCAATTATGAATGAGAGTTCTTTCGACTCAGCAAGTTTGCTTTTGAGTTAGTGCCAACTGAAGAAGAAGTTGCAAGCGATTCCTCAAAAAATTAGAGATGAGCTTCTAGTTCAACTAGTTTCACATAAACTTAAAGTATTCGCTAATCTAGCTAAACAAGAAAAGATGGTTGAGCAAGCAAAAGACTTAGTTAAGAAAGTTAAAAGTTCTCGAACATTTGAAAAGAGAGTCAAGACCACTAGTTCGCAACCTCTGCTTAAGTGAACTAGGGAGTCTCGAGGGTCATAGAGATCAACTCCAAAGAATGTTAGGTCAGAGAAAGATCCAGCTAGAGAACCATCAGTATCCGTGGCAGTACTGGGGGTCCAGCAAAAGATGTCAGTATCCTGAATTGCTAGCATTGTGGAAAGAGGCACAAAAGTGAATGTTGGAAAAAGACAGGAGCATGTTTCCGATGCGAATCCTTAGAGCATTCACTCGAAAGTGTCCAAAAAATATTAATGATGTTATTGCTGCTACTCAGAGATCTGCTCCTACAACTAGAGCTTGGGGAATTACCCATGGTGGCTACACAGCATTCTAATGCTAAAGCCCCTAATTGAGCCTATGTGGTCCGAACCGGAGATGAGGGTAATGCTACCAATATTGTAGCATGTATATTTCTTTTATGTTCTATACTCATTCATGCTTTAATTGACCCTAACTCTACGCATTAATATGTTAATTCTAGCTTTATGAAATTGAGAAAGTTGAAATCTAAAATGTCAAGCAGAGCAATAGCTATTTCAAGTCCTTTAGGACAATCTGTGCTCATTAACCAAGTATGGAGACGTTGTCTAATAAATATCAAGAATAAATCATTCCCAGTTGATCTGTTGGTCACACCATTTGGTGATTTTGATATAATTCTAGGAATGGATTGGTTGGCCTAGCATAATGTGACCTTTGATTGTGGTAAAAAGAATTTCTCCATTTAGAGTTTTGAATGCGAGATCATTGAAGCCAAAGGTATGAGAGCAAGTGATTTTACTCGTATCATTTCATCATGTAACATCCCATTTTTCAGTGGTGCCAAAAACAATAGTTTCAGAACCCTATTTTTCAATTGTCGAGTTCGTAAATATTATTAATTAATATTTACGAGCCCATTATACAATTAATCACTAATAATTATATTGAACGGTTAGTAATTAAGGTACAAGGACTAAATTGTAAAAATCGTAAAAGTTAATCACTATTGATTTTTATTAGTCAAACGACTTAAATAGTAATTGTTCAAGGCTTTAAATGGCAATTAGGCCATAATAAAATAGCATGGATGGTTAGCGCTTGTAAATTATTAAATTATATGTTATAATTATGTTATAATTATGTTAAATTATAGTTAAAATATATTAAAACGTAAAAACAAAGTAAGTGGCCGTTTTCTTCATCTTTCTCCCCTCTCCTCCATCGATTCCACCATTGTTAAAGCTAGGAAAATTTGGCCAAGTTTCTTCCTTTGCATGTAAGTGAAACACCCCAAACCTGGCCCACAAGCCTTAACTGGATCTGGTTTGTTCCTTGAGTAAAACATTTCAGAAACTTGTTTGTTACTTTGGAAAATTTGGGTGGTTTTGAAGAAAAATTTATTTGTGTTGAGTTCGAAGGGAAAATGGTGTTGTTCTTGAAGACTAGATTTTATTAAAACCTTATTATTATATTTCAAAACTATAAGTTAAAAGAAATGCCGAGTTGTTTTAGGGTTTACCATTAAATTGAAAATCGTTGGTGTTCAAGTGTCAAAACATTTAGAATTTATTTTTAAGAAAAGTTACTTAAACTTTGATTGGATAAAAATCGTATCATACTAAAACAAATAAAATGCATGCATAAACAGTTTAATAGTAATGGCCTTATTACATCAAAGCAAAACCCGAAATAAATCCAAAATACTTAAATATAAAAACTAAAAATAACATAACACTGAGCTGAGCATGGCCACCACTAAGTTCCTGCCGACCCGGTCCATTACTGAGTGTCACCTGAAAAGATATCCCACAATGGGGTGAGTCAACAGACTCAATGTGTAACAACCAACTCAAACTCCCAATGATTTAGGCATAACAAATCATATATATATATATATATAACAAGTATAGCAATGATGCAATCCCGAACCCAAACCTAAATAACCATCCTCTACACATCACCCATACCTGCCATCACACCGTGGGGATTACTAAATCGACCCTCCATCAGCTACACACCATCGAAGCGTTCGCTGCATTTACTTGCACATCGCCCTTATAAATTGTGGCATAGCCACGGATAATTGTGACAAAGTCACCAGATAGTATTCGTGACATTAGTCACCACATTCGATTATGTGACATGAGTCACCAGATATTGTGGTAAAAACCACCAGATCACTTCCCCTTTTCATAATCACCCATATGCCTATGCACAATACAATACATGCAAAATCATGCCATATATCTTATTCCATGTTCATAACAAATTCACGTATATGTCATATTCAATATTCATAACACTATTAACATAGTATTAAAGGTGAGCGTGCACAGTACTCTGTACCATCGTATGGTACCTTTAGCCACATCTTTCATATTTTCATTAACACATATATTAAATCAAACCATAAATCTTTCAAGAATTAGTGTGGGGCTACACACCTGGTACTAACGCTTTCACTGAATCCCGAAAATCTACCAAAAGCAGGTTGTACTCCTCCTAAAAATCATAGTTAGAATCGGCCAAACAATAATCACTAAATATGGCCTTGGCGAATGTTTATGCCCTCTTACCTTGCGGATCTAAATCCAAAATCGCTATCATTAATGGAGATGTCGAAATACCTACATGATCTATGTTAGATCCAATTTTAACACTTAATGAACACCATAAATGGCCTTCGGCCTACGATCACCCTTGCTTACCTTAGATCTAGTAATCCCGAAGATCTCCTCTTACAGTCGGCTACAATAGAAATCCCGAAACCTCCTTCAAAGTATTGGCCAATGAACATTAATGGGATTAGATTTCCAATTTCGGCTAATCTAAAAGAAAGAAATAGAAAAGCTAAATGCCTAGAATCTCTTACCAACTCAATCGAATATCCTAGCTTGAAACAGAGAGATTCGGATCCTGATTAAATGATCAAATCGGCTCCAAAAAGGGTAGAAGACCATTCAGCTTTGGCCACCAAATAGGGAATTCGACTTAGGCAAGAAGTAAACAATCGGTTAAGGGTCACTTGTGTATTCCGCTTTTGATTGAATTCGTAAAAGAGGAAGAGAAGGGTTGATAATTGAGCAATTCGGCAATGGTAATAAAGGAAGATTCGGCTTCAATGGAAAAGAAAGAATGGTATTGTGGTTCGGCCTTTATCAAAATATGGAGAGGAGAGTGTGAGGCTTAGAAGTTTAAGAATGGTGATCAAATGAGAAAGAGAGAAAAGATCAAGAGAAGGGCTAAATTTCGACAAAGAAAACATAAAACCCTTAACAAAATTCGGCTACTCCTCCCTACTAACTTGGCCAAAAATCACCTCAAGAGAGTCCCTAGGCAGTAACACTCTTCCCTTATCGGCTCCTTATTTTCCTCCTACTTTCTCTCTTCTTTACCCACTCAAAATAATTCAAATAAATCAATAATTATCTCCCTACCTTAGTCAAATTTTAAAAGTATTTGACCACATCTAGTGCTCATCTCCTTAGTGTTTTAGTGCCGTCCAACTCCCTATTAGCTTGATGCAAAACACTCCAAAAGTGCTCCCTTGCTGCTCAAACCTAGGCCCCTTGTCTTTGCTTGTGGCGTCACTTACCAAAGCTTTAGTGGCGCCTTCACCCACTTTACCAAGCTGATTTTATGTCCTACTTCTCCTACAAATTCTCTTAAGGCCTATCAAACTTGGCTCCACTTCAAGACTTAAAATCTGATAATTTCTAAGGCATTCACCTACACTCTAGAGTTCTCAAAAATTTATACAACACATTCAAACACACATAGGCATGCTACTTCATACAATTAAGCAATAATGTACATGCCCAAAATCCCGCAGTTCTACCCCCTTAAAATAATTTCGACCTCGAAATTACTTGGCTAAAATAAGTGAGGGTATTGTTGTCGCATTGCTTCTTTTGGATCCCATGAAGCTTCTTCCGATCCATGATTATGCCATAATACTTTGACTAAAGGAACTGATTTCCTTCACAATACTTTCACATCTCGCTCCAAGATCTGAATTGGCTCCTCCTCGTACGACAAATCTGGTCTCAGCTCTACCTCCTCAACTGGCACTACATGAGATGGATCCGATCGGTAACGACATAGCATAGAAACATGGAATACATCATGCATCTACTTCAACTCCGGAGGCAACTCCAACTGGTATGCCACTGGTCCAAGTTGCTTCAATACCCGATAAGGTCCTATAAACCTGGGACTTAACTTCCCTTTGCGACCAAATCTCATTACCTTTTTCCAAGGCGAAACTTTAAGAAACACATAATCTCCCACAGCAAACTCAATCTCCTTCCGCTTAAGATCTGCGTATGACTTTTACCTGTCAGATGCCTCCTTCAACCGTGTCTGAATCACCTTAACATTTTCTTTCGATTCTGCCACAATTTTCGGACCCAAAATCTGACGTTCCCCTAATTCTGTCCAACATGTAGGAGTGCGACACTTCCGTCCATATAGCACTTCGTATGGTGCCATCCGAATACTTGCCTGATAGCTGTTGTTATACACAAATTCCACTAAAGGCAAGAACTCTTCCCAACTCCCTCTGAAGTCTATCACACAGCCCCTCAACATATCCTCTAACACTTGGATCACTCGCTCAGATTGACCATCCGACTGCGGATGGAATGCCGTACTGAAATCCAACCTGGTACCCAAAGCTTGATGTAGCGCCTTCTAAAATCGAGAGGTAAACCTCGGATCCCTATCCGAGATAATCGACACCGGTACTCTGTGCAGTCTCACGATCTCAGCTACATTTAACTTTACCAATTTCTGTAGAGAATAGTCAACCCGCACCGGTATAAAATGTGCAGATTTCGTCAGTTGATCTACTATCACCCATACCGAGTCCTTCTTAGTAGGCGTAAGGGAAAGCCCACTAACGAAGTCCATGGTCATTCTCTCCCACTTCCACTGCAGAATCTTTATCGGCTGAAGCAATCCTGGCGGCACTTGGTGTTTAGCCTTGACTTGCTGACATGTTAAGCACTTCCCTACAAATTCGGTAACTTCTCGTTTAAGACCAGGCCACCAAAACTGTTCCCTTAGATCTCTATACAACTTACTACCTCCAAGATGCATAGTATAAGGGCTACTATGCGATTCCTAAAGAATTTTCTGCCTTAACTCCTTATTCTTAGGCATACAGACCTTACCCTTGAAACACAATACTCCATCACTGTTAACACCATAATCCTCTAACTCCCCATTTCGCACTTGTCGTACCTTAGCACTTAGATCATCATCCGCCAACTGACTCTCTTTCACATCATTCAACCACATCGACAACTTGCAACTCGCTAACAAACTTCCATCGTCATACAAGCTAAGATGTGCAAACATTGCCTCGGATCCAACACTACTTTCGACTTAGGGCATACGCCACTACATTCGCCTTGCCGGTGATACTCTATAGAACAATCGTAGTCTTTAAAACTCCACCCACCTTCGTTGTCTCGGGTTCACTCTTTACGAGTCGTGAGATACTTAAGGCTCTTGTGGTGCATGTAAATCACCGACTTCTCTCCATATAGATAGTGCCTCCATACCTTAAGAGCAAAGACCACTTGCGCCAATTCCAAATCATGCATCGGGTAGTTAACCTCATGTGGCCTTAATTGTCGAGATGCATAAGCAACTACCTTCCCGTCACGCATCAAAACACATCTCAAACACGTGAGAAGCATCACAATACACCATAAAATCCTTCTCGCCTCAGTTTGAATCAAAGCGGAGCTTGATCAAGACCGTCTTAATCTTCTCAAAGCTCTTCATTGTTTATCGACCATCTGAAAGGTACCTCCTTTCTCAACAACTTCGTCAAAGGTGCGACAATTGATAAGAACCCTTCCACAAACCTTCTGTAGTAGCCTGCCAATCCCAAGAAACTACGAACCTCAGCCACAGACTTAGGTGGTTTCCAATCTAGCACTGCCTCAATCTTCCTAGGATCCACCCTTATCCCTTCTGCAGATACCATATGCCCTAAGAAAGTAACTTTCTTAAGCCAAAATTCACACTTGTTGAATTTAGCATATAACTTCTTTTCTCTTAACACTTGCAGCACTATCCGGAGATGCTCATCATGCTCTTCCTCAGACTTAAAATACACTAGGATATCGTCTATGAACACAATGACGAACCTATCCAAGTAAGGTTGAAAACCCGATTCATCATATCCATGAATGTGGCTAGGGCGTTCGTTAATCCAAACGGTATTAACAAGAATTCATAATGCTCATACCTTGTCCGGAAAGCTGTCTTATGGATATCAGCCTCCTTCACCTTAAGCTGATGATATCCAGACCATAGATCTATCTTTGAGAATACCGCGGCCCCCTTAAGCTGATCGAACAAGTCGTCTATCATTGGCAACGGGTACTTATTCTTGATGGTCAACTTATTCAACTGATGATAATCTATGCACATACGCATAGTTCCGTCCTTCTTTTTCACAAACAAGAACGGTGCTCCCTATGAAGACACACTGGGTCGGATAAACCCACGATCAAGCAACTCTTAGATTTGAGCCTTGAGCTCTACCAACTCCTTTGGTGCCATTACATGCGAGCAATTGACACGGAGTACATGCAGCAGCAAGTCAATTTCGAACTCCACTTCCCTATCCGGGGGTATTCCAGGTAACTCCTCCGAAAAAACATCCACAAATTCTCTTACTGTTCTAACTCCACTAACTCCCCCTTTCTTTGCATCAACGCACTAACAAAGGTCAAAAATACCTTGCACCCTTTTCGAACCATCTTATTAGCCTTTAAAGCAGAGACTACGTTAGACAAGTAGTTTCTTCTTTCTCCTATCATAATTATCGCCTTATCCTCCGGCGTCCTTAACTCTATTTGCTTAGCTGCGCAATCCAATACAGCCCGATGTTCCACTAGTCAGTCCATGCCAAGGATGAGATCAAATTTTCCAAAGGGTAGTTCCATCAACTCGGTAAGAAATACCACTCCCTGAAGCTCTAGAGGTACACTCCGAAATGTCTTATTCACCACTACAGTTTGACCTAATAGGTTCACTACAGTCATCTCCCTATTAGACAGTTCAAAGGCTATACCTAGTGTTTCAACTACTCTACATGCAACATAAGAGTGGGTAGAGCCAACATCAATTAAAGCAAAGTAAGGCTTGTCAGCTATAAGGAACGTACTGATTATGACGTCCGATGCGTCTCCATCCTTCCTCCGACGAACTGCATACACCAAACCCGACTGTCTTGCCTCTGAATTACCAATACCTCTGCCCAGTGTTCCCCATCCTCTTCCAGCACCGTTACCTCTGCCAATCAGACCACGGCCCCTCGGTGGTTGCTGTCCACCTCTTCGGCTGATTAAAACCACGACTGTTGGTGGCTCCCATCTGTTTTCATAGGGCGGTCCTTAATCATGTGGTCCTTGGACCCACACTTGAAACATCCTGTCTTCTTTCAATACTCTCTAGATGCATCTTTCACACTAAGCACAAATGCGATCGCCTCCAGGTCACAACTCTGCGACCTCGCGGCCCATCAACTCTAGGCCTCTTTTGCACATTCTCGGATGACCCCGATGATCCAAAACCTCTCTTTTTCCTATTTCGGTCTGTATTCTATCTCACAGATTCTTTAATCCCTTCGGCTACCTTAGCCTTCTCTACCAACACAGTAAATTCTCGCTCCTGCTGTGGAGCTATCAACAACCTCAGGTCATCCCTCAGTCCGTCCTCAAACCGAACACATCGCTCATGCTCCGTAGCCACTATATCTCGAGCATAACGGCTCAACCTTAAAAATTTCGCCTCATACTCCGCTACGGACTTACTTCCCTAAACCAGCCTCAAAAATGCCTTCCTCTGTGCATCCACATAACTGGTCCCAATGTACTTCTTCTGATATGCTGCCTTAAAGTACTCCCAAGTGAGATCATCTGCGGCAGCACCATCCTGAACCGTGAGCCACCATTGATATGACTCATCGCGAAGGAGCGATACTATCCCTTTCAGTTTCTCCTCAGCAGTCAGGTCCAAATCATCCATAATTCACTCCGTCGCTTCCAACCAATACTCAGTTGTATTGGGCGCCACACCATATATACCACGGAAAAACTCAGCTCCATTAGCTCGGAGTCACTCAGGTACAGACTTTCGAGCTCTCATGCCTCCACCTGCTCTAGCCACCCTTTTCAGAACTCGCAGCATTGCCTGTGATACTGCATCATCCTCCGTTTGATCCTGATATTCCACATCAGTGGCTGGGGGGTGGTATTTCATTTTCAGACCCTTGACCAGACCTAACGGGTTCCGACACGGTCATTCGACCTCTACCACGGCCACGCACATTACGACCACGTCCCCTAGAATTCATGCTTCTGAATCGCGTTTATCTGGTTAAAGAATTTTATGAATTAGTTTTTGTTCCACTGATTTATCACGAACAGTCTTATGTTAATAGTTCTAAGGAGTAGTTCTTTCGGATACACACACAGTCTCAAATTTTTACACACAGTCTCAAATTTTTTCATTCAATCATCACATTCATGAACGTGCGTTCATTACAGAAAAGTGTTGTGGTTGTCATTTTTGTTGTTTTCCACTACCCAAGGGTATTTTCGTAATTTTATCCTATAGGGGTATTTTGGTAATTTTTCAAATTAGGGTATTTGAAAATTTCGCAAAGTAGAGATTTTTGGTATTTTTACAAAATTGAAATACTTGGTAAGAAAAATTCAAGGGTAAAATGGTAATTTTATAACCTGAGGGTATTTTTGTAATTTTTTTTCAAACCAGGGGCATTTCGATAATTTTTCGCAAAATATGGTTCCAGGTGATTTAATGAAATAAGGGTATTTTAGAAATTTTTAATTTGAGGGTATTTCGATAACTTTCCACACGGAGGGTATTTTGGTAGTTTGTACCGATTAGGGGTAATTTGGTCAATTTACAAATCAAGGGTATTTTGGTCATTTTTAACTCAAGGGTACTTTGGAATTTTATAATCACGGTTTGACTTTAGAATTTTACAAAACAAGGTGACTAGTCCCTTTCGGGTTTTAATTATTAAATTTAGCCTGTGATTGAGTCCTCTTGGTTAGGGTGAACCGTCACTACGCACCTGGTAGGATTCGAGCGGAGAGGAGGTGAGTCACTAGAACTGCTTAAATACTAAGCTCCCCCTAAATCCAATCCTAGACATGCGCACAACGGTTGCCACACCCTTAACTTGGCGACTCAGTCACAGGTTTGTTTGGTTAAACTTTAAATTTTATGTATTTCGGTGTTGGAGTAGACTAATCCTAGGGTTCAATAGTTCCTAATCTACTAATCTACGTCCCTATAATTTCCCACATACAAATCACAAAAGGGTTAGGAGTACTTACCTGGTGGACTTCGGGTCGGAGACTCAGGTGCCATGCCAGAAAACCTGCTCATTCTTTTGTAAAGCTCTATTTCAAAACATTTTGGGCCCAAAAGCCCTCTAGGCCAAGCTTTGAACCGGGCTCTGATACCAAACTGAAACACCCCAAACCTGGCCCACAAGCCTTGATCGGATCTGGTTTGTTCCTTGAGTAAAACATTTCAAAAACTTGTTTGTTACTTTGGAAAATTTGGGTGGTTTTGAAGAAAAATTGATTTGTGTTGAGTTCGAAGGGAAAACGGTGTTGTTCTTGAAGACTAGATTTTATTAAAACCTTATTATTATATTTCAAAAACTATAAGTTAAAAGAAATGCCGAGTTGTTTTAGGGTTTACCATTAAATTTAAAATCGTTGGTGTTCAAGTGTCAAAACATTTAGAATTTATTTTTAAGAAAAGTTACTTAAACTTTGATTGGATAAAAATCGTATCATACTAAAACAAATAAAATGCATGCATAAATAGTTTAATAGTAATGGCCTTATTACATCAAAGCAAAACCCGAAATAAATCCAAAATACTTAAATATAAAACCTAAAAATAACATGACACTGAACTGAGCATGGCCACCACTAAGTTCCTGCCGACCCGGTCCATTACTGAGTGTCACCTGAAAAGATATCCCACAACGGGGTGAGTCAATATACTCAATGTGTAACAACCAACACAAACTCTCAATGATTTAGGCATAACAAATCACATATATATATAACAAGTATAGCAATGATGCAATCCCGAACCCAAACCTAAATAACCATCCTCTACACATCACCTGTACCTGCCATCACACCGTGGGGATTACTAAATCGACCCTCCATCCGCTACACACCATCGAAGCCAGTCGCTGCAAATGACTTGTATATCGCCCTTATAAATTGTGGCATAGCCACGAGATAATTGTGACAAAGTCACCAGATAGTATTCGTGACATTAGTCACCACATTCGATTATGTGACATGAGTCACCGGATATTGTGGCAAAACCACGGATCACTTCCCTTTTCATAATCACCCATATGCCCATGCACAATACAATACATGCAAAATCATGCCATATATCTTATTCCATGTTCATAACAAATTCACGTATATGTCATATTCAATATTCATAACACTATTAACATAGTATTAAAGGTGAACGTGCACGAGTACTGCACCATCGTATGGTACCTTTAGCCACATCTTTCATATTTTCATTAACACATATATTAAATCAAAACCATAAATCTATCAATAATTAGTGTGGGGCTACACACTTGGTACTAACGCTTTCACTGAATCCCGAAAATCTACCGAAACAGGTTGTACTCCTCCCTAAAAATCATAGTTAGAATCGGCCAAACAATAATCACTAGATATGGCCTTGGCTGAATGTTTATGCCCTCTTACCTTGCGGATCTAAATCCCAAAATCGCTATCTGTTAATGGAGATGTCGAAATACCTATATGACTATGTTAGATCCGATTTTAACACTTAATGAACACCATAAATGGCCTTGACCTAAGATCACCCTTGCTTACCTTAGATCTAGTAATCCCGAAGATCTCCTCTTACAGTCGGCTACAATAGAAATCCCGAAACCTCCTTCAAAGTTTCGGCCAATGAACATTAATGGGATTAGATTCCCAATTTAGGCTAATCTAAAAGAAAGAAATAGAAAAGCTAAATGCCCAGAATCTCTTACCAACTCAATCGAATATCCTAGCTTGAAACAGAGAGAATCAGCTCCTGATTAAATGATCAAATCGGCTCTAAAAAGGGTAGAGGACCATTCGGCTTTGGCCACCAAATAGAGAATTTGGCTTAGGCAAGAAGTGAACAATCGGTTAAGGGTCACTTGTGTATTGACTTTTGATTGAATTAAGTAAAGAGGAAGAGAAGGGTTGATAATTGAGCAATTCGAAGAATGGTAATAAAGGAAGATTAAACTTCAATGGAAAAGAAAGAATGGTATTGTGGTTCACCTTTATCAAAATATGGAGAGGGAGAGTGTGAGGCTTAGAAGTTTCGGCAATGGTGATCAAATGAGAAAGAGAGAAAAGAGTGAAGAGAAGGGCTAAATTTCGGTAAAGAAAAACATAAAACCCCTTAACAAAATTCGGCTACTCCTCCCCTACTAACTTGGCCGAAAATCACCTCAAGAGAGTCCCTAGGCCGGCCAACACTCTTCCCCTTATTAGCTCCCTTATTTTCCTCCTACTTTCTCTCTTCTTTACCCACTCAAAATAATTCAAATAAATCAATAATTATCTCCCTACCTTAGCCGAATTTTAAAAAGTATTTGACCACATCTAGTGCTCATCTCCTTAGTGTTTTAGTGCCGTCAACTCCCCTCTTAGCTTGATGCAAAAACACTCCAAAAGTGCTCCCCTTGCTGCTCGAACCTAGGCCCCTTGCACTGCTTGTTGCGTCACTTACCAAAGCCTTAAGTGGTGCCTTCCTGCCACTTTACCAAGCTGATTTTTATGACCTACTTCTCCTACAAATTCTCTTAAGGCCTATCAAGCTTGGCTCCACTTCAAGACTTAAAATTTGATAATTTCTAAGGCATTCACCTACACTCTAGAGTTCTCAAAAATTTATACAACACATTCAAACACACATAGGCATGCTACTTCATACAATTAAGCAATAATGCACATGCCCAAAATCCTGGATATTATAGTAAGTCCCAACTGAGCCCGTCTCTAATAAATTTTATGTTTTTGAAATCATTGTAGCTTGATTAGCTAGCCAAGAGATTAAATTGTGGAATTGTTAAAGTTTCCTAATGATGTCATTGATGATTTTTAAAGCTTTTGATGTTAAATAGTTTGATTGTAAGCTAAGATTTGAATAAGGACTAATTTATAAAATAAACTTTGTCAATTTTGAGTACAGGGAATAAAGTGTAATTATTTTGAATTTAGCTTAAATTTCCATAAATATAGGTGCTAGAGGGCTATAGAGGGATGAGATTGAAATCAGATTGGAAAATAGGGCTTAAATGTGAAAGATATGATTGTTTCAATTTTAAGCACTAAATTGAATAAAATGTGAAACTTCAGGGAATTTTTTGTAATATAAAATTGAATTGTCATATGCATAAATAAATTGTTATAAGGTAATTGAAACTGATAAATTGAAATGAATTACCATATAAATCAAGATTTGAACCAACTAGTAGATAATCGATGAAAAGGTAAATTTGTAGATTAGTCCTCGACTTTTTGCTTGCTGGTGTTTTTGTCTGGTAAGTTTATATGGTATAGTTATATACATATGTAATTTTTTTGTTAAATTTTGAATTTATAGTATTTGAATGTACTTTAAATTTATTACAAATTGGTAGAAAAGGTGAGGAAATGATTGAATTGTAAAGAGTTGTTATAACATGTTATTTGTGCTCGAATGAACGTATGATAGGATAGGATACAATTGGCATGCTAATAAGGTTATTCACACACTTACGGGATATGCATAAGAGATGATATTGATGTGTGGGAATTCACTGATTGTACTGAAATCCAGCATTTGTTATGGATTACTGAGTTTGTCTCTACTGAGACCTTGGTATGGTGGAGGGATGTACTGATATATGATATATGAGCCTATAGGCCTCACACTTCGGTGCTTTGGTGTGGTGTAGTTACTGCTCTGATGAGCTAACTGGTGTGGTGTAGTCACTCACATATCCGCATCTGTTTATTATAGTTCATCAGGCTAAATTGTTAATGAAAAGAGAAATGATTGAATGATTATATAAATTGAAATTGGCAATGTTCATATGATGTTAGGTTATTGTAAATGAAGTGTAATTGATGATTTTGATTTAATAGTAGTGAATTGGATTAATATGTATAGATTGAATCATTATATGATTTGGTTATCATGAACTCATCTTACTGTTGCAAAATGTGATGACAAGAAAGTTATGTATTTAGCTATTTCATTTTATTAATTGTGTTTTGAGGTGAGTTATTGTTTTAAAACCTATGAAATTACTAAGTGTAACACCCCTAACACGCATCCGTCGTCAAAAAAGGGTTATAGAGCATTACTAGAGTTAGGGTTACAAAGCATTACTGGAGTTTACATTCAAACAGATAGAAAATGTAAACATTTCATATCATTAAACATATTAAAACCAATTCAAAACATACAAATTGTCCCTTATACGAGCCCTCGAGGCCCAAAATACACATTAGAAACAAGTCAGAACTAAATCAGAAACTCAGAGAAATTTTCAAAAACATTGAAATCTTTCAATATTGGAGGGGTCACATGGCCATATGGCCAGGCCATGTGACTCATACGGTCAAGAAACACGCTCGTGTCTCAGGTCGTATGGGCATTAGAAGTAGGGACACATGGTCGTGTCCCAGCCCGTGCCCGTGCCCATGTAACTCAATAACTTGGGTCACATGGCTAAGCCACACACCCGTGTACCAGGCCGTGTACCCTTTAAAGTAACCCTACACGCCCATGTGCTAGGCCGTGTAACAGCCTGACTTGTAACCCTTTGAAAGTTACAGGGGACACACGGCCGTGTCATTTGGCCGTGTGTCACACACGGCTGAGATACACGCCCATGTCTCTACCCATGTAGACGAAAATAGGCTATTTTTCAAGCCATTTTTCTCACCCAAATTGACATGTACCAACAATCACCAATGCACATATACACAAGCCATTACAAAATACCAAAATCATGCACATTCCATCTTTATTCATATAGTATAATCACATACAACCAATATGCCCTTAGGCACACCTCAAATGACTATATAAACATGTATAATTATAAACTCATTTTGGTCAAATGATCAACTACTTTCCAACTAGATTTGCATCAATACAAACCATTGAATTAACTTACCAAATGGTACCAAATATACTTCTCAATTTCTAGCCTTAATATACATATATGTTTTCCATAGCAAAGTACTAATTCACATCAAGTTATAAAACATATACAATATGCACATTAAACTACCATTTCACCTTTCAAACACATAAAGCAAATCGTCAACCATTTCAAGGATAATATTTACATGCCAAACTAAGTTCATTAGAACACCAAAATACCACAACTCAAGCCAAACCAAATGGCCATTTCATCAATTTAACACATAGGCCAACGTTAGCCAAAATACCTATACATGTCATTATAACCAAGATTGAACAACCAAATGTACCAAAAGAGCCGGTGGATAGTGTGATATATCTCCAACAAGCTTCCAACCCAAATGAGCTTCTGACTCACTATAAAACACAAAAAATAACATAGAGTAAGCATTTAAGCTTAGTAAGTCCGTATAACTTAGAATTTAACTTACCATTTAATCAAGTATTAGGTAAGTAACAAAGCATATCCCAACACATTTTGGCCAAATTCCTAAGCACATATACGCCAACTAATATTAGCCATGTAAATACATATATGAACCGATACTCATGAATGAGCACAACAATTAATCAAGTTCCATATACATGTATCATCCATTTCATATATCTATATATCATGTAACATCTTTTCCAAGTATTTCATGTATATACCTTTAATAGTTCATATCAAACTCATATCATTTCATACTAGAACATTGCCCATCGAACCGTTTAGAATACCATTGGATACCCGAGATAGCTCACACATAATGTGCTAGCTCATATAACTATAATCCGTCAATTCATGTACATGTATCATGTATATGTATGCTCATACGAGCTATGAATCAGTATGCTCATTTGAGCTGAAGATCGGTATGCTCTCACGAGCTATAAATCAGTATGCTGTTACGATCTATAAATCAATATGCTCTTACAAGCTATAAATCGATAACCTTAATGACATGTCATTTGTATCCTACGGATTCCTAAGATTCAAACGGGGCTCGGTAATAATCGTACGTCATTGGATATGCACTCAGTAATTATATATGACAAATCATAACATTTATATAATTCAATTAAAACATATAAACACAATTTAATTGCATGAACTTACCTCGACGAGTATACGTAGATACAGAGGCGATTAATCCGAGACTTTCTCTTTGCGCTGATCTAACTCCTTACGAGGTCTAACTGGATCTATCCATATAAATTTAACTTAATTCAACATGTAATTTATTCAATTTAATCCAAAACATATTTTTGGAAAAATTACTATTTTGCCTCTATACTTTTAATTCTTTGCAATTTAGTCCCTAGGCTCGAAAAATAAAATTCATGCAATTTTATCCTTAACCAAGCCTAGCCAATTATTCTACATACTTATAGCAGCCCATATATTTCATAAATTCACAAATTATACCATGTAAAATTTCCATTTTTCAATTTAATCCTTATTTTTGACATTTTTACCAAAAATCACTTAACAAAAGTTGTTTATCTATCAACAACTATCCATTTTCTACCATAAAAAAACAAAATCAACCTATATTCATTCATGGTAAAACTCAAATCCTTAAACAGTTTTACAAATTAGTCCCCGGGCTAGCTAGCTTAAGCTACAACGATTCCAAAAATATAAAAATCATTACAAATGGGACAAAAATGCAATTACATGCACAAAGAGAGAGATGGTTGAATTTTTGAGCTTGGATATGGCTTCCTTAAGCCCTATTTTTGGATGGTGAAGAAGAAGAAAGATGATATCTTTCTTTTACTTTAATTTAATTTAAGTTGTTTTAATTATTTACCTTTTTAACCGTATTAATTAACATCCAAATCACTTAATTTAATGTCCATATTTATCCAATTAAATAAGAAATGGTCTAATTACCACATAAGGACTCATACTTTAAGGTTCTATATCTATTTAATACCTTTAGCTACTAGAACACTACTTTTGCACTTTACGCGATTAGTCCTTTTTATCAAATTGAGCATGTAAACGGTAAAATTTCTTAACAAAATTTTTATACGGTATTTCTACCATGCTTTAAGAAATAAAATAATAATAAAATAAATTCTTTGACTTCTAATTTTTGGTCCTGAAACCACTATTTTGATTTCACTAAAAAAGGCTATTACACTAAGCATACGAAATGCTTACTCCGTTTCATTTTTTGTTTCTGTAGTTGGCAATTTGTGAAACATGTTTATCGGATCACCCCAGAGCTCACACTATCCAGCTTCATTCTCAGTATACTTTTAAATCGTTCTAGACTCGATTATGTGGCATGTGTATAGGTTTTGATGTGAGTAAGTACTTATTTTGGATCATGAATGTGGCTTGGATTTTGAATAAATATGTGTCATATACATATATGTGTTTATATGCAAAATGTGTCAATGTGTGGACCGTGTAAATATGAGAGTTGTGACAATGTGCGTGTTGTGTTTATAAGTGAATTGTGTCAATGTGTGGATCATGTAAATATGCGACCTATGACAATGTGTGGGTTGTGTCAATGTGCGAACTATCACTGTATTTGACATGTAAGATAATTATATGCAAACTCTATATAGGTAGTTATGAGCCAAAATATGACAATGTGCGAGTTGTGTTTATATGCTAGCTATGTTTATATGCGAGTTGTGTTTACTTGCGAGCTATGTTTATATATGAGTTGTGCTTATATGCGAGCTAGCTTTGTCAAGTGTGTGCGAATTGATTCATTAAAGTTTTTATATGTGAACTGACTTTGTATGGTGTGTATGTGCAAGCTACCTATAAAGTATATAAGTGTGAGTTGGTTTGTAAAGTAATAATATATGTGATAGGTAAATCTATAAGTTGTATAGATGTGTGAGCTAAGTCAATATGTAAGCTGCGCCAACATGTGTGTTGTAGTAAAACTGAAAGTTGTACTATTGTAGTATCCTACAGCTCGGGTCTGGTGACTGAACCGAGCGAGGGTGGTTTGAGCTAATAAGCTTTTAAATTAGGGCTATGAGTCATATTTGGCCTATTTTATTAACTTGAATTCGAGTGAAAGCAAGATAGATAATATTCAAACAGTATGCAAGTTTCCAAACGTGTTTCCAAAAGAATTTCTAGGATTACCTCTTGATCGTGAGGTTGAATAAGCAATTGAATTTTACATGGGTATAACTCCACTGTCTATTGCTCCTTATTGTATGGCGTCAACAGAGCTAAAAGAGCTTAAAGTTAAGTTATATGATCTTTTAGACCGAGGCTTTATACATCCCATTATATCGCCTTAGGGAGCTCCAATATCATTTGTCAAAAGAAAGATGGATCGATGCGGCTCTGTATTGATTATCGACAGTTGAATAAGTTGACAATCAAGAAAAAATATTTGTTACTGCGTATGGACGATTTGTTTGACCAGTTGAAAGGTGCATCGATATTCTCCAATATCAATTTGAGATTTGGATATTATTAGTTGAAAGTGAAAGATAGTGATATGCTGAAAACAACATTTTGTACGCGATATGGCCACTATAAATATCTAGTGATGCCATTTGGGCTACTGAATGCTCTTACAGTGTTCATAGATCTCACAAACCGCATTTTTTAGTTGTATTTGAATTAGTTCGTGGTAGTCTTCATTGATGATATCTTGATATATTCAAAGTTAGAGGAGGATAATAAGCATATAAGAATTGTGTTACAAGTATTGCGGGAGAAGCAACAATATGGGAAACTCAATAAATGCGAATTTGGTTATCAGAAGTTGTATTTCTAGGGCATGTTATATCGGCCGAGGGAGATTGAAGCCATCTTGCAATGGAAATTGCTGAAAAATGCGTCAGAAATTCAAAGCTTCCTCCTGGGTCTAGCAGGTTATTACAGAAGATTTGTAAATGGATTTTGCAAAGTAGCTTTGACTGTGACAAAATTTTTGCAAAAGAATGTGTCAATCATGTGGAATGACCAGTGCTAGGAAATTTTCAAGAAATTGAAATCAATGTTGACAGAAGTGTCAATTTTGACCTTGCCCGAATCTTGGAAAGAATATGTAGTATTAGTTGTGCTTCACTAAGTGGATTGGGTTGTGTCTTAATGGAAGACAATAAGGTGATTGCTTATATGTCTCGACAGTTAAAGCCGCATGAAAGTAATTATCCCACTCATGATTTAAAGCTTACCACTGTGGTGTTTGCTCCAAAGATCTAAAGGCATTATTTGTATGGTGAAAAGTGTTATATTTATACGGTTCATAAAAGTCTCAAATATCTTCTCTCCCAAAAGGAGAAAAAATTGGGATAGCGACATTAGATTGAATTGTTGAAATATTATAATTGTATAATTGATTATCATCTTGAAAAAGTGAATGCAGTGGCTAATACTTTGAACCGAAAGTCAATAGTTGAGCTGAGATCAATGTTCACTCAACTAAGTGTATGTGATGATGACGGTCTATTAGTTAAATTAAAAGTAAAGCCTGTGTTGATTGATCAAATTAAAAAGAGACAATCTGCAGATGCTAAGCTAGTAGAGAAATGAAAATTTGCTCAACAAGATAATAATGAGAATCTCAACATCAATAAGAATATTTGCCTTCAATTTCATAATCGAATTTCTGTACCTAACAATGTTGAATTGAAATAATTGATTCTAAGTGAAGCTTATGATGGTCATCTTGCTATGCATCTTAGTGGTGCAAAAATGCATATTGATTTGCGAGAATCATATTGATGGCCAGGTATGAAAAGAGAAATTGTTGAATATGTCGCAAAGTGTTTGACTTGCCAACGAGTGAAATTTGAACATCAAGGCCCCTCTAGGTTGCTGCAATCTATTTCAATTCTTGTTATGGAAATGAGAACGAATTGTAATGGATTTCGTTGTTAGTCTACCAACTTCGCCAAATAAAAGAAATGTCATACAGGTAATATTTGACCGATTAATGAAATCAACTTTTTTATGGGATATGAGAACAGATTAGTCACTTTAGAAGCTTGTTGAAGTGTATATTCTTGAGATAATTAGACTTCATGGTGTACCTATGTATTTTATCTTGGATTAAGATTCTCGTTTCACTTTGAGATTCTAGAAGCAATTGCATGAGTCTTTGGGTACGAGGTTGAATTTCAACATTGTTTTCCATCCCTGATCAAATGGCCAACCAGAGCTTGTTATCCAGATATTGGAAGACATGTTGCAAGCCTATATCATTGAGTTTGAAGCTAGTTGGGAACGTTATCTTCCTCTAGAAGAATTTTTTTTATAATAACAATTTCCAATCAAGCATTCGAATAGCTCCATTTTAACCCTTGTATAGCCGACGATGTAGAACACCTTTATGTTGGTCAGAATTAAGTGAGAGGAATATGGTTTGGCTGGAATTGATGCAAAAAACAAAAGATAAAGTGAATTTGATAAAGATGAATTAAAAGCAACCTCAAATAGGAGAAAGTCGTATGTTGATTTGAAGCGGAAGGAAATTGAATATGTCATAGGTGAGAAAGTATTTCTAAAGGTCTTTCCATGGAAGAAAATTTTGCGCTTTGGCCACAAATTGAAGCTAAGTCCCAAGTATATCGAGTCGTATGAAATGACTGAAAGAGTTGTACCAGTTACCTATCGTATGTACTCCATTGATATAATTTACTTTTTTGTTTAGCTACCTAATATGTTTTAGGATTTAAGGAATTAAAATATATAAGTGGAGTACATATAAAATTTTCACATTTCATTTTGATATATATTTGGGTAAACTACAAAAATAGTCATCCAACTATACCTTTAGTTCTATTTTAGTCATCGGACTATTAATTTTTTCGATTTAGTCACTTAACTTTTCGAAATAAAATATTTTAGTCACTCTCCCATTAGTTGCTATTAGATAAGTGATAGAAAGCTGACATAAACCCTTTTTATTGATCTAATAACAAATTTGGCCCTCCAATGTTTTACACATTCTATCAATTTGATCTTAAATCTAAAAAAAATCAACAAATTTAGCCCTCAATGTTTACAAAATCTGTTGATTTAGTTTGAATTCTAAAAATTCAATAAATTTAACCCTCAACATTTAAAAAATTTGTCAATTTAGTTCTAATATTCCTTATACCTCTAGAACCCGTTGAATAAGAAAAGTATTTAACACCATTTGAATTATGCTCATTTTAAACTAATGTCATCTTCGTGAATATGGTAAAAAATAAAGTTGGCTTGAATCCAACTAAGTGTCATATTTTAAATTAATGTCATATTATTTAATTAAATTTCTCCTAAAGAAATAATAATTTTTAAACTATTATAAAACAATTATTCTCAATTTTTTCTTATTTTAAAATATACATAGACCTAATATTTAAGTAGAGAAACAATGCAATGTGAAATCTTTCATGAAATGAAAAACATTGAAAATATTTTTTCGCCTTATTTTTTTTTTTTCCTGATTTGGACATGTTATCAATAACTTCTAAACTTGGATAGCCCAAATACGTTAATCAAACGACCAAAATCTTAGAAAATCTAGCCCAGAGATTGAAGGTATGAGTTGAACTGAACCAAGGGAGATAACTTTGTCGATTTCATGTCTATGGATGTCCAACTTCATCTTTCTCTAGTACTCATCAATCTATTCTATGTCCATTTCTTTTGAATCAATAGTTATATATTTTTTTGTATTTTTATTTTTAATATATATGTTTTGGTTTTTTATTTATACTTTATGTACGCTTTTTAGATTTTTAAATCATTTCTATATTTTTATCCAAAATGATTTTTTAAATATCATTTTTAACTTTTAGAATTAGAACTAAAGTGACAAATTTTGCAAATGTTGAGGGTTAATTTTATTGAGTTTTTAGAATTGGAATAAAATGTTAAATTTAGTAAATATTTAGGGCTAAATTTGTTATTAGACCAATAAAAAAGACCCTTGTCAACTTTCCATCACTCATCTAATGGCAACTAATGGGAAAGTGATTAAAATATTTGATTTCAAAAAGTCGTGTGGCTAAATCAAAAAAATTAATAGTTGGGTGACTATTTGAATAGTTTACCCTATATATTTTTATGATTTTCAACTATTAATAGTGTAATTGGCCCAATTTGCTCGGGCCTATGCAAATCAAATAAACCAGAACAATAAAATAAAATAAAAAGATAATGTCCAGTTACAGTCCAAAACTAATTTACAGGCCCAAATTTACATATAAATTACTCGTGGCCCAACTAGACCCACTAACCCAATACCAAAACCCATTACACCCCTCTAACCCAGTACTTAAAACAGCCTACCCAAATACTAAGACCTAAAATAGATCCTGACCCATTACCCTTGGCCCAAACAAAGACCCTAAACAATCTAATTAGCCCAAATCCAACGGCCCAAATGGCTTGCGGACGTAGGAAACCCTAGGTTTCCATTGCACCGCAAGCACCCTAGCAGGCTCAACACCTACCCTTCGATCGCGTCGTGAACAACGCCACCATGAACGCACGGACAACCCTTCATCGCGAGATCCTCGTTATTTTCCTGCATAAAAAGGAAAGAACAGCAGCAGAATATGGCAAAAATAGGGCAAAATATTCTTATTCCTTTTTTATTTTTATTTCAAGGGCTATAAAAGCCCTACAAAATCTGTAACACGGGGAGACATACAGTGAAAACACACAGAGAGAATACACAAAAAATATACTGAAATAAAATACGGAGAACTTTTAAGAAACAGAATGTGATTTTTCATTTCATTTTATTTTGTTTTACTTCTTTTTTTTCCTGATCTATGCATTTTAAATATATAAAAAACTATTTAAAAAATATAAAAAAATACCTGTCGATTCGCGCTTAAAAGTAGAGGTTTTAACCTCCGACCGCCGTATTGGGTGGCGCAGATGACGGCGCATGAGGGCGTAAGCCAGAGGTCCGATGACCGGAGCCAAACCTCAGGCCGAGAGGGAGATAGCTTCTCAGAGCTCCTATTTGTTTTTATTTTTTTTTCAAGTGTTTGAAATGAATTTTTTTTTTGTTTTTTGTTTTACTTATATAAGGCCTATTGTACGACGTCGTTTTGGAGGTTCCCTTAAGACCAAAACGACGTCGTTCAGGAACCAAGGATCCGCGCGTTGACCTGAAAACTCGGGGAGGATCCGCGTATTTTTAAAAAAGGGTCCAATTGCTTATTTAGCCCTTCCGCAATTTCTTTTTGTTCAGTTTAATCCTTTATTATTTTCTAATTCGGCCCTGAAAGTTTGTTTCTGTTTTAATTTAGTCCTTTGGGCTATTTAATGGTGAGTTTGGCATAATTGCCATATTGACCCCTCACAGTGTTGTCGCGTTTTAATTTAACCCCTTTATATTTATTTTTATTGCTATTTGATCCTTTTTTAAAAAAACATTTTTATTTCATTTTATTTTAAATTAATTTAACATTGTTTTAAATTATTTTATCATATTAAATATTTTATATTATTTTCATTATTATTTGTATATTAATTTATTAATATATATATATTTTTATATGTATTATCCTTATATATATTAAACTATTATTATTTATTATTTTATTTGGTTTAATTATTTTCCTTATATATTATCTTAGGATTTATATTAGTTATTATATTATATATTTTAAAATTTTGTATATTATATAGTATTATATCATATCATATTTTTAAAATTTTATTTTATCTACAATTTATTTATTTTGTATAACATATTATTTATTCTTAAATATATAGTTTTTTATTAGGTTATTATAAATATGTTTTTATTTAAAGTTATAAATCATTTATTTATTTCAAAATGTATTTTATTTATTATCTCAAAATATACATATATTATGTTTTTTACAACATTTTTATTTGGTATATGTCATTGCATGAAAAGTTTAATCTTGTATGAAAAGTGTTTATATTTATTTTGTAGATTTTTTATTATCTTATTATTTATTGTTTATTATATTTGTTCATACTTTTTTTATTTACAATTGCTTTAGTGTAGGTATTATTATTAGTCGTATTTTATATTATTATTTCTTTTATTTTCTATATTAATATGAAATGTTAGTATATCATGATTGCTTTTGGTATTTGATGATGTATTAATGCGATATTCTCACATGGATCATCGTTTAGAATAAAATGCATTTTGCAAAATTATTATATTTTATCTAAAGTTTTTAAAATAAGGCAATGTTTTGTATTTAGAAATTAGAAATAATGCCCTAACGTACTGGGTTTCGATTTTCCGTTTGACTAAATAACTAAATATCCTTTTAATAAAATTTCGTAAATCATGAGATGATCTTAGTTATGAGGGTTTAAAAATATCATGTCCTAACGTGCTGAATGTGATGTTTGTATTCTTTTAGAACAAAGAAATCTCAAATTTTAACTCAAATTGTTCAATTTTTTTAGAAATCATATTTTAAAATTCTTTCAAATTCTCAACATTAGGACATGATTTTATCGATTAGGTACCAATTTTGGGCGTTATGAGGGTGCTAACCCTTCCTCATACGTAACCGACTCCCAAACCCATTTTCTTGTATTTCGTGGACCAAAATCAAATGTTTTGAAATAAAATGTTTTACAAGGTGATCCAATCACACCTAAGTAAAAAGGGATTGGTGGCGACTCCATTTTCGCTTTTAAAGTCGACCCCCGTTTTTATAATAAAAACTTAAAAAATGGTTTCAACAGCTTGGCGACTCCACTGGGGACAATAAGAGAGTCATGCCGTAAAATTGATTATTTCCAGTCCTTTTGTCCAAATTTATGATCATTTTTATTGCATGTGGTTCTAATTTTTTTAAATATCTTTGCATTGCATTGCATGACCATTGTGGTCACACCCTTTTAAGTGGGAGTGAGAAGCTACACCTTTGTGAGGTTTTCACCTCCATGCAGGATAGTGAATCCCTTTCGGGATACATCCGTGCCTACGTCTTCGTGAGATTTTCATCTCTGTGCAGCCATAGGGAAATGTATTCCCCTAAACTGAACTCGATCCATATGAGCCTATAATGGGTGAGGATTGAGGAATCTGCTGGTTCAGGTACCCACCCTTTAGAACTAAGCCACATATAGTGATTCTTAAGAGCCAACCCTAGATAGAGTTATATTGAAACCTAGTGGTCACTCAGATAGGTACCCTATTTTGTTATTGATTTCTTTTATACTAACGTGTTTTCTTTTTTTTTATTACATTGCATTCATATCATAGAAAAGAGGAGTTGATTCAAATTCGATTGCTAAATAGAAGAGTTGGTCATGCGAAAATGGATTTCTTAATAAAGTGGATTATAATACGGTCATTTGAATATGGTCTAAGTAAACACGACGAGAGAAGACTAATAGTCCATGAAGGAAAATAAGATTTTATTGCCCAAGGATTCAAGCTGACAAAGACTATTCGAGAATTACCACGTCTTGGCTATCTTGAAGAAACTAACGAGCTTTATGGAAATAAGTAAGTGAAGAGTCATGGCCTGGATCAAGTAACAAGGAGCTAGAAGAGGCATTTATTGGGAAAGTTCATGGGACAAGATCATAACATCCTTTGCGAAAAAGGGGATTGATGTTTTCACTTGGACTATGAGGACAAAGCCGCATATGTAATCCATTTTGTGTAAAGAAATTTATTTTCTAGAAAAGTTTTTCTAATGGAATTGAATTCAGAATCAACACCTCTCTTTTTGCATTTCATTCTTTTGCATTACCTTTCATTCATTTGCATTATATCACATCATATGCATTTAAGTCCATAGAGAGAGCCTAATTAGTTGAAATTATCACAGAAAGAGAGATAGAGAGAGGAGGAAAATCTAGAAACTGAACACCCTTATGGTACACGAGTCAAGACAAAGAAAATGGATCAAAGACTTGAACAATTCCAGAGAGATATGCAAGACCAGATGTAGGAGCAAATGGAAAAGCTCCAATAAGAAATGAGAGACCAAATGTTGGAAGCTCAGAGGAACATGATGGCTCAAATGGCCCAGATGCTAAGTGGGGCAGTGGACAAAGGGATGGGTCCCATAGTTAATGATGAAGACAATGAAGACTTTTCTCGGGGTTTCACCCCACCGTATGTACAACCTGAGGAGTATCCACAAAGGCCACCTGTCACGATTAGGCCTCAACAGGGGCAAGTTGATACTAGACCACCCATGAACTTTCAGGTCGGCTTAGGAGATAACCCTGCTAATCTCGTTATCCCTGATTTGGATATAGCAGAGAGGGAAGGGACAAGAATTAAATCCTCGAGGCAGTTAGAGGATCGCTGTAAATGGTTGGAGGAAAAGTTTAAGGCTTTGGAAAATGTCGATCATCACTATGGTATTGATGTAAAAGACTTGAGTCTGGTTTCAGATTTGGTGCTTTCTTATAAATTTAAGATGCCAGAATTTGAGAAGTACAATGGAACTAGCTTCCTGAAGCCCACATCACTTGTTCTGTAGATGCATGACTGGCTACGTGAACAATGATCAACTTTTGATTCATTATTTTTAAGACAGTTTAGTGGGGGCAGCATCTAGGTGGTACAATCGACTCAGCTGTGCTAATATTAGCTCTTGGAGAGACTTAGCCCAAGCCTTCATGAAGCAATACAATCATGTCACAAACATGACACCTGATAGAATCATGTTGCAAAACATGGAAAAGAAATCAAATGAAAGTTCTAGGCAATACGCGCAAAGATAGAGGGAAATTACCATGCAAGTTCAATCACCTCTCCTAGAAAAGGAAACCACCATGCTCTTTATCAATACCTTGAAAGCTCCTTTCATCACCCACATGATAGGAAACACCACTAAGAGCTTTACGGATATAGTGATGGCAGGGGAAATGATAGAAAATGCCATAAGGGGTGGTAAGATTGAAGCGAGAGAAACCACTAAGAGTTCTACTCCTAGGAAAAAAGACAATGAGGTGAATAATACGAGTACGTACAATAAGGGGTACTCGAAGGCAATCATTGTTAGCCAGTTAAAAGTAGTTACTACCGGGCAACAAGGGTCGACAAGACAAGAATTAAGCCCAAGGAAAAATTCTGAAAAGCTCCAATTTATGATAATCCCAATGACGTATAAGGAGCTATATCAAAGTTTATTTGATGCACACATGGTGCCTCCGTTTTATTTGAAGCCGTTACAGCCCCCATATCCTAAATGGTATGATTCAAATGCTCAATGAGACTACCATGCGGGAATAACGGGGCATTCAATAGAACATTGTACTGCCTTCAAAAAGTTAGTCGAGAGATTCATCAAGATAGGGATTGTGAAGTTTGATGATACACCTAGCATAGAGAACCCAGTACCCAACCACAGGGATAAAGGGATAAATGCGATCGGTGAAAAGGTCGTGAGAAAAATCAAAGGGGATATCTCGGAGGTGAAAACCCCGTTGAGAATGGTCTGGAGGGAAATGGTAAGAAGAGGAATGATGTTATCTGATTCTTTGAAAGGATGTGAAGGACTAAGGAACTACTGTGAGTTCCACAAAGTAGAGGGGCATGGGATCTAGGAATGTCCTGAGTTTAGGGCCTTGATGCAAAGCCTTATGGACAATAAGGAATTAGAGTTTTATGAAGAAAGCTCAAAGGAAGGAAACGTATGTGTAACAGAAGGAGAGTTGATAAACCCAAAAGTAAATTATCTGAGGATCATCATTTCCCGACTGAGAAGCACAGAAGGCGGAGCACAAATCGCACCTAAAGTTGTAATCCAGAGGCCTGTTTCCTTTCCTTACAAGGATAACAAAATGGTACCATGGAACTACGACTGTAACGTGACAATGGAAAGCTCAGTCGGCACTTTCGAAGAAGTCCAAAATGAAGGCTTCTACACACGTAGTAGAAGGCACTACGATTCAGGAAACGATAGAGCGAATTAGTGAAATCAAATTCTATGGCAGTCGAACGAGAGAAGGTACCTGAGGCCCTTATTAATGAACCAGTGAAAGAAGAAGAGCCTAAAGAATTTTTAAAATTCTTGAAGCACAGTGAATACGACGTGGTAGAGTAGCTGCGCAAGCAACCATCTCGCATATCAGTGCTAGCCTTACTCTTAAGTTCAGAAGTGCATCGTGAAGAATTGATGAAAGTGCTAAACGAAACTTATGTTACTAAGGATATATCTTTAATAAACTTGACCGTCTAGTTAGTAACATAAGTGCTGATAATTTCATTTACTTTAATGATGATGAAATTCCACCTAGAGGTATGGGATCAATAAAGGCTTTGCACATCACCACTCGTTGCAAGGGATATACTCTGCCAAGTGTGTTAATCGAAAATGGTCAGCCTTGAATGTCTTACCATTGTCCACGCTGAAGAGGTTGCCGATAGACAGTTCTCACATGAAGACATGCCAGAACATAGTGAGAGCATTTGATGGCACTGAGAGAAGAGTGATGGGAAGAATTGATATACCATTGCTAATTGGGCCAAACACATATAAAGTGGATTTTCTTGTAATGGATATTAAGCCCTTATACAATTACTTACTTGGAAAGCCCTAAATTCATTCGGCAGGAGCAGTGCCCTCATCTCTGCACCAAAAATTGAAGCTGGTGACAGAAGGTCGGCTAGTTACCTTAAACGCGGAGGAGGACATCATAGCCACTGTTACCAACGACGCGCCATATTTAGAGGCAAGTGAAGAAGCAACTGAGTGCTCTTTCTGATCTTTAGAGTTCGTGAACGCAACATTTATTTTGGAGGGGAATGAGGTTCCAGTACCTAAGATATCCAGGACCACGAGGATGGGCCTACAAATGATGATCGGAAAAAGAGCCTTACAGGGGAAAGAATTGGGCAGACATCTTCAAAGAGAGATTCAAGTGCCAATGTTAGAAGAAAAGAGAGACCGTTTTGGCTTGGATTTCAGGTCAAATGCTAGACAGAGGAGAAAAGAAATAGAGAAGAAGCAAGAAAGAAGAAGGGCACGGTTGAATGGGGAAGACGTCAAATGGGAATCAATGACATTCCCCCACATATCCCAGACCTTTGTATCTAGAGGGATAATTCACCCTAAGAGAGGGTTATTGGAAAATCCTCACATCAATGTCATACATGAGGAAGGAATTGAACAAAGAAACCTGTTGGGCATTCGCCCTTATGAACCTGGAAGCATTTTGAACAATTGAACTGAAGAGGAACTTCCTGTAGTTTTTAGAAATTATACAAAGTAATATTCAGAACAATCTTCTTATTTTTTTAGTCTAGGAACAATAAGATTTCTTTAGTGAAATAGGCTTATGTTCAGAAATTGTTGTTTTAATAAAATACATATTTGATAATTAACTTGAGCAAATATTCTTTCATTTTTCATTCTTTTGATTTTCTAATTTCATTCTAATTTTTTTATTCTCATATAAATAGTTGTTCTCGAATTCATTTGTTCATGGTACATTCTTTGGTGCCCACCATAGGTCCCTAGATATCAATGACTGAGTAATGATACTACAGACCCAGAGGTCCATTTTGAGCAAGACATGTGTTTAGAGGAATCTTAGGATTTTGAAGGTGACAGAGACTGTGACTTATCTCCAGATTTGTTAAGAATGGTAAAGCAAGAGGAGAAACAAATTTTACCCCATGAAGAGGAGGTAGAGAACATAACCTTGAAAGAAGGAAAGGTTGTGAAAATCGGAACGCGCATAGCCGAGGAAACGAAACAAGACCTTGTTGAGTTACTACGGAAATTCAAGGACATCTTTGCATGGTCATACCAAGATATGCTTGGGTTAAGTACTGATATTGTGGTGCATCACCTTCCCATAAGAGAAGAGTGCAAACTGGTTCAGAAAAACTACGAAGGATGAAGCCGGATGTGGTGTTGAAGATAAAGGAGAAAGTCAAGAAACAGTTTGATGCTGGATTTCTACAAGTGGTCAAGTACTCAGAGTGGGTTGCCAACATTGTTTCTGTCCCTAAGAAGGACGAAAAGGTCCAGATGTGTGTTCTTTTATTGCATATTGACACGTTGGTGGATAATATGGCAGGATATTCATTATTTTTCTTCATGGATGGCTTTTCAGGATATAATCAGATCAAGATGCACCCTTAGGATATGGAGAAAACTACCTTCATAACATTGTGGGGTACATTTTGTTATAAGGTAATGCCATTCAAACTAAAGAATGTTGGGGCAACATATCAAAGAGCCATGGTAACATTATTCCACGACATGATGCACAAATAAATTGAAGTATATGTTGATGATATGATTGCTAAATCTCAAACAGAAAAGTAACACATTGAAGTTTTGAAGAAGTTGCTTTTGAGATTGAGAAAATTTCAATTAAAACTCAACCTGGAAAAGTGCACTTTCGAAGATCGGTCAGGAAAATTACTGGGTTTTGTGGTCAGCAAAAGAGGAATCGAAGTTAACTCAAACAAGGTCAAAGCAATACAATAATTGCCTCCACCACGCACTCAAAAGGAAGTTCAAGGCTTTCTTGGAAGATTAAATTACATTACTCGATTTATTTCACAATTAACTGAGAAATGCAATCCCATATTTAGTCTTCTCAAGAAACACAACCAAAGTGTATGGGACGATGAGTGCCAGAAAGCTTTTGACAAAGTCAAACAATATCTGTCGAACGCCCTATACTGTCTCCGCCTAATCCAGATAGACCATTGATACTGTATTTGCCATGTTCAAAAACTCCATGGGATGTGTGCTTGGCCAACATGATGAGTTAGGAAGGAAAGAAAAGGCGATATACTATCTCAGTAAAAAGTTCATTGATTGTGAAATAAGATATTCGTCGATTGAAAAATTGTGTTGTGCCTTGATTTGGACAACTCAGAGATTGAGGCAGTACATGCTATATCATACTACTTGGTTAATTTCAAAGCTTGATCCGTTAAAATATATGATGGAGTCAACTGCTTTAAATGGAAAGATGGCAAGGTGGCAGATTTTGCTGTCTGAATTTGATATAGTCTATGTGAATCAAAAGGCTATAAAATGAAGCGCAGTAGTAGAATTTCTGGCTAGCAGAGCTTTAGAGGATTATGAACCTTTGAGCTTTGATTTCCTCAATGAAGAGCGGATGTATGTGGCAAATACTAAAGAATGTCCGTGGAAGCTAAACTCTGATGGAGCATCAAATGCTGTGGGAAATGAAATTGGGGTAATTTTGGTATCCCCTAGTGGTGATTATTATCCATTTACATGCAAATTGGATTTTGATTGCATGAACAACATGGTGGAATATTAAGCAAGTATCATGGGAATTCGAGCAGCTGTAGAGCGTAAGATCAGAGTGCTAGAAGTTTATGAGGATTCTGCCTTAGTAATCTACCAGCTTAAAGGAGAATGGGAGACAAGAGATCCCAAGCTAAGTGATTATTGGAAAATAGTCTTAGGATTGATTGAGGAGTTCGATGAAATTACTTTTAATTATCTCCCACGTGATAAGAACCAGACTGCAGATGCTTTGGCAACCCTAACTTCTATGATCAAAGTAAATAGACCCGAGGATATAAGACCTATTCAGATGAGTATTTTTGAAGTTCCAGCTCATTGTTATAATGTGGAAGAGGAGGAAAAAGATGACCACCCTTGGTATCAGGATGTATTACGATACGTAAAAAATCGTGAATACCCAGAGCATGCAATTAAGAATGAGAAAAGGACATTAAGAAGATTGGCCTCTTACTATGTTTTAGATGGGGATATCTTGTACAAAAAGAGAAAAGATCAAGTATTATTGAGATGCGTTGATGCTGTAAAGGCTAGGAAAATTCTAGAGGAAGTTCATGAGGGCGTTTCTGGGACACACGCTAATGGATTCACAATGACCAGGCAGATAATGAGATTTGGATATTATTAGTCCACCATGGAAGGAGATTGAATCAGCTATGCCAAGAGATGTCATAAATGCCAGATTTATTAAGACAAAATTCATGTGCCTCCGTCACATTTGCATGTTATGACTTTTCCATGGCCTTTTTTCATTTAGGGTATGGATGTTATTGGACCGATCTCATCAAAAGCTTCGAGTGGGCATCAATTCATCTTCGCGGTAATTGACTACTTCACGAAATGGGTAGAGGCTGCTTCATATGCTAGCGTCACTAAGTCAGCAGTTAGTCAGTTCTTAAAAAAGGAGATCATTTATCGATATGGAATGCCCGAGAGGATCATATCAGACAACACACTAAACTTAAACAACAGCACGATAGTAGAAGTTTGTAACCAATTCAACATCAAACACCACAACTCATCTCTGTATCGTCCAAAAATGAATATGGCAGTGGAAACAGCCAATAAAAATATCAAGAAAATAGTAAGGAAGATGACTGAGACTTATAAGGATTGGCATGAGAAACTACTGTTTGCACTCTATGCTTATCGGACATCCATTAGAACCTCTACTGGGGCAATGCCTTTCTCGTTGGTCCATGGGAAGGAGGCAGTTCTACCTATTAAAGTGGAAATACCTTCTCTTTGAGTTTTGTCAGAAATAAAATTGGATGAAGCTGAATGGGTCCAGGCTCGGTACGATCAGTTGAACTTAATTAAAGAAAAGAGGCTAAGGGCTATTCGTCACGGTCAGATGTACCAAAAACGAATGATGCGACCCTACGATAAAAAAGTTCACTCAAGAGAGTTTCATAAAGGGGATCTTGTACTGAAAAGGATTCTTCCCATACAAAAGGATTTCAGAGGAAAATGGATGCCGAATTGGGAAGGACCATATGTGGTGACGAAAGCTTTCTCTGAAGGTGCACTGATTCTGGCTGAAATGGATGGGAAAAGCTTACCCAATCCTATGAACTCGGATTTAGTCAAAAATAATTTTGCTTAAAAAGGAGAAGAGGCCAAAGTGAAAACCTGCAAAGGGCACTTTGAGTTTCTAAAAAAAGGAGAGGCCAAGGAGAAAACCTGCAAAGGGCGCCTTGAGATCAAAGGGGTTTTAAGTTGAAAACTAGAAAAGGGCGGCTCAAATTCTGAATAGGCATGCAGTAATCTTACTCTACTTGAATCAACGAGAAATGAAGAATGTTGCATATTGGGGCATCAACAAAGTACTTTGGGTCTTCTAAACACATGTTGAGCTCAAAGCAAGCTTCATGAAGTTTGTATATAGAAGCTCAATTTGCGATATCTAGGGCATCTGATCTTTTTCCTATTCATTTTACTATCTTTGGATTCTTTTTCTTCTCAAAGATATGTTCCTAGTTAATTTTATTTGTATTTTTGATAATTCATTTAACTCTCTTTGAAATCAATTTATTTGTTACCCATTATTTATAAGCATGTTGCATTGAAATAATGATTGATGAACTAATAATTTCACAAAAAGAGGTTCTACATATTACTTTGGAAATTTCTAGATAAAACAATGAACTGAAACAGGACAATTATTTAGAATTTTCATGTGCATAGATTGAAAATATTTGAGAAAGAAGAGTCTGGATGGAGACTATTTCTCTGATTTCTTTGTCCAAATGATAAATGGACCAAATAATGATTTGATGTGATGAAAGTAAGTGATGTCATCAGGTCATAACATTCGGGGAATGGTGTGACAAACTAGGTTGATGAAAAATTCAGAACCCCTGAATTGTGGCAGAATGGGTTGAATTTAAAATAAATCCTATACCCTAAAAATTACAGATGGACGGGATTGAAAAAGTTTCAATTCCTATAAATCGTGGTAGGATAGTACAAGCATTGTGTCCTTAAGTTTCAAGTAGAGTTGATTCTGAAATTACGCGGAGCAAGCTTGTTGAGCAGAACATGATTGATGTTTCGAGAAGAAAAGGATGAAGAACAAATGAGTAATAACACCTAGAGTAGGAATCATACTCATAACATTTTTTTCATCATAGCAAATCTCATTAGTAGCATTTGATTCATTCTGATCATTGCATCTTAATCCTCAAAAAGGAATCATTTTCATGACATGTTGCATTCATGTCACTCATAACACATGTAGCTAGAAACATTTGATTCATTCTGATCATAGCATTTTGGTCATGTGACATAAACATATGGAACCAAGTCTACAGGACATGTCCCTCAGTGGACAGTGTAGCAATATTGGTGAATTTGCAGATCTTATCTCCCTAGGTAGTAGTAGAGCAGATCAAATTTGGCGAATCTTATCTTTTCGAGGTAGTAGAGAAGCAGATTTTAGCCACCAGCCTCATCTCCCTAGGGTAACAATGGAGCAGGTTGAAGTTTGTAGTCTTATCTTCCTAAGGTATCGAGGCAGCAGACTAAAGATTGTAGATCTTATCTCCCCAAGCGATAGTGGAGCAGATCGAATTTGGCAAATCTTATCTTCCTGATGTAGCAATGGAGCAAATTTTAGCCACTAGCCTTATCTTCCTAATGTAGCAGGGGAGCAGGCTAAAGTTCGTAGTCTTATCTTCCTGAGGTAGCAAGGAAGCAGACTAAATATTGCAGATTTTGTCTCCCTGAAGTTGCAGTGGAGCAAATCTAAGACGGTAAATCTTATCTTCCTAAGGTAGCAGGGGAGCAGATTTTAGCCACCAGCCTTATCTTCCTAAGGTAGCAAGGGAGCAGACTAAAGTTTGTAGTATTATCTTCCTGATGTAGCAAGGAAGCAGACTAAAGATTGTAGATGTTGTCTCCCTGAAGTTGCAGTGGAGCAAATCGAAGACGGTGAATCTTATCTTCCCGAGGTAGCAGGGAAGTAGATTTTAGCCACTAGTCTTATCTCCCTGAGGTTGCAGTGGAGTAGATTGAAGACAGCAGATTTCATCTTCCTGAAGTTACAAGAAGCAGATCAAAGACACTTTTAGATCTTATCTCCCTAAAGTTGTAGTGGAATAGACTAAAGATATCAGATCTTATCTCCACTGAGCAGGAGTGGGGTAGATCGAAGACACCAGATCTTATCTCCACTGAGCAGCAGTGGAGTAGACTGAAGATAGCAGATCTTATCTCCACTGAGCAGGAGTGAAGTAGATTAAAGATAGTAGATTCGGCATTCCTAGAGTTGCAGGAAGCAGATCAAAGATATTAGTCTTGTTTCCTTAAATTTGCAGCGAAGCAGATTAAAGCCATCAGACTTATAATTCAATATTTCTAAAGTTGCAGTTCCAGTACCCCTGAAGATGCAGTTGGGATTGGAAACCATTTGAAGAAGACGAGGACCAAGAAGTCGAGGCTCGGCCAAAACCAGGAAAAATTGGCCCTTTTATAGTCTTTGCTCCATTCTCGTTTCACGACAATGAGCAAAGAGGGGCAACTGTAATTGGCCCAATTTGCCCAGGCCCATGCAAATCAAATAAACCAGAACAATAAAATAAAATAAAAAAATAATGTCCAGTTACAGTCCAAAACCAATTTATAGGCCCAAATTTACATATAAATTACCCGTAGCCCAACTAGAGCCACTAACCCAATACCAGAACCGTTACACCCCACTAACCCAGTACTTAAAACAGCCTACCCAAATACTCAGACCTAAAACAGATCCTGACCCACTACCCTTGGCCCAAACAAAGACCCTAAACAATCTGATTAGCCCAAATCCAACGACCCAAATGGCTTGCGGACGTAGGAAACCTTAGGTTTCCATTGCGCCGCAAGCACCCCTAGCAGCCTCGACACCCACCCTTCGATCGCATTGCGAACAACGCCACCATGAACGCACGAACAACCCTTCATCGCGAGATCCTCGTTATTTTCCTGCATAAAAAGGAAAGAACAACAGTAGAATATGGCAAAAACAGGGCAAAATATTCTTATTCCTTTTTTATTTTTATTTCAAGGGCTATAAAAGCCCTACAAAATTTGTAACAAGGGGAGACATACAGTGAAAACACACAGAGAGAATACACAAAAAAATATACTAAAATAAAATACGGAGAACTTTTAAGCAACAGAAGGTGATTTTTCGTTTTATTTTGTTTTGTTTTACTTCTTTTTTTCTGATCTATGCATTTTAAATATATAAAAAAACTATTTAAAAAATATATAAAAAAAGAATACCTGTCAATTCGTCTTTGGCGAGGTTTTAACCTTCTACTAGCCGTGATTGGCTACCTTGAGATAACGACAGCGTGGTGCGGAGGCGAAGCCAGAGGTTTGATGACTGGAGCCAAACCTCAGGCCAAGAGGGAGATATCTTCTCATAGCTCCTATTTGTTTTTGTTTTTTTCAAGTGTTTGAAATGAATATTTTTTTTGTTTTTTGTTTTACTTATATAGGGCCTATTGTACGACGCCGTTTTGGTGGTTCCCTTTTAAGGCCAAAATGACGTCGTTCAGAACCAAGGATCCGTGCGTTAACCAGAAAAATCGGGGAGGATCCGCGTATTTTTAGAAAAAGGTCCAATTACTTATTTAGCCCTTTCGCAATTTCTTTTTGTTCAGTTTAATCCTTTTTTATTTTCTAATTTGGCCTTGAAAGTTTGTTTCTATTTTAATTTAGTCCTTTGGGCTATTTAATGGTGGATGTCTGAGAGACGTCGTTTTGAAAGTTTGGCACAATTGCCATATTGACCCCTCGCAGTGTTGCCACGTTTTAATTTAACCCCTTTATATTTATTTTTATTGCTATTTGATCCTTTTTTTTAATTTTAAAACCTTTTAATTTCATTTCATTTTAAATTAATTTAACATTGTTTTAAATTATTTTATCATATTAAATATTTTATATTATTTTCATTATTATTTGTATATTAATTTATTAATATTATAAAATTCGTATATATTTTTATATGTATTATCCTTATATATATTAAACTATTATTATTTATTATTTTATTTGGTTTAATTATTTTCCTTATATATTATCTTAGGATTTATATTAGTTATTATATTATATATTTTAAAATTTTGTATATTATATAGTATTATATCATATCATATATTTTAAAAAAATATTTTATCTAAAATTTATTTATATTGTATAACATATTATTTATTCTTAAATATATAGTTTTTTATTAGGTTATTATAAATATGTTTTTATTTAAAGTTATAAATCATTTATTTATTTCAAAATGTATTTTATTTATTATCTCAAAATATACATATATTATGTTTTGTTTTATTTTACAACATTTATTATTTAGTATATGTCATTGCATGAAAAGTTTAATCTTGCATGAAAAGTGTTCATATTTATTTTGTAGATTTTTATTATCATATTATTTATTGTTTATTATATTTGTTCATACTTTTTTTATTTACAATTGCTTTAGTGTAGGTATTATTATTAGTCATATTTTATATTATTATTTCTTTTATTGCCTATATTAATATGAAATGTTAGTATATATCATGATTGCTTTTGGTATTTGATGATGTATTAATGCGATATTTTCACATGGATCATCGTTTAGAATAAAATACATTTTGCAAAATTATTATATTTTATCTAAAGTTTTTTAAAATAAGACAATTTTTGTATTTAGAAATTCGGAAAATAGTGCCCTAACGTGCTGGGTTTCGATTTTCCGTTTGACTAAATAACTAAATATCCTTTTAATAAAATTTCGTAAGTCATGAAATGATTTTAGTTACGAGGGTTTAAAAATATCATGTCCTAACGTGCTGGATGTGATGTTTGTATTCTTTCAGATCAAAGAAATCTCAAATTTTAACTCAAATTGTTCAATTTTTTTAGAAATCAGAAATTTCTCAACATTAGGACATGATTTTATCGATTAGGTACCAATTTTGGGCGTGATGAGGGTGCTAACCCTTCCTCATACATAACCGACTCCCGAACCCGTTTTCTTATATTTCGTGGAACAAAATCAAATGTTTTGAAATAAAACGTTTTACAAGGTGATCCAATCACACCTAAGTAAAAAGGGATTGGTGGCGACTCCATTTCCGTTTTTTAAAGTCGATTCCCTTTTTTTCAAAAAGTTTAAAATGGTTTCGACAAATAGGAATGCTTGAGTTATTTTCTTTATGGGTTAAATTTGTTGGATTATTTAGAATTAAGGATTAAATTGATAGAATGCTAAGTATTGAGAATTAAAAGTGTAAACATACCAATTAAAAATGGACCCCTCCGTTTGTGATTTAACAGAGGGTGACACAGAAACAAATGATACTGTTAGTGGTGAGAATGAAATTATTGTATAATTCGATGACCTGTGATTAAATGTTAATTATATACTTTACTCTTAGAAATAAAAAATGGAAACGAATTCATTTTTCAGTAAATAAAATAAAGATTAATCGATTCTAGTTGAAAATCTGACCCAGGGTTTTTGTTTGTTTTAAAACCCTAAAAAGCTCAATAGTTAATCCGTCTCACTGTTTCTTTCTTAACCTTTGGGCTTTGGCTTTTTTCGGAAGCCAAATTCTCTCTATCTCGCTATCTCAAAATGGAAGGCTCCGTCGAAGAAACGGCCAAGGGAGTTTCCGATTTAGCAGTGGATTCGGCTTCCCCCGCAGAAACTCAGAGCAAAAAGTATATCTCCTTTCCTCTCGCTCTCTCTTTCTTGCTACTCGTTTGATTCTTGAGAAGCAAGCTGAAAGAGAAAACAGTTGGAGTTTTTTATTATCAATCTGATTATTTATTTATTTATGTAAAATGTGTTGCCAGTGCTCGTAAGAAGGAACTTAAAAATAAGCAGCGGGAAGAGGAGCGTCGCCGTAAGGAGGAGGAAAAAGCAGCCAAACAGGTACTTAATGTGATCTTTACTTGCTTATTTTCGTTTGGAATTAAAATTTGCGAGCTTAGTTTTTTTTTTTTGGAATGATTATGTATTAGATCCATCTTGCTTTTAACTATTTGCTACCTTAAACAATAATATACGTTCAAATTTGGCTAAACAATGATATCTAGATTATAATTTCTGAAGAAAACTAACTTAGTATATTATTTCTATTATTTCTATTGAATGCGTGATATTATTCTTGTAGCTGTTTGATTAAAATATTGATTTCGTAAAACAAGAAATAAATTGTAAAATAGAACTTAAAAAGTTATATCTTTTAGTAGTTTCTTTTTGGTTTTATCCATTTTTTCTAGAAATTAAAACATAAACAATTCAATGCTTGTAGTAAAAGTAACAATGTAATGAAGTTGAAGCCTTTGTTTTGATCAGTTCATTCCTTTATGTCTATAAAGCATAGCAGAAAGAATGCAAGGATAGTGCTAGATGCGTGTGTGACATATTGGAAGATTCTTGTCTGGTTCTTCAAGGAATGTTTGAAAAATAATATTTACTTGATCGATTTGTATAAAAGTAAACATGTCTCAGCTTTTTATTCTCTATTTTGGTGGTAACAGGCAGTTAACTGTACTCGTGCATAAATGTGGAGTTTTAGGCATAAAGCCAAACATCTATGGCTGTACTGATCATTGTTGGTAGCTGAAGAAATGACTCAATAATTGTTGGTCTTTTAGTTAAATTTAAGTACTGGATAAGAAGACCAAGACTATTTTCCTCATTTTGTCATTTATCATTGCTGGAATTTTACTATTTCATTATGACCTCTTTGGCAACCTAATTGTATTTTTTTTATTCAGGCTGCAGCCAAGGCAAGCTCACATAGTCAGAAATCTGCTGGAGCTGATGATGAAGATATGGATCCCACGGTATAGCTCAATGATTGCTGTAAAAGTACTTTTCACAATGAATGAATGAATGAAAATTTCATAAAGATTGCTGTGAACTTCTTGGACCTAATGTTAATTAACCTTCTCTTGTCAGCAATTCCATGAGAATAGGCTGAAATTTCTTGCAGCCCAGAAAGCAGAAGGAAAAAATCCATATCCTCATAAGTTCTTTGCTTCGATGTTTATTATTGAATATATAGATAAATATGGAAGCTTAGCCAATGGGGAGCATATTGAGGATGTCGCAGTATCTTTGGCTGGTATTTATATGAGCTACTCTTACTCCAGTCGTATCATCATTGCGTCCTGGATACATTCATTTATTTATTTTTGGAAATGACTCATGTTTCTTTTATGCTAGGTCGAATTATGAGCAAAAGATCATCAAGTTCAAAGCTTTTCTTTTATAACTTGCATGGTGATGGTGCCAAAGTCCAAGTTATGGCTGATGCAAGGTATATATGTCCATTTTTATCATAAATTTGTATGCCCTCCCCCTTTTTGTTTTCCAAATTTTCTCTTATTGGAAGGTTTATGAGAAATTCGAGGCAAAAACAATGTACTCTATACTCAATGTTAAATTTTCTGAGATTTTATATTCATTACAAAAAAACTGCATTTTAGGTGCATCATCCAACTAAACTGTTAAGCACCTCGTGAACATTTTATGCATTTTATTGTTATCACAACAAAAAAAACTACATTTATAGGTGCATTTTCCAGTTAAATAATTGAGCATGTGGTGTATATTTTATTTATTTATTTTTAACATTACGTTGTCTGTTTTTTTATTAGATATATTGTTCACATTCAATTTAAGGACGGCTTATATTAACCACTGGGAAATGCTATGGTTGATATTTCAGTGTGTCTCTCTCCAGTTATAGCAGTGTTTGAAAATTGATTATGATACAGTGTTTTATTTGCTCTGAAAATGCACTAAAAATTTTCCAGTTCATAATTCATATATCTGTCTCAATTTTAAGAATTCAGATATTGTAATCTACTATAAATCTGTATGCATATGAATAGAGTAACTGAATATCATTATTTTAAACACATACAAGCTAAATATTTCGGAGACATTACCTTGGCCCCTGTGAATATGTTTTAGTTGAGATTAGTGATTGATTATGTGCCTTTTGTCTCTTTTCCTTTCCACTGCCCAGCTCCGATTCTCTTACCTTTTTATATAATTTTTTTTCTACCGTTACTGCAGCAAGTCAGGCTTGGATGAAGCAGAATTTGCAAAATTCCATTCCAGTGTGAAGCGTGGTGATATAGTTGGTGTCACTGGGTTTCCAGGTTGGGGAAATTATACATCACTCTTTCTTTTTCCAAAATGTTTTTCATTTTTTTGGGTATTTTCTCATAAAACTCTTATTTTTCTTCTTCTTTTTATTAAAATTTATTATTAATTAAACCATAAAAGGTTTAAAATATGTATTAAATGCCTTCTCTTAAAGTTATGCTGGCATGGGAGGCAGAGAGTAAATTTCTCTTAAACTGGGAGTGAAAATTTTTTAATATCGGCTGTCCTTCATGATATTCTAGCCATTTTTGTAGTCTTCATTTCTTTGGTGGATGAGTTCTTAGCATGTATCCATATTTTAAATTTCATTATAGTGAGCTTTATTAGTTAACATTTCTTACAGCATTTTGTAAAAGATGGTGTGGAATCTCCTCTGACTATTGACAATCATCTTTTTTTGGGGGTGTAGAGAATTAGAGAAATTTCTTATGTATATTCTGCTGGTTAACTTACAAATATATAGACAGAGATTATCCTAAGGTAGGAAATAATCGCAAGAAGATAGTGACTTCCTAAGAATCGATAATTAGGATTAGTTTCTATTTACGAAGATCTCCTAATATTCTATCCTTAATTTAAGGGATTCTAACACTCCCCTCAAGTCAGTAGTGTAGATGTTTATCAAACCCGACTTGCCAACAAGTTCTTCAAACATATTCTGTTCGGGCTTTTTGTTAACACATCAAGAACTTTGTTGTCCGGTAGGTAGATAGGTAACACTCACTTTTCCCGAGTGTATTTTCTCTTTTTTTATGAAATGACGATCTATCTCAACATGTTTAGTACGATCGTGATGCACAGGATTGTGAGCTATACTGACAGCAGCTTGGTTGTCACAAAATAGTTGCATAGGCCTATTATAAGGAACTTTTAGTTCCTTCATTAGTCTTTGTACCCAAACTCCTTCGCAAATACCATGCGTTAGTGCTCGATATTCTGCTTCTGCACTACTGCGTGCTACCACAGACTGCTTTTTACTCCTTCATGTCACTAAGTTACCCCAAACATAGCTACAATAGCCACTAGTAGAGCGTCTGTCGTTGATAGATCCTGCCCAGTCAGCATCCGTATAAACCTCCACATTCCTGTTGTCATTCTTCTTGAAGTATAGGCTTTTACCAGAGTCCCTTTAAATACCTTAGTATTCGATATGCAACTTCGGTGTTTCTCCTTTGGAGCATGCATATATTGACTTATGACACTCACATCAAGGCTATGTGCGGACGAGTGTGAGCTAGGTAGATAAGCCTACCTACCACCGTTGATATCTCCCCTATCAACTTCTTCTCCATCGTGATCGGTACTAACTTGAGATTAAACTCCATAGGAGTTTCATTTGGTTTGCAACCTATCAACCCAACTTCGGAGAGTAAGTCGAGGACATATTTCCTTTGGGAGATGGAAATGCCTCTTTTAGACCTTGCTACCTCCATGCCAAGAAAGTACTTGAGATTCCCCAAGTCTTTAAGTTCAAATTACTCGAGAAATTCTTTCAATCATCAATTTCTTTAGTATCATCTCTGTCACGATAATATCGTCTACATAGACAATGAGAATGCAACATCTTCCTTCCTCAGAGTGCTTGTAGAACATGGTGTGGTCTGCCTGTCCTTGAGTATGCTGTCTGCTCATCATATCCTTTGTAAAATGACTGAACCATGCCCTTGGAGACTGTTTCAGCCCGTACAATGACTTTTTCAACTTACAAACTTTGTCTTTACTTTCTTCAAACCCCGGAGGAAAAACCATGTATACTTCTTCATTTAACTCACCATTGAGAAAAGCGTTTTTAACATCCAGCTGAGTCAAGTGCCAATTAAGATTGACAGCGAGAGATAGGAGAACTCTAATGGTGTTAAGTTTCGCAACCGGTGCAAATGTCTCTTCATAGTCAAGCCCATAGGTTTGGGTGAAGCCCTTAGCCACAAGTCGAGCCTTGTATCTATCGATATTTCCATCAGGTTTGAATTTTGTAGTAAAAATCCATTTGCGTACCTAATTGTTTTCTTCCCTTTAGGCGATCTGAAACTTCCCAAGTTCCATTATTCTTGAGGCCTCCATCTCTTCCATGACACTTGTCTCCATTCATCGACTCAAGTGCTTCTTCTATATTTTGGGAGTTTTCTTGAATCAACATTAGTCACAAATGCTTTATAGGACTTAGATAAATTACCATAGGATACAAACCGAGAAATAGGGTGTTGAGTGCAGCTCCTTGTGCCCTTTCTCATTGCAATTGGAAGATAGATGGATGGCGATGGAGGTGAGACCTCAGTTTCAGTAGCTTCAGAACAGTCCTCGGTTTCAGGATGTCGATTTCTTCTGGAGTAAACCTGCAGGTTCGGAATCTGTCCTTGCTGTTTTCCGTGATTAGAAGACAGTCCCGATGTGGTATTAGGATCAGGTAGGGTATTAGGATCAGGTAGGGTATTAGGATAAGGAGAAACAGTATCTGTATTGAGGGTAGTGACAGGATCTTGAGGGGGTATGATAAGAAGGGTATTAAGGTTTTCATCTTCATTTAAGGTCTCCCCCTGAAGATGAGAGGCTCCAAAATATGGTTCATCTTCAAAAAAGGTCACATCCCGAGAGACAGACATTCGGCGTAAAAGAGGGGAGTAACACTGATAGCCCTTTTGGGTGGAAGAATAACCAATGAATATGTAGGTGTGAGCCCGAGGGTCAAGTTTTGATTGATTAGGGTGATGATTATGGACAAAGGCTTTGCAACCAAATATTCTGGCTGGAAGGTTAGTAACTTGGAATAGGGGAAAGGATTTTAGAAGGGTATTTAGAGGTGTTTGAAAGTTTAATACTTTTGAGGGCATTCGGTTAATGAGGTAGCAAGCAGTAAGAACAGCCTCTCCCCAAAGATATTTAGGGACATTCATGGTGAACATAATGGCTCGAGCCACAGCTAGGAGGTGTCGATTTTTCTCTCTGAATCCCATTTTGTTGAGGAGTGTTTGGACAAGAGCTTCGGTGTATAATGCCATGGTCAGAAAGGTAAGGACTTACGACAGAGTTGAAGTATTCTCTTCCATTATCAGTGTGGAGGGTATGTATGGTGGAGTTGAATTGGGTTCTAACCATAGAGTGAAAATTTTTAAAAACATTGGGTGTTTCAGATGTCTTTTAATAGATACACCCAACATACTCTAGTATGATCGTCAATAAAGGTTATAAACCACTTCGCACCAGTAATGTTTGTCACTCGGCTAGCTCCCCATAAGTCACTGTGAATTAATGAAAAAGGTTTAGATTGGGTATATGGTTTCAGAGGATATGGCACTCGGGTATGTTTGGATAACTCACAAATTTCACATTTTAAAGAATTTATTCTTTTATTTCTAAATAGCAGCGGAAGATGCCTTTTTAGATACAAGAGATTTGGATGTCCTAACCTACGGTGCCATAACATAATGTTATCTTCTTTTGAAGTAGATAGAGCCAATCCCCCTTGTGTACTGTTTTTATTCCACACATATAATCCATCATCAACTTTAGCAGTGCCAATCATCTTCCTCGATTTCTGTTCCTGCAGTACACAACCAAGATTAGAAAATTTAGCAAGCATGTTTCCATCTTTTGTAAGTTTACTTATCGAAAGTAAATTACAAGACAATTTTGGGAGATGTAGAACTTTATCAAGGGAAAAATTTTCTGCTATTTTTACTTTCCCTACTCCAACCACAGGTGAGTATGAACCATCAGCTATTCGGATTCTTGACTTGTTATGACAAGTGGTATAAGTCTGAAACAGAGTAAAGTTACTTGTCATGTGATCCGAGGCTCCCGAATCTAGTATCCAAGAGGTTTGGTTATTAGATTCAAGAGCAGTACCTTGAGCAGCTAGAGTCCCATGTCCCGTAGAAGAACTCAGAATCTTATGGAGATTCGCAAGCTGAGTCTTGGTTAGGCGGACATCAAGTACTTCATCTGCATTAGTGAAGGATATCATGGCAGTTTTCTTTTCTCTCTATTTTTTATCCGGATAACCATGAAACTTAAAACACTTTTCCTTAGTGTGACCAACACGGTTGCAGTGTCTACATACCGGTTTGTTTGATCCAGAATCACTTCCAGCACGCAACTTTTGTGTTGATGGACCTTTGGAGACAAGAGCAGAAACTTCAGTAGGCTGTTTTTCAGACGAGATCATTGGTTTAGGTTCTCCCATCATGACGAGACGCCATTTTTCTTCTCGTCTTACTTTAGCAAATGCTTCACCAATGGTTGGAAGGGGTGATCTACCCAGAATTCTGCCCCGAACTTCATCTAATTCACTCCTTAGTCCAGCTAGAAACTCATAGAGTCGTTCTTTGTTGAGATGAGTCATGAACTTAAACTGCTCTAACCCTTCACCCCAATTTGCCTCGCAGTACATGTCTAACTCCTGCCATAATATGTTCAGATTATTATAGTAGTGAGTTACCTCTAGAGTCCCTTGTCGAATATCCTTCAATTTGAGTTTTATCTCAAAAACTTGAGAAGCGTTTCCCAGATCAGAATAATTCTCACTAATTGCATCCCACATGTCTTTAGCAGTTTTGAAGAGAAGGTAGGTTCGACTTATGTGGCCTTCCATCGAGTTAATCAACCACGCCATAACAATAGAGTTGTTGAGTTCCCAAGTAGCATAAGTCGAATTGACAACATTTGGACGTGGAGGTCTCCATTAATATACCCTAACTTGCCACGACCACGAATTACCATGAGGACAGATTGGGACCATTGCAGGAAATTTTTTCCATCTAGACGATGACTAGTGATCATTAGAGAAGAATTGAGGTCACTTTGGTTGATCCCTCGATTGCCATTCTGAGATATTTGTGAGATCTCAGTTTCGGACATGGCATCATTGAGGTCACCCATGGGGAAAAAAAACCGGAGGAAATTTTAGGAAGGGATTTTTCGAAAAGAAAGAGAGATCGAATGATTCCTAAGGCTCTAATACCATGTAGAGAATTAGAGAAATTTCTTATGTATATTCTGCTGGTTAACTTACAAATATATAGACAGAGATTATTCTAAGGTAGGAAATAATCGCAAGAAGATAGTGACTTCCTAAGAATCAGTAATTAGGATTAGTTTCTATTTACAGAAGATCTCCTAATATTCTATCCTTAATTTAAGGGATTCTAACAGGGGGTTTAAAATTAACAAATTTCTAGAAGCTTTCTTCTCATAGCTGTCTTTCACTTTTTAATTTTGTTCGTTGCTTCTTCTAGGAAAAACAAAGAGAGGGGAGTTGAGCATCTTTCCTAAGTCATTTACTGTTTTATCCCATTGTCTCCATATGATGCCAAGGCAAAAAGCAGGTCCTGATGCCAGTGTGAAGGTAAACCAGTGTTCAGTGTGACTGTCTGATGTTTGTTGAGATCCTGATAATGAAAATGTTTTTCATTTCTTCACAGAAAACTGATTTATGGGTCCCAGGAAGTACCAGGAACCCTGAAGCATATATTTTGAAGGATCAGGTAATATTTCGTATTTAATCATAGAAGCTTTACTGGATAATTGGTTTCCTGCCATCTACCATGTTAAATGCTAATGCATGTTAATGTAGCTTGCTTTAAGCTGCAACAGCAATTCAAACTCACATCAAGAATTTTTCGTAATTTTAATTAAATGAAGAATGGGATGCTTATTAGGAACTGATCTTTTCAGATATATTAGTTATTACATTTTTACTCTTGCCTTTCTATTTGTGATTGCATCCCGTTGGCTAATATTACTGAAAAACTGTATGATGCAAGTCTGGAAGCCATTATATGTCTTTTATGACAGTCCCTGATCCTTGGAATTCATTTGGTTTATATTTGAATTTTTTAAATGTTAGGAAACTCGATATCGCCAACGGTATCTTGATTTGATGTTAAACCTGGAGGTTCGTCAAATATTCAAGACCAGATCTAAGATCATTTCTTATGTAAGGAGTTTTCTTGACAATCTTGATTTCTTGGAGGTTAGTCATCTATTCATTATATCAAATTATCAGTTTCTTTATAAGTCTTTCTTTTTTAATGTTCCATTAATGTGAATATTTCATCATTAGGTTGAAACTCCCATGATGAACATGATTGCTGGAGGTGCAGCTGCCCGTCCATTTGTAACCCATCACAATGAATTAAACATGAAGCTCTACATGCGTGTTGCACCGGAGTTATATCTTAAGGAGCTTGTAGTTGGTGGACTGGATCGTGTTTATGAAATTGGAAAACAGTTTAGAAATGAAGGTATTGATTTGACTCACAATCCTGAATTCACTACTTGCGAGTTCTATATGGCTTTTGCAGACTATAATGACCTGATGGAGCTCACTGAAAAAATGTTGAGTGGTAAGCACAACTAAAATGACCTGTCATTGGAATATACCTTTCTGTTCATTTCTAAATTTGTTGGGTTTTCTTGATTTATCTACAACAGGAATGGTCAAGGAACTTACAGGTGGCTATAAGATTAAATATCACTCAAATGGCCTTGAAAATGATCCAATAGAGATCGATTTCACTCCGCCTTTCAGGTTTATGTATTGCTTTTACCATGATAAGAATTGTGAACAAAACTGAAAATGTCCTTTGTAGTCACTGTTGCTAATAAATTTGTTACTAATTTTCACAGGAGGCTTGACATGGTCGAGGAGTTGGAGAAGATGGCTAACCTCAACATACCCAAGGACTTTTCCAGTGATGAAGTTAACAAATATTTGGTGGATGCATGTGCAAAGTTTGAGATCAAATGCCCTCCTCCTCAAACAACAGCACGTTTATTAGATAAAGTATGTCTCCTGTCTTTGCTCTTTCTCTTTGAATATTTTTTATGTGAATCAAGGTACTTGGTGCTCATTGAGCTTAAGCTTTATGTAATATGGATGGTGCTCAGCATCTAATGTTCCTCACTGAGGGAGTTCCAGGGTCCAAGTGTTGAACTTTTGCTAGTTTACTACTGAGCAGGATGTGACCTAATCTTTCAACTGGTTTATTTTCCAATTAATTGAAATGAAAGGTTCATGTAAGAGAACAGAATTTGTCTTGACTTGATGGATCATATGGAGTGCCGATTGATGTGATATTTTCTGTTCTACATTCTATCATTGGTTGGACTTTTCTATAATTTTATTATATTACTGGTCAAGTTATACCATTGAAAGACTTATAACCATAAGAGCTGCAACTTTAACTCCAGTCGAGAGATGGCTAGCTGCTTAGGCAATCTAGAATCCATACCGAGTAAATATCTAAGTTTATTGAGTTACTATTAAAATAATATCTTTTATTTAATGCAGTAGTTAAATTGCTGCATTCAAAGGCTTCGAAAATAGTAACTTAATATGGTAAACTTTAAGAGTGCAGCAGTGGCCTTGGCAGAACCCATTGTTTAATGGTAATCTCAGTCCCTGCTCCCCTTAATTTGTTTACATTGTGATTGTATCTACGGCTAATTTGATTCTTGTAAATGTGAACACGTATTTGGCTTATTTGTGTGTATTGTAATGGGATTTTTCAATGATATTATTGGGGCTTTTAACCATCAGAATCGGATAGAACATGTCTATTATCACCTTTCACTGGGAACACAGTTTAGACGTGGGGCCACACATGCCCATCTTCTAATAGAAGTTTCATTTTTATTTTCCTTGTTTGCAGCTTGTTGGGCATTTTCTAGAAGAGACGTGTGTGAATCCTACTTTCATAATCAACCATCCTGAAATAATGAGTCCTTTGGCTAAGTGGCATAGGTCAAAACCAGGACTGACTGAACGTTTTGAACTTTTTATCAACAAACATGAAGTAAGTTTATTCGACATCATAAATCTAGTTTAGTTTCTCTGTAATTTAATTTGTCCTATGAGGTTTATTTTTTAAAAAATATTATTTTCCAACTGTTCAGCTCTGCAATGCATACACTGAGTTGAATGATCCTGTTGTACAACGTCAACGATTCGCTGAACAACTGAAGGTATCAAACATTGTCACAAGTCTTGTGCATGGTGGTAACTTTAATTAAGATTATATAGGGACTTTTTCTCATAGAGATGTTGGAATATTAGGATCGGCAATCAGGCGATGATGAAGCAATGGCTTTGGATGAAACATTCTGTACTGCACTTGAGTACGGATTGCCACCAACAGGTGGTTGGGGACTGGGCATTGATCGGCTAGCTATGTTATTAACAGATTCACAGAATATCAAGGTTCTCTCTTTCTCATCTCTGTGGGTGTGCTCTCAAGTTTTTTTTTTCTATAAGTATTTGAGAATATTACCCTTCGGGAACCCTTTAAATACATTAAAACACAGAAAAATTTACATTTCCATGTCAGATACTTATCTGTATCAGATAGCCACACCAGAGTCGGAGTAATATATATATCAACTCTGCCATGCTTGCACCATGAGATTTTCTTTGGCAAATACTTAATTAGATTCTGTAATTGACTTGTTAATGGTCACTCATAATCTCTTGCATGCAATTCAAACAGGAGGTTCTTCTCTTCCCAGCCATGAAACCTCAGGATGAACCATCAGCCAAAGGTAATCAATTCGATATCAGTCTGCTTATTTTGCCACATCAGTTGATCATTTTTTGTCGTCCTTGTTTAAATATGGAATGTTGTTCGATTTTTATATTTGGCTTTATGAACAGCATATAGTATTGTAACAGGTAATGCACATGGTTTATTGTGTTCAGTTGTTGATTAGAAAATCATGTCAATTTATCCGACCAATTTTCGTTTATGTATTTAATTTGTTGTGTCACAGTGATGGGTTGATGGTTTTAGCAGCTCCAGGAACATAAGGGAGTTCAACTCTTGGCTTTGATGTGCTGTGTTTACCATAAGAGCTGTCAAGTTTTTTTGTTAATTTTTCGAGAGTACCTATTATGGAATAGGTATTCATGGTATATGATAGAAATCCATTGTTTACGGATGTGAATTTACTTTGATTCAATGGTATAGTCTTCATGTGTTACAAACCCTCAGAGAAAAGATAACAGACTTTTGTTTGTTTGTGTGTGGTATTTTAAATGGATTCTCCTTTACTAATATGATCATTTTTAATGTTGTCTCCAATTGCCTATTTTCATTTAGCATTTAAATTAACTTTGGTCTTGCTATGGTAAAAAAGGAGTCTTCTTGGCATTTAGTTTACAAGCGTGCAAACAATGTATCAAATTTACAGTGTTTTTCCCAATTTTTGGCATATTGCTACTGGTCAACAAATACCGATATTGAAGGAAATCTTGAATCGTGTAGCAGACAAATGCAGTTAATATATTTTGTAGATCTGCAAAATGAAAGTTTATTTTAATTATTTTTGTTTATATTCAAAGAAAAAAAAAATCTTTTAAACATAAAAGAAATTAAAGTGTGAAAATGGTTTCAAATTCCTTTGTATTGGATCAGGTAGAGGTGTGTGTATAGTCAAACTCAAATAATGATAAAAGTTGTACTTCATTTAATTGAAAAAAAATTTTAGCCAAGTCACAAAGCCTGTGTTAAATACTTTACTTTTTATGTAAGTCGATAAATACCATAATTTACCTTCTACGTAAGTTGCATAGTATTCACGTATTAAAATTACACAACACGCCAATAACAAAACAACCAAATGAGACGCTTGTTTTTATTTTTTTTAACAAAAACAAATTTGGATTTTTTTATTTTTATTTAACATTTTGGCTTATATTTATCATATTTTTAAATATGATATTATTTAACTTTAATATTTTTACTTTCAATAATTATTAAATCATTTTTTGAAGTAGTTAAACCATCTAGATGATCCAATTGAACCATAACTCCAATTGATTCACCCTTATAGCCCTACTCGCATTGCAAAACACCACAGATTCTACCATATCTGAGTTCATTTTTCTTTTCTTTTTAACAAAGACGATTATAGGTAAGATAAAAGGAAAAAAGTGTAGAAAAATAGAAATTAAAATTCTAAATTTATTAAATTAATATTTTATGAAAAATTACATTAAGAGCTGAATTAAAGTCTAAGCTCACTTTAGTTCTTCCTGTTTTTGCAGTTCTATACACTCAGAACCAAACAAAAGAAGTGCCATTTTCCTGGCCCTCTTTCCCTTAATAACTTGAATCTCAAAAATCAAGGTGCTTCGAGCTTCTTCCACAGATAGAACGCTCTTCTGATAATTGGATCAGCTGAGAATCCTTCTGCATATGCACTTATGGCATTCAAAAGGCTTGTGAATTTCTCCCCATTGTCCTGTTTTCAACCATCATAATTTACAGTTTTTAAGGTTTCTCCATTTTGTGATATAATATGAATATATCATGCAATGCAAATGACCCTTAACTATAAGGACATTCCTTTCACTGTAGGTTACCAAACATGCAACATTCAGGTGTCTACAACATCATATGCCAGTCATAGCCAATCTTTTCACCAATCCAAGAGTGAACTTCAGCAAATCGTATATATAGAGTGTAAATCTTTTGAAACTAAATCAGTCAACAAACCTCAGGTTTATTAAATGTGAGATCTCTGGTGGAAAATGGAACCATATAGAATGGAAGATCACATCTCAGCATTGCCTACAATAACATCAAACTTCAAGTGTCAGGATAGATGCATAAGATAAAGAAACTGGTGATCACTTCAATGCTAGTTGTCCACAAGCAGGGTGAAAAGATGACCAAGTTTTTGCTTAAGACGGCTTGATCAGCATTTGCTATCAAGGCCTGCAAAACATTACATAGAACTCTAGTTTGTCAGTTGACTTATAATATATAACAGAAAAGAAAAAATAAATAAAGAGAGAGAGGAGGCTAAGGAACCTTATTTCAATTAAAATTAAAACTTTCAAAACATCAAAGCAAGCATGCAGAAGATTCTCACAGAGCAATAAATGGAAACCACGCCTCATTTTCTTCCATCAAATCCCAAAATGATAATCCCAAAATCCCTTTGTGGGTAAGAATAACTACTATTCACCATAATGCAGTTTGGACCATGGAGTTGTTTGTGAATTCAGGATATTTAGTCCCTCCCTATAGAAACTCATGAAAAGTCTTTTGATTAACCTCAAGGAAAAAAGCACGTAGTTCAGAATATCCATGTTAGGTCATAATGCTTTCATATTTACAAATTTCAATAAGTTTAAAACAAACTATTTGAACCTGTTCTTTCAAAAAGGAGAAGTTTTATATCAACAAACTAACTCACCCATCAAACATGACCCTAAATTAATGAATCATTTCTAGCAGCTTCAGCTTTAGGGCAGTAATTGCTCTTAATATGTGGCTAGAACTTAACCCATAAGATCAAAATTTCTCGCATGCTAGAGCCGATTTAGGTTCAAAACTAGAATGAATTCTGAAAATGAATGATTGAATAAAAAGAAAAAACAATTGGTCCAAGTAAACCTCATTTATAGGCCAGTTTATGTAATTATTGGGAATCAGGACGTCCTTGAATATATATATTCAAATCACACCCCAACCAAGTCTACAACTTGTGCTTATGCAATTGACCCAACTTAAATATAATGCATCTGACCGCAAAAGATTGTACATAAAACAATCTTTTAGTAGCATGCACATATTCATTTTATTTTCATCCTGAGCTTATTCTACCTTCCTGATGTGGTCCACTTCAACTTCATCAACACACTTCAGTAAATTCTCCAATGTGCCTACACACAAAGATCATAAACAAATACAACAAAACAAAAACAGATTAGGAAAAAAGTTAACAGTGGCGTAGAATAGAAGAGAATACACAATGCATGAAAATCAGTAGCTTTAAAGCAAATATAAAAGCGCAACCCCAGCTAATTTAATGTATTTAAATAAAATATTAGAAAATTAGAGCATAATGAAGTCCACAAGACAGTTTTGAAAAAACATATCTACAATCTTTAGAGCATGAAATGGTCCATATCACATTAAGTTGAAACCAGTATTTCAAGGATGATTAATTGGACAGATTGATATGATAGTCATATGGGTTCCAATATCCACAAACATGCTACAATCAGTATATGCACAAGTTGGAATCTTCAATAACAGTATTAAAATCAGTATTAACAATATTTCTTAACTTTTCCAAGGGAAAGAAGCACAAATCTATTAGCATTGAAATAGAAGCTTCTCTAAATCTCTACAATCCAAGCACGTGCTGGAATCAACAATTGACTCAAGGATGCTATAATTTGACAAATAATTACTCATAAAAGGAAAACATATACTAATAGCTACCATAACAGATTATTCCATAACCCATTCCATACCAATATCTTTTATTCATACAAACATTGATAAATATCTAATTTGATAGGGCATATATATTTGCAATGTGTATGCTCAGCCAGATATATGATGATGATGTTGCACATTTTTTTCTAATACTAAAAGATTTTATTCACAAGTGTACTTCACTCCATTTAGGTGACAAGACGTGAAGAGCATTTATGAAGTTTTCACTTGCTACTCAGGCAACTGTACTTTTTTTCCTCCTATCTTTTCAATGGAACCAGGTAAAAGAAGATTAAATTATTCTGGCAAGGGATTATCAGTTGCCACTGATAGCTATGTCTTGGTCAAGTAGTGGCTCAAGGCTTGCCACAAATCAAGGTGATATTGCATCTTTGAAGATAGGAATGTAACTCACAAAAGAGAGAAGGTACAAATGATTCTCATATTCTTAATGAGTATAAATACAAATAGAATGAGGCATTCAATCGGTTTTGCATATGACAGCCATTTTGCTAAATATAGAAACATAAAACTAGCAGAGGATCAACATTTATCAAATAAAGGTCACCCAGAGGCATCATATACCCAACAGAACCTCCAGAAACGACAATTTAAAACATTGCTCAAATCCTGTGAAAGAACACCAACTTCCTTGCTTATATCCAGGGTGAAATAAAACTATTAATTTGTTCATTATTATTCCAGGACGACTAGCATACTCATTACTAACATGAAAAGGGGTGGATAGTTTCATCTAATAGAAAAATAACTGCAGATTTTCAGTTCTTAACAAAATAACATACCAAACTTAGTGATAAGTTGAACAGCATGGACATTCCCAATTCCATCAACTCCTGCACTTAAAATGCATTGACATCAATAATCTGAGGCGCAATCTGATTGAGAAGTAAATTAGGATGGAAAATTCTGTAGTGAGACTCAAGGTAATGAATAGATAAGCATGCTTATGTTAACCTTGGAAAGAACTTAATTTTCAAGCTCAAGTAGTGTAGAAAAAACATCAGGTAAAATGTAAGCCACTCCAACTCACCTAAACTCTATCTAAACAACATAGTTGCATTCTATCGCTGCAGCTATGCATGTTGCATCCAGAATTTCAGAAACAAAACGTTCAAGCCTCATAAATACGAACACAAGAAAAGGTAAAACGTAGTCTCTATTAAATGCAGCAAGTAATCTTTTAATTCACGTAAAATTTCCACTATAATCAGATATGTCAGACTTATGCTATGGTTTGTGTCTTTCTGGAAACCAACTTTTATATATGTACACGGCCAAAGCAGTGAAAAAATATAAGAACTTCATTTCTCCATTTTATACTTCCTGCAAACTCTAATACTAACAAGCTATGCTTTCACTCCAGGCATGACCATCATATAGGACCCTGCTGAACCAAAATGAATAGGACATCCACTTCCAAGTAAAGAGAAAAGCCCAATCCAGAGTCTCAACACCAATGAACATGCACCAACTATTTTCTCTATTGAACAATCATGAAGAAGGATTCAAGTGTATACAATGTCCTTGATCCAAACGTCCTTAGTCCCATCCACTGTTCCGTATTTCTAAAATAATCAGGTAATGTCCTAACCTGTCATATAGGAGATGCGAATATGCTTATTTCTTGTCAATTACATTTTCCAATTTACCTTTATTTCCCAGGGTCTCCAGCAAATACCTCCCCCTGGTATGATTAATAATATAACAGGTTTAACCCCACAACAAGTGGCATGGTCATTCCTAAATTAATTTTAGGTTCCTGAAGTGACAAATAAATAAACAAATAATAAAAGAGACTTGGCAGGTTCCATAGGTCATCCCACACATGATATCATCTCTTCCACTAGTTACATAATTATAAACCAGCAATCACCCTAAATACAGTTTTCTTTAGTATATAAAGCTTGCTGATACCTCATGGTTAATAAAACCAAACATCATTTTGGAAGGAAAAGACTTCTCATACACCTCATCTCTCTTGTGTTTCAAGCTCTGATTCCAGATCCTAGTTCTCACTTCTAACTACTTATTTCATAATTATAACATCCTATTCTGTATTCCCTACTCCATACTTCCCAGATCCCATTCGTCACATCCAAATCCTACTTCTTCATCACTTAGCCCTAGGTCTTTGCCAATCCTCATTTCCATCCTCTCCACCTCTATCATGTATTCACATTTCCACATCCAAAAACCAGATGAATCATTTACATGAAACATAGCTCATCCAAGAGATGGTGAATGCAAACTTGACAAGAAACTTAAACAGGAAATGCTTTATATCACAAATAACTTTAAACTTCCATATGATGTATAAATAGAAAATGTATAGCTTCTACAAATGGCTAGATAAAAGGAAACAGGTTCAAGTATAAAAATATTGCTCAAATCAATTTGTTGGTGCTTCTCCATGCCATGAAGTAACTTAAGGGAATAATAAAAATTGCTGGGCAAAAAATGGTGAATATTTTCTTTGTTATTTTACTGAGCATATTTGAAACTAATATTATGACAACCTGGGATATTATCACATCTATCACCCACAAGAGAGACTACATCAACAAACTGAGAAGGTTTCAGATCTCCGTATCTTTTTGAGAAATCCTCCATTCCGAATGAAACCATCCTGTGAAAGCAAAGCAATAAAAATGAAATCTCAGATACTTAAGAACCAAGGCAGAAAATCTAAAACTGAAAAGTAAAACAAACTTCGTTATCTTTGGCAGAAGAAACCACCATAACTAATATCTTAAAGTTCTGAATTTTCAACATATTAGTAAATTTTATCAGTTCAACTTCTCAATATAATTACCAGTAACCATCGAATTATAATCTAAACAACTGACAGAAACAGCCAGTGTGTGATGTCAAGGAATCTACTCTATAATGAATAATCTGCAGGTAAAACAAGATTTGCTGGGAAAATAAGATAGTGGTGCACATCTAGTTTTACTTTTATAACCCCAAATAGCTCTGGCCTAAAATTAAATATCTTGATATGGGTACCAAATTTCCTAAACTACTTTCAGCATATAATTAAGGAACCTAAACTAGTAAAAAATAGTCAAACTTTTAATTACTAGTTTATTACTAATAACATCATCATAACTTACAATGAAAATGAAAAAAATAACAAGATTCTTCAGATATAACATTGTAAAACTTATATTTTAACTGTCCCAAATTGGCAGCTTCCACTATATTTAGTAGGAAAATAGTCAAACGACAAGGGATAAGCCTAATCTATCAATATCCATGAATTCAGATATAGCATTGAGAGTTACAATAGCAGGGGTACACACACATCAAAAAAGATAGCCAAATTAGAAAGTCTCCTGTAGAAATATTTAGAACCCATATACTAGACCAAAAGTCCTTTAGGATGCCCAAACATATTTACAGCACAAATTTGTACAAAAGAAGCATACATACATGTTGGAATTCCTAGAATTAAGAATAGATTACTAAGGAAATCTTCTGTAAATAGAAACTAATCATAGTTACTGATTCTTAGGATAATTACAGTTTTTTAGGGATTGTTTCCTTCCTTAGGATAGTTTATCTCTTTTTATACTTGTAAGCTAATTAGCAGAGGTAAGAATTTGATTCCTACAGTTTTACATGGTATCAGAGCCTTAGGAATTATTCGATCCTCTTATCCATCTTCCTAAAAATTCCTCCGATTCTCAGCCATCTTCCTAAAATTCCCTCTGGTTTTTCTCCCATGGGTGACCTTCACAATAACACCATGTCCGAAACTGAGATCTCACAAATATCTCAGACTGTCAATCGAGAGATCAATCAAAGTGACCTCAATTCTTCACTAATAATCACTAGTCATCGACTAGATGGAAAAAACTTCCTACAATGGTCTCAATCTGTCCTAATGGTGATTCGTGGTCGTGGCAAGTTAGGATATATCAATGGAAACCTCCCACGTCCTAATGTAGTTGACTCGACTTATGCTACTTGGGAACTCAATAACTCCATTGTTATGGCATGGCTGATTAATTCTATGGAAGGCCATATAAGCCGAACCTACCTTCTCTTCAAGACTGCAAAAGACATGTGGGATGCAGTCAAAGAGAACTACTCTGATCTTGGAAACGCTTCCCAAGTTTTTGAGATCAAACTCAAGTTGAAAGACATTCAACAAGGGACACTTGAGGTAACTCACTACTACAACAATCTGAAAATCTTGTGGCAGGAGTTAGATATGTACTATGAGGCTGATTGGGGAAAAGGCCTAGAGCACACTAGGTTTATGACTCACCTCAACAACGAACGTCTCTATGAGTTTCTAGCTGGACTGAGGCATGAGTTAGACGAGGTCTGGGGCAGAATTCTGGGTAGATCACCTCTCCCAACCATTGGTGAAACCTTTACAGAAGTGAAAAGAGAATGAGAAGCGTCTTGTCATGATGGGGGAACCCAAACCGAAAATCTCTTCTGACCAGCCTACTGAATCTGCTGCTCGTGTCCAAAGGTCCTCAAACACAAAAACCTAGTGCTGGAAATGAGTTCGGATCGAACAGACCATGGTGTAGCCACTGCAACCGTGTTGGTCACACAAAGGAAAAATGTTTTAAACTCCATGGTTATCCAGATAAAAAACAGAAAGACAAGAAAATTGCCCTATTATCATCCAATACTGCAGATGAGGTGCTGTATGTGCGCCTAACCAAGACTCAACTCGAAAATCTCCATAAAATTCTTAGTACCTCTACTAGTCATGGGAATATAGCTACTCAAGGTACTGCTCTCAAAATTGCTCTTGAATCTAATAACCAATCTTCTTGGATACTAGATTCGAGTGCTTCGGACCACATGACAGGTAACCCCACTCTATTCCAAACTTACACCACCTGTCATAACAAGTCCCGAATCAGGATTGCTAATGGTTCATACTCACCTGTGGCTGGAGTAGGGAAAGTAAAAGTAACAAAGAATTTTTCCCTTGATAATGTTCTACATGTTCCCAACTTATCCTGTAAGTTACTTTCAATAAGTAAACTTACTAAAGATGGGAAAATGCTTGCTGAATTTTCTACAATTGGTTGTGTAATACAGGAACAGAAATCGGGGAGGATGATTGGCACTGCTAAGGTTGATGATGGACTGTATGTGTGGAATAAAGACAGCACACAAGGGGGATTAGCTCTATCCACTGCAAAAGAGGATACTATTATGCTATGGCACCGTAGGTTAGGACATCCAAATCTTTTGCATCTAAAAAAGCATCTTCCGCTATTATTTCGAAATAAAAAAAAATAAATTCCTTGAAGTGTGATATTTGTGAATTGTCCAAACATACCCGTGATCCATACCCTTTAAAACCATATACCCAGTCCAAACCTTTTTCATTAATACACAGTGACTTATGAGGAGCTAGCCGAGTGAAAAACATTACTTGTGCTAAGTGGTTTATTACATTTATTGATGACCACACTAGGATATGTTGGGTCTACCTTTTAAAAGAAAAATCTGAAACACCCAAAGTCTTCCAAAATTTTACTCAATGGTTCGAACCCAATTCAACTCTACCATCCAAACTCTCCACACAGACAACGGGAGAGAATACTTTAATTCTGTCCTAAGTTCATAGCTTTCAGACCAAGGAATCATACATCAGAGTTCGTGTCCAAACACTCCTCAACAGAATGGGATCTCCGAGAGAAAAAATCGACATCTCCTTGCTGTTGCTCAGGCCTTAATGTTCACCATAAATGTCCCAAAATATTTATGGGGCGAAGCTGTTCTTACTGCCTGCTACCTAATAAATCGGATGCCATCAAAAGTCCTAAACTTACAAACACCTCTAAGCACTCTTCACAAATTATTTCCTCTATTTCATGTTCCTAATCTTCCAACAAAAATATTCGGTTGCAAAGCCTTTGTCCATAATCATCAACCCAATCAATCCAAGCTTGATCCTCGAGCCCACCCCTGTATATTTGTTGGGTCTTCCCCCACTCAAAAAGGCTATAAATGTTACCAACCTTGCACCGGCTATTTGTCTCTCGGGATGTCACCTTCTTTGAAACCAAACCTTTCTTTAGATCTCATCTTCAGGAGGAGACTTTTAATGAAGATGAGACCCTTAATACTCTCCTCATCATACCTCCCGACCCTACCACCACTATCACTAAACTTAAACCCAACCTAGACACTATTATTGTTCCTCCTATGCCGCAAGAAACTAGCACTATACTTCCCAATAACAACACCATCACTGAACAGTCCCCTGATCAAGGAAAACAAGAACAACAGATGCGAACTGCAGTTTATTCGATTTAAATCGGCGTCCCCGAACCGACTGGCGGAAGCCACTCGCATCTTCAACCGAGGAATGTTCTGAAAATGAAGTCTCACCTCCATCACCATCCATCTATCTTCCAATTGCAATGAGAAAGGGCACAAAGAGCTGCACTCAACACCCTATTTCTCGGTTTGTATCCTATGGAAACTTATCTAAGTCTTATAAAACTTTTGTGACTAATGTTGATTCTATAAAAACTCCAAAAACTATAAAAGAAGCATTTGAGTCAGCTGAATGGAGACAAGCCGTGATGGAAGAAATGGAGGCCCTAAAAAATAATCGAACGTGGGAAGTTTCGGATCTACCTAAAGGAAAGAAAACAGTAGGCTGCAAATGGATTTTTACTACTAAATTCAAACCTGATGGCCAGATTGACCGATACAAAGCTCGTCTTGTGGCTAAGGGCTTCACTCAAACTTATGGGCTGGATTATGAAGAGACATTTGCACCGGTTGCCAAACTAAATACAATTAGTCTCCTTTTGTCCATTGCTGTCAATCTTAATTGGCAATTGACCCAATTGGATGTTAAAAATGCTTTTCTCAATGGGGAGTTAAATGAAGAAGTCTACATGGACTTCCCACTTAGATTTGAAGAAAGAAAGGGCCAAGTGTGTAAGTTGAAAAAGTCTTTGTACGGGCTGAAACAATCTCCAAGGGCGTGGTTTAATCGATTTGCAAAAGCCATGATGAGCAGGGAGTATACTCAAGGACAGGCAGATCACACCATGTTCTACAAGAATTTGGAACAAGGAAAATGTTGCATCCTAATTGTCTATGTGGACGATATAATAGTGACAGGAGATGATACAAGTGAAATTGGGAGGTTGAAAGAATTTCTTGGAACAAAATTTGAACTTAAAAGATTTGGGAAATCTTAAATATTTTCTTGGCATGGAGATAGCAAGGTCTCAAAAAGGTATTTCTATCTCCCAAAGGAAATATGTCCTCGATTTGCTATCAGAAGTTGGGTTGATGGGTTGTAAACCAGCTAAAACTCCTATGGAGTTTAATCTCAAGTTGGGTACTAATGAGGATGGAGAAGTAGACAGGGGGAGATATCAACGCCTAATAGGGAGACTTATCTACTTAGCTCACACTCGTCCTGATATTGCTTTTAGTGTCAGCGTCATAAGTCAATATATGCATGCCCCAAGGGAGAAACACCTAGAAGCTGCATATCAAATACTAAGGTACCTAAAGGGAACTCCTGGCAAGGGCCTATACTGTCAGATTATAGTTTCCTAGCTAGGAATATTCAGTAAGATCCTGTAGATATTTTATATAATCCTGTAGATATTTTATACCCCTAACTTTAAGGTTTGTGTTTTAAGGGACAAGATCCCTAGAATCGATTGTTTCCTAGTTTAGAGTTTCCTAAAGTTAGGCTCACCATGTGTATAAATGTTAGTGTAATTTCTTGTGAAAGAATATAATAGAAAAAGTCTATTTCTATCATGGTATCGATTAGATCGATTTACAGGATTTTTTTTTTCGGTAATCTTTTCCTCCCACACAACCCTTAAGCACGCTTCTTTTGTTCAAAAGAACTATGTGCGAAATTATCCAAACCAATACAAATGGGGATAGTTCGAAATCTCTCGCCACATTCACACCAAACAAGTGAGTTGCGAATATTCATGTGGCCTCTGGGTTAAATGGGAAGAATTACAGAAGTGGTCTCAATGGTTCGAACGTTCTTGAAAGGCGGAGGAAAGTCGCATCACTTACTCAAGACAGACCTATGAAGGAGATCCTCGGTTTCTTTGCTTGGGATGAACAAGACTCTATGGTTATGTCTTGGTTATGGAATTCTATGATGCCCGACATCGATGACACATGCATGTTTCTTAACTCATCTAAAGAAATATGGGAGGTCAGACAAACAAACTTATTCTAAGGTTCGTGATCTTTGCTCGGATATATGAAATCAAGACTAAGATTTCATCCACCAAGCAAGGAAGTCGTTCCATCACGGAATATTCTAATCTTTTGCAAAGCTTATGGCGGAGATGGATCATTACCGGTGCATTAAAATGCAATGCAAGGTCGATCAAACACTCAAAAAGGTTCGTTGAAAAGGACCGAATTTATGATTTTCTTCTTTGGGCTAAATGTTGAATTTGATGCGATCGAGTCCAAATACTTGGAAAGGAGTTACCATCACTAAATGAGACACTCGCGATAGTTCGTCTTTGAAGAAGGCGAGAGAGGAGTTATGCTTGACGATAATAGAGTAGATGGTTCGCCCTAGTTACAAAGGTCATCATTGAGAGGAAAATTGCCATGGAACGATAACCGGCAATGATATGAAGCGAAAGATTCTACAAGGTCTATTAAAAGTGAGTCTCAGATGGTGCACCTCTTGTAAAAATCTCGTCACACAAAAAACGATCTTTGGAAGCTTCATGGGAAGCCACGACAATAAAAAGGAATTTTTCGACAACAATGGACACCCAAAGGAACAAGGGCGAGCAAATATAGCACGACGGATGGATGAAGAACGAATTCGGTGTTTTTAATAAAGACGAAATTGAGAAGTTAAAGACGTTCTTTGGGAACATTGGAAAATCTTCTTCCACGTGTACTTGCGCTTTGGCACTTTCGGTATTTCCTCTTCTCAAAATTCTAATGTCTCGGACACGATCCTGTGTCTTGGGTCATTGACTCAGAGCTCTGAGACCATATGACCCATTCCTCCTACAAATTTGTTTCATATACCCTTGTCCTAGTAATAGAAAGATTACGATGGTGATGGTTCTATGCTAACAAAGGTCGGTCGTAGGTGATATTGTTATAAATAAGACCCTTACCCTTAAAAATGTCCTTCATGTTCCTAAATTATTTCCCAATCTTCTCTCCATCCAAAAACTTACGAGGATTCTAATTGTAGTGTGGTTTTTATTCCAAACAATGTTTTTCCAGAATGAATCTGAAGAGGATGATTGGACATGCTAAGGAAGCAAATGGTCTATACTATCTTGAAGAATCTAGTGGAGAAGTTAGTGCTCAATTCCTCAACATTATCTTTCCTATCCAAGTCTGTTCAAGCTAATAAAGACCTAATTTGGCTCCATCACCTCCGCCTTGGTCATCCTTCGTTTCCACCCTTAAATTTATGTTTCCTCCTTGTTCCTAGGAATAAATGTTGATAATTTCCATTGTGATGTTTGTGAACTTGCCAAACATAAACGTACCTCCTTTCGATAAGCAATAAAAGAACATCCGCTCCTTTTACTCTTATTCATAGTGATATTTGGGGACCATCAAATATTTCAAACATCTCTGGGCTCGGTGGTTCGTTTCCTTTATTGATGATTGTACCGTGTGTCTTGGATATTTCTATTAAAACAAAAATTTGATGTCAAGTCTGTTTTTCAAACCTTTACAACTGATCAAAACACAATTTGGGGTTGCAATAAAGCGGTTTAGGATGGACAATGCTAAAGACTATTTCAATCACTTTCTCTCCTCATATTTTCAAGAAAAGGCATTCTCCATGAGTCCTCTTGTGTTCACACCCCCAACAAAATGGTGTTGCCGAGAGAAAAATGGTCATCTTTTAGCTATTACTAGAGCTCTATTGTTTCAAAGCAATGTTCCTAAACAATCTTGGGGAGGCTGTTTTAACTGCTACTTATTTGATAAATAGGTTGCCTACAAAGGTCCTTGACTCATAAAGTCCTATACAAGCTCTATCGAAATTTTTCCCGATTTCCATACCTCAAATCTTCCTCCTAAAATATTTGGGTGTGTTGCCTTTGTCCATGTCCATTCTCAAAATAGGGAAAACTCGATCCACGAGCTATCAAATGTGTCTTTCTTGGTTATTCCTCTACACAAAAGGGTACAAATGCTACAATCCAACCACCAAAAATATTTTGTTTGGTGATGTCACTTTTGCGAAGAACACTTTTTACTCGTCCTTATCTTCGGGGAGAACTTATTCACGAAGATAAGGGTAGAGAGTTTTTCTTCTTGATTTTCCACTTTTGTCCATTTTGCCCAACTTCATTTTCCAACTCCTATTCAATGATAAACGCTCACTTACCTACCTACCAACCACTTGCTCACCTTGACCCTATGCAACTTGAAATTGAGCTTACTACACCTAAGTCACCAAAAGGAATTCGGGACACTACTAGCCTTACTAGTTTACTCAAGGAAGAAGGCAGGTGCAAGTTCAATCATCTTCTTCGGATAAACAACCTCTTGCTCTACAACCCGAGGTAACTCTCGAACCTACTTTGAATACTCTGAAAATTCGGATCGGAGAGACTATGAGTTTCCTATTGCTATTAGAAAAGGAACTAGGGCTGTACAAAACATCCCTTGTACTCATTTATGTCCTACAAAAATTTGTCCATAACCACAAAACCTTCCTTACTAGCCTAAATTCAATCTCCATTCCCAAAACTGTATCTGAGGCATTAAATAATGAGAATTGGAAAAATGCCATGAATGTCGAAATGGAAGCACTTGAAAAAAATAAGACATGGGATTTGGTAGAATTACCGAAAGGAAAGAAAACAGTTGGTTGTCGCTGGGTGTATACAGTAAAATACAATTTAGATGGCTCTTTGGAGAGGTACAAAGCAAGATTAGTTGCTAAAGGGTACACTCAAAAGTATGGAATAGATTACCTTGAGACATTTGCCCCGGTTGCAAAGATGAACACTGTGAGAGTGTTGTTGTCACTTGCTGCGAACAGAGGCTGGAAACTACAACAGTTTGACATCAAGAATGCTTTCTTACATGGTGATCTTGAGGAGGAAGTCTATATGGATGTTCCACCAGGTTTTGGTTCGAGATCTGAGACAAGCGGTTTGCAAACTAAAAAGGCTCAGACGGACTAAAAGCAGTCCCCAGAGCACTGGTTTGGAAGGTTTACCAAAGTGATGCTCAAGTTGGGTATAAACAAAGTCAAGGAGATGACACTGCTTTGTAAGGCACTTATCTTGAGGGAATGACCGCTTTGTTAGTCTATATAGATGACATTATAGTGACGGTGATGATTTGAAGAAATGGAAAACTTGAAGAAATGCCTAGTAAAAGAATTTGAGGTCAAAGAGCTTGGTAAACTAAAATATTTCCTTGGTATTGAAGTGGCACACTCTGGAAGGAATCTTTATATCTCAAAGAAAAATACATAATTGATTTGTTGACGAGACGGGCAAGTTGGGATGCAAACCAGAGAGACACCTATAAGTGAACCACAAACTTGGAGATGCACTAGAAGATGCATGAGTTGATAAAGGTTCATATCAAAGACTCGTAGGGATGCTCATTTACTTGTCACATACTAGACCGGATATTGCCTATGCGGTTGGTGTTGTAAGTCGGTTCATGCACAATCCTAAAGAATCACATCTTAGAGTCATCTACAGATTCTACATTACTTAAAAGGTACTCGGGCAAAGGAATCCTATTTAAGAAAGGGAGAATTTAACCCTTGAAGCCTATCTTGATGCAGATTATGCGGGATCTATGGTTGATAGAAGATCAACCTCGGGCTATGCACATTTCGGGAGGCAACCTTGTAACTTGGAGAAGTAAAAAGCAGAATGTTGTGGCTAGATCTAGTGCGAAGCGAATTTAGAGCGATGGCTCTCGAATTTGTGAATTACTATGGCTGAAAATTATTTTGGAGGATTTGAAGATCAAGTGGGAAGGTCCAATGAAGTCAGATTGTGATAATAAGTCTGCTATCAATATTGCACATAATCCATTGCAACATGATCGTACAAAACACATTGAGGTTGATAGACATTTCATCAAGGAGAAACTTGATAGTGGCCTAATTTGCACTCCATATGTGTCCACTGATGGTCACCGGCGATATCTTAACCAAAGGATTATCTGGGAAGACCTTTCGAAACTAGTAAGCAAGTCGAGAATGGATGATATCCACTTCCCGACTTGAGGAGGAGTGTCAGATTATAGTTTCCTAGCTAGGAATATTCAAGAAGATCCTGTAGATATTTTATATAATCCTGTAGATATTTTATACCCTAACTTTAAGGTTTGTGTTTTAAGGGACAGCATCCCTAGAATCGATTGTTTCCTAGTTTAGAGTTTCCTAAAGTTAGGCTCACCATGTGTATAAATGTTAGTGTAATTTCTTGTGAAAGAATATAATAGAAAAAGTCTATTTCTATCATATACTTCAAGAAAAATGACAGCAGAAATGTGGAAGTGTATACTGATGCTGACTGGGCAGGTTCTATTAATGATAGACGATCAACCAGTGGTTATTGCAATTATGTTTGGGGTAATCTAGTGACATGGACGAGTAAAAAACAGTCTGTGGTAGCACGTAGCAGTGCAGAAGCTGAGTATTGAGCACTAGCGCATGGTATTTGCGAAGGAATTTGGATACAAAGGCTGATGAGAGAACTAAAGGTTCCTTATAATAGACCTATGCAGTTGCATTGTGACAACCAAGCTGCTGCCAGTATAGCTCACAATCCTGTGCATCATGATCGTACCAAACATGTTGAGATAGACCGACACTTCATAAAAGAGAAAATACACTCAGGTGAAGTGAGTGTTACCTATCTACCTACCAGACAACAGGTTGCAGATATGTTGACAAAAAGCTTAAACAAAAACATGTTTGAAGAACATGTTGGCAAGCTGGGTTTGATAAACATCTACACTCCAGCTTGAGGGGGAGTGTTGGAATTCCTAGAATTAAGGATAGATTACTAAGGAAATCTTCTGTAAATAGAAACTAATCATAGTTACTGATTCTTAGGATAATTACAGTTTTTTAGGGATTGTTTCCTTCCTTAGGATAGTTTTTCTCTTTTTATAATTGTAAGCTAATTAGCAGAGGTAAGAATCTGATTCCTACAGTTTCTACAATACACAAAGAGAGACGTATATTTATACATATATATATGGAAAATGTGCATTATGTATACAAAGAAATAAGCAAGCTGCCCACTATATGAAAAACAAGGTCTTCATTACCCTTTTTCAATTGAGGTTAAGAACGATAATGTATCAAAGAATGTATACTAACTCATAACCACGTGGTGCAATTCGTAGTAGGCGTAATGAAGGACATAGGATCTGAAAGAAATCCTTGTCTGGGGAGACAACTCGAACCTGTCAGGAAAAACGTTAAATCCAAAGCACCTAATCAGAAAGGCAAAGTACTAAAAAACTGAGTATTTATATGATACTAAAATTGTGTCCTTAGGAATAATAAATCATTACTTTTAATAAAATGATTTCTTGGTTGCATAATACTTAGTCAAATCCTATGAGCAAACTTATTTACAAAAATCAAAGCCTGTTGACTTCAGCCCTGATATTTATAAGACAACTACTTTCTTCCTATTCCATTGTGATATACATGCTCTACCTCTTTACTCACATATAGATGGACAAGGATTAAAAGAAAGTAAATATTTCCATTGATACCATTAATCATTCAGCCATTTTAAGAAGGTATCGCTTAGTTGTCATTAACTGATTATATAACGTCAAGAATTATTTTGAAATGCTTAACTTTTTGAAAATTTAAATCATTAATGTGATTCTAATTTTTTTTTTTTTTTTTTTTTTACAGAAACAGATTTTAATACCATAAAAACTGAAACTGGCCAAAAACATCTCCATTTATTTCAATCAACATACCTCCACCATAAGTCATAAGTGGAGTAACAGTAGCTACCAAGTAACCAGAGAGTCAACAAGAGAAACTTCAGACCACTTCAAACTTTTGAAAAAGTAAACTCTTAATATAGCTCCAGCATCAGGTAAATATATGTCTTTCCTTAATTCGTGTAAGAGAAGCATGTTCAATAAAACGATTGCCAACTTTGAAATTGTACACCCTTTTTTCTTATAATTGTTATTAATAAATGTGATATCACACAATAAATTGAACAACTGGGTCACATGCGAAAGGAAGTACCTTTGAACTGGTGAAACCTCTTTTACTCCAAACAAAACTAAAAGTCCATATCAAAGGGCATGCTCATGTTTTCCCAAATAAGTCTTAAGAAAATTACCTTAAACCCTGCATCAACACTCCTTGCAGCCAGTGTCCCAATCACATCGTCAGCTTCTACACCAGGTACCTGCCTTAGACTAAATTCTTAATTACTTGCTCCACACCAAAAGGATCAACAAATTCATAAGCATCTCTGGCGTCTAATCAATTATACCTCTATCACCTTAATGGACATAGCTTTGATGGATGCCTTCAAATATTGAAGTCCCTGCACTATGGTATCCGGTGTAGGAGGGCGGTTGCTCTTGTATGATGGAAATAGAGTATGACGAAAATTTAAACCTTCAAAAATTGATAATATGTTTTCAGACATTTATTCAGATGAAAACATGTATATTTCCAGTCAAAAAGTGAGATAACACAATGCATGTTTCTTTACTTGCAAATACTACAATTAATACCTAAAGTCAAAAGAAAATTTAATAAGAGTCAAATGCACCGATGCAAATAGGAAAAAGGACCACATCGCAGGCCTTTTAAAAAGATACAATAAAGATAAAGCATTGAAACCTACATCAGAATATGACAATATTTTGTATCAGTTAATGCTTCTTATAAGAAATAAGTCCGTGTATAAAGCTAGTGATACAATTAGAAAAGGCTCTCCCAGAAATACTTTAGGTCTAAAAGTCATTGACCAGGAAGACAGTAGCTTAGAAAGGCAGATCTAATGGTTTAGCTTCGCCTCTCTACAGAAGCTCATACATCGTCCATGTTAGCAGAGATTTCCTGTTTATCATACGAACAGAGACTGGGAAAAGGACTAATGCAGCACTATAGAAAATGTGATAGCACACAATCAAGATAACTATGGTTATGCCTAAACTTCACAATGACCCTAATCCATTAATTACATATTATAACAGTCAAGCAGTTGGTTAAAATGGCCACTGCTTTTTCCTCACTTTCTCGGAAATTTGTTAATTAGCAAACACATTTCTTAAATATATGCATTCTTTTAGTTTTTAAATCTCAGTAAATGAGAATTTATACTAAGCAAGAATTGCTCTGTCTATTCATCTCATTCAAGAAATTCTTATTTCTTAAAGTCTTTCTCTAAGTCAGTCATAGCAAGTTTAACTAAACCTAATTCCAATATGATGAAACCTCCTAAAGATAGAAGTTAGAGCCGTCATAGTATTGCCCGTAACATGTTGCTTTCTAAATAACCACAGTTAAACGGACTACTAGTTCTTTGATGGCGAAATAGGGATAGAAGCAAGAAACCTGTCAAAGATTGTCAAACAAATTGGAAATAAGCTTTCCCATGTGAAACCTGCTTGTGAAGCAGAAGCAGAAATGACAGTAAAAGTAAACTGACAGGACTATTAATTTACAAGATATCAAGAGAGTGAGGAAGTCATTAGAGTGGCATTATTGGTATTTATATTTGAAAAGAAGAAAAAAAGTGCGATTATTAGGCAGTCATAGTCAACCAGAAGTGGTGTTATATGATTATATTTCATTCATTTAAGTTTTTGTTTCTAGTTGATGGATGGGGTATAATACGCATATTGGACTTCAAAATTCTCACTTTAAACAACTAAGGACATGCAAAACCCCCTCAATCTGAAAGAACAAAGGACTTAAAGATCTGGCCTTAACTTTTACATGGAAGATCAGGGCTTCGGTATGATATATACACACATATGTAATGTGTCTTTGCTTGTGTTACACCCGCAAGGCTTCATCATAACTTATCCAGTTTCGCAGACTCATACTATCCCAAATTTCACGATTGATTTCTATGAGATTAGTCTATGTCAGCAATTTGACCACACAATTGAAAAAAAATTGCATCAAAAAGCATACCTTTTCCCATGACATTTTCTTTTGAAGAAATAGACGTATGACCAAATGGAATTCCTGAAAAGAAGAGGTCCTTTTTATTAAAAATTACTTGAAGGAAGAGCTTCAGAAGCCTTGGAACTCCATGCCACTGACTACAAAAGGGATCACCATACTAGATCATATCCAGCACATAAAGAGCATAAAGCGCCCAAAAATAAAATCAATTCAGGTGCATAGCAATCCACGGTAGCATCAAATAACATTAAAAGGTTTCGTTTTGATCGTATTGGACATCTTAGAGATGCTAAAGTGGTTCGTAAAACTTCAATGAACAAAACAATTCAGATTTCATCAGTCTTTAAGCAAAAACAGGAAACTCATCTTAGACAAAATTTCTACCTTTTATTAAATGATACATCCAATTGAATTCAAAATCTGCATATATTTTTCAGGAAACAAAATTAAGATTGGAAAGAGTTTCAGATCTTCATACATATATTTAAGCTAAAAGACTTTTACACTACAAATGACATAAGTATACAAAGTTTTTTTTTAGCATATAATAGTGCTTATAGGCACAAAAACGAGCTCAAAAAAATGTATTGTCTATGCTCAATAGTGAAAGGTAGTGAAGAACTAATGGGGGCTTTCAACCGAAGTGTGGGTGAATGACTTCCAAATCCCTTGATATCAACATGCTAAAAGGTGAGAGAGAGTGCGAGAGAGACGGGGAACATTTCGAACTGGTACTATATTTACATAACACCTAGCACTAACATTTGGATCAAACATGAGAACTTCTATATGAACTAGCCCAACAATCACTAAGAAAGATATTTGAAACCAAAAATTTTTCTCAAAAGCATCAAAGATTAGTTGGAGTTTCTAAACAGATCTCATCCCCAAGTAGCCAACAGTCTGAAAGTTGAGGATAAACTTGGTATTTCCCAATAGTATAGGTGAACAACAGAATTCATACAAATACGCTTATGAGAACAAGCTTCATACCTATGTAGATGTGTATATGAAAGCAAAATAGATACATATAAAGAAAAATATAACTCAATAAAATTTGCATCCAACAACATGTTTCTAATTTGTAATGCCATACTATCAATTATTTAAAATTAGGACTGCTTTGAAGTTAAATTTTGATTATGGATCCGCCGTTTATCTGAGTACTTCAGAAGTAATGGATAAAAAAAAGCACAAACCTATTGCACAACAAAAAGAAAAATAACTTGTTAAATCTTTCAAAAGTGGCACTGCACTAGAAAACATATTTCTGTTAAGCTAAGAAAAATTACAAATTTCAGAATCCCAGTAGGAAATATTGTTTTGCACAGGCAACATTAGAGGAATAAATGTTCCTTGGAGAACTAAATGGTAATGAAGAAAGTATAATTGATACTCTATATGTCTAAACGGATTTTGATATAAAGCTAGCCCTTCTTTGGTAGTCAGCATCAATTCATGCCTTAAAGACTAAATAAAAGGAAAGGCCTCAACTTTTGAACAGAATTTGAAAAACTAAACAAGCATGTGATAGCACAAAAGAAGAGAGCAAGTAAGGTTAACAGCAGGCATGAGTGCATATCAGGATGTTCGCATAAAAGTCCACTAGCTCAATGGAACCTATGTTTTAGATTGTTTAAATTTGGGTTCCTGAAAGAAGGAAAGAAAGGACCAGGAGAAACAGAAACAAAACATATAACTTAGATAGGTCAGATCAAAGGTATTTGATTTTTTTTTTTTTTCTAGCCTTCAGTTAGATTTAGGTAGTATTATTAAAACATGATCAACCTAATGAAACCCACAGCACAAAATTGTCACACATGATTTTTTATATAATTTATGAAATAGAACATGAAAGTGTACTGTTTTATCATAATTTTGGAAATTTCAAGAAATAGTGGTAAGTGGCAACTGAACCAATTTTCACTCTTTTAGTTAGGCTTTCAAGTAATATGTTTAATTCAGGCCAATTTGATTAGTCCAGTCTAGGTTTCTCCCCAAGACTTAACATGATCACTCCTACCATCAACAGAAATGTATATGAAAAAAAAAGTAGATTAAGTATGGAAAATGTTCACCAGGGCAACAAGAGCAAAACTAGTTAAAATCAGTTCCATTTAAAATCCATTTCCAAAAGCTCAAAGATCTATTTAAATAGTAATAAACCACGCTTATAAGGACAAAAGGTAAAATTATCTGTTGGAATGAGAGCCACACATATAGTGATTTAAAAATTAAGTAATATAAGGAAACAATAATACTGAATTTTTAAAACTAACCATCATGGTCAAACACCACCTGCATGAGAAAGGGGGGAAATGCATAAGAAACACTGTATTTGGAAAATTATACAGCTATATAAACAGTAAAGTGAAAATGCAAAACAACTGCAATGACAAGCTATAAAATCAGAGCAAGGAATACCTATGGACAGCCTAGCACAAAGCCATAAGAAAGAAAATTCCAGTGATACAGCTTAAAAGACTATGCAGGTTATGCAATTAACAACTTTCCAAGAGAAAAAATAACTGAATAGTCAACATATACTCCATATATTTGTGTTAACTTAGTGGGAAAAAACTCATAAAGTTCATTACTTTAAGTTACTTGTTTTTCTGTTGCCATATGGATGATAATAAGTTTAACACGTTTGTACTTAAAATTAAGAAGCTTCATGTGAAGAAATTTATATAAATTTTCCATTTAGCCTTTTCCTTTTCAAGAGAAAAGAATACTACACATTTTTATGTTATACAAGCTCTAAAGGCAATCTTAACGGAAGTATACAGTAAAAAACTGTAACTCAATTAACTCATCAAACTAGTTAATCCTATGTATGAATATCAGACCAAAATATCTGTATTTCTACCTAACCAAATGCTATGGGTATACTAACATGGTAGATCAGCAAGTACTTAAAATTAATTTTTGACAGGATACTAACATACAAAAAAAACATGCTTTATTAGAATAATAATCAAGTTTACAGCCAGTGAGACAAACCAAATTAGTATGTTACTAATGATTGATAAATCATAAACTTTTCAGTTTGCTATTCCCATGAAGGCAATGTAGGCAGATTTCAACTTCAAGATCAAACAACATCAGTTGGATATTAAAAGTGCTTTCTTCTATAAAAATTCAGTGGCCCCTACTTTTAGTGAAATAGTTTGCTAGTGGTTATAAATATAGCCCAAACAGACAATATTTGAAAATATTTTTTATCAGTTTTATGGATCTTTTCTTTTTTTTTTTTTATTAGCGTGAGAAAATTTAATATAGAAATGCCTCCTATTAATAAAAATGTCTTTATGCCTTTCCATCAATAACGTCAGACTCCGCTTGTTTACAGAACTTCCAAATTCTAATATAAAATGCAATGCCTTCAAGCCAATCTGGGACAGTGGAGAAGTAAACAGACAAGCATCTCTAAAAATGTTGTTAAGAAAAAACAAGACAATTAAACGGAAAAATAAAAAGCATACATACCGCTACATGTGAAGGAACAAATTCCAGAACATCAATTATCTGCAAGATAACAATAATTAGAAATGCCTTAACCAATACAAAAAAATTGAAAATTAAAATCTTAAAAAGATTCTGAACAAGTATATAAAATTTCAAGATTTTTGTTATTTTTCAAACAATATAAAATACTTTAAACAGAGTCGCCTAAAAAGGAGAGCAAAATAATCTGTTAAGGAAAATGCCTACTATGAAATACATTTTCCCATGGAAAAGTATTTTCCATGAAACAGAGCCTGTAAAAAGTGACATCCAGATCTTCTGGAACCACTGATAAGAATCATGCCACCTCTGATAGCTTAACAAAGAATCAAGTACTTCCATCATGAAAATAATGCATATATCAGCAAATCCCATAATTCCACTGTGTATTCTATTACCAATGAATAAGTAAAACAGATAGCAGGCAACAATGAAACTACATCAAATGAATGCCTTCAGCATAAATACAATAGAAAGTAAAACAAAGTACTTCCCTTAATGACGCATGTATAACTTACAAGTGATAAAGCTGTAAATATAGTTAAAACCCAGTCACCGTTGCCATCAGCATGTGATAGGTACCCATGGTGCAGTTTTGCTACTCCCAACATTACATGAAAGCATGGGGGGAAATAAAGTAAAAAGTAAAATCAGTGTAACATAAGAGACACATGATAGGGAGAAGAGTTATTTGTAAAAGTAACTTATGCCCAGTTATAGGCACAAAGAAGAATAATTATGTTGGAACTTGGAAGGTAGTTATTATGACGTCCACACTTTTAGAAAACGAATTATATACCTAAGCCTTTTTTTTTTTGTTCATGTTTAATTTAAGAAATAATTTACCCATTGACACCAAAAACGAAAACCAGGCAGCAACAAGGAAACACCTAAGACAAGCAGCAGAAAAGAAGAAAACAAAAGGAACAGTACTTCCAATATGATGAAAACAAAAACCTTTGCGAAAATCAGAAAACATGATCGACATGAATTACCTAGAAGTTTGTAGTAGGCCCTATAAATGATTGATGTGCCATCAATAAGCATTACTCTACCATTTGAGGATTTAGCATTCACCACAGTTTCTTGAAGGTTAGCTCTCCCTAGAGCTGCCTCTTGGTGAAATATTTGTTCCTTTTTCGAAGAAATCACTGCATTCCCATGGGGAATTGCATGAAGATCACCAGGTACAGTACAACTTAAGTTACCAGATAAGCTACAGTACTGCTGTCAAAGAAAAGGTGCATGAATAACATCAAGAAAAAGTTACATAATCTCCCTGTAGGATATGCATACTATCTCCCACAATAAAAATAAAAAGACTGCAAAAGCAAAAAAACCATTTGCAATCCGTCAACCACCAACATGATGCATGCTATTTAACTATACTATTTTTAAGTTTGCAGGCAATCTATGTATCCTCATTTTCCCACATAAATGGTATATTTCAGTTTCAAAAGCTAAGTTCAAACATTGTAATTATAGTAATAACAGCATTTGTACAAGAATGAATTGATTGGTCTGGAACCAAAATCTACTAAAGGGGCACTGAAGATACAATAATGGGCTATATGCATAAATGAGAATACTGTCCTAACTAAAATTCAAACAATTGACACTGTTTTCTAATCAAGAATATGCAGCCAATAAACAAGAGAAAAAAAACTCTTCTAAGGTGCTTATTCTCCTTGCCCTACAAACATTCTTGAGCAGTACCTTCAGGGTTTGAAATGGTGAAGGACGGATCACATTTAATCTGTTAAAACTCAATAATTTACTTCCATCTTTCAGATTCCTTGAGAAGTGTCTCCGAATGCAAGGTAGACTCGTCCATAAGCAAGGAGTGCAAAGATTCAAAGAATGAAAACACGCCATTAATTCATAGCATTCCTTTTCTCTTATTATGATATATGCATACAAGAGCCTTCAAAGATGAATTTAACCAGAAAGCCGATTGATGTCAATTCTCCTGCAATGGAAATGGCATGATTAAACGAAATAACTGGAATGAAAAACAAAAAAGAAAAAGAATTTTCAGCCTGCAATGAAATAAATTCTTTCCAACATATTTTTTTTCAATCTTTCATTAAAATAATAAAATTAAAATTAAAAAAAAAAAAAACATTACATTGAACCTCGGTCAATGGCATCAGACAAAATAATAAATCAAACATAGAAGCTCTTAACTAAGACAATATTTGCATCCGCAATCACCATCCAAGGTTTAACTAAAACATAGATGCTCTTAACCAAAAATAAAACATTCTTTTTAAGCTTTTTTCTTTGGAAAATTTTCACATTCCATTTGAAAAATACAACCCTGATAAATGAGACAGCAAAACACATAAATAAGAAATAATATAGTGGGAAATTAATTTAAAAAAAAAAAAGAGAGTAAATAGTCATTAGAAGTAGGAGCATAAAAGGGGGGGAATTTAGAATGAAGTTTGGTTTCTGTGCACCTGGAAACTGGATTGGATGAAAGTGAAGAGTGGAGAGTGGAGACAATTGCCCGCCAAAGCCCCAAACATATGGATTCTTTTTCTTTGAAGCACTCTGTTTTAGGGCTCCCTTGAATTTTGTTATACCTTATGCAACAAATTAAATTTGTTCAACTACGTACATCCGCCGTATAGTGATACTTTTTACGGATTTTATCTTTTGAGAAACCCCTTTATTTATGTAAGGGTTTTGGATTGTTTTTCTTTATCTAATAAAAGATAAGTGAAATTTTACATTATTTATCATTTTTTGAATCAAAAGCTTGTCATAAAAAAAGCGTTTAATGCTTGCATTTTCTACTACGGGTTCCCTCTAGTGTTTTTTTTTTCTTAGGATATACTATTAAAATAGCTTTGGTATCATGTCACATTTTAATTATTTATATTTAAAATATTACGTTTTAATCACTTACAAGATCATATTATAATATTTTAGTCACTAAACCGTTAATTATCATTACTGATATAACGATAAGATGACATGATTCGTTAAATCATCATTTTAAACGAAAATTTTAGGTTAAATTTTATAATTAATCCCTATATTTTTCTATTTTGAGCAATTTAATTTTTTTCTTTTAACTTTCTTTTTTTTTCTTTATTTTCCATTCCCTTCATTTTCTCCTGTTGTTTTTAATTTTTCTATGTTTTTCATTTATGGACTATAATTTGTTAAAACTATGTTTAACAATGGACTATAATTTGTTAAAACTATGTTCAACAAATGACACACATAGAAAAACAACGTTTAAAAAATGGGAATGGAGAAAAACAGGGGGAGAAGCATAAGAAAATAAAAATAAAAAAAAAAGAAAGTTAAAAGAACATAAAAGAAACAAAAAATTAAATTGTTTAAAATGAAAAAAATATAGGACTAATTGTATAAATAAGCCTAAATTTTTTATTTGAAATGATGGTTTAACGTGCTACGTTAGTTTACCTTTACTCTGTTAACAGCAATTAACGAATCAGTGACTAAAATTGTATAACGCAATAACGTGAGTGACTAAAACGTAACACTTCAAACATAAGTAACTAAAATGTAACCTGAAGTAAATAAAAGTGACTATTTTAATATTTACCCTTTTTTTAATGAATGTTGTTTAGGTTTTTTAAATAATTAATAAACATATTTTTAAGTTTTATTTTATTTTGAATAACTTATTTTTATATATAAACAAAATAATAAATATGTAATTATATAATGGAAATATTTTATATATATATATATTATATTAAAAATATTTTATCTTTTAAAAACATCACTTATTTTTATATATTTTTATTTATATATAATTTTTATGTAAAATATTTTTTCACTTACATTCTTTGAAAATATATTTTTATATATCATTATGTTAAATATATTTTATTTTTAAAAACATCAACTAATTTTTATATATATTTTTATGTATAAATTTTATATGTAAAATATTCATTTTTTATATACATTATGGATATGATAAATTCTAATATAAAAATCAATTAATCATTTCAAATATCATTTACTTTTAGTGTAACGTCCTGAAAGTCAGTAGTGTCGAAAAGTGTGATTTTGAAATCCTGATTTTGTACCGAGTCTATAAATATTTTTATTAAATATTTACGGTGTTATATTATAGGTGAATTAAATTTTAGATAGGTAATTTTGTTGAATTAATGAATACTTAAGGCACATGGACTAAATTGTAAAAGTGGTAAAAGTTTAATTGCTATAAAATTTTAATTAGAACATGGACTAAGGCCTAAAGTGGAAATTTTACCATTTGACAAATAATAATGGACATTATGTAACTATATATATGTTATAAAAAAATTAACTCAATTAAATTATGAAGTAATAAAACTAGCATGGGGGAGAGAACGAGAAAACATTTTCTCTTCATCATCTTCATGCAGCTGATTCTCCATTGTAAGCGGGAAGAAACTTTTGGCCATAAGGGTTTTAAATTTGAAGCTTTAATTGCCAACGTTGACCGAGATTCCTCAAGAGGGAAAGGGAAAGTTAAAGTCGTTGACAAATAGCTCAAAGTTTAATATTTGTATTTCTATAATTCGAATCACTTCGATTGTTACATTCTATTTTTTGTTGCATGATAAGATTATGAGGTGAGCTAAAATTGATAATTTGAAGTGAAATTATATGTTTTGAATGTGTATTAAGATAGATGACTAAATTGAATAGAATTGAAAATATTGAAACTTCATGCAAATGTAAAATTGAATTTAAATTGGGTTGAACCATGTCATGATACATGTGATTTGATGAATGAATGATGAAATTAAATTGATGAATTGTGAAATTGAACTATATGTGAAATTGGATAATTGGATAATTGTTACCCTATTAACTGTTCGGGCAGAGACGGATATAGTTAGCATGCCATAGGATAGATTGAGTATGAGTTACTTTGACTACGAGTTATTGAGTGTGTTGGGTACAACTTTTACTTCAATTGTACCTATGAGGCACTAGGCGCCAATTTGGTATGATTGGTTGGATCCGTGTATCTGTTCGAGTCCGAATCAAGTTAATGGAGAATTAAAAAGTGAAATGGATATTGATATACGAAATTATTTCTACTGTGAGAAATTATGTGCACCGGGTTTATAATTTCAGAAGATTGGAATGAAATTGAAATAAATGACCGAAATGATTCAGATTGTGAATGAAATGTATGTCGAATTAGTTAATAGAACATATTAAGCTTTCTTTATATGTTATAAATGATGAATATATTATAATGTTTGTTATTGTTTTAAATGTCATATATTAAATTGAGTTGCATTATAACATTTGATTATAGAAATATCATTGGATTTAGTATTAGCGTAGGGTTTTGTTTTTTGTGTACGGGTTAGGTTTCAATTGTGATTCTCTTATCGACATCAGCATCCAATTATAATCCATGACTCAGCAATGTTAGTGAAATTTCTTTTGTCAGTTAATAGCACGTACTTATTAGGGTCATCTTGCTATAAATTATGTTTTTATGCTTGTATCTATGTTATACTAATGATGTATGTTTTGGTCAAATGAAAGTAATTTGGTAAATAGGTTTGTATGTGGTTGATATGGTATGAAAGGTTATTGCTTGTTGATAAAGCGTGTAATTATGTTTTGCAAGATTTGCATTTGAAGTTGGTATGCTTTCAATATATGTTAGATGTTGACAAATGATAACTTGATACATAGTGAAAGGTATGGTTTGAATGCATTTAGTGTATATGTTTTGGTATTTGAAATGTGAATTAGTATGGAACTATCTATTAATTGGTTAAATGGCTTGATTGAGATTTTAGTAAGTGAAAAGTGTAATGCCCTGATTTTTAGGCCTAGATGAATTGAGCTTTGGGCTTTGGGTCTCATAAAATTTTTAAGTGAGCAAGAAAATGACAAATGACATGATGGCTTTAAGGGTTTAATGAATTTGGTGTGTCTAGGTGTGTTGGAGAAGCTCTAGGTTTGAGTTTTATGGTGGAGGATTATTAATTTAATTAATTAAGGAATCAGGGTTGTGAGTAGTGGGCTTTTAAATAAAAATAAGTGAAAAATGGCACAAAAAAGCCTGTGGTGAAGTGGCTAAGTGACGCCACTAGGGTGTAGGGAGGTGGCGACATATGCATGCAGGGAGGTCTGAGGTTCGAGTGCTAGCTTAGTTTTATTTTAGAGTTTAATTTTAGGCTTCTAGAAGGCTGGAAATGGCGTGTAGAGGGACTCTAAGGAGAAGTGATCAGTAGAGAGAATTTAGGAGAAGGATAAGGGAGATATCATGGAGAAAAATTAGGAGATGAGCAGTGGATAAAGTGATGCCAAATTGGACTTTAGGGGTGGCTAAGTTCCGGCTAGCTTAGTTTTATTTTGGAGTTTAATTTTAGGCTTCTAGAAGGCTGGAAGTCGCGTGTAGAGGGAATCTAAGGAGAAGTGATCAGTAGAGAGAATTTAGGAGAAGGATAATGGAGATATCATGGAGAAAAATTTGGAGATGAGCAGTGGATGAAGTGGTGCCGAATTGGACTTTAGGGGTGGCTAAGTTCCGGCTATAGGCTATATAAATGTGTGTGTGCCGAATCTGGTGTCCTAGGTAATACCGAATTTTCCATTCTTTTTCTTTTCTTTGTCGAAACCTTATTTTTCCACAACCGAAAATACCTTACCTTGTTGCCGATTCTTCACTTTTCTCCTACCTTCTAAACCTTTACTCTTGCTTCTTGGCCGATTCTTCTCTTCTTCCTTGACAAACCGAATAACCTCTATTCTCCCTCAAGGTTCTTCTTTGATTTTTGCGATTTCATCTTCTTCTTTTACCTTGCATTTAGGTGCCGAATATCCCTTTGCACCACTTCGATTTTTAGGCCGAATACACCTTGGCCGAATCTTCTTTGTGCTTTTTCTTCAGCTTTGGCCAATTGATTCTTGGGATTTAGCATCGGTCTCTTCCCTCCAAGGTTGTTACCATTTCACTCTTGTTGCATTTCGGGTTTTGGGTAAGTGTTCTTTACTTCGGTTTAAGGGTTGGCCGAATGGTCATATATGTTGTGACGGTGACTTGTGTTGGATGCAAGTCATCTATTACTTAGGCTCTAATAATTAAGTTGGTATAGATCTAGGGCCTAATCGCGGTTGGTGTTAAAGAAAGAAGCTATTAAGGCTTGTCGCACACGGTAAGGTTATGGTGAGCCTTCGGTTTTTGATAAAGTTTGTATTTAGCCTATGATTAATTGTTAAGTTAAGTAATATCGAATGTAGGTTCGTGACTAAGAGGAAATCACAGCACGCGTTATTACCAGGTGTGTACAAATACTACACACATGATGTCGGCAATGTCGAAAAGCCGAAAAGCCGAAAGTGGCTAAATGGGCTCGGTGGGCCCTAAGGCTAAGTTTTGTAAAGTTGTTTAATCTGGTTACATGAATTGAGTTAGTCATGCATGTTACGTGATTTGGAATTGTTTTGGGCCTAATAGGCCATATGAATGAGATCTAGGCCTAATGGGTCATATGGATGTGATTTGGGCCTAATGGGCTATATGAATAAGATTGGGCTTACTGGGCTGTTTGCATATATGTAGGCTTATTTGGGCTTTGTATATGAGTTTGGTCTTAGTATATGATAACTTCTAAAACATACATAAAACTTAAACACATAATTGCAACCGTGGACAAGTCATAAGGTTGAAGTGTGGTAAAGGGTATATCCATGTCTAGGATTGGATTTAGAGAGAGCTTGGTACTTAAGCGGTCTCAATGACCCACCTCCTCGTCTCTAGAATCTTACCTGGTGCATAGTACCTGTTCACTTTGGCCAACGGGGATTTGTTAACGGACCCAGGTAAGTACTAAATCCATAATACTTAAAAATGACCGAAATGCCCTTAAGGGCGAAAATGACTAAAATACCCCTATGTGTTAAACTTAAGATTTGTGGATGTTACATGCTGCATTCATATGATATATTTCCTAGGTTGCATATGGGTGGGAATTATAGAATGAAAAAAGTATATGAGGATCGCATGGTTGCTTGACGACCGTAGATCCACCGATGGCTTTTAAGCCCATTAGCAGCTTTGCTACAACGTAGGTAGTACCGCAACTAGGCTACCATTGATGTGTACCGGATTGGTGGGTTGATGTAGACATCCCCGCATGATGTGTATCGGGGGACGGAGATGATGTGTAGCGGATGAATTATTTGGGGAGGGTTGCACAGCATTGCATGTATGATGTTGCTATGTTATTATTGTGATATGGGCTTAGGCCCAAATGAATGTTGTATGTTTTGTTTGCTGAGGGTTGTACACACTGAGTTTCGAAACTTATCCCCCTCTTTTATTTTCTCAGAAAATCCCCAGTAGGCGGTTCGACGGAAGGAGGGACTTGGAGGTGGCCAGCTAGCAAGATGTTTTGAACTTGGTTTTCTTTATAGTTTTCGAGTAATTTGATTATTTTAAGTTTGGTTTGTAATAAGGCCTTCCCTCTGCTTATCGTTACTTTGATTGCTATACTTTACATTTTAAGAAACGAAACTTGGATTTATTTCTTATAAGCTTATATCAAGTTTTCTTAAAACGATTGTTTTTAGTCAAAATTAAGCTTCCACTGGTAAAAAGTCTTACTTTTAAAATAATTATTCCTAATAAAAAGACCAATTTATTTTAAACACACACCATTTTGCGAAACAACTTTAAACCGAGTTTTTACTCCAAAAGTCTTCAAGAAGGGTTTTTCAATGAAAACAAGGTTTTCGTAAAAACACTTCAATGTGACATCGCCAGATACGACCATAACGTCCGGGCTGAGTTTGGGGTGTTACAAAAAGTATTGAGTTCATTTAACTGAGATTTTAGTAAGTGAAAAGGGTTGAGTGTTGAAATATGTGAAACCCATTATTTTAGGGATATATTTTAAAGTTATTTAGGTAGATAAATCTTAAAATAAACTATTTGAGATATTCTAGGAATATTTTATTTTATTTTTAGTAGTTTATTAGAATAAGGGAATTATTTTCCCAATTAGGTTATGACTTTTTTCTCTGATTAAATTCAGTTGTTTAGTTAATAAAAGACATAATAGTTTTATTAAATACTCTCTTGAAAACTTTCATGGCATCTGAGCTAGGTTAAATCTCTAGTAGCATCATGGTTAAAACAACCTTCACTGGAGATAAAAGATCCAGCAATCAAATAGAGGAAGAAAGTTTTACCGTTGAAACAACTAATGAAAATTATGAGGGCCAAAGTTCTCTAGAAGGGTCTCCATTCACTAAGGAACAATTAGAGCATCTACACAAGCTTTTTCAATCACCACAATTTTGGATGAATTCTTTTGTTCCTAACTCATCCAATAATCTTTCTTCCTCCTTTGCCTAATCAGGTCTTGATTTTTTTTTTTTTTTTTCAATGTCAAGCCTTGTAAAACAAACATGTGGATCGTCGATTATGGAGCTAGTAATCACATGACTAGTAGTCATTTTCTTTTTTCAACTTACACACCTTGTGTAGGAAATAAAAAAATCAAAGTAGCAGATGGGTCGTTCTCGGCAATAGCCAGGAAAGGCATTGTTAAAATTTCGCTTTCCTTATTTTTACATGATGTTTTGCATGTGCCAAATCTAGCTTGTAATCTCATATCGGTCAGTAAATTATCCCAATCATCGAATTGTCATGTTATATTTGACTCCTCTATGTGTAAATTTCAGGACATAGTCTCGGGGAGGATGATTGGCAATGCAAAAGAATCTGGTGGAATTTACTTTCTTGACGACGACCATCTAAGTCAACCAACAACTACTTTATGTTTAAATTATGCTTCTACTTTTGATAAGGTTATGATTTGGCATTATAAGCTTGGACATACTAATTTCTACTATTTAAGATATTTGTTACCTGGTTTATTTAAAAATAAAAGTCCTTCTTCATATCACCGTGAATCTTGTGAATTGGCTAAACATTATAGGTCATTCTTCCCACCTCAAAAATATAAAGCTTCCAAACCTTTTTCGTTAATTCATAGTGATGTTTGAGGACCTTCGAGAGTCTCAACTATTTTAAGAAAACGTTGGTTTGTCACATTTATTGATGATCATACTCACATTTGTTGGGTGTTTTTATTAAAAGATAAGTCTGAAGTTAAAAATGTGTTTCAGTCTTTTTATGCTATGGTGAAAACACAATTTGGTGTGAGAATAGAAGTACTTTAGAGTGACAATGGTGGGGAATTTTTTAGTGACCAATTAGGTGTTTTCTTAACTAAACATGGTATAGTCCATTAAAGCTCTTGTACAAATACACCACAACAAAATGGGTTTGTAGATAGATAAAACTGACATCTTTTGGAAGTAACTAAAGCCTTGATGTTCACTAGTCGGTACCACATTATCTTTGGGGTGAAGCCTTGTTAACAGCTACATATCTTATTAATAGAATGTTTAGTAAAACTCTAAACTATAAACCTCTTTTCCATCTCTTTAAAGATAACTTTCCTAACTCTAAATTGATCAGAGATTTATCCCTTCAAGTTTTTGGGTGTAGTGTTTTTGTTCATCTTCACAACCAAGGTAAACTAGATCCTAGAGAAAAAAATGTGTCTTTGTTGGCAATGCTTCTAATAAAAAGGGTTACAAATGTTATGATCCAATTAATAGGAAGATTATTGTTACCATGGATGTCACATTTGTTGAAACACAATCTTACTTTGATTCGAATATTCAGGGAGGGAATTATAGTAAGGAAGATTCTATAATTGATCAAGAAAACACTAGGAATATACAACATAGGGATTCTAATAATGGAGAAGGTGAATTTATGATTAGCACATAAATTAATGATGTTAATGTTGTTAATGAAAATGAGTATAAAGGTGTAGAGTCTGATCGTGAGAATAAAGAACAAACAAAGGAGTTAATTATTTACTCAATAAGAAACTGAAATCAAGAAAGTGGAATCCACCAGGTTCATTACCAAAAATCCGACCTGCAAGATCTTGTCAAAGGTAAAGCTCATAATCCAACCAATGAGTTTTTTTTATGTAGATATTCCAACTGCTAAAAGAAAAGGTGTTAGAAATGTTGTCAAATATCCCATGTCTAACTTTGTGTCCTATAAAGCCTTGTCTTCGACATTCTCAGCCTTTGTTTAATGTCTCGATACTGTGAAAATACCCAAAAATATGAAAGATGCTTTACAGGTTCCTGAGTGGAAATAGGTTATTTTAGAGGAGATGCGCGCTTTTGAAAAAACAGGAACATAGGAAACAGTGGAATTACCAGTAGGGAAAACTGTAGGCTGTAAATGGGTATTCATAACCAAATTCAAACCAGATGGATCTTTAGATAGATACAAAGCACAGCTTGGTGGCTAAAGGGTACACTCAAACATACGAATAGATTATCTTGAAACATTTGCTCCAATAGCCAAATTAAATTCTGTTAGAGTTCTTTTATCAATTGCCGTTAATCTTGATTGGTCCTAACAACAACTAGATGTGAAGAATGATATCCTAAATAGGAAACTTGAAGAAGAAGTTTACATGGATCCTCCTCTAGGTTTTGAAGAAAAATTTGGAACTCGAGTATGTAAGCTCAGGAAATATTTGTATGGTCTAAAACAATCTCCCTGAGCTTGGTTTGAACGGTTCACTCAAGTTGTTAAAAAACAAGGTTATTCACAAGGGCAAGCTGATCACATAATGTTGTATCGACACTCACAAAGAGGTAGAATAGCAATTATTATAGTTTATGTAGATTGTATCATTCTTATAGGAGATGATGTGGATAAAATAAAGCTTCTCAATGAGCATTTAGCATTGGAGTTTGAGATCAAAGGCTTTGGTCCTTTGAAATACTTTCTTGGAATGGAAGTTGCTCGATCAAATACGAGTCTTGTGGTCTCTCAGAAAAATATGTGATTGATCTTTTAAAAGAGGCTGGTATAAGTGGTTGCTGCCCAGCTGACACACCTTGTAACGCCCCTTACCCATGTTCTACGTCAGAACCGTGCTCAAGCGTTACTTTAATAAAATTCCCATGACCACCACTTAAGCCCATACAACTACTCTCTCTTGACACCTTAACAACATCATTATTAGCTTACGAGGCCTCACTCATACACACGAGAACACTCGAGACTATACCGAAACTTTTTCAAATTTTACAAAAATTTTCTCTTTTATACAGGACTCACACTCCCATGTAAAATTAGACACGCCCGTGCGTATATATACACATGCCCATGCTCCGCAACCGTGGTGAATTCTGACTACACACACACAGTCTCTAAGCCTAGTCACACGTTCGTGTTTGACACCCGTGGACGACACTGACTTGGGTCACACGACCTGGACGCACGCCCATGTGGCCGGTCCATGGTCGCCTCTGACTAGATCCCCATAGCCTGGGCATGCCCGTGTGCTTCAATCGTGTGACCATTCATATACCAATTTCAAGGTGAAGACTTCACACGGCCTGGGCACATGCCCATGGCTGGATCGTGTGTCACACATGGCCTAGACACACACCCGTGTGCCTACCCATGTAGACAAGAACAAGGTTGTTTGCCAAGCTCCTTGCACCCCTATAGCTTACTCTACATGAATCCATTCAACATACTAATAAGCATCTCATAATTTCTATATGAATTCCCATAGATGAATTTGAAATTTCATAATTAGTAAAATGAGCCAACATTCATGGCAATTTACAAAATAAATGTCTTAGCAAGAGCCAATACACCTTTAGTCAAAATAACAAAATAATCTAACTAGTCTAGCCCCTATACATGCCATTTACAAAATCACTAAGTCTAATTATACCGAAGTGAGCAGATAGTGTGGGCGGTCTCTTGGTTATCGACGTACTCTGGCTCGACTCTTGAACTCTATAAAACAAGGGAAAGAAAAGGGAGTAAGCTTAATGCTTAGTAAGTTTACATGTAAACAGTACAACATTTTAACGTGTATTAAACACTCTCATAGCGTTATTTACTACGCAAGAAACAATTTACATTCGAGATCATGCTTACTCACTTCCTCCATTCACACATTCCAACCACATCACTAGCATAATGCATACATTCATTAGCGGTTCCCCTGCACTTAGCATCACAAGGTCACATAATACAACGCATCACTCTATCATAATACATTACTCATAGTCACATTACTCTATGGTTTCGCACTTAGCCCACCATTAGTCTTTATTAGGGTGGTATCGCACATAGCCCACCAAAGGATTAGCTACGGTGGTATCGCACACAGCCCACCAAAGGATTAGCTACAGTGGTATCGCACACAGCCCACCAAAGGATTAGCTACGGTGGTATTGCACACAACCCATCGTAATTAAGCAACAAGGTGGTATCGCACTTAGCCCACTATCCAGGTTTGATATAACACACTTACATATCCATTCCATCATTCATACTAGAGTTATTAAATAATTACCAGTTTCTATCTACTTGAATCATACTTGTTCTCAATTATGTTATGCGCAAATTAACAACAATAATATGCATATAAAATGCATCATTTACACGTAAACTTACCTCGGTGCAAAGCGTGTTGATTTGCGGTTTACTCCGTAACCTTGCCTTTTCCCCGGTCAAGGTTAATCCCGCGTTTTTCTTGATCTATAATAATAAAATTCATTCATTTAAAATATTTCACGATCATAATGCACCAAAATCTACACTTAGGCAAAAATAACCATTTTGCCCTTATACCATAGCAAAATTACGATTTTGCCCCTAAGCTCGTGAATTATTTTTCACCATATTTTCTAAATAAACAAGCATAGATGAACATTTATTTCTCTTACAACTACTCACCGTTCCAATTATTTCATACATTTATGACACAAATTAAATCTTTGCATTCAAGCCCTATTTAGGTGTTTTCATGCTAACACCATTCATAAAAGTTGTTTCTCACCTCCCTAACATTCATTTTCTTCCATAAAAACTCAGCTAGAAACATAAATAATCTCATGGAAAGTCCCTAGACTTTCAACCATATCTCAAATTAGTCCCCTCATTAACTAGCTTAAGCTTTGGGGACTCAAAAAACACAAAAATCATCAATTAAAACCACCTAAATCACTTACTAGCAAAGAGATGGCTTGGCTGAAAGTTTGAACTCCCAAATGCGCTATTTCCTCTTCAATTTTTGGTAGAAAGAGATGAATGAATAGTAAAATATGATAATTTTTCTCTTCCCTTTATTTTATTCATCTTTTCTCACCTAACTCATCCAATTTTGACCAAAAATTAAATGCTCTTGTCTCCACTATGCACATGGCTGGCCATCACTAGGTAAATGGCCTAATTTCACTTTAAAATCCTCCAAATTACCTTCTATATCTATTAGGTACCTCTACCTTATAAAATAGAACTTTTGCACTTTATGCGATTTAGTCCTTTTTCGCAATTAAGCATGCTATCACTCAAATTAAAACACCAAAATTTTCATGCATCCATATAATTGTGCTACAACACATAAAATAACATAAAAATAATTTTCCTCGACCTTGGTTCAGTGGTCTCAAACCCACTATTCCGACTAGCCCCAAAATCGGGTTGTTACAACTCTCTCCCCTTTAGGGATTTTTGCCCTCAAAATCTTACCGGTAAAGAGGTTTGGATATTGTTCTCTCATGGCTTTCTCCGGTTCCCACGTAGCCTCTTCAACACCATGTTTTGGCCACAACAATTTTACTAAGGCTACATCCTTATTCCTCAACTGTTTCACTTCTTGAGCCAAGATTTTAATCGGCTCTTCCTCATATGTCATATCCAGTCGTATCTCAATTTTGGTCGGAGGAATCACATGCGAAGGATCGGACCGATAACGCCTTAGCATTGATACATGGAACACGTTGTGAATTTTCTCTAACTCTACCGGTAAAGCCAACCGATATGCCACTAGCCCAATCCGTTCGGTAATTTCATATGGCCCTATGAATCTCGGACTCAATTTACCCTTTCGACCAAATTTCAGTATTTTCTTCCACGGGACACTCTCAGAAATACCTTGTCACCTATTTGAAACTCAATTTCCTTTTTCAAGTCCGCGTACGACTTTTTTCGATCTGAAGTATCTTTTAGACTATCCCGAATAACTTTCACTTTCTCCTCAGTCTCTTTAACTAAATCAACCCCATGAATTTGATTCTCACTCAGCTCGGTCTAATACAAAGGAGTCCGACACTTACGACCATATAAGGCTTCATACGGTGCCATCCGTATGCTCGACTGATAACTATTGTTGTAAGCGAATTCAACCAAGGGTAGGTATCTTTCCCAACTACCTTCGAATTCCAACACACAGCATCGGAGCATATCTTCAAGAACTTGGATTACTCTCTCAGACTGTCCATCAGTTTGAGGATGGAATGCAGTACTGAAATTCAACCTTGTACCTAAGGCCTCTCGAAACTTCTTCCAAAACCTCAAATAAATCTCGGGTCTCTATCCAACATAATGGATATAGGCACTCCATGCAATCTTACTACTTCTACAATATACAATTCGGCTAGGTTATCCAGCGAATAATCAACACATACAGGTATAAAGTAAGCCGACTTCGTCAACCTATCAACAATAACCCACACAACATCTTTCTTTTTCGGAGTCAAAGGCAACCCCGTCACAAAGTTCATGGTGATCCGATCCCACTTCCACTCGGGAATCATCACTGGTTGAAGTAATCCCGAAGGCACTTGATGCTCAGCTTTCACTTGTTGACAAATCAGACATTTTGTTACATACTTCGAAATGTCTCTTTTCATTCCTGGCCACCAATAAAGTTTCTTCAGATCATTGTACATTTTCGTACTGCCCGGGGGTTTTGACAAATAACTACTATGTGCTTATTGTAAAATTTTTCGGATCAGCTCGCTATCTTTAGGTACACAAATTCTATCATGGAACATTAAGCAACCATCCGTACTCACTCGAAATTCAAAATTAATTCCTGATTCACACTTAGCTCTTTTAGCTAGTATTTCACTATCATTTCTTTGAGCCTCACATATTTGTTGAACAAATAGTGGTCTAGCTCTCAACTCGGCCAGTATAGCACCATCATCAGACAATGATAAACTCGTGCTCATAGTTCTCAAAGCATACAAGGATTTTCTACTTAACGCATCCACAACTACATTCACTTTCCCCGAGTGGTAATCGATCACTAGCTCGTAGTCTTTCAATAATTCAAGCCACCGTCGTTGCCATAAATTTAATTCCTTTTGATTCATCAAGTACTTCAAACTCTTATGATCTATGAAGATTCGACACTTCTCACCATATAAGTAATGTCGCCAAACCTTTAACGCGAAAACAATTACGGCCAATTCCAAGTCATGAGTCGGATAATTCTTCTCATGTGGTTTTAGCTGTCTCGAGGCGTAAGTGACCACCTTACCCTCTTGCATCAACACACAACCAAGACCATTTAACGACGCATCACTGTAGACTATAAACTCTTTTTCTGACTCAGGTTGTACCAAAATTGGTGCCTCTGTCAACAACATTTTCAATCTCTCGAAACTCTGTTGGCATTTTTCAGTCCATTCAAACTTAACATCCTTATGCAATAGTTTCATCATCGGAGTAGCAATCATAGAGAATTCCTTCACAAATTACCTATAGTACCCCGCTAAGCCTAAAAAGCTTTTGACTTCTGTCATGTTCCTCAGCGGTTTCCATTCCACAATAGCCGAGACCTTTCCCGGATCAACCCTAATATTTTCACCTGACACAATATATCGTAGAAATCCTACTTCTCGAAGCCAAAATTCGTGCTTACTAAATTTAGTATATAATTGCTTGTCCTTAAAATCTGTAAGACAATCCTCAAATGCTCCGTATGATCACTCTCGTCTCGAGAGTAAACCAATATGTCATCAATAAAGACAACCACGAACTTATCCAAATACGGTCAAAAAACACGGTTCATTAAGTCCATAAAAATAGCAGGAGCATTCGTTAAACCGAATGGTATGACCAGAAACTCATAATGGCCATACCTCTTCCTGAATGCTGTCTTCAGCACATCTTGTTCCTTGACCCTCAACTGGTAATAATCGGACCTCAATTTAATCTTGAAGAACTCCGTAGCTCCCTTCAGTTGATCGAATAGATCATCTATCCTCGGTGAAGGATATTTGTTCTTCACAGTTACTTTGTTGAGCTATCTGTAGCCTATGTACAATTTTATCGACCCATCTTTCTTTTTCACAAATAGTACCGAAGCACCCCATGGTGAATAGCTCAGTCTTACAAAACCCTTATCCGTCAACTCTTGCAACTGAACTTCCAGTTCTTTTAACTCTAGCGGGGCCATCCTATACGGAGCGATAGAAATAGGTGTCATTCCCGGAACTAACTCAATCCCAAACTCAACCTCTCTAATTAGAGGTAATCCAGGCAACTCTTTCGGGAATATAGCTAGATACTCACATACAACTAGTACTGTTTCAATCTTTACTTCAGACTCTTAAGTGTTTAATACAAAAGCGAGATAAGATTCGTACCCTTTTCTCAGATATTTCTCAACTATCATGGAAGAAATCATCGCTGGTGAACTATCGACTCACGATTCAAATTTTAATAACATCCCCATTTTCACATTTCAATTCAATAAATTTATTACCACAATTTACTAAAACACTATGGGCAGTCAACCAATCCATACAAAGAATCAAATCAAATTCATCAAACGGAAACAACATAAGGTTTGCCGGAAAACAATGACCCTAATTGTCAAAGGACAGTTTCTACACAGCTTGTCAACTAACACATGTTTACCTAGTGGGTTTGACACTTTTACCACAATTTTAGTAGACTCAACAGTCATACTCAAACTAGATGCCAATATCATACAAATATAAGAATGAGTTGATCCCGGATCAATCAAAGTAATAACAGAGGTGCCATAAAGAGAGAATGTACCCGTTATTACATCCGGTGATGATGCCTCTTCTCGAGTGCGAATAGCATAAGTTCTTGCTGGCGCTCGACCCTTTGACCTCACAGTAGTGTCTCGTGATACACTTCTACCACTAGTTCTACCTCCCGGGTTCTTTTGTGGCCTACCTCTAAAGGATGCACTACTTGATCTTATCTCTTGCTTCTTCTCCTTATCATCCCTTTCAGGATAGTTTCGGATGAAATGGTCGGGGATCCACACTTATAACAATTTTGATTGTTTCCCCAACACTCTCCAGTGTGATGTCTGCCACAACTTGAGACTCTGGTTTGGACTTTGGATTGCCCACATTTGCCATTGAGGTGGCCTAAACTCTTGAACCCGAATACGTATTGCCTCACTCTTTTTGCGAATACTCAGCTGATGTAGTCATCCGAGGGTTCACTTCCCTGGACCTCTTCGATTGAGCTTGGTACGATTTGCTCATCGGCCTCTTCCTCGCATCCCGAGCCTCACTCAGGGCTTTCCTCTTTTCCTTACTCAATTCTTTGGCCTTACTAGCCCTGTCCACCAATATCACAAATTCTTTTAACTCTAGAATCCTGACTAAAAGTCTAACGTCTTCATTCAACCCATCTTAAAATCTTTTGCATAAGGTAGCTTCCGTGGATACACATTCTTGCGCATACTTATTGAGCCTAACAAATTCGCGCTCATATTCTACCACAATCATTTTTCCTTGCTTTAACTCAAAGAATTCTTTTGGTTTCTGGTCTACAAATTGTTGACTTATATACTTCTTTCGGAACTCTTCCAAGAAGAAGTCCCACGTTACCCTCTCTTTAGGAACCACTGATATCAACGTTTTTCACCAATGGTATGCCGAGTCCCTAAGCAAAGATAATAGTGCATTTCAAGCTCTCCTCGGTTGTACAAGAGAGTTCATCAAAAACCTTCATTGAGTTCTCTAGCCAGAACTCTGCTCGCTTAGGGTCATCATCTATATTAGCTCAAAAATCCTCAGCCCCTTGCTTCGGAATTCTGTCTACCTGGGGCTCAGTTGTCCTCACTACTTCTATACCTTGGGAAGCCGCAAGAACTGGCTGAGGTATAGGAGGAGGTGGAGGAGGTTGAGCATTGGGGTTTGCTCGTACATACTCAGTGTACCAGTTACTCATCATTTGGAGAAAGACTTCCCAAGCCTCATCTCTTTGACTCCTAGTCTCGGCTTCACTCTGCACAGGCGCGGTCCCTTGTGCGGGAGCCAGTGCATTACTAGCTGCATCATCAGCAACCGACTAGTCGGGATCCATATACTACATAGAACAAATTCATCAAAAGCCACCACATTATCATTATACACTTATGGCATGTATAGCTAGACTCTTACACACGCTACGGTAGTCCTAGAATCGACTAAACCATAGCTCTGATACCACTAAATGTAACGCCTTTACCCATGTTCTACGTCGAAACCGTGCTCAAGCGTTACTTTAATAAAATTCTCATGACCGCCACTTAGGCCCATATAACTACTCTCTCTTAACACCTTAACAACGTCATTATTCTCATACACACGAGAACACTCGAGACTATACCGGAACTTTTTCAAATTTTACAAAATTTTTCTCTTTTATACAGGACTCACACGCCCGTGTAAAATTAGACACGCCCGTGCGTAGATACACACACGCCCATGCTTCACAACCCTGGTGAATTTTGACTACACACACACAGTCTCTAAGCCTAGTCACACGCCCGTGTTTGACACTCGTGGACGATGCTGACTTGGGTCACACGACCTGGACGCACGCCTATGTAGTTGGTCCATGATCGCCTCTGACTAGATCCCCATGGCCTAGGCATGCCCGTGTGCTTCAACCGTGTCACCATTCATATTCTAATTTCAAGGTGTAGACTTCACACGGCCTGGGCACATGCCCATAACTGGATCGTGTGTCACACACGGCCTAGACACACGGCCGTGTACCTACCCATGTGGACAAGAACAAGGCTATTTGTCGAGCTCCTTGCACGCCTATAACTTACTCTACATGAATCTATTCAACATACTAATAAACATCTCATAATTTCTATATGAATTCCCATAGATGACTTTGAAATTTCATAATTAGTAAAATGAGCCAACATTCATGGCAATTTACAAAATAAATATCTTAGCAAGAGCCAATACACCTTTGGTCAAAATAACAAAATAATCTAACTAGTCTAGCCCCTATACATGCCATTTACAAAATTACTAAGTCTAATTATACCGAAGTGAGCAGTAGTGTGGGCGGTCTCCTGGTTATCGACGTATTCCGGCTAGGCTTTTGAACTCTATAAAACAAGGGAAAGAAAGGGGAGTGAGCTTAAAGCTTAGTAAGTTTACATGTAAACAGTACAACATTTTAACGTGTATTAAACACTCTCATAGCATTATTTACTATGCAAAAAACAATTTACATTCAAGATCATGCTTACTCACTTCCTCCATTCATATATTCCAACCACATCACTAGTATAATGCATACATTCATTAACGGTTCCCCTACACTTAGCATCACAAGGTCACATAATACAACGCATCACTCTATCATAATACATTACTCATAGTCGCATTACTCTGTGGTTTCGCACTTAGCCCACCATCAGTCTTTATTAGGGTGGTATCGCACATAGCCCACCAAAGGATTAGCTACGGTGGTATCGCACACATCCCACCAAAGGATTAGCTATGGTGGTATCGCACATACCCCACCAAAGGATTAGCTACGGTGGTATCGCACACAGCCCATCGTAATTAAGCAACAAGGTGGTATCGCACTTAGCCCACCATCAAGGTTTGATATAACACACTTACATATCCATTCAATCATTCATACTAGAGTTATTAAATAACTACCACTTTCTATCTACTTGAATCATACTTGTTCTTAATTATGCTATACGCTAATTAACAACAATAATGTGCATATAAAATGCATCATTTACACGTAAACTTACCTCGGTGCAAAATGTGTTGATTTGCGATTTACTCCGTAATCTTGCCTTTTTCCCGGTCAAGGTTAATCCCGCATTCTTCTTGATCTATAACAATAAAATTCATCAATTTAAAACATTTCACGATCATAACGCACCAAAATCTACACTTAGGCAAAAATGACCATTTTGCCCTTATACTATGACAAAATTATAATTTTGCCCCTAAGCTTGTGAATCATTTTCACCGCATTTTCTAAATAAACAAGCATAGATGAACATTTATTTCTCTTACAACTACTCACCATTCTAACTATTTCATGCATTTATGATACAGATTAAATCTTTGCATTCAAGCCCTATTTAGGTGTTTTCATGTTAACACCATTCATAAAAGTTGTTTCTCACCTCCTTAACATTCATTTTCTTCCATAAAAACTCAGCTAGCAACATAAATAATCTCATTGAAAGTCCCTAGACTTTCAACCATATCTCAAATTAGTCTCCCCATTAACTAGCTTAAGCTTTGGGGACTCCAAAAACACAAAAATCATCAATTAAAACCACCTAAATCACTTACTAGCAAAGAGATGGCTTAGCTGAAATTTTGAACTCCCAAATTCCCTATTTCCTTTTCAATTTTCGGTAGAAAGAGATGAATGAATAGTAAAAGATGATAGTTTTTCTCTTCCCTTTATTTTATTCATCTTTTCTCACCTAACCCATCCAATTTTGACCAAAAATTAAATGCTCTTGTCTCCCCTATGCACATGGCCGACCATCACTAGGTAAATGGCGTGTTCGTATTCGTGTATTTAATTACAAGACGTTGAATTTCTCGATCGTCCAATTTCAGTATTATTTCAAGTTGAAATTCAAAATGAAATTGTAAGTAATGGAAAATAAGTTGAATGAAAATAACAAATAAGGTTTTGGAAGGATGACTTGTACGAATTAAGCACTTATAAAAGAACCAACTATATATATAATCGTGACCCAATTTCTATATAGTGAAATAACAAACAAGTCTTTGAAGAAGAAGTAAACTGTGACCTACTATTTAGCAAAATAAGAACCAACAGTATGTTAGAACACGACACTTCAGAACAAAGAAAGAAAGGATGAAAGTGATAAGTTTAGAAAAGAAATGGTTTGATGCCACAAGAAGAACCTTAATAAGTCCAAGTAAGTTAGACCAAGAACAAAGAGATAGAATTCTCACACAAAACTCAAAAAAATTCAAATTCAACATTCATTATCTTACAAAGGCTCTTTTCAAAAATTATTTATAGGCAGCATTGTGACTATTCAAATGCCTATGTGAGACCTTTCATCTTCAGAAATTAACTAAGGTTATTACAAGCATTAATTTCGTTTGAAACTCATGTAAGAAAGCCAATGAGTCATGTTTCTTCATTGGAATCTGATGTTGTTGAAAAGGCATATCAATTCTCCTTAATGAAGACTTAAAGTATCCTTAATGTGTTTGATTGATGTCCCTTCAGCTCCCTTGTAACCACATGGTAAAAGCTTGTGTAAAATCCTCTTGAATGGCACCATGATAAAGACTTAAGACTCCAAAAACGTTCAGACTTGAAGAGTCTCTTTTGGTCCATTAAATAGCTTCCTTAGTGTTCTTTTAAAAGCTTGAAACTGTCTAACTTTAAAGAGTCTTTAATCATATGAAAAGTCACCTGCAAAATAGATATTTAAGATTAAATAATAACTTAAAACACTAATAAAAACAACATATTTAATAACTCTCATGCACACAAATTAAATGAACATGCAACTTAAATCACCTTATTTAAAATGAAAATAAACACACTTTAATTTATGTAGTAAAAAGTAACCAAATTAAATAACATACTTATATAAACAAACTCAAACATATTTAACAACTAAGATGCTTAAATGCATGGTTTAAGATGCAAACTAAATGAACAGATGAGTTACTTAATGCATGACTTAATTTAATTATGCAAACTTTAACTAACATGAGAGTTACATAAAGCATGTCATAATTTATGATGCAAACTTAACTAACATGAGAGTTACATAATGCATGACTTTATTTAATGCAAAACATATAATGCATGTCATAATTAAAAAATGCAAACACTTAATGATCAAGACATAATTAAAATCTGTAGAATCAATTAAATTAAACAATAGCGACATGCAAAACATTACATGGACTTCGGATGTTATTTTGGGTCCAATAAGGGTTGGGCATCTCATGTTCAGCCCAAACTTGCTAACTAGGCCCATCATTGCCTCTTTAAATTTCTTTGATCTAGCACGTGTTATAACCTCGATGAGAATTTCAATTGGATCCTCTCTTGAAATGAGCAACTTGGAGTTTGGTCCACATAATAAACTCAAATGCACTTTAATCGTTCCCGTGCATGTATCAACACCAATTGATCCAAATGTAAAATTTGGAAATAAAGAAGGTCGATTAGTTGATAAAGGGCAGTACCAAAGATTAGTCGGTAAGTTAATTTACTTATCACATATAAGGCCAGACATAGCTTTTGCAGTGAGCTTAGTGAGTCAATTTATGCACTCCCCAATGGAGGAACATGAAGAAGCAGTGTTTCGGATTCTGAGATACTTGAAGAGTTCACCTAGAAAGGGCTTATCCTTTAAGAAATCTGAACAAAGAGGAATTGAAGCTTATACAGATGCAGATTGGGCAAGCTCAATAATAGATAGAAGATCTACATCAGGATACTGCACATTTTTTTAGGGAAACCTTATGACTTGGCGAAGCAAAAAACAAAATGTTGTAGCAAGAAGTAGTGCAGAGGCTGAGTTTAGATTAATGGCTCAAGGAATTTGTGAGATGATGTGGTTAAAAATAATTATGGAAGAGCTGAAGAAACCAATAACTTCACCAATGAAGTTGTAATGTGATAGCAAAGCTGCCATTAGTATTGCTCACAACCCAGTTCAGCATGACAGAACTAAACATGTTGAGATTGATAGACACTTTATCAAGGAGAAGATCGAAGAAGGCCAAGTGTGCATGCCATTTGTTTCTTCAAAACAACGGATTGCTGACATACTTACCAAATGGCTCTCTAAGACAAGCTTTGATTTTCTTGTAAGCAAGTTGGGCATGATTGATATATATGCACCAACTTGAGGGAGGGTGTTGAAATATGTGAAACCCATATATTTTGGGGATATATTTTAAAGTTATTTAGGTAGATAAATCTTATTTAGGTAGATATATCTTAGAATAAATCATTTGATATATTCTAGGAATATTTTATTTTATCTTTTAGTAGTTTATTAGAATAAGGGAATTATTTCCCCAATTAAGTTATGACTCTTTTCTCTATTTAAAGTTGTTTAGTTAATAAAAGACAGAACAATTTTATTAAATGTTCTCTTGAAAACTTTCATTGAGTTGGCTGAGTGCTTGAATTGGATGTTGTTGGGAGGGAAAATATGATTAATTGTATAATTTGGAATGGTTTTGGTATGAGTTGATTATAGGTATGGCTTGAAATAGGTACCAAATGCATATTTTGAACTTTAACTCATGAGGTATCAATACCAAGGGAAAGGTACTGATACTTCAATGATTTTCCTTATTTTTTTGAAACATCGAATCTCAACACGGTATCGATATCAGACTAAAGTATCGATACTTATATCAGAGTACCAATACTTTTCAAGGGTATCAATACATTTGATCTTTGTTTGGTTTTTACAAAAGAAATTGAATCTTAAAACGGTATCGATACTTAAATAGGTATCTATACCATATAACCAGTATCGATACCGAGAATTAAATGAAGAATTTTTAAACATTGAGGCTAAAAACAATATCGTTTCCTACCCAAGGGTATCAATACCTGTTATGTAATTTTGAAAAATCTGCAAATAGGTCTTACTTCATGCTCAGGTCATAAGAGCTTTCATAAGCTCGATTAAAGCTCAGTTTCAACTCGATTAAAGCTTAGTTTCAATTTATATCATAACGTGTATGAATTTATAATATGATTGGATGTATTAATGACTTATCTACAGAGAAATCAACAATAGTTTCTCCGGAAACAGATGTGATATTTCGTAGCTCGGACATGGTGATCGAGTCGGGTGAGGGGTGTTACATTTAGTAAATATAATTTTTTATATGTGAAATATTTATTTTTTCCACCTACATTATGGGTATGGTATATTCTAATATTATAAAATCAAATAATTATTTCAAATATCATAATTATTTTTACATGTGAAATATTTCAAAAATTATTTCAAATATCATTATTTTTATATGTGAAATATTTCAAATAATTAATTCAAATATCAATATTTTTTCACTGCATTGCAGTATGGTAAATTCTAATATTATAAAATAACTATTTAAAATACACATATAAAAATATATAATACTAAATTTCGCTAAACCCATGATATGGATGAAAAAAATTTCACATATAAAATTATATTTACTAAAATAGTTATATTTGAAATAGTTAATTGATTTTATATATTAGATTTATCATACCCACAATCTACATGAAGAAAATAAATTTTAACATATAAAATTATATATAAAAATATATAAATAAATTAGTTGATGTTTTAAAAATAAAATATATTTAATATAATGATATATATAAAAATTATTTTCATTATATAATTACATATTTATTAATTTGTTTAAATATAAAAAATTAATTGAAAATAAAATAAAAATTTAAAAACATGTTTGTTAATTAAAAATTTGAAAATAACATTATTATTAATTAAAAATAATTTTTTTTGAATAATTTATTGGAAAAAAACCCAAATAAACATGAAAAATGATTGAATGAAACAATTACGCCACGTCATCTATATCCCTTTCCAATAGATTTATGCCACATCAGTATTTTTATCCTGAAAAAAATTAAATCTAAATTAAAATCCTGAAATTCAGGATAAAATGCTGAAATTTAGGATAAAAATACTAATGTGCATAATCTATTGGAAAGAGATACAGATGACATGACATCACTGTTTTATTCAATCCTTTCCCAATAAACATTTAGTGGAAGGGATTTGAATTTAAAATCTAATGGCAGAAAATACAAGCATTTACTCAACATGTAAAAAAAAAAAAAACTAAACTATTAAAAGAAAACACGCGCGTTTTATCATCACTCTCAAAATCAATTTATTTTCCTAAATAATGTGAAAAATGGTTTTTTTTTTTTTAAATTGGCATTTTTCATTAATTTTGCCAAAAAATAAGCATAACTTGAATAATTGTGCAGTGTGGTAGAGTTTGATTCCAAATAGGCTAGCCAACAACTTTTTACATAAATCACACACCAAAAGTTAGGGCAAGTAAACGCGATCTTCATGTATGCAGCTTTTTTTTATTCCTTGTCTTACTCTGATTGTAACAAAATTCTAAATCTCATTAAGCCTGCCTAATCTTTCTGTTCGTCCTTCATTTTCCTTTCACAATATTGCTCCATTTTGATACGAATAAATCAAGTTTAAACGACTAACAAGAATTTTTATCTCCTCCATTTATAATTGCTAGAGACAAAGTCCAAGTGTAGAAACTTGACTCCACAATGATCACAATGTAAATATAGAAAGTCGATTGTTTTCTACATTACACAGATTCGAGATGAATTAGTAGCTGTGGGAAAATACATATAATCTGTCTTAATGCAATCCATCTTGGAAGGAGTTGGAAAATGACAACTAAAGTATCTCCACTTTCCTTACTACAATCATAAATGATACACCAAGTTGATGTTCCTTTCAGTCGATTCTTCATCAATTTCGTGTTTAGCAGACCCCTGCAGCTTTTCCATGCCTGAAATTTTTGAATGGATATATATTTTTGATAAGATTATAAACGGATTTTTCTATGGGAGGATTATAATCCTTTAAAGATTCTTAAAAGGTTATATCTTCACAGGTCAAGAGATTCATTTTTGACAATGTTCTACAAATGATTGCAGGTTGAAGAACAGAATAGCCTCAGTGTCATCAAAGGGAAATCCCCAAATTTAAGGAACAGAAAATGCCACCGTAAAGCGACTGAGCTAAACCCAGTCCCCAAAGTTTGGAATTTTAGCTTTTCCTTTCCACAAAAGATTCCATTTCTCTCTTGATCAAATTTTAGTTTTTAGAAGCATTGGAATGCTACTCAGAAATTTAAAGGACTGCATCAACTGTAATGAATCTAAATCCAATTTTTGCAAATTAAGCTCCTACACAACCAAATAGCTCAATTCATAAATAATTGTTGATAGTTGCACCATTTTCGGGCAACAATGAAACTTTTCAATCACGAAGAAGCTCTTCGGAGTCGTAATCGGATGCGGAGATGTCCGAGTCTTGGAACTCAACCCCAGACAGAGGCTCATTCTTCTTTGGGGAAGGTGCAATAGATGCCAGCCAAGATGGTGAGAAAGGTAAATCAGCTTCAAAACATTCCTGGAACAACAATATCAGCTCAAGCCTTTTCACCACATCCGCCATTGATGGTCGTTCACTTCCACGTTCGTTTGAGCATTTATACGCTATATCAGCGTATGCTTTTAGACAATCTGGTGCCACCTCAACCTTCATGCGAGGATCCATGATTTCACCAACCCTATCATCTTCTACGCACTGTCTCCACCATTGCATTACGTTTATCCCTTGTTCCTCTAGTATGCTTCTTTCCATTGGTTTTCTTGCAGATAAAACCTCAAACAAAACAACCCCAAAGCTATAAACATCAGATTTCAGTGTGAGAAGACCACTCACAATATATTCAGGGTCTATATACCCCAGAGTGCCACATATGACGGTGCTGACACGACTATCCGAATCTGACAACCTTGTTGGCACCATCTTGGAAAAGTTGAAGTCGGAAATCTTAGCAAACCAATTATTGTCTAGAAGAATGTTGGAAGGTTTAATGGCCCTGTGGATGATCAAGGGGTTACCTGAATGTAAGAACTCTATTCCACGGGCAGCTCCAATGCAAATTTCAAGCCTTTTTTTCCAAGATAACAGGGTCTTTGAGTCGTTTTTGCTATGAAGTTGGCCATGGAGGGTTCCATGGGGCATATATTCAAACACAGTATACCTATGGGATCCCTGGATGCAGTAACCGATGAGAGAAAGGACATTAGGGTGATCTCGCTTCCATGGCAATTCCATCTCGCTCAGAAAATACCGGTCGCTAATGAGTGAATTATTATCATACATCTTGATAGCAACCGTTTCATTAAAGCCGCCATTGATGAAACCCTTGTAAACACTATAATGACTATCTTGGCCTATTTTCAACCCAAAGTTGTCGGTTGCAAGGCGGAGCTCTTTAAGTGTAAACCTTCGATATAGTCTGGTCCATGGTGGCGAATCTTCGTTGGGTTTCTTTGCTTTTCTCCAGAAAGAGAAGAAATTAGGAAAAGGGTGTTTGGCTGAGTAAGGATCGGGAGATTTTGATGCAACCATATCGATGGAGAGCAATAAAAACTCTGAGAAAATAGCAGACCCAAAAGAGCAAAGGAAGAAATCGTGGACAATCTTATGGAAACCGGAAAAACCTCAGAATTGTGTTTCTGTATCGTGTTTTTCAGAGATTGATTTCTCGCGACCAGACAGCAGTTGAATTGCATTTTTCAACAACCATTGCTTCGGTTTTTTCTTTCTGGGGATAAAACTTTCAAGTGGAAAACCCCTTGCCCCTAATTTCTGAGAGTTTTTACTGTGAGCTCCGGAGATAAAATATTTGGAAAAGTTTAAACCGCGAGTATTTAGATTAAAATATAAATCCAAAAAAGGGTTTGATAAAAAATGAAAATCAGTTTTTTAAATAGTTAAGGTTTCGGGTAAATTTTGTTTGATACGAGTTTAATTTGAATTTGTAAAATAGAAAAACTGCTAATGTATTTTGGTGTTGTTTTCATTTCATTTCGTTATTATATTATTATTATATTATTATTATTATTATTTAAATATTATATAACTATTATTTTATTTTATTATTATTTTTGAGACATTTGCTTATTGAATTTATATTTATTTTAGTATTAGTTAAGCATAAATATTTTTAATTTTATTTTCGACTTGTTGAGAAATATTTATTTTAATATTTTTAATATAGTTGATATATTATAATGTTTTAATTTATTTTATATAAAATAATATTATAAAAAATTTAATACAAGCTAGCTTTAGGCGAATTTGAGTTTTAGCATTTTTTATCCAGGTCAAACTTTGAAAAAGTTTTAAACTCATTTTTCAAGCCAAGTCAAACTCAAATCTAAAAAATAACTTAAAATTCCATTGAGACCTGACCTGACCTAACCTATAATCACCTCGGTAAGGTGATATTTTAATAGCAAAATTCATAAAAGTTGTTTATGTGGGGTCCTATTTTTAGATTCAGAAAATTTTACCCTTAACAATACAAATAACTAAAATTTCAATTAATTTTAAAAAAAATTCCAGCATTTTATCTATTAATAATTTTAAACCAAAGTTTTATATACAATTTAAAAACATTTTAAATAATTTCCTATTTTGAATTTTAATTAATATATTTAAATATAAAATAAAATATATATATTAAAATTATAGAATTGAGTATATAATTATAAAAATTGAAAAATAGATGGAAAATTGGAATTTAAATGGTTTATATAGGTTTCAAATAAATTAAACACAAATTAATATGTTTTAAAAGTCCATAACAAAATATGAAATTCTAAATGGAAATGTCAATCTGAAACTACAAATAATAATCTACAAGATTTAAATATTTTGAAAAACAAGAAGAATATTTTGTATGTGTATAATAATTATTTTGAATATACAAAATTTAAGAGAAACAAAATGATATAAAACAAATACCAAAATATTGTTTTGTTATCAGTTTACACAAGTTTATAAGGGAATGACAACTTTTTTATGAAATAGTCCAAAATCCTTAACACAATAACTAAGCAAAATCGAATACAAGTGAGATGGGGTAACTCCCCTCTTGAAAATGGTTTTCCATTTGCTGACCGATGGAAACCAAGGGCACTATGATCGGAAAATCCATCGTTGAGGGTTGCATAATGATAAGGTGGTGCTTGAATAAATTTGAAAGTTTTACAATACAAGGGAGATTCCCAAATCCCAAGCTCTTTTGGTACCCATTATTGATTTTTGTGTTTTGTTATTAGTCTACACAAGCTTATGTAGGAATAACAACTTCCTTGAAGGAGTCTAATATCCCTAACGCAATAACCTAATATCTCGGTGTTACACAATCTTCTAACGTGAAATTGAATAGAGTAAGATGGGACAATTCCTTTTTGGAAATGGTTTTCCACTTGCTGACCGATGGTAATCAAGCGCATTGCAACCAAAAAATCCATTGTTAAGGGTTGCACAATGATATGGTGGTGCTTGAATAAATTTGAAAGTTTTACAAAGGAGATTTTTGTGTTTTGTTATCAGCCTACATAAGCTTATTTGGGAATAACAACTTCATTGAAGGAGTCCAATATCCCTAACGCAATAGCCAAATATCTAGGTATTACACAATCTTCTAATGCAAAACCAAATATGAGTAACGGGGCAACTCTCCTCTTGAAGTTTCAAGAGAGTTATAAAAGTTGAAGGCCATGTTGATAGAAGCATCGATCTTGACCTTACCTGAATCAGGGAAGGAATTTATGGTATTCAGTGATACTTCGTTGAATGGCTTAGGTTGTGTCCTAATGCAGGATGATAAAGTAATTGTGTATGCATCTTGACAGTTAAAATCACATGAATGCAATTACCCGACGCTCGATTTAAAGCTGGTCATTGTGATGTTTGCTCAAAAGATCTGGAGACACTGCTTGTATGGTGAAAGGTGTCATATTTATACAGATCATACGAATATCTTCTCTTTCAAAAGGAGCTAAATCTGAGACAAAGTCATTGAATCAAATTGTTGAAAGATTGTGATTGTATAATTGATTACCATCTCGGGAAACCAAATGTTGTTGTTGATGATTTGACCTAGAAGTTGGCAATTGAATTGAGAGCAATGTTTGCTCAGTTAAGTATTTGCGATAATGATAACCTATTAGCTGAGTTAAAAATTAAGTAGTGTTCTTTGAACAAATAAGAGAGGAGCAATATGCCAAAGCTAAGTTAGTAGAGAAAATAAAGCTTGCTCAGCAAGGTGATAATGAAAGTTTCAGGATTGATGTGAATTATTGCATTCGATTCCAAAATCAAATCTGTGTTCCTGATAATGTTGAACTGAAAAGAATAATTCTGCACGAAGCTCACGATGGTTCTTTCGCTATGCACCATGGGGGTGCAAAATGTATCGTGAATTGTAAGAAGTGTATTAGTGGCCCGTAATGAAAAGAGAGATTGTTAAATGTGTTGCAAAATCTTTAACCTGCTAGTGGGTAAACCATTGGGTTGCTTCAACCTATTTCAGTTCTAGTGCAGGAGTGGGAAAAATTACAATAGATTTTGTAGTTGGTCTACCGACATCACCGAGTAAAAGAAATACTATTTGGGTGATAGTGGATTGATTAACGAAATCTGCTCATTTTCTGGCCTTGAGAACCAATTGGTCACTCCTGAAATTGTTTGAAGTGTAACACCCCAAACCCGGTCTATGCGTCGAGACTAGATTTGGTTTGTTACATGATTCGTGCTATTCTTAAATCTGTAATGAGTTGAAAACTACTTTTTATACATGTGGTTTAAAATTTGAAGAGTATTTGATTTTGATAAATATTTGAAACATTAGTTGAAAATCATTGTATTATTAAAAACAGTTAAGAGATTTGTTAAAGAGTTAACAAATAAAAGAATTATTTATAAAAGAATTTCATATACTTGAAAACCCAAATTTATTTTTACAAAGCATCATATAATCATAGCCCATGATTTAAAAGTCCAAAATAAAGTTTAAATTCCAAACACACATAAAATCCATAAGTTATTTATAGAGGCCATTTATTACAACATCCCAAAATAGTAAAAATAATTATTAAAAGTTCAGAGTTTTAAATAACCCATATTTAGCAGTATGGCCTCCACGAAGTCATCCTCAGCCCAAGTCCACATCAGTTTCCATTACCTGAGATGGAAAGAAATTAAAGGGGTGAGTTACTTAGAACTCAGTGTGTAACTCACTTACCACCATTATTGGGCCAGATTGTCAAGATATTATGCTGGGCTTGAACCCAATCCAGAATTCAACAATATATCATGAATTTAAAATAATTAATAATGCATGAACAATGAAATTCCCAACCCAAACCTAAAATCCATCCGCTAACACCCCGTACCAACCATCACACACGTGGGGATCAAGTCAACCCACCCCGCCATCACACCAATCGTAGGCATTAAGCCTTTTTATAATTGTGGCATAGCCACCTAACTAGAGGCAATAAGTCGATATTGTGGCGAAACCATCAACTAGAGGCAATAAGCCGATATTGTAAGCGAAACCACCGAACTAGAGGCAATAAGCCGATATTGTGGCAATCGGCCATTCTTCTCTTCATATATCCCACCCATGCAATTATACATGTACTTTAAAATATAAAATTTATTAACCATACATAACATGGTGGGTTTATCAATAACATTTCATTTGGCCCTTAATTAAATCAATTTGTCCATTTAGCAATTTAGTGGGCTTTGGCCCATTTACCAAACTAGAGTATTTTGGCTAAATTTTAACGAACTAGAGTGTTTTGGCCCGATTTATCGAACTAGAGTATTTTCGGCCCATTTTCACGAACTAGAGTATTTACGGCCCATTTTCACGAACTAGAGTATTTACTACCATTTTCATGAACTAGAGTATTTACGGCCCATTTTCACGAACTAGAGTATTTACGGAATAACAATTAATATCTCGAGGGCGTTTTCGTAATTTTCACGATTTTGTCGTTTTTACGTATTTTTGTCAAATATCATTTTTTTACGTTTTTACCGATCTAATCGTTTTTACGATTTACTTCCATACGAAATTTGACATCCAACCAAAAATAATGAGTGTGAAAATTACACACCTCGATACCGTGAGTACTAACCCTTCGCTCCTCAAGACTTAAAACATATTTTGATTCGTTAGTCAACTAACTCGTAAAATAAATCTTAATCGATAATGGATCCAAAATCTTACCCTCTTGATTTTGAATCACTTCGATTTTCGGTTTTACCTCGCTTATCGATTCACTAGCCGAGAATCCACCAACGATAACGACTCAGAGGTTCGTACTACTTGAATAATGGACTTCTTTGAAGATGGCCCAACCCGTGGAAAATCCCTGATGCCAAAACCGCTCTTCGTTTGAATGGGGATTTACTGATCCACCCTCTTACGATAACTCGAACACCGCCTTTTCTTCCCTATTTTGACGGTCTTCAAGATCCAAAGGAATTTAGTTAGATCTAAAATAATATCAATAATACTAGAGATTTTAAAGAGTAGGATTTCCTTACCAAAATAAAACGTTTCCAACGCTTCTCCCGATCACTTGAATTCGATCTCGTTATTGCACTAAATAATAATAACGAAAAGAACGTTATTAGAATGAACGTTATATTGATTCTAAAAGTCCTTCAAATCACAATTACCATTCGCCATAGTACCTTAATAAATCGAAAATGGAAAGAACCCTTACCTATAATCCACGGTCGTAAAGAAGGAATGGAGAATGGTGTCTAAATGATGAAGGGTTCGGCTATGTATGATCAAGGAAAAGAAGAGAAAAATATTTGGTTTATAGGCACAATAACATTCGGCCAAGAGAGTGAAGATGGAGAGAATTTTCGATTGGAAAAGAAATAATATAAGAACGAAAGGATGATGGTGAAGTTGTTTTGATTTCAAGGAGATTAGAAGAAAAGAAAAGAAAAATATGAACTTTAGGTGCTTGGTATATTCTACCATGGCAAAAGAAAAGAAAAGATGTTTCTTTTGGTATAGATGATTTCGCACAAGAAGAAAAGGCACAAAGAATTTGCTAGCAAGATAAGCAAAAGGAATGACCAAATGGTCACAAAATTTTGGCTTTGCCAAATGCAATATTCGGCCAAGAGGGATGTTGAAAGGAGAAAACAAAGAAAAATCTGCACAATGTGCAAAGAATGACCAAAGAGAAAAGGATGAGATTTTTAGCCAAACTAACAAAATTTTGGCTCCCTCCCCTTACCAATATTGCCGTCCAAAGACATGGTCAAATGGCCATGATTTCTTTCCAAATTTTCCCTTGATATGTGCCTTATGTTCCCCTATCTTTCCTTAAACCTTTGATTCCATGCCATAAGTTAGTTGTTACCTTAATCCATTGATACACTAACCAAAAATACATGGTCAACACCTTCCTTATATGTCCCTTGCCGACACTTCCTAGTCATGAGCGAAAATTAAAAGCAAAAATTTATTTAGGTGTCATACAAGGGATTCAACCTCTTCCTCTTACTTGAACCCATGCGCCAACTCCACCTTACCATATGCTCAACTTATGACACTTTTTAGCACATAATTTAGCTTAAGTCTTAATCACCTTTGTTTCACTTCCATAATTCTCAATTTAATAAATTTTATTCCTTCTTCAAATTATGCTTTACCTCTCAAAGACTTCAATAAGCACCAAATTAAAATAAAAGATTTTTCCTTTAAAAATCTAAACACCAAAATCATGCAAATTTAAATACTCAGATTTTTAGGGTGTTACATGAAGTATATTTTCACAATATAGTTAGACTTCATGATGTGTCTGTGTCTATTATTGTAACACCCCTTGCCCATATTTGAGCCGAAACAAGGTTTGACGCATTACATAACTAATCTTTCTTAAATATCTAGAATAGGGTTATAAAAATTTAATTTAACACTATCGCTTGCACATAATTGGCCTAAGAGGCCCTAAACACACTTCCGAAAGGTATCGGGGTCTTTCCAAAAACTTTCGCGAGTTCAAAAAACTTTTTGACAGAACAGAGGCCACACACCCGTGTACCCCTAAAGCATGCTCGTGCTTTCACCCGTGGTCGATACTGACTAAATTCACACGGCTATGGCACGCCCGTGGCCCTGGCCCGTGTGTAAAACCTTAGCATTTTGACTTCTCCACACGGCCTATACACACGCCCGTGTACCCCAAACATGTGGTGATTTAAATCTCAAGTGCAAGTTGCAGACTTCACACGACCTGGGTGCACACCCATGTGTTGGCCTTGCCTTCCACATGGTCTATTCCCATGCCCATGTGTCAACTTATAGGGTCAATTGGTAGGCTATATACCAAGCCATTTCCACCCTAAAATGCACACATACACACTTCCATTCAAAATAATACAACTCCTATCCCATAAGCAAGCCTAAGGACCCATTCCAACATACAAGATAAATTAAGGGATAAACACTTCATGAATTCCATCTTCATTAAGCAAAAGAATTTGCCAAGTATTTGCCTAATTCATAAGGCCATTTACAAAATATCTCTTACAAACTTACAAAGCCAACATTTGGACCAACAATTACAACTTAAAAAAATACTCAAGTCCTATACATGCTATATTCAAAATAAGTCTAAAATTGTTATACTAAAGTGTTGTCGATAGCGTGATTTTCGAACTCCTGCGTCCACAATCCTCGAGTTATCTTGGCAATACTATAAGAAAGAAGGGCAACGAAAAAGGGGTAAGTATAAAGCTTAGTAAGTTGCATGGAAATAAATAGCAATAATAATGTTTATAAAATAACCCTCTACAGTGTTAGCTAACCGTACACGAGTCAAGACTTCTTGACATATAATTGCCCTTATCTAGCACATATCGTGCCACATATCGAAACCAATCCCACGTGACTCAATCACAAGTACCTATATTCACTTGTTCACATGACTTATATGTCATTTACATCTCTACTTCTTATTTCGTCTACTTATCCTACTGTCCACAAGGGATAATCAAAGACGCGTGTTTATCGTCACTACTGTACGTATAAAGCCAATGCGACATCCTCGAGGTGGTCTTACATGGAGTCACTTTTAGATGCCCATGCCATATCCCGAATATGGTCTTATATGGGATTACTTTTCATGTATCGATGCCATATCCCGGATATGGTCTTATACGATCTCTATATTCATTACCGAAGCCATATCCTAGATATGGTCTTATAGGGATTACTTCTCATGTATCGATGCCATATCCCGAATATGGTCTTATACGAGATTTCAACTCGGTGCCGAGGCCATGTCCCGGACATGGTCTTATACGGGACCTTATCTATTCATATCTCAATGATGTCATTTCTCTAATCAATATGGCCCATTAAGGCTTCAACATCTCATTCATATTAACTACTCATTTTAGTAATGCATCATTCATTAAATAAATGACAAGCATGTCTCAACATGCTAATAAAAATGTTGCTTAAATCACATACAACTTACTTCGATTTCAAAATGAGCTAGCTTGTTGATCTAGTCCGAGACTTTGTTCTTTCCCCGATCAAGGCGGGTCCTCGGTTCTTCTTGCTTTATAATAGCAATTTAACTCATTTTAATAACTATATTAGTAAAAGCATTTCAAAAATCATGTTTAGGTAAAATTACTATTTTGCCCCTAAACTTTGGCAAAATGACCATTTTGCCCCTAGGCTCGAAAATTAATTCTAATCACATTTCTACCTTCAACAAGCCTGGGTGAAAATTTAATACTCTTATAGCTATCACCAACACTCAACATTTCACATAATTAATACAAATTTGTAACCTTTTCATCAAGGTCCAATTAGGTGTTTCCAAGACAACACCTTTCACAAAAGTTGTTCATCTAACAACTAAGACTCAATTTCTTCCATAAAAATGCAGCAATTAACTAAGATAGTTCTCATGGTAGAACTCTAGACTTTTCACAATATTGCAGAATAGCCCACTTATTTGAAAGCTTAAGCTTTAGGGGTCCCAAGAGTACAATTATTTTCAAGAAAAAGTCACTAGAACACCTACTAATAAGGAGAGAAGCTTGATGAAAATTTGAGTTCAAAAACCTCTTAGTTTGTTGCCAATTTTTGGTGGAGAATAAGAGAGAAAAAAGATGATATCTTCTTTTTCTTTATTTTAATATAAAACACCAATTTAGTCCACCTAATATCAACAACTTTGACCAAATTTTGACACAATTGTTTCCTATGGCCGGCCATGCTATCTCTAGGGGTCTAATTGCCTTTTAAAGACCTCTAATTTATAATCTATGGCTATTTGGCACCTTTAGCTTATAGAATGGAACTTTCGCATTTAATACGATTTAGTCTTTTTTTCACGATTAAACACGAAATCACTAAAATTAAAGTACCAAAATTTTCATGCAAATATATATACTATCATGTTCTAACTCATAATATAACATGAAAATAAATTTTTCAAATCTCGGATTAGTGATCCCGAAATCACTATTCTGACTAGCCCCTAAATCGGGCTGTTACAATTCTCCCCCTTAAGGATTTTCGTCCTCGAAAATCTTACCAGTAAAAAGGTTAGGGTATTGGTTTCTCATCGATTCCTCGGACTCCCATGTAGCTTCTTCTATACCATGCCTTTACCATAGGACTTTCACTAGGGCTATACTTTTGTTCCTTAACTGCTTGACTTCACGAGCCAAAATTCTAACTGGTTCTTCACCATACGTCAAATCCGGTTGTATTTCTACCTCTGTCGGCACTAAGACATGTGAAGGATCTGAATGGTATCGGCGCAACATAGACACATGAAAGACATCGTGAATCTTTTCTAACTTAGGTGGTAAGGCTAATCGATAAGCTACCAGTCCTATTCTTTCAGTAATTTCATAAGGTCCGATAAAGCACGGACTCAATTTGCCCTTCCGGCCAAATCTAAGGACTTTTCTCCAAGGTGATACTTTCAAAAACACTTTATCATCGACTTTGAATTCTATCTCTTTCCTTTTTAAATCCGAATAGGACTTCTATCTATCTGAGGCGACTTTCAGGCAGTTACGTATCACTTTTACCTTCTCTTCGGTTTCTTTCACCAAGTCAACCCCGAGTATCTGTTTCTCTCTGAGTTCTGACCAATACAAGGGCATTCGACACTTACGCCCATACAATGCCTCGTAAGACGCCTTCTTCAAACTTGACTGAAAACTGTTGTTATAGGCGAATTCCACCAATAGTAAGTATTTCTCCCAACTACTGTGAAATTCCAAAGCACAACATCTAAGCATGTCTTCAAGTATCTGAATTACTCTCTCTGATTGTCCGTCAGTTTATGGATGGAAGGCAAAACTAAAACTCAATTTCGTGCCTAAAGCTTCTTGCAACTTTTTCCAAAATCGTGACGTGAATTTCGGATCTCTACCTGAAATGATTGACAACGGTACAATATGAAGTCTTACTATCTCAGACATGTACAAGTCTGCCAATTTATCAAGTGAATAGTCGACTCGCACTGGTAAAAAGTGGGCTAACTTAGTGAGTCTATCAACCACTACCCATACTGCATCTTTCCTCCTGGGCATCAACGGTAAGCCTGTCACAAAGTCCATAGTAACACGGTCCCACTTTTATTCAGGAATCGTAAGGGGCTGAAGTAAACCTGAAGGTACTTGATGTTCAGTCTTCACTTGCTGACAAATCAGGCATTTGGATATAAATTCGGAAATATCTTTCTTCATACCCAACCACCAATACCATCTCTTCAAATCATGGTACATCTTTATGTTGCTTGGGTGTAAATTCAAACATCCGCTATGCGCTTCATTGAAGATTTTGTGAATAAGCTCATCATTCCTGGGTATACAAATCCTATCTCGAAATGTCAGACATCCATCAGGATTTACTCGAAAATCTGACTCAACGTTCGACTCACATAAAACTCTCTTGGCTTGCAAACTGTTATCATCTCTCTGAGCTTCATGAATCTCTTGAAGGAACAATGGTTTAGCCCTCAACTCGGCTAAAATGGATCCATCATCTAACAAGGTCATCTGAGTACTCATGGCTTTTAGTAAAAATAATGATTTTCTGCTCAACGCGTCAACGACTACATTAGCCTTTCCCGGATGGTAGTCAATTATTAACTCATAATTCTTAATCAATTCTATCCACTTTCGTTGCCTCAAATTCAATTCTTTTTGGGTCGTCAAATACTTTAGGCTTTTATGGTCGGTGAAAATCTGGCTCTTTTCACCATATAAATGATGCCTCTAAATTTTCAACGCAAACATGATTGCGGCCAACTCTAAATCATGAGCCGGGTAGTTCTTCTCATGCGGCTTCAACTGTCTAGAGGTGTATGCAATCACTTTACCCTCTTGCATAAGTACACAACCCAATCCACTCAAAGACGCGCAACTATAAACCACAAATTCCCTTCTGGCTCAGGTTGCACCAAAACAGGAGCCTCAGTTAACAGTGTCTTCAGTTTCTCAAAACTCTGTTGACATTTCTCAGTCCAAAAAAACTTCGCATCTTTTTGCAAAAGTCTTGTCATTAGGGTAGCTATCATGGAAAACCCTTTGACAAAACGCCTATAATAGCCTGCTAGGCCTAGAAAACTCCTCACTTCAGTTACGTTCCTCGGCAGTTTCCATTCAACAATTACTGAAATCTTACTCGGATCGACTCTAATCCCATCTCCCGAGACAATATGCCCCAAAAATCCTTCTTCCTTGAGCCAAAATTCACTCTTACTGAATTTGGCATACAATTGTTTTTCTCTCAAAACTTGTAGAACCAAACTCAAATGCTCGGCATGATTGGTCTCATCTTGAGAGTAAATCAGTATATCGTTGATGAAGACCACAACAAATCTATCCAAGTACGGTCGAAAAATGCGATTCATCAAATCCATGAAGATCGCAGGGGAATTTGTTAGACCAAAAGGCATGACCAAAAATTTGTAGTGGCTGTACCTAGTTCTAAATGGGTTTTAGTATATTCGAGTCCTTAACTCTCAACTGATAGTACTCTGACCTCAGATCTATCTTGGAAAATACTGTAGCTCCCTTCAATTGATCAAATAGATCGCCGATCCTCGGTAACGAGTACTTATTCTTCACTGTAACCTTGTTGAGTTGCCGATAGTCTATACATAGTCTCATGGAACCGTCTTTCTTCTTCACGAATAGAACAGGAGCACCCCACAGAAAAAAACTCAGCCTCGTGAAACCCTTATCCGCCAATTCTTACAACTGTGCTTTTAGCTCTTTTAGCTCGGTTGGAGCCATTCTATATGGAGCAATAGAAATAGGGGCAGTAACTGAAACTAATTCAATCCCAAATTCAATCTCTCTATTCGGAGGTAGCCTTAGAAACTCTTCCGGGAAAACATCTAGGTACTTGCATCTATGGGTACTGACTCAATTTTCAATTCAATCTCTTTAGTGTTCAACACAAAGGCAAGATAAGCCTCATACCCCTTCCTTAGGTACTTCTTAGCCTACATGGTTGATATCACTATTGGTGACCTATCCGACTTATCTGATTCAACACAAATAAAATTGCCATTTTCATCTCTCAACTCAATATGCTTCTTCCCATAATTCACAATTACTCATGGGTAACTAACCAATCTATCCCGAGAATGACATCAAACTCGTCAAATGGTAATAACATAAGATCGACCAGGAAACAATGACCCTTAATCATTAAAGGACACCCTTTGCAAACTCTATCAACCAACATACACTTGCCTAGGGGATTTGACACTCTTATAATAAATTCAGCAGACTCTATAGGCATGTTCATGCTAGAGACTAATTTCATGCATATGTATGAATGGGTAGATCCCTGGTCAATTAAAGCTATAACACGAGTATTATGGAGAGAAAAGATACCCGTGATTACGTGGGGAAGATGCCACTTCACGAGCACGAATGGCATATGTCCTCGCCAGTTCTCTACCCTCGACTCTAGCAGCTTATTCTTTAGAAGGATTCTTGCTTCCCATCTCAATTCCCGAATTTCTCAAAGGTCTTCTCCTAGTGGTACTTCCTGATTTTTTATTTTGAGGCTTTTCTTTCTCGTCTACCTCGGGACATTCTCTGATAAAGTGGTCTAAAGATCCACATCTGAAGCAAGCTTTCTTATTAGCTCAACACTCACCAGAATGGCACCTGCCACACTGAGGGCAGTCTGATCTACTTGGTTGAATGTTGCCCACACTAGCAACTGATGTGGTTTGCCCTTTCGATCCCGAAAACTGCTTGCCTTTATCTCGGGTTGAAAACCCAGCTGAAGTGACTGATCGAGTAGTGAAATCCCTCTATTTCTTAGATGAGGATTGGTGAGACTTATTTTGTTGTCTCTTCCTCGAGTTACGAGACTCATATTCAGCTTTTCTCTTCTCTTTAGCCAACTCCTCGGCTTTACAGGCTCTATCCACTAACACTACAAACTCCATTAATTCAAGAACTCCCACGTATAAGTGGATATATTCATTCAACCCATCCTTGAATCTTTTGTACATGATGGCTTCGATAGACACGCACTCTCGTGCATACTTGCTAAGTCTTACGAACTCCTATTCGTAGTCAGTCACTGACATACGGCCTTGATTCAGTTCCAAGAACTCCTTTCTCTTGTGGTTGATGAACCTCTGGCTAATATACTTCTTCCAGTGTTCCTCTTGGAAGAATTCCCAACTAACTCTCTCTCTTGGCACCATCGACACCAAGGTGTTCCACCATCGGTAGGCTGAATGTCTCATGAGAGACACTGCACAGTTTAAGCACTCCTCAAGCATGCAGGATAACTCATTGAATACCGGATGGTATTCTCGAGCCAGAATTCCGCTTTCTCTGGGTCATCATCCTTATTCTCCCGAAATTATTTGGCTCTCTACTTTTGGATCTTATCTACCGGAGGCCTTTCCCTTCTCACCACCTCAACCACGCGGGTTGAGGAATAGGTGGGGGCGGAAGGGGCTGAGCGTTGGGATTTGCTCGGGTATACTTAGTATACTAGTTGCTCATCATGTGGAGAAAGGCTTCTCGAGCTTCTTCTCCCTGACTCAAGGTCTCGGGTCTACTATTAGCTGGCGCGGTCCCTTGAGCGGGAGCCGACGCATTACTCGCAGCATCATCGACTGCAGTTCGGTCCGGATCAGAATTCATCTACTATAGAAAATAAAATTTTATACGTCAGGAGCCGTCACACTATCATTACTCAGACACTCTTACATATGGCATGTATAGCTAAACTCATACTTCCGCTACGTTAGTCCTAGAATTGACTAAACTGTAGCTCTTATACCAATAAATGTAACACCCCTTGCCCATATTCGAGCCGAAACAAGGTTTGAAGCATTACATAACTAATTTTTCTTAAATATCTAGAATAAGGTTATAAAATTTTGTTTAACCCTGTCGCTCGCACATAATCGGCCTAGGAGGCCCTAAACACGCTTCTGAGAGGTATCGGGATCTTTTCAAAACTTTCGCGAGTTCAAAAAACTTTTTGACAAAATAGAGGCCACACGCTCGTGTATGTCTAAAGCATGCCTGTGCTTTCACCTGTGGTCGATACTGACGAAATTCACACGGCCATGGCACGCCCGTGGCCCTGGCCCGTGTGTAAAACCTTAGCATTCTGACTTCTCCACACGACCTATACACATGCCTGTGTACCCCAAATGTGTGGTGATTTAAATCCCAAGTGCAAGGTGCAGACTTCACATGGCCTGGGTGCACGCCCATGTGCTGCCCGTGCCTTCCACACGGTCTATTCCCACGCTCGTGTGTCAACTTATGTGGTCAATTGGTAGGCTATATACCAAGCCATTTCCACCCTAAAATGCACACATACACACTTCCATTCAAAACAATACAGCTCCTATCCCATAAGCAAGTCTAAGGACCCATTCCAACATACAAGATAAATTAAGGGATAAACACTTCATGAATTCCATCTTCATTAAGCAAATGAAATTTCCAAGTATTTGCCTAATTCATAAGGCCATTTACAAAATATCTCTTACAAACTTACAAAGCCAACACTTTGACCAACAATTACAACTTAACAAAATACTCAAGTCCTATACACGCCATATTCAAAATAAGTCTAAAATTGTTATAGCAAAGTGTTGTCGATAGCGTGATTTCCGAACTCCTGCGTCCACAATCCTCGAGTTATCTTGGCAATACTATAAGAAAGAAGGGCAATGAAAAAGGGGTAAGCATAAAGCTTAGTAAGTTGCATGGAAATAAATAGCAATAATAATGTTTATAAAATAATCCCTCCATGGTATTAGCTAGTCGTACACGAGTCAAGACTTCTTGACAATACTTACTTATAATTTCCCTTATCTAGCACATATCGTGCCATATATCGAAATCGATCCCACTTGTCTCAATCACGAGTACTTGTATTCACTTGTTCAATGACTGTATCGATGCCATATCCCAGATATGGTCTTATACGAGATTTTAACTTGGTGCCGAGGCCATGTCTCGGGCATGGTCTTATACGGGACCTTATCTATTTCATATCTCAATGATGTCATTTCTCTAATCAATATGGCCCATTAAGGCTTCAACATCTCATTCATATTAACTACTCATTTTAGTAATGCATTATTCATTAAATAAATGACAAGCATTTCTCAACATGCTAATAAAAGTGTTGCTTAAATCACATACAACTTACCTCGATTTCAAAATGAGCTAGCTTGTCGATCTAGTCCAAGACTTTGTTCTTTCCCCGATCAAGGTGGGTCTTCGGTTCTTCTTGCTCTATAATAGCAATTTAACTCATTTTAATAATTATATTAGTAAAAGCATTTCAAAAATCATGTTTAGGCAAAATTACTATTTTGCCTCTAAACTTTGGCAAAATGACCATTTTGCCCCTAGGCTCGGAAATTAATTTTAATCACATTTCTACCTTCAACAAGCCTGGGTGAACATTTAATACTCTTATAGCTATCACCAACACTCAACATTTCACATAATTACTACAAATTTGTCACCTTTTCATCAAGGTCCAATTAGATGTTTCCAAGACAACACCTTTCACAAAAGTTGTTCATCTAACAACTAAGACTCAATTTCTTCCATAAAAATGCATCAATTAACTAAGATAGTTCTCATGGTAGAACTCTAAACTTTTCACAATATTGCACAATAGCCCCTTTATTTGAAAGCTTAAGCTTTAGGGGTCCCAAGAGTACAATTATTTTCAAGAAAAAGTCACTAAAACACTTACTAATAAGGAGAGAAGCTTGATGAAAATTTGAGTTAAAAAACCCCTTAGTTTGCTACCAATTTTCAGTGGAGAAGAAGAGAGAAAAAATATGATATCTTCTTTTTCTTTATTTTAATATAAAACACCAATTTAGTCTACCTAATATCAACAACCTTGACCTAATTTTGACACAATTGTCTCATATGGCCGGCCATGCTATCTCTAGGGGTCTAATTGCCTTTTAAAGACCTCTAATTTATAATCTATGGCTATTTGGAACCTTTAGCTTATAGAATGGAACTTTCGCATTTAATGCGATTTAGTCCCTTTTCACGATTAAACACGAAATTGCTAAAATTAAAGTACCAAAATTTTCATGCATATATATATGTTCTAACTCATAATATAACATGAAAATAAATTTTCAAATCTCGGATTAGTGATCCCGAGATCACTATTCTGACTAGCCCCTAAATCGGGCTGTTACAATTATCTCTGACTGAGACCCTCGTTTTACCTCAATTTCTAGAAGCAATTGCACAAATTGTTGGGCATGAGCTTGAATTTCAACACAACTTTCCATACTCCGTCTGATGGCCAATTAGAGCGAGTTATTAAGATGTTAGAAGATATGTTGTGAGCTTGCGTTATTGAATTTGAATTTGCATGGGAATGTGATACATGCACGGATGAGGTAACATTTATTAAATTCCATTCACTAAAGCTGCCAAATTCATGTTTGGGAAAACATTAGACTTGCAATGAATTTTTGGATCGGATCCAAGCATTTTTGGGTTGATAGTCTCATGATTTTTGAATACCTATCTCTTAGCTTTGAAACACACTTTGAATCACCCAATTTTTAGTTTTGGAGCTCAAGTTATGATCGTTTTAGTGAAGACTATGCGAGTAAAATTTTTACACGGGATTATGATGAGAATTACGAGGTTCAGGCTTTTAATTCAAGTTTAAGTCATATTGGGTTCGATTTCTAAGCTTAATTTTTATTATATATGAGCCCAATATTGTATTTATTAGGTTTTATTATTTTATTATTTATTCATTCTAAATTTTGGGTATTGTTTAAGTATTTTAAATTGTTTAGGAGTTTTTATTTCTTAGTCAAACAAGAAAGTTTAGTTTAAAACTACTTTTTATTTAGATTAATTAGAGTTTCAATATACCTTATAGTTTTATTTGGATGTACTTAGTTAGCCTATATAAAGACTTCTTCATTGTTCATTGGGGAGAAAAGTTTTTTCATTAATAAAGTTTTTGACTCTGGGAGTTTGTTCTTGTGCAAGATTTCTTTATTGTGATTTTTAGAAATAATTTTCTTCTCGATTTTCTTTAAGGAGTAATGGGAATTCATTCTTCACCCTTCAATTTGCCAATGATTATTTCTTAGATGGTTGATTAGAGCCATTAATTGAGTTTGTTTGGATTTATATCTCAAAAGATTCAATTGGACATTTATCCTTTTATCCATCATATCCATTGATTTATCATTCCATCTTATTTTGAATATTTATCCTTTATTTTTTAATTTTTTATTTCTTATTTCTTTTGTTTGGTTTCTTCCTTTTAGGTCATATCCAAATCCTTCCTTCTTGAGTCAAATAACTTGAATTCGATCTTTTTCCCACTTCCTCCACTTTAATCCTTATCGGGACATTATTTACCGCTAGTCGAATTTGTGTATAATAACAGTTTTTCACCGACCATTCAAATAGCTCAGTATGAAGCATTATATGGCCGACAGTGTAGAACGTCCTTATGTTAGACAAAATTGAGCGAGAAAAAGGTAATTGGGCCGGAATTGATTTACAAAGCAAAAGATGTGGTAAAGTTAATTAGAGACAAATTGAAAGTGACCTCAGATAGGAAAAAATCGTATGCAGATTTGAAATAGAAAGATATTGAATATGCTGTAGGTGATAAGATATTCTTGAAGGTCTCTTTATGAAAAAATATCTTTCACTTTAGTTGCAAAAGAAAGTTGAGTCCCAGGTATATCGGGCCTTATGAGATTATCGAGAGAGTGGGACCAGTTGCCTACCGTTTAGCTCTACCATTGGAGTTGCAAAAGATTCATGATACATTCCATGTATCTATGCTATGATGATATTGATCCGATTCTTCCCATATCTACCAATGGAATTAATTGAAATTTAGTCTAATCTAATCATATGAAGAAGATCCTGTAGAGATTTTAGCTTAAGAAGTGAAAAAGCTGAGAAATAAACATGTGCCATTGGTGAAAGTCCTATGGTGAAGGCATAGCACTGAAGAAGTGACTTGGGAACTGGAAGAGACAATGAGATCCCAGTATCCCCACCGCTTTCAAGATAAATTTTGGGGATGAAATTTCTTAAGGAAGGGAGAATTGCAACGGCCGATTTCTAGTGGTGTAAAAAAATACGATTTCAGAACCTCGTCTCTGTAACCCAAGTCTGTAAATATTAAATAGAGATATTTATGGAGTTCGTTTATATATATATATTGAAATTAGATTAAATAATTTAGCTAAAAATATGGTTAATTAAGGCCTAGGGACTAAATTGTAAAAGTTTAGTCATTATAGAGTTTTAATTAGGAAAAGGCTTGAGGAAATAGATAATAATTATCCAAGGGGCTAAAATGGCTAATAAACCAGTCTTAAATAGATGATAGTGGAACGTAATGGTGGATGTCATTTGTATTTATTAATTAAAGATTAAAGGATAATTAACTAAGACTAAATTGATTAATCATGCTTAATTACAAACTAAATTGTAACACCCCTGATGGAGCTCGAAACTAACTATTATTTTGACAAAGGCAAGCGCACCTATCGAACAGTAGTATATTTATGGCGAGTTTGAAATATCGTATCGTCAAGGACTAGAATTACTAGTAATAAATATCTTTTTATTATCTAGCCTAGTAATTTAGGGGATTTATTTTTAATCTAAAATTAACTAACTAATTTAACTAACTAAATGACTATGAACATGACAGAGAGTGAATTGGGAAAATACTTTTGGACAACTTATATGAGATAGGCAATACCCAAGGAAGAATCCACCTAGCTTCACTTATTACTTTTGATTCATATGATTTATTCATTTGACTTAATCCATAGAAATCCCTGATTTATGTTAATATCTCTTTCAAGACTAAAAACAACTAACTCTAGGCTGATTAATTGAAATCTCTTTCTAATTAAAACCCCTATTGTCGCATTAACTCGATCTATGGATTCCCTTATTAGATTTGACTCTAATCCGACATATTTTCGTCGCCCTATTTCTAGGGTTGCAATCAACTCCGCTTAATTGTGTTGATCTCCTTTAAACAGGGACTTTTGCTCCACTAAATAAGCACATTAGACTTGGATTAATAACCTGGATTATCAAAACAAGAATAAAAACTCACAATTAGGAATAAAAACAAAAATTTATCTTATAAATCAAACAAATCAAACAATAATAAGATTCGTCTTAGGTTTCATCCCCTCAGGTATTTGAGAGGTTTAGTTCATACTAATAGAAGGAAACATCATAAAATAGGGAAAACCACAAAACATAATGAAAACCCAAAAATTTCTAAAGAACTTGATGGGAGATCTTCAGTCTTGATGGAGATCCTTCTCCTAAGCTGTTCCCGATGGCTGTCTTGGAGTATTTTTTGCCTCCTATTCGGCGTCTATTCAACGTCCCCTTTTAGGTTACCCCCTAGGGTGTTTATATAGGCTTTGGAACACCTCTCTTGGCACACAAGTACCCTATTTTGAATAGAATTCGTCTTTGCTACGACATGGACACGCCCGTGGTGGACTCCTTCGGCTATGGTCGATTCTGCTAACCACACACGGCCATGTGATTTTTGATGTAAGCCCATTTTGTCGCTTTTTGGCCCGTTTCTCGTTATTTTCGACTTCTTAAGCTCTCCTGAGTATAAATCATGAAATTAAGGGATTAGGAGCATTGAATTCATCAAATCTAATGAAGCCAAGTATGGGGTTGAAATATGTGTAAATTATGGTTTATCAAATATCCTCACACTTAAACCTTTGCTTGTCCTCAAGCAAAATCCTCAACTCACAATTAAAATTGACTTTCTCATTTCATAATTCTCATCAATAATGTCTTATCATAATTCATAGATAATTCATACATGGATAATTTAACTCAAAGAGTCCTAAAGATTCAAACAATCTAAGTTATAAATTTTTATAGCACGAAAATATAGGTGTTTCCACTTACCTAAATAATTACATCTAATTCAAAACAGACAAGGATTGACATCCTCACTAAGGATTCGCTCAAATCACTCAAAGTGTTTAAGGTTCAATTAAAAGCACTCAACAGTCAAACGTGAAAAGTTATTACCATAGGCTTGCATGAAAATCAAATCTCCACCACTATAAAATGAGATGATACACAAATCAAAAGGTCTTTTAAAGGGGTTGTAATGGGGCTTGGGTTAAAGGTGTGGATAAAGGCTAAATTAAAGGGTTAGAATCGAGATTGAATTGTCAAATTACCTAACTAGAACAATAGACTAATACTGAATAATTACATCAATTGAAAACTTATAATAATAATACGAGCTTCTTCTTAAAATATGAAATTAACTGCTTAAGCTCAAATAATCATAGTACTAATAATGAATTTCCACCTTTTTTCTTTTAAGAATAAAAACATACAATAATAAGATAGAATTTAACAACTGAAATAAAGAACATATAGAATTTAACAACTGAAATAAAGAACATAGTTAATCAAATGCTCAAATCAAACTTCGACATAAGGGGAGTCAAAGTAGGGTAAGTAAAAATTTGGTTTTGGGTTAATATTTAAGGTTAGGTCAAGAAATGGTTTATTAGGATCAAAGCGATTCACTAGGGGTTAATTATGAGGGTAGGCTTTTTATGGAGTAAGTGGGTTAAAACCTAGGTGCTTTTATCATCTCAGTATATCAAATCAAAAGTGTGGTCTCGACATGCATAATCGAAGCAAGTTCTAGAATAACAAATCAATGTTGACGCACTCATAATCAATAAAGTGAGCAAGAAAAGGTATATGCTCTAAAGGCTCAAAATCTCACAAAAATTATATTTTTTTTTGATGTCAATCTTGCAAATTTCAAATTTCAAAGTAATATTTAAATTTGGGAAAACAACCTAGAAATTTTAAATTCTGAAAATAGACTTATCATGCTTGATTCTCTAATATCTTAAAGTATAAACCATCAATGCACAATTATCTATGACTTATTTCAAAACATATCAACAAAAATCATAAATTAATGGAAATTTCATTCTAATAGTAAAATGAGAAAATTATTTAAGAACAAGACAAAATTCAGGGATTTTCTGGTAATGAAATCAATAACCTCCCCACGCTTAAGATGTACATTGTCCTCAATGTACAAGAATGGATAATAACAATATAGTAAGAAATCATAAGAGAGGGAGAGAGGTGAAACTTCCTGAATTTTGGATGGAGTCAAAGAAAAAAAATGGTGTAAAGTTAGGCAGAGAAAGTGGATACTCCGGTGGTGGTGTGGTCGTTCCTTAACAACCCCTTGAACGTAAATTAAAGAAATCAAAATATACTAATATAAATTAAGGACATGAAAGATAAAGGGAAAGAATTTAGAACTTGAAAATAAAAGAAAAAGAAAAAGAAAAAATAAATGGACTCAAAGGTCCTTGTCTTGTCGAGGGAATGAAGCAGCCAGCATGAACTTATGTAGAGTGGTGGCGCACGGGGAAGCCATGCTAGGATCCTTTCGCTTCTTCGACATGGGGTTGGTGGTGAAAAGGAAGAGTGAGGGAAAGGGGGAAAGGAAAATTAAAGGAGAAAAGTAATAGAGAAAGAGAGGAGTGTAGTGGTTAGGGTTTGAAAGAAGAAGAATTTGGGGAGAAGGTGAGAAGAAGGGGTGGTTTTTTTAAATAGGAGTCAGGGATCTGGTGGTTGCCCACGCCCGTGTACCATGGGCGTATTAGATCACACGGCCATATCGCACGACCGTGTGGTGTTTCGTTCATTTCTCCCGTGCCCGTGTAAAGGTTGCCACACTCATGTTGATTAATCAGTGTCGACCACGACCTCAGGACACGGGCGTGTCGCACACCCGTGTTACTTTCTCAGTGTCGACCACGACCGTATCGCATAGCCGTGGCATTTTATTTTCGTTCGTGGTTTGGGGATGTTTTGTCCTCGGTTCGCATAATTTTTGCCATGCCGATGTACCTGTTCGTGGTGTCCACACGACCACGACCACGACCACGGCCACGCCCGTGTGCAAGGCCGTGTGGTAGGGAAACCTGTGCTTTATTAACTTGGTTAGTTTTTAGTTAGGTGCTATAAATAAAAAATATGACATTAGTGAAGTTAGTGCTCGGGTTACCTCCCGAGAAGCACTCATTTAAAGTCTTAAGCTAGACTTACCTTTCATTCGCATAATCATGGTGGTTTGACGAGTTGAGACTCCTCATTCTTGCTATCAATTCGGTTATCGATATATAATTTAAGTCGAGTGGTGTTTACCTTAAAAGTGCCGAATGTAGGATTAGTTACCTCGACTATTCTGTATGGGAAGACATTCAGTACTGTGAAAGGGATCTCTTCATTTGTATTAAGGTCCGAAGTAGAGATTTGAGGGTCTTTCTTATCCAACAATACCTGATCTCTGATTTTAAATTGGGTTTTCCCATCCTTAAGTTTGACATGGTTTTGCTTTGGTTCATCGTGTTTCCCCGGTTTCTCCTAGTCATGTATCTTCCACTCACCTAGTTCATCGATTTGAAGCCTTCACTCCTCATGAGTTATTTCTTTGTTAGCACGAGGTCTAGGATCTGGCTCAGTTGTGTAATTTTGTGGTGCTTCCTGAAAAGAAGGTTAAACCAAATGGTCATTAATAGAATTTATGTTCTCACCTTTATTACTCGATGTCCTAGCCGAGTCAAGAGCCTGGAGAGTGATCGTTTCGTCACCTGCACAAAGTGTGAGTTCACCTGTACCAACATCAATTCTAGTTTTAGCAGTTGTTAAAAAGGGTCTTCCTAAAATTAAAAGAACATTGTTGTCTTCATCCATTTCTAAAACAACAAAGTCTACTGGGAATATGAATTTATCAATTTTTACTAGTACATCCTCAATTATACCCCTGGGAACTCTAACAGTTTTATCAGCCAATTGAATGCTCATCCTAGTTTGTTTGGGTTTCCCGAGACCTAGCTGCTTAAACATTTTATAAGGCATAACATTTATGCTGGCCCCTAAATCAGCTAAAGCATTATTGATAGATAAACCACCAATTAAGCAAGGAATCGTAAAACTCCCTGGATCTTTTAACTTTTGCGGTAGTTTATTTTGTAAGATTGCTGAGCACACTGCATTTAGCTCCACATGCGATGCCTCGTCTAACTTCCGTTTGTTTGTCAAAAGAACTTTTAAAAATTTTCTTGAATTTGGCATCTACGATAGAGTTTCAAGAAATGGTAAGTTAATATGTAATTTTTTAAAATTAAGAAATTTACCGAATTGTTCATCTGTGCGGTCTTTCTTCATCGCATTGAGGTATGGCACATGAGGTTGGTACTCTATAATTACTGGTTTATCATGGGTTACCTCAACCTTACCTTCCTCTACCACATTCTCTTGCCTCAATTTCATTTCATCTAACCTTTCACTATCGTGAGTAATAATGGCATGAATTTGCTTCTTTGGGTTAATTTCAATGTTGATTGGCAAGCTGCCTTGTGGTCGTTCAGATATGAGTTTAGCAAGTTGTCCTAATTGGTTCTCAATCCCTTGAATCGATGCTTGCTGATTTTTGAGTGTTGTTTTGGTGTTTTGGAAATGAGTTTCTGACACCGTGATAAATTTTGTTAGCATCTCCTCAAGGTTCGGCTTTTTCTCTTATAGGTAGGGTTGCTGTTGAAAGCCTAGAGGGGGTTATTGTCTTTGATTTCCTTGGCCACCCCATGAAAAGTTTGGGTGGTTCCTCCAACCTGGATTGTAAGTGTTACTATAAGGGTTATTTTGAGGTTTAGAGTTGTTACCCATATAGTTCATCTGTTCGTTTTCTATGCTAGGGTTGTAGGGTGGGTATTCTATATTGTTCGTCCCTCCTCCGTATGTATCGCACTACATCACTGGATGTACCTGTGAAGAACCACACAAACCATCAATCTTTTTATTTAACAATTCTACCTGGTTTGATAGCATGGTCACTGCGTCGAGGTTGAAAACACTAGCGACTTTTGTTGGCTTTGTCCTTATAACTTACCACTGATAGTTATTCAGTGCCATCTCCTCTATAAACTCATAAGCCGCTTTAGGGGTCTTGTTATTTAGGGTTCCACCGGCTGAATCAATCAACTGCCTAGTTGAGGGGTTCACACCATTGTAAAATGTTTGAACCTGTAGCCACAAAGGTAACCCATGGTGAGGGCATCTCCTTAGTAGATCTTTATATCTCTCCCATGTGTCGTAGAGTGTTTCTAGATCCATCCACACAAAAGGAGAAATATCATTCCTTAACTTAGTCGTTTTAGTCGGCGAAAAATATTTTAACAAAAATTTTTCGGTCATTTGGTCCCATGTAGTGATTGATCCTCATGGTAACGAGTTCAACCACTGTTTAGCTTTGTTCCTCAATGAAAAGGGAAACAACCAAAGGTGAATGGCATAATTAGAAACACCATTAATTTTGAAAGTTTCACAAAACTCTAGAAAATTTGCCAAGTGATTGTTTGGATCCTCATCCTGCAAACCATCAAACTGAACAAATTGCTGAATCATCTGAATAGTGTTAGGTTTCAGTTCAAAATTATTTGCAGCAATAGCAGGTCTAACAATACTTGATTAAGTTCCTGTTAAATTAGATTTAGCATAATCATACATAGTACGAGGAGTAGGATTTTGATTCACTGGATTTGCGGCAACCACAGGAGGTACTGGATTATTATTAGCCATCTCTTCGATATTATTGGTTTCGTCTTTTTGCTCTTCTTCTATGTATTGTAAGCTTCGCCTTATTTCTCTTTGGTTTTTGCGAACGGTAGCTTCTATATTGCTATCAAAAAGTAATGGTCCTGATGGGTTTCTTCTAGTCATAAACTAAAATTATCTGCCAGAAGGAAATAAAAGAAAAATTAGCAAAAATAAAAATAAATTGTAAATAGTAAAAATGGCTAAAGTCATAAAAATTTAGTTTTCCTAATATCTTAGTCCCCGGCAACGGCGTCAAAAACTTGATGGAGCTCAAAACTAACTATTATTTCGACAAAGGCAAGCGCACCTATCAAACAGTAGTATAGTTATAGCGAGTCCGGAATATCGTATCCTCAAGGACTAAAATTACTAGTAATAACTATCTTTTTATTATCTAGCCTAGTAATTAAGGGGATTTATTTTTAATCTAAAATTAACTAACTAATTTAACTAACTAAATGACTATGAACGTGACAGAGAGTGAATTGGGAAAATACTTTTGGACAACTTATATGAGATAGGCAATACCTAAGGAAGAATCCACCTAGAATTCACTTATTACTTTTGATTCATAGGATTTACTCACTTGACTTAATCCGTAGAAATCCTTGATTTATGTTAATATCTCTTTCAAGACTAAAAACAACTAACTCTAGGCTGATTAATTGAAATCTCTTTCTAATTAAAACCCCTATTGTCGGATTAACTCGATCTATGGATTCCCTAATTAGATTTGACTCTAATCCGGCAGATTTTCATCGCCCTATTTCTAGGGTTACAATCAATTCCGCTTAATTGTGTTGATCTCCTTTTAAACAGGGACTTTTGCTCCACTGAATAAACACATTCAACTTGGATTAATAACCTGGATTATCAAAACAAGAATAAAAACTCACAATTAAGAATAAGAACAAGCATTTATCTTATAAATCAAACAATAATAAGATTTGTCTTAGGTTTTATCCCCTCAGGTATTTGAGAGGTTTAGTTCATACTAATAGAAGAAAACATCATAAAATAGGGAAAACAACAAGACATAATGAAAACCCAAAAACTTCTAAAGAACTTGGTGGAAGATCCTTTTCTTAAGCTATTCCCGACGGCTGTCTTGGAGTATTTTTCGCCTCCTATTCGGCGTCTATTCAACGTCTCCTTTTAGGTTACCCCCTAGGGTGTTTATATAGGCTTTGGAACACCTCTCTTGGCCCACAAGTACCCTATTCCGAATGAAACACCCCAAACTCGGCCCACGAGCCTTGACCGGATCTGGTATGTTCCCCGGTGTAAACCGTTTCAAATTCTTTTGTTACTTAGGAAAAACTTGTATGTCTTGAAAGAAAGATTGTTTTGGGTTGGGCTTGAGTTGAAAACAAGTTTATTTCATTATTAAAAATCCTTTACTTTAGGTGACAAAACGTTTGGGCTTTGTTTTAAAATAAATTTACTTAATCATTTAATAAACAAAAGCAAAGTAAAGTAGTGCTACTATGGCCTTATTACATCAAATAATTCCCAAAAATAAAAATTTAAAATACTTAAAATAAAATAGTCCAAATCAAAAAAAAGATGAACTTCTTGCTGAGCATGGCCATCCCTAAGCATCTCTAGGCCGGTCCATCATTTGGTCGTCAAAAGTAATCCCACAACGGGTGAGTCAAATGACTCAATGTGTAACCAACACTAAGAATTAACATTTCAGGCATGCATTATCATATCACATACATGTTCATATAACAGGTAAAAATAATGATGCAACCCAAACCCAAACCTAGTTAGCCATCCGCTACACTCCCGTACCAACTTTGTACAAGTGGGACTACTAAGTCGACCCTCCTTCCGCTACACTCCATCGAAGGCGTCATTGCGGTCGGCGTGCTCATCGCCCTTATAAAATTCATGGTCTTAGGTCACCACATTCAGATTTCGTGGTCTTAGGTCACCACATTCAGATATCGTGGTCTTAGGTCACCACATTCAGATATCGCGGTCTTAGGTCACCGCATTCAGATTTCATGGTCTTAGGTCACCACATTCACTTCCCCTTTTCAATAACCCATATGCCCAAATCATATTATGCATTAACATGCCAAAGTTCACATTCTTATCATTATTCTCATGTTACTTATAACATATTTCATAATCCTATTGGGAGTAGGAAGCGTACCTGAGTAATTTGTACCATAGCATGGTACTTAGCCATATTTTCACATTCTTAATATTTCATTTAATTTAAACATAGCCATGAACATATCAAGACTTAGGATAGGGTACACACCTAATTTGCTTAGCGGTTCACTTAAATCCCGGAAAGCTTGATCTAATGCCTTAGATCTCAATTCCTACATTCGGCCAACCTTAATATATTAGCATTAAGCCTATTCGGCTATAAAACCAAATCCTAGTAGGATTTGTACGCTAAGACTTACCTTGTGGATTTTAAATCCTGAAATTCACCGAATAACTAGAGAACACGCGGCCTATGGTGTACCTTCGGGAAAAGATCTTCTCCTTCTTGTAGTTGACTTAAACAAATCCCGAAAGATCTCTTCAAAGTTTTGGCAATAAGATATTAATGGGGTTAGTCCTAGATTTCGGCAAATCTTAAAAGGAAAAGGATGAAAATCGAATGATAACTAGTTTTTACCCTTAATACAGAAGTCGACAACCCCTTGTTTGAAGTCTCAAAACTATTCGGCTATGGCCTTGATTTTAGCAAACTTTCGGCTTTTGGAAGATTATGAAAGAAGAAGAGAAAAGAGTTTGAGCAATTTGGTAATGAAGTTTTGGCTACACAAGGTGTATTTTCGGCTTGGCAAAACGATGAAGAAAGGAGATATTTGCTAGAGAGAATTCGGCAGAGAGAGAGTTAGAAGAAAGAATGAATGGCCCTCTTTTCCTTTTATAGCCGAAATTACTAACTTAGAATCCCTTACTTGGCCATCACTCTTCTATTTTGATAGCTTTATCTCTTTAATTAAAATTAAAGAATAATCCTCAATTATCTCTTTGAAAATAATCTAAAATAAATCATCATTTATCCACCTATTTAGTGAGTTTTAAGGAGAATTAAACTCTTCCCTTAAGAGTCCCTATTGCAGTCCATTGCTTCCTCTTTAAGTAATTAAATAAAATCACTTAAAGTCTTAGCTAGATCTTGTCCACCCCTTCCCTTGATGAGCGAATTTAAACTTATTCTATTGGACTCCTTGTGGCCATACGAGGCCCAAATTATCCACCTAAGTGGCGCCTCCCTATGATTAGTTTAGCTTTAATAACGAATTGGGTGCAAGCCCAATTCGAAGCAAAACACTCTCGAAATGCTCTCCTTTGCTCGAACCTAAGCTTGCACACATCTTTGGTGGCGTCATTCTTGGGCTTTAAGTGGTGCCTCCTTGCCACTTTTCCAAGCCACATTCTTGTGTCAAATTCCTCCTCTTAATTTTCTTAATGCCACCTTGCCTTAGTTTCCTCTTTTAAACTTTAAAACTTGACATTTCCTTACATTTCGGGTTTCCAAAACGTTCGTTTCCCTCCTTTAACCTAACATTTCCTTACATTTCCAAGTTTCTCGAAATGTTTACTTTCCTCTTTTGAATCATTTCTAAATCATTTCCTTACATTTCCTAGTTTCCAAAAATGTTCACTTTGAACTTAACATTTCCTTACATTTCCTTACATTTCCAAGCTTCCTCTTAAGACTTAATATTTTCTAAAGCATTTCCTTACATTTCCTTACATTTCCAAGCTTCCTCTTAAGACTTAATATTTTCTAAAGCATTTCCTTACATTTCCAAGGTTCTAAAATGCACACAACACATAAGGCATACTATTTAGCATAATTAAATCGAAAATGCATAGGCCCATTTTCAGGATGTTACACCGAATATAATTCGTCTTTGCTACGGCAGGGACACGCTCGTGTGACACGACCGTGGTGGACTCCTTCGGCCGTAGTCGATTCTGCTCGCCACACACGGCCGTGTGATCTGCCCGTGGTCGATAGTCCAGGTCGTGTGATTTCTGATGTAGGCCCATTTTGTCCCTTTTTGGCCCGTTTCTCGTTCTTTTCGACTTCCTAAGCTTTCTTGAGTATAAAACAGGAAATAAAAGGATTAGGAGCATCGAATTCATCAAATCTAATAAAATTCATCCAAAAATAAGCCAAGCATGGGGTTAGAATATGTGTAAATTATGGTTTATCAACCCCTTACCCGTATTCGATGCCGGAACAGGGTACAAGGCATTATGGACTCACATCACAAGCAATCACACAATTGTTAGACATAAAAGTTGCACCCAAATTAAAACCACTTGTATTCAATCATAAAGTCCCTAATATAAACCTACGAGGCCCAAAACATGCATTGGAATTGGTTCGGGACTAAACCAAGAACTCAGGAAATTTTTATAAAACTTAGAAAATTTTTGCTAACTACAGGGCTCACACGCCTGTGTGGTCCAAGGGACACGCCCGTGCTTCAGACCGTGTTCAATTTAGGGTGCTCTCTGACTTGTGCCACACGGCCATGCCACATGCCTGTGTGTTAGGCCGTGTGGTAAATTAATTTAATTCGAATTAAGTGCAAGTTTCACACGGCCAAAACACACACTCGTGTAGCATACACGGCTGAGACACACGCCCTCGTGTGCTATATTCTAGACATTCTGTTTTTCAAAATTTAGGTGCAGGTGACACATGGCCGAAATACATGTCCGTGAGGCAGACTGTGTGTCACACACGGCCTAGACACACGCGACACGTGTGGACAAAAATAAGCTTATTTACTAAGCCATTTGCCACCCCTTTAATGCACACATCTACATAACATAATATAGCACCAATTCAAGCTTATACATACAACCAAATCATCCACAACCAAGACATCAACACATCATTCACATGCTAACATCTATCATACATAAACATCACATAACTTATCAACTCAAATCATGCAAGTTTCCACATTCATGAGAGACATCATCATATGAATATACTTATACCAATATTAGCTAATTTCAAATTGCCTTATACAAAATGAACTTCTAACGAACATAAGCCAACACATTTAGCCAAATCAATTATGACACATAACAAAATGACCAAGTCCCTTATACATGCCATAACTCAAAATGTTGAATTCATTGATACCAAAATAATTGTTGATAGTTTGTATGGATCTCTGACGATCTCCGAACCCCGAGCTAGCTTGGTGACACTATAAGATAAGGAAAAGAAAGGGGAGTAAGCTATATAGCTTAGTAAGTTCCTATGTAAATAATAAGCATCATAACCACACATTTAACATACAATTAACATGATAAAAATTAGCATGAATGTTATTAAAATCTTATAATCATAACTTACTCAATCACCACCTTACCAAGGGTTCATCACATATCAAGCTCATTACTTATGAGTTTTACGTACAAACCTGTACCAACACGCATCATAGTCATATCCTTTCACAACTTTAACATTCCTGTTGAACACTCGGAATATTAACGGATACTCAAAAATCTTGCACATAAGTGCCATATATATAGCTAAAGCTACCTCATATCTCATAATACATGTAGGCTCGCTTTCGAGCTAATCACGGGCTTGCTCACACAAGCTGTCAGTCAGGACGTAGCTACACAGTGCTGCTCACACAAGCTGTCAGGTATCCGCAACACATGCTGGACTACCCAGCCATTGGTAAGACGTACAAGACCAGCACCCAGATCACATAATCGCATATACACATGGGTTCCTAGTGACATGTCACTCGTATCCTATTCTATTCCTAAGGTTCAACTGGGATTTCTCGTTTGTCAAAACTTTGTTGAATACGTCTAGAGAGTCAATCACAATTCATACAATATTAAAGAATCTAAAACATAAATATAACACTGCATTATTTACATACGAACTTACCTCGGTACAAAAAATAGTAGAATTGGACCTAATCGTCAAACACTTTGTTTTTCCCCCAATCTAGGTCCGAACCTCATTTTTCTTGATCTATAATAAAAAATTTAACTCATTTAATACTCACAATATTCAATTTAGCCCAAAAATCATATTATGACAAAATTACATTTTTCCCCTAATGTTTCACATTTTTACAATTTAGCCCCTAGGCTCGTAAAATGAAATATAGTCAATTTATTCAAAATCCAAACCTAGCCGAATCATTTTCATACTCATAACAGCCCAAATTTTTCATTAAATTAGACTTCTACTACATATTTTATAACTTTTACAAATAGGTCCTTTTTGACATTTTCATCAAAAATCACTTAGTAAAAGTTGTTTATCTAACACCAAACATACATTTTCTAACATTAGACATAAAAATACACAAATACCTATCATGGGTAAAATTTTATACTTTGAAAATACTTCAAATAGTCCTTGGAAAAGCTAGATTAGGTTACAATAATCTCAAAAAGATAAAAATCATTAAAAAAGGGACTAGAACGGACTTACAATCGAGCTTGAAAGTGGCCAAAACCCTAGCTATGTCTTATCTTGCAATATTCAGCCATGGGGGACTAAAATGATGAAGATGAAGACTTTTATTTAGTTATTTTGGCTTTATTTACTAGATTACCAAAATGCCCTTCACCTAAACTTTGAAAATTTTCACTAATCATGCCCATTTTTGTCCATACTAAAGCATAATGGTCTAATTACCATCTAAAGACCTCCAATTTAAAATTTCATAACAATTAGACACCCCTAGATTCTAGAAAACACTTTTTGCACCTATTGCAATTTAGTCCTTTTAACTAAATTGAGTGTCCAAACGTCATAATTTTCGAACGAGTTCATGAAATCATTCCATAAAACTGTAGACCATAAAAATATAATAAAAATAAATTTTATTACGTCGGATTTGTGGTCCGAAAACCACTGTTTCGATTAGACTCAAAATTGGGCTGTTACATAACCAAAATTTAGTTGAGAAAGTTATTATCATCTCCAATTCTTGTCGTCTGCCATTAAAACACTAAGGAAGAAAGCTTCAAAAACCTATTTGACATTCAACTATCAATTTCAAGTAAGTCCCTAACCATTTTTCTTTGATTTTTATAGATTTATGATCACGAGAGATTGATTTAGCTAGCCCACGTATCAATTTGTTCAATTTGTGAAATTTTTATAAGTTACAATTGTTGTGAAATTGAAGAATTAGGCTTCAAATTGGTAAAATTTGTCACACCCCCAAAAGTGGTAGATCCAAAAGAAGGGTGTGTAGATGTGAAGGTTATCTATTTTGGCGCACTTCAGTAGTGAGTTCACCAATTTATAAGCTTCAGGTGAAGTAATGTTTGGTGCATAGAGTATCCACTTGTAGAAGTATCTCAGGATTCGTTCTCGTAGTATTCTTCAATTAAAAAAAGAGTACGACAAGTGAAGAGTATGCTTCAAAATGTTGGTTAGCATGATGCGCCTACTAAGTATACGTTAAAGCTATAATGGGCTAAAGTGTTTTTAAGGCCACACTGTAATAGCCTAAATTCAAGGTTATCGAAACAATGGTTTCGTAACCATAAATCTGATTTCAAGAGAAGTTTATTTTAGTATTTTTGCATGAATATTTATATGATAGGAAAATCATATTAAAATATCGATAGAAAAATTTTACCGATTTAGTGGTTAGTTAGAAAAAGGAATTATTGAAGGAATTGAGTAAAAACAAGGTATCGAGACCTTGATCTCATAAGATTGAGTAGAAAATATTTTTATAAATATTTATAAAATGTTAGTAACGTAGTACTAAAATTTCGTTAGAAAATTTTAACGTTTGGGTAGGTAATTAAATGAAAAGGACTAAATTGTAACAAATGCAAAATTATGAGAAATGATTAAATAGTTTAAATGATAAAAGAAAGAGGGCTTAATAAGAAAATAAACCCAAGGTCTGTTTGGGCTGGACGACAAGGGCATGAAATCAGCAAGAAAATAAGAAGAATTAAGGGCAAAATTGGAATATTGCAAAATTTACTTAATAAAGCTAGGATTAAATTGGAATTATCTAGATATCTCTTTATTTTTCTTCATTCTCATCAGCTAAAAATGCCATAGGAGGGTTTTCTAAGCTGGTATTACATAATTTTTGCACCAAGTAAGTTAATCCTTGCCTATTTCTTGTAATTTTTGTGTTTTTAAGACTTTTACAACTAGGTCCTACTATTAAATTCATTAGTTTTTGATTTTATGGATGAAATTGAAAGTAACCATGGTTTAATGCTATAATTTTATGATGAAATAGCATGAAATTGAAGTTTGAGTTTGTTTATGAGATGATTTTATTAGGTAATTCCAATAGAAATTGATTTTTTTAGATCTAAATTGTGAAAATGTTTGGAATTAAAGTCTATTACTGAAATTCTGATTTCCAAAGGTTATAAAGTAGTTTAAAGTGATAGAATAAAGTTTTAATTGAGAGAAATCAGCTCAATTGAGAAGTTAATTGAGCAAGGACGAAATTATCATTTATTGAAAGCTTAGGGGAAAAATGGTAATAAATAGTTTGCACTAAAACAATTTTGGACAGCAGCAGTAGACTAACTTTGAAAAATCACCATAAATTGTAGAATCAAATTGGAAGATGAAAAAAATATGAAATTAAAGCTTATTACGTCTAGTTTCTCATAGAAGAAACGATGTAAGCAATAGATTTGTAAATAATGAGATATAATGAATTTTGTGAGACAATGTCAGAATGAAATCGGGTTCCCCTGTTCTGACTTTAGAAAATCATCAAACATTGGATAAAAATAATTAGGGGCTTAAATTTATATGTTTAGAATCTTGAATGAGTCTATTTTTAATATAAATAAACGAGAATATCATCCAAATCCTGTATGAAGAGATAATTAATTTTTAGTGAAGAAGGGTCAGAATTGTCAAACAGCACAACAAGGGTGACTTTAAAGAATAAACTGTACTTATTAGCTAAACCAAAAATTCTAAAAATTTTATGGTAAGAATATATGTGAGTATAGTTTCATGGAAAATTATCAGATCTTAATTTGGAGTTTTGTAGCTCAAGATAAAAATAATTTAGTGACTATGACTCAAGTAGACAGTTTTGAATGAACTATAAATAATAATAGAATTATAGTGAATGCTACGTGTGAACATGAAATGTATTGAATTGATGATTGAATTTATTTATTTAGATCCGGAAAACTCAAATACAAATCTAGATCGAAGAAAGGAAAAAGTCCCGGATTAGTAGATTTTGTATACAAACTAGTATCAAGGTAAGTTCATGTAACTTGAATTATATTCTTAAATGCTTGAAATGTATGTTATTGATGTGAATATAATTTGAATGTTCATTGTATGAAAATTGATGAAACATTGATATATTTGATAAAAGGGGGAAGAAATCCCGGTTGAATGAAACGAAAATTCGATGGATCTTTGAAAAGGAATTGACGGTAAAAAGGATCTAGCTCGGATGGGTGATCCTATCCTAATATAGCCCTCCCGAAGAATATGTGCAAAATGGATTTAGCCCAGACGGGTCATCTAAATTAGGGTCTGAATTTAGCTTGGACTTGTAATTCAGATCCAAGCTCATTAGAGTAATTGTCGTTGCAGGGGATTTAGCCTGGACTAGTAATCCCGACAATACTCTATGAGTTTATATTACAGGGGATTTAGCCTGGACTGGTAATCCTTCTGTAAGGATGAGGTTCGCGGGAGTGTGCTCTTTGAAATGGAAATGTGCACACATGAACATGAATTGACGGACTCGAATTTGTACACTAAAGTGTACCCCTGGAAATCCATCGAAATTTCGAGAAATTCAACGGGATAAATATGGAAAAATAATAAGGGAATGGAAATCATGGTATTGATGAGCTCATCAGTCATGGTTTATATTATTGGTACATGGAAATTATTGAACTAACTTGAATGTTGAGCTTGTGTATGTTAGGGTAATAATGCATTGAATGGATATATGAATGTTTATTGCATTGTATTGAAAATATTAGGTAAGTATAATTCTTGTTACATGGGCTTACTAAGCACAAAGTGCTTACCCTATTTCCTTTTCCCCTGTTTTGTAGTGTTAAGAGCTCGGAGGTCGATTCGGTCGAGACACTTCACACTATCAACCCCAAGATTTCGGTATATAAAGAAACCTTTTTTTGAAAATCAATGGCATGTATAAGCTAATAAAGTAAATGTTAATATGAAATGAATGTAAGGTTAGCCATTAGTATGGCTAACAAATTTTAGTTTTAGTATGTGATGAGGTTATTTTATAAATATGCATGGATCTATTTTGAAAATATGTTGAATTGGTTTGGTTGATGTAGATTGGTTTCGGTTTAAAATTTGCAGGGAAGGCTAGATATTTATAAAGGGGTTATGTTGAGTAAAAAAAAAATTATTCGTAAACTCCGGTAATGCCTCATACCTATTCCAATAAGGAATACGGGTAGGGGGTGTTACATTTGTTGGTATCAGAGCTACGGTTTAGCCGGTTCTCGGACCGACGTAGTAAATACTGATTAGCTATACATGCCATTTAAATTATTATTGATAGTGTGATATCTCCTGACCATTTAAATTGTGGTTTTCTTATAGTAATGTCATCCGACCGAGCTCAATCTGAGGAAGCTAGGAGTCATATGATGCTCCGGCTTCATTACATAGAGAAAACTAGCAGTAGAAGGCCCGGTATAGAGGGTCAAGGGGAGGAGGCAAAAAGAGCCTTCTTTCAAATGATGAATGAATTGTTTACTTAGTACATAAGAACTAACCCTGTAGTGCAGCAAACTCAAGCTCCCCCTCCTGCTCCTCCACCTATTCCCGAGATCCCACAGGGTACAGGTACTGAATCTGTCAGAAAAGGGAAAGCTTTGGTTGATAAAATTCGAAAATATGAGGCTGAAGAATTTCGAGCAGCAGTTGATGATGATCCTGAATGGGCTAAATTTTGGTTAGAGAATACTACTCGGGTTTTGGAGAATTTATCTTGTACATAAGAAGAATGTCTGAAATGTGCTGTCTCACTGCTAAAAGACATAGCTTATCATTGGTGGAATACTAAAGCTTCAGTTTTTCCGAAAGAAGAAATTACATGGGAATTTTTCCAGACCGAGTTCAAAAAGAAATATATTAGCCAGAGGTTTCTTGATCGAAAGAAAAGAATTTCTTAAGCTGAAATAGGGTAATAGATCAGTAACTGAGTATGAAAGAGAATTTGTTCGGTTGAGTAAATATGCTCGAGAATGGGTACAGTAAGAAGCTGAAATGTGCAAACGATTCGAAGAAGGGTTGAATGAAGAAATTAAGCTACTTATCGGAATTCTTGAAATTCGAGAGTTTGCTACATTAGCAGAGCGAGATTATAAAGCAGAAGAATTGAGCAAAGAAAAGAAACAAGCTGAGAGGGAAGCTCGAATTTTTAGTAAAAGACCAATGGGAAAATCCCAATTTTCTGCTCCAAAGAAATTGAAGAAGTACCAGGATCGTTCTACCTCAGCCACTGGGTATTCAGGCAGAGAGCGAGGTTCTCAACGCACTAATCCAAGACCTTCCACTCCATCAGTGACCAATGTTGGTAGTGTTGGTATCCCTAAACCGAGATGCCAGTATTGTAATAAAGCTCATTTTGGTGAGTTCCGATTTAAGAGCGGGGCTTTTTACTGATGTGGTTCTTTTAACCATTTCCTTAGAGATTGTCCAGAAAGGAGTGAAAAAGAAGCTGAATAGATATCGATGCCGAGTAATTCAGCTTTGAGGGGTAGACTATCTCGACCATCCGGTAATGTCAGTGGTAGCCAAGGAGCTACAAAAGATACTGCGAGCAGGCTTGAGACACGAGCACCTGCTAGGACATATGCCATTCGTGCCAGAGAAGATGCCTCAGCACCTGATGTTATTACTGGTACATTTTCTTTACTTGACACTAATATTACTGCATTAATTTATCCTGGTTCTACGCATTCATATATATGTATAAAGCTTGCATGTGTTAAAGATTTATCTATTGAACCTACTAAATTTGTGGTTAAAGTTTAGAACCCCCTGGACCAAGCTGTTTTGGTGGATAAAATTTTTAAAAATTTTCCACTGATGGTAAAAGGTTATTGTTTCCTGGCTAATTTGATGTTACTGCCATTTGATGAGTTTGATGTGATATTGGGTATAGATTGGTTAACTCAGCATGATGCAGTAGTAAACTATAAACAGAAATATATTGTGTTGAAGTGTTAGAATGGTGAATTACTCCGAGTTAAGTCTGATCAGACAGAGAGATTATTTGATGTGATTTCAGTTATTACTGCTCAGAGGTATGTCAAAAAGGGGTATGATACTTTTCTTGCTTATGTATTAGACACCAAGGTATCTGAGTCAAAGATTCAGGTAGTGCCAGTGGTATGCAAATTTTTCGATGTGTTTCCAGAGGAATTACCAGGGTTGCCACTAGAAAGAGAAGTGGAATTTTCTATAGATTTGATTCCGGGAACTACTCCGATTTCCATAGCTCCTTACTGGATGGCTCCTACAGAATTAAATGAATTAAAGACACAGTTGCAAGAACTTATTGACAGGGGTTTTGTCCGACCGAGTCATTCACCTTGGGGTGCTCCAGTTCTATTTGTGAAAAAGAAAGACAGGTCTTTTAGATTGTGAATTGACTATCGGCAGCTCAATAAGGTAACTATAAAGAATAAGTACCCGTTACCCCGGATTGATGATTTATTTGATCAACTGAAAGGTGCCACATTATTCTCGAAGATTGATCTCCGATCAGGTTATTACCAGCTATGGGTAAAGGAGTTAGATGTGCCAAAGACAGCTTTTAGAACTAGGTATGGGCAGTATGAGTTTCTGGTTATGCCGTTTGGGCTGATTAATGCACCTGCAGTATTTATGGATCTGAAAAATCAGATATTTAGATTGTACTTAGACAGATTTGTGGTAGTATTCATTAATGATATTTTGGTTTATTCTCGAGATGAAGAAGAACACGCAGAACATTTGAGAATTGTGTTGCAAATTCTGCGAGAGAAGTAGTTATATGCTAAATTCAGTAAATGTGAATTTTGGCTTCGAGAGGTGGGTTTTCTTGGACGTATTGTATCCGCTGAAAGCATCAGAGTAGATCCAAGTAAAATCTTAGCTATTGTCAATTGGAGTCCACCGAAGAATGTATCTGAAGTTAGAAGTTTCTTGGGTTTAGCTGGTTATTATCGGAGATTTGTACAGGGATTCTCTATGATAGCTTCTCCGATGACTCAATTATTGTAGAAAGATGTAAAGTTCAAGTGGACTGATGAATGTCAACAGAGTTTTAACCAATTGAAAGATCTACTAACGGAAGCACCAGTATTAGTGCAGCCTGAATCGGGTAAGGAATTTGTTATTTATAGTGATGCCTCATTAAATGGTTTAGGTTGTGTCTTGATGTAAGAAGGTAAAGTAATAGCCTATGCTTCAAGACAACTTAAACCACATGAAAGAAATTACCCGATACATGATCTTGAATTAGCTGCTATTATATTTGCGCTGAAGATATAGCGGCATTACCTGTATGGTGAGAAATGTCACATTTATACTGATCATAAAAGTTTGAAATATTTGATGACACAAAAAGATTTGAATTTGAGACAGCGCAGGTGGCTTGAACTGATAAAGGACTATGATTTGATTATTGATTACCATCCAGGTAAGGCTAATGTTGTAGCTGATGCTTTGAGTTGGAAATCTCTATTTGCTTTACGAGCTATGAATGCCCGATTCTCACTGGCTAATGATGGTTCAATCATAGCTGAATTGAGAGTTAAACCAACATTTCTACAGTAAATATGTGAAGCTCAGAAGAATGATGAAAAGTTACAGGTTAAACGAGCACAGTGTGAGTCACGTACTGATCTGGATTTCTTGTTGGGATTGATGGTTGTATGTTATTTAGAGGTATGGTATGTGTACCGAAGAATTCAGAGCTCATACAGAAGATTCTACACGAAGCTTACAGTGGTACTATGTCTGTACATCCGGGAAATAATAAAATGTATAATGAGTTGAAGAAGATGTACTGGTGGCCAGGTATGAAACGTGATATTCTGAGTTTGTATTAGGATGTCTGATATGTCAACAGGTCAAAGCAAAACATCAGGTACCTTCGGGGTTACTTCAGCCAATCACTATACCAGAATGGAAATGGGAAAGAATCACTATGGATTTTGTATTGGGGTTACCGTTGTCTCCGAGGAAAAAAGATGCTATTTGGGTGATTGTTGACCGATTGACAAAGTTAGCACACTTTATTCTGGTACGTATGGATTATTCTTTAGATAAACTGGCTGAACTATACATATCTGAGATTGTCAAGCTACATGGAGTGCCTATCTCCATTATATCGGATAGAGATCCCCGATTTATGTCTCGTTTCTGGAACAAATTGCAAGAAGCTTTGGGTACTCAGTTGTATTTCAGCACTTCATTTCATCCTCAAACAGATGGCCAATCTGAGCGTGTAATTTAGGTCTTGGAAGATATGCTCCGATGCTGTATACTAGAGTTTGAAGGTAATTGGGAGAAATATCTACCTTTGATTGAATTTGCTTACAATAACGATTATCGATCCGATATTAAAATGGCTCGTATGAAGCTTTGTATGGTAGAAAATGTAGAACACCGTTATATTGAATGAGCTTAGTGAAAAGAAGATACATGGGGTTGATTTAATCAGGAAATGTAAGAAAAAGTAAAGGTTATTCGGGATAGTTTCAAAGTAGCTTCCGATCGCCAAAAATCATATGCCGACCTTAAATGAAAAGAGATTGAATTTCAGGTCGGTGACAAGGTATTTCTGAAAGTGTCTCCTTGGAAGAAAGTTCTCCAATTCGGTCGAAAGGGTAAATTGAGTCCAAGATTTATCGAGCCATATGAAATTATAGAAAGAATTGGACCGGTTAAACTTATCGATTGGCATTACCACGAACTCGATAGAATTCATAATGTTTTCATGTGTCTATACTACGACGATATTGGTCGGATCCTTCACATGTTATTTCTCAGATAGAAGTGGAGATTCAACCGGATATGACTTACAATGAAGAACCCACAAGATATTGTACGGAAACAAAGGAGCTTAGAAATAAAAAATAAATTTGGTGAAAGTATTGTGGCAAAAGCACGGGGTTGAGGAAGTGACATGGGAACCGGAGGAGACAATGAGGAAATAATTCCCAAACCTCTTTACTGGTAAGATTTTCGAGGACGAAAATCCTTAAAGGGGGGAGAGTTGTAATGGCCTAAATTTAAGGTTATCGGAACAATGGTTTCGTAACCATAAATCTGATTTAAAGAGAAGTCTATTTTTATATTTTTGCATGAATATTTATATGATAGGAAAATCATATTAAAATATTGATAGAAAAATTTTACCGATTTAGTGGTTAGTTAGAAAAAGGAATTATTGAAGGAATTGGGTAAAAAAAGGTATCGAGACCTTGATCTCATAAGATTGAGTAGAAAATATTTTTATAAATATTTATAAAATTTTAGTAATGTAGTATTAAAATTACGTTAGAAAATTTTAACGTTTGGGTAGGTAATTAAATGAAAAGGACTAAATTGTAACAAATGCAAAATCATGGGAAATGATTAAATAGTTTAAATGATAAAAGAAAGAGGGATTAATAGGAAAATAGACCCAAGTTCTATTTGGGCTGGACGGCAAGGGCATGAAATCAGCAAGAAAATAAGGAGAATTAAGGGCAAAATTGGAATATTGCAAAATTTACTTAATAAAGCTAGGACTAAAGTGAAATTATCTAGATATCTCTTCATTTTTCTTCATTCTTTTCAGCTAAAAATTCCATAGGAGGGTTTTCTAAGCTGGTATTTCATAATTTTTGCACCAAGTAAGTTAATCCTTGCCTATTTCTTGTAAATTTTGTGTTTTTAAGACTTTTACAACTAGGTCCTACTATTAAATTCGTTAGTTTTTGACTTTATGGATGAAATTGAAAGTTACCATGGTTGAGTGCTGTAAGTTTATGATGAAATAGCATGAAATTAAAGCTTTAATTTTTTTATGAGATGATTTTATTAGGTAATTCCAATAGAAATTGATTTTTTTTAGATCTAAACTGTGAAAATGTTTGGAATTAAAGTCTATTACTGAAATTCTGATTTCCAAGGTTATAAAGTAGTTTAAAGTGATAGAATAAAGTTTTAATTGAGAGAAATCGACTCAATTGAGAAGTTAATTGAGCAGGGATGAAATTATCATTTATTGAAAGCTTAGGGGAAAAATGGTAATAAACATTTGCACTAAAACAGTTTTGGACAGCAGCAGTAGGATAACTTTGAAAAATCATCATAAATTGTAGAAATAGAATTAAAAGATGAAAAAATATTAAATTAAATATTATTAAGTCTAGTTTCTCATAGAAGAAACGGTGTAAGAAATAGATTTGTAAATCATGAGATATAATGAATTTCGTGAGACAAGGTCAGAATGAATTTGGGTTCCTCTGTTCTGACTTTAGAAAATCATCAAAAATTGGATAAAAAATTAGGGGCTTAAATTTATATGTTTAGAATCCTGAATGAGTCTATTTTCAATATAAATAAACGAGAACATCATCTAAATTCTGTATGAAGAGATAATTATTTTTTAGTGAAGAAGGGTCAGAACTGTCAAACAGCATAATAAGGGTGACTTTACAGAATAAATTGTACTTATTGGCTAAACCAAAAATTCTGAAAATTTTATGGTAAGAAGATATGTGAGTCTAGTTTCATGGAAAATTATTGGATCTTAATTTGAAGTTTTTTAGCTCAAGATAAAAATAATTTAGTGACTATGACTCAGGTAGACAGCTTTGAATGAACTATAAATAATAATAGAATTATAGTGAATGCTACATGTGAACATGAAATGTATTGAATTGATGATTGAATTTATTTATTTAGATCCGAAAAACTCAAATACAAAGCTATATCGAGGAAAGGAAAAAGTCTCAGATTAGTAGATTTTGTATACGAACTAGTATCGAGGTAAGTTCATGTAACTTGAATTATATTCTTAAATGCTTGAAATGTATTTTATCGATGTGAATATAATTTGAATGTTCATTGTATGAAAATTGATGAAACATTGATATATTTGATAAAAGGGAAGAAATCCGGTTGAATGAAACAAAATTGATGGATCTCGAAAAGGAATTGACGGTAAAAGGATCTAGCCCGACGGGTGATCCTATCTGATATAGCCCTCCAAAGAATATGTGTATAATGGATTTAGCCGGATGGGTAATCCAATTAAGGCTGAATTTAGCCTGGACTGGTAATTCAGATCCAAGCTCATTAGAGTAATTGTCGTTGCAGGGGATTTAGCCTGGACTGGTAATCCCTCTGTAAGGATGATGTTCGCGAGTGTGTGCTCTCTGAAATGGAAATGTGCGCACATGAACATGAATTGATGGTGCTGGATTTGTACACTAAAGTGTACCTCTGGAAATCCATCGAGATTCCAAGAAATTCAACGGGATAAATATGGAAAAATAATAAGGGAATGGAAATCATGGTATTGATGAGCTCATGAATCATGGTATATATTATTGGTACATGGAAATTATTGAACTAACTTGAATGTTGAGCTTGTGTATGTTAGGGTAATAATGCGTTGAATGGATATATGAATGTTTATTGCATTGTATTGAAAATATTAGGTAAGTATAATTCTTGTTACATGGGCTTACTAAGCACAAAGTGCTTACCCTGTTTCCTTTTCCCCTGTTTTGTAGTGTTAAGAGCTCGGAGGTCGGATTCGGTCGAAGATACATCACACTATCAACCCCAAGATTTCGGTATATATAAAAACCTTATTTTGAAAATCAATGGCATGTATAAGCTAATAAAGTAAATGTTAATATGAAATGAATGTAAGGTCAGCCAATTGTATGGCTAACAAATTTTAGTTTTAGTATGCGATGAGGTTATTTTATAAATATGCATGGATCTATTTTGAAAATATGTTGAATTGGTTTGGTTGATGTAGATTGGTTTCGGTTTAAAATTTGCAGGGAAGGCTAGATATTCATAAAGGGGTTATGTTGAGTGAAAAAAAAATTATTCGTAAACTCCAGTAATGCCTCATACCCTATTCCAACAACGAATACGGGTAGGGGCTGTTACACACACCATATACGAGTTATCGCCATAGGTATGGTGTACCAAGTGCACTTGAAAGATGTGCAAGATGGGTTTTGTAAAAGTGATTGGTTGAGAGTCAAATGAATGGTTTGATCAATCAAATAACATCATCATTAGATTTTGTTTTATATTTTTTTCAATTTTTGTAGGACATTTAATGGACAAACTCTATATGCATTTGACACTTGTCAAGATCCACTAAGAGGTACTGGGTATATATATGTGGTAAGAAGGGAATGTTTAGATGGTTTTTCTTCCTTCCGTTCTACGCTTTAGCTTTCTTAAAGATTAAATATTCTTTTCTTCTTCGTTAAATTGGAAGTTAAGGTTTTTGAGGTTATTGGTGGATGTTTGAACCTCCTGGTAAGTTTGGTATCTCTACAGGTTAGGATTTTGAAAGAGTAAAGATGTTAAGAAGTATATAAATAGTAATATATGAACAAGAGACACTGCATGGGGTTGTCTATAAATAAGATGATAGCAAAATGTCTGTAAATGAGTTTTAATAGTGATTCCATGTTCTTTTAAGTAGTTTCTACTACTGTTCGGGATGGATGATTAGGTTTGGAAATTTGAGCTACAAAAGGTGAGTTTTAATTGAGTCTTTATCTTGACTCATAAGTAGTATATTATAAAGAAAAATCATCTATAGATGTTGACATGGATAACTAGTGAAAGTATGTATGTGTGAAGCATCATAAAAAGCTTTGCATGAATAAGAAGATGTATGATATGCAAGCATGTAAAAGTAGGTATGGAAGAGGATGAATTAGTAAAATGAATGAATGAATCTGGATAAGTGTAATTGGTGTTAAGTGAGTAAATCATTTATTTGTGATGCCTCCGATAGGGGAGGTACACTGCTAACTGGACAAGCAGATCACGTTGACAACAAATATACTCATGGTGTAGCCTTCAATGGAATGTAAATCAGACTGACAAAATACAACATAAGGATGTGTAAGTCCATGTGGCTGGGACCCATGTTATTGTACGTCAATGAAATTATTCATGGTTATGCCTCCAATGAGATGTAAATCAGATTGGCAAATCACGAATGATGATATGTATAAGACCATGAGGGAGAAACCCATGGCACCTTCTGAGAAAGTCCGCTAGGACAGTAAACACGTAACTCTTAGTGATGCCTGTGTAGAGTGATCTGATAAACTTTAGTGGCGTATTCTACATCGTCTTTGTGGCAAATTGTGTAATGTCTATGTGGCATATTCGGTGATGCCTGCATGGTAGAATCTAGTTAACTGCCTTTGTGGCAGGATTTGGGTAAGTTCAGAAATTTCTTCGATAACTAACTATATGATAAAGATCTGACAAGTCTGAAGATAACTTTGTTTGGTTAGTCTTGTGATAAAATTAAATGTGCTTTAAGGGGCGTTTCCTGAAAGAGAGTATGCATTTGTATTTCTAAAGGGGGAATCAGTTATAGTAGTCTATCAGTACATGAAATTGGCGTATTCGTAGTTATGAAAGGTAAGTGTTCGATGGACTTGAATTTTTCTACGCTAATTAAGGAAGTAACTTGAGTTATCTGGTAATTGCCAAATCTAAATGGTTTTCATATCTTGTATAGTGGTCATATAGAATCTAAGCCATTTCCAAGTTGGGCCTTCTCATGTTTTGTAACATAGTTATTTGGAATTCTTCTAGATGATTTGGAACGTTTAATTATCAGTATAAGTTATGATTTGGGGTTGATTCAAGATATGATTTGATCGGTAATCTATTAGCTACTAGAATCAGCATGAGAATTTACTAGAATTAAGATCAATATAGATTTCAACTTAAGAGATCCGTTGGTTTTATTATCTACCAAGAGCGATATTTGTGAGTACCCATCCTAAGGGAAAAAATATTCTATGTCTATTTGAAGGACAAATCTATCCAAGGTAGGCTCTATATGGATATTCTTTTGAGAAGTACATTTGTTTTTTTTGAGAAGGAAATGAGATCCGTATTGATTGGTGAAGTCTGGAATCAACCAAAGAGTGATATGTGAGTAAATTGGCCAAGTATGGAATTGGGCATATATGTATATGTGTGTCCGATATTTGAAAGTATCCACCAAAGATATAGATGAAATCCAAAATCTTCAAGACGAGAAGATTAACAAAAAAATGTTTCAAGGTAAATTGGGTTAAAACTCACTAAGTTCTCTTGAACTTATAAGTGTTTGTTCATGTTTCAGGTTCTGTTGTAAGAGTGAGTACGCCAGGGTAGCAACAAGTTGGGATATTATACATATAGAGGACATCTTAAGAGTATGGCGTATAGTACACTATGCCATGAAAAGTCTGTTTAATTAAAGTTTGTTTGTTGTAATATCGTATATGATTTTTGAGACTTTGATGTATTTAGTGAACATTTTCTTTTACCAATTTGTAGTTTTAATTGTAAAAATTGGTAAGTGTCTTGTGTCGTAACATCCGATCTCCGAACCTAGTAATTTAGGTTGGGTAGAGGGTGTTACAAAAATTTAGCTATGAAAATGACTAAATTGTAAAGCTTAACAAACTTGATTGTTAGCTTTGTTACAATAAGGACCAAATTGAATAAATTTAAAACCTATTATGAAATTATTAATGAAAGTATAGGGTCCCTAATGAGTAAATGTGAAATTGGATTTTAACCCGAAGCTATATGCCGAAAGTTATGTTTGTCCCAGGTTTTGGGACTAAATTGAATAAGTTGTAAAGTATGCTTGACTTTATGTTTGAATGTGAATTGATGGAAATTGGTATTGGTTATTTTTTTTGTTTTATTGTACATAGCTAACGTTAATGTGAAACCATCAAGAGGAAAAGGAAAAGTGAAAGTTATCGACGAGTGACATGAAATTTCAGTTTGTACTTTTATGATTCAGATTGAAATATTTACTTTCATATGAACGTTAATTGAATGATTGATCATTGAGTTGAGTATATAGAGATACTATGATTTTTTTTTTTTGGTATTGACATGAAAAATCAAGAAAGTGGACTAAAATGAATGAAATGGAAAATAACATGAATTGGATTGCGATTGAGAAATGATATATGTATTGAATCGTTAAATGAAATTGAAAATTGGTACCATATTAGCTATTTGGGATATGTCGGATATAGTTGACATGCCATAGGATTAGATCGTGTACGAGTTTATGCGCTTATGAGTCAAGATGCGCTTCGTATGCCAATATGCACTATATGTTCCAGTTTGCCCTAATCGGTTTATCCAATGATGCACTTTGATGCCAGTTGATGTGTTGGTTAGACGATCTGTGTAATTGTCTGAGTTCAATTTAGGTTAATAGGGGTTATAAACTATAAGTTTGATAAATGATTCCGATATGAGATTATATGATGCTATGGATCCAAATATGTGCATATGTCAATTGTGATAGAAAAAAACATATAAACTATTATGCAAATGAATTGAAAACGAGCCCTGAGGGCTGAAACAAGCACGAATGATACTCCAGAAAAGGATTGAATGGTAAGTTAAAATGTAAATGATATGGATTTATCATGAAATTTAGATGACTTAATGTCAATGGCATGTATGTATAAATGTTGAATTCATGATTGATAATAAATGCTAAATGGCTTAATGATAGGCAAATGGGCAAATGAATTGAATTGGTTAAATATGGTGCCATGTTGAGTAGATTGATTTGTCATTGCTATAAGTATGCTCATATGTGTATAATATGATGAATTGTTTTGAATTATGGGATATTTATTGCTAGATATTGAGAATATGTGCATTATGTCAAATTGCTAATATTATGTTATAATATCTTGAATCATGAAAGTACCATTGAGCTTTATTGCCCAGTGTACAATTTGTTTATTTCGTGCACAAGTAGGTAATTCTTGAACCCCCAGGAGGTGAAATTAGCATCTAGACCACAACCATCGACTCAATATAGTTTGTAAAGTTCCTTTCCTTTTTTCAAATGGCATGTACTTAGGATTATCTAGTTTCAACTTGAAAATGGTCAAATTTGAGTAATGATGTGGAGTATGAATGAAATGGTTATTGGTTATGCATGGAAAGGGTGTTGATGTTTTGGAAATTGTATATTAAGCTGGTTGTATATATGTTGAATGGTTAATTGAGGCCTTAAGGCCAACCATTGTTGTTATATGTGAGCATGGAAATGTATGAAATGTATAATTAGTAGTCCATTGAGGAAGTCATGACTCCACACCCTGGATGCTGCTGCGCCAACCCTCTTCGTCGTGACATCGACTCTGTAATGTTTTAAAAGCTTTACAATTTGGTCCTCAAGTTGGAAAGTTTGCTCATTGTCTTCAAGGTCTCGACATTGAGCCATGGAAGTCGCGATACCTACCCAAAATGTTTTAAAAACTTTATAGTTTAGTCCTTGTTTGACCTTGGGATGGTATTAAGCTTTTTTAAGCTCGTATATGACTCAAAATTAATTATATATCGTATTAGACACATATAATACTCATATCTAAATGTATAAATATCGAACTTTTGTTTAATTGATCATAGTTGCTCCAACAATGAATGTGACATCCGGTACCTTAGACCCGGTGATCGGGTCGGGTATAGGGAGTTACATAATTGGTTATATAAGCCCTAAGGGGCCAACAAGGAAATGAAATGAATTAATTGAATTGAGAAACATCGAATAAAAAGAAATGAATAGATATTATGAAATGGAATGAAATGAATATGTTATGTTATTGTAATAAAAGACCTAATATGTATGTATAAACTTAGCTAAATGGGAACTTTGCATAATTTTGGTATTTGGCATGAATGGTATACAAATTGGTTGAATTTATAGCATCAATTGGTTGTATTAATGTGGCTAATGCTATTTTTATATTGACTTGAATCATGAAAGTATCATTGTAACACCCTTAGCCCATATCCGTCATCGGATTAGGGTTACAGAGCATTATCATATAAATGGAACATTTAAACATAAATTCATCCATTATCATAAACATATCATAAGTCAATTATACATACACATTTCATCCTTATATCGATCCCTCGAGGCCCTAAAAATACCTTAGAAATAATTCAGGACTAAATTGAAAACAGTAGGAAAGCCTGAGAAAAAGTTGTAAAAATTTACAAGACAGGGGTCACACGGTTGTGTGGCTAGGCCGTGCGACTCATACGACTGAGACACACGCCCGTGTCTCAGACCATGTCACACGACTGTGTCCCAGCCCATGTCCTCTCCCGTGTAACTAATTGAGTAAGGCCACACAACCATGTCACACGCCCGTGTGCCGAGTCGTGTAACACTCGAAATTGCCCCACGCACATGTGCCAGGCCGTATGCTAGGCCGTGTAACTAACTGACTTGCACACTAAGCACTCAACAGATGACACACGGCCGTGTTGCCAGGCCGTGTGTCTTACACGGCTAAGTCACGAGCCCATGTCTTAGGCCGTGTGGACCCAAAATGAACCTTAACCAACAAGTTGACTATTTCAAGCTTGCTTGGACTCTAAGTAAACCATTTACCAGCCAAAAGGCCTATTCAAAGTGACATTAATCAAGCCAAAAACATGCCAAAATAACATATCTTAAGTGCTAACCAATGTATCCTCATTGATACCACAAGTATATACAAATTGTACATCAAAATAAAATGTCAAACACAACTTATCAATTCATCAACTTTATCACCTAACCAATGTACCTATCATAGGTACCTCGAACACAACATATCATTAATACATATTATTCATATTTTCATTGGAACATCTTACCTCATTCACATGTATCATATAAGTTAGCAATTTACACATTAGATCATACTTAACATTTTACATATCCCAAAACATTAGTAATGACATACAAGCCTATTACATGCCATATAATCTGAAATGAACATTCTAAAAACTACCAAAATTTATGGATAGTGTGACTTGAGTGCCGGTCCGATTGTCCAACCTTCCAAGTATCTACAAGAACAACAAATAACACAAGTAAGCTCAATGAAGCTTAATAAGTTCGACGTATTAAAATGATAAATCTTACTGAAGTAAGTACTACAAATCAAAAAATAATACAACCATGAATGTTCCCTGCCATCCAAAATCTCAATCGGTAAATCATAAAAGTTTAATTCAATACTCAAATTAACGACAAATCCATCAAAATCTATAAACAATATACCTTACCGAGATCTTTAACTCGATGAATGAATCAAGGATAAGAGTACAACGACAATCCCACCAAAACACGCCAAATGCTCAGAAGAGCTAGTCCATCCGAAACACACCAAATGCTCATTAGAGCTAATCCATCCAAACACACCAGTGGCTCTAAAGATCTAATCCAACTGAAACACACCAAAACAGAAAGTATAACACGAGTGTTCGCAACAAATGCTGAACCTCGATTTACTCAGGAAACATATATATATCACTCCACAACCGTCTCCACTCCAAACCCTCACAACACACCATATCTCGTGTAACACCCCTAACCCAAATCCATCATTGGAACAGGGTTACAGAGCATTACTGGAGTTTACAGGCAAGTAATAGACATTTCATAAGCATTTAACATTGAAATTAAATTTCAATCAAATTTAATCATATAGTCCCTTACATGAGCCATCGAGGCCTAAATCATGTTTCAGAATTAGGTCAGGACTAAACCGAGTACTCAAATTTTTTTTGTGAAATTTCAAAAACTTTTCTAGGTACAGGGGTCACACGCCCATGTGGACAGGTCATGTGGCTTGCACGGCCAAGGACACGCTCGTGTCTTAGGCCATGTAACTCTCTGAATTGGGTCACGTGGCCAAGCCACACGCCTGTGTGCTAAGCCGTGTGTAGGTGAAAGGGTCACACGGCCAAGCCACACGCCCATGTGCTAGGCCGTGTGATCAGTTCTGGGCATTTTGTTTTGATATTTTAAATATGCAGGGGACATACGGCTAGGCCATACACCCATGTGCTAGGCTATGTGTCACACACAGTTGAAACACAAGCCCGTGTCTCTACCCGTATAAACGAAAATAGGCTATTTTCCAAGCCACATTTCTCATCCATATGGTCTTTCACCTACACCAACACTTAACCATATTCACAAACCATCTCAAAGCATTCAAAATAAGTCCCAATCATGTCTTAAACATGACATAATAACATATACAACCAATGTACCCTTAGGTACCACAAATGACAATTTATTATCATGTTAATCCATCTTTCATATTATCTATTTGCCAAATGTACACATGCATGATCACATTCATTTTCAAATATAATAGATCCACTTATAAACATATCAAAATATGTCAAACATAAGCCATCCCAATGGCTAGTTTCATTTAAAACATTTACATGCAATTATTGGCTATATAACCTATACATGCCATTATAACCACAATTGATTTACTATATATACCGAAATGGGCCGATGGATAGTGTGAATGATCTTCGCCAAGTTTCCAATCCAACGAGCTTCCAAATCACTATAGGACAAAGGAAAAATAAAACAGAGTAAACACATTATGCTTAGTAAGTTCGTATTGTAACAGCTCGATTTTAGCTAAATTAGAATAGTGGTTTTAGAACCACTATTCTGATGTCAAAAAATTATTTTAGCATTATTTTGGTATTTACAGCATCTTATTTGATATGTGTGAAAATTTCGCAGCAAATATTATCGATTGGTTGGTTAAATTGAGAAAAAGGATTAAATCGCGTAAAATGCAAAAGTAGTGTTCTATTAGCTAAAGGTATTAATTAGCAATAGAACCTTAAAGGTAAGGTCCTTATGTGGTTATTAACCCATTTTTAAGATAATGGAAGTTAGTGGCATGGCATTTGGAGTAGTTATTAAAGTTTATTAAGGTTAAAAATGTGAATTATTAATAAAGGTTAATAATAATAAAACAAATAAAGAAATTTTAATGCTTTCATCTTCACCTTTTTTCGAAATTGAAGAGAAGAGAAAGCCATTCTAGGGTTTTTACATTTGGCATCTTCATAGCTTAATTGGTAAGTGTTTTGAGCTCGATTTTTAATGATTTCTATGTTTTGTAATCATTGCAGCTCAATCTAGCTAGCCTGTACCTTTAATTTCAAAAATTTTAAAGATTTTGAGAGTTCCCATTATTGAATCTATGTGCTCTTTGATGTTTAATGTTGAAATATGAAAGCTTGATGATAGTTTTACATGTTTTGTTAAGTGATTTTTGATGAAAATGCATAATAAGGATTAAATTGTAAAAAGTGCAAATTGAGTGGTTAAAATGTGAAATAAATGGAAAATATGGGCTGCTAGGGGTATATTTGTAATTCGGCTAGCATGGGTTAGTCATGAATTATGTGAATTTTGTGTTTTGTGAAATAAGGACTAAATTGTAAAAGTTGTGAAATACTTGGGGCAAAAGTGTAAAAGTGCCTTAAAGTGTGATATGGACTAAATTGAAAGAATATGCAATTGAATAAGTTAATTTTGAATTCATATAGATCAAGAAAGAAAGTATTCGATTTAGATCTGGGGAAAAGCAAGGTTATCGAGTAGTTGACCCGATCCGTCATTTCCATAAACGAGTAAGTTCGTATATTTGAACTTAAATGCGCACTACCGAGAAATCCCGAGCTTATTCAGAAGATTTTAAATGAAGCACATAGTGGTTGTTTATTAGTACATCCAAGAAGCACAAAAATGGATTACGATTTGAAATAGCTTTTTTGGAGGCACGACATGAAACGAGATATCTCAGAATTTGTTTCAAAATGTTTGATTCTTCATCAAGTTAAAGCTGAGTATCAAGTGTCATCAAGTTTATTACAGCCTATTATGATTCCTGAGTGGAAGTGGGATAGAGTAACAATGCATTTTGTATCGGGTTGCCCTTATCTCTGAAAAAGAAAGATGCGATCTGGGTTGTTGTTGACAGATTGACAAAATCAGCTCATTTCATTTCGGTACGTACAGATTTCTCGCTTGATAAATTACCTGAGTTATATATTTTTGAAATTGTGAGATTATATGGTGTTCCCCTATCTATTTTTCGGATAAAGATCCAAGGTTTACATCAAGATTTTGGAAGAAATTACAAGAAGTTTTGGGTACTAAGCTGTATTTTAACACTACGTTTCACCCGCAAATGGATGGTCAATCCGAACGAGTTTTTCAAATACTTGAGGATATGTTGCGTTGTTGCATTCTTGAGTTTGAAGGTAGCTGGGAGAAATATCTACCGCTAATTGAATTTGCTTACAATAATAGCTTCCAATCGAGTATAACGATGGCACCATACGAAGCTTTATACGGTCGTAAATGTAGAACACCGTTGTACTGGACTGAGCTTAGTGAGAATAAGATTCACGGGGTTGATCTGATAAGAGAAACAGAAGAAAAAGTGAAAGTAATTCGCTGTAGTTTGAAAGCAGCTTCGGATCGACAAAAATCATACGCAGACTTGAAACGGAAAGATATTGAGTTCCAGATCATAGATAAAGTGTTTTTGAAAGTGTCACTATGGAAAAAGATATTGCAGTTTGGTCGGAAAGAGAAATTGAGTCCGCGATTCATCGGACCGTATGAAATTATTGAGCGAGTTGGGCCAGTGGCATATCAACTATCCTACCGTCTAAGTTAGAAAAGATACATAATGTGTTTCATGTGTCGATGCTTCGACGGTACCAATCTGACCCTTCACATGTCATTTCCCCGATCGAGTTGAAATTCAGTCTGATATGTCATATGTTGAAGAACCGATTGAAATTTTAGCTCGTGAGATCAAATAGCTGAGAAATAAGAAAATAGAGTTAGTGAAAGTGTTATGGCATTGACACGGGGTTGAAGAAGCTACATAGGAACTCGAGGATGCTATGAGAAAACAATACCCAAACCTATTCACCGGTAAGATTTTCGGGGACGAAAATCCCTAAGGGGGGAGAGTTGTAACAGCTCGATTTTAGCTAAATTAGAACAGTGGTTTTTGAACATCAAAGTTGACGTCAAAAAATTATTTTAGTATTACTTTTAGTTTTTACAGCATGTTATTTGATATGTGTGAAAAGTTCCTGAGCAAATTTTATCGATTGGTTGGTTAAATTGAGAAAAAGGACTAAATCTCATAAAATACAAAAGTAGTGTTCTATTAGCTAAAGGTATTAAATAGCTATAGAACCTTAAAGTTAATGTCATTATGTGGTTATTAACCCATTTTTAAGATAATGGAAGTTAGTGGCATGGCTTTTGGAGTAGTAATTAAAGTTTATTAAGGTTAAAAATGTAAATTATTAATAAAGGTTAATAATAAAAAAACAAATAAAGAAATTTTAATGCTTTCATCTTCATCTTTTGATGAAATTGAAGAGAAGAGAAATCCATTATAGGGTTTTTACATTAGGCATCTTTATAGCTTAATTGGTAAGTGTTTTGAGCTCGACTTTTGATGATTTCTATGTTTTTGTAATTGTTGTAGCATAATCTAGCTAGCCTGTACCTTTAATTTCAAAACTGTTAAAGATTTTGAGAGTTTCCATTATTGAATCTATGTGTTCTTTGATGTTTAATGTTGAAATATGAAAGCTTGATGATAGTTTTACATATTTTGTTAAGTGATTATTGATGAAAATGCATAATAAGGATTAAATTGTGAAAAGTGCAAATTAAGTGGTTGAAATGTGAAATAAATGGAAAATATGGGCTGCTAGGGGTATATTGGTAATTCTGCTAGCATGGGTTAGTCTTGAATTATGTGAATTTTTTGTTTTGTGAAATAAGGACTAAATTGTAAAAGTTATGAAATACTTGGGGAAAAAGTGTAAAAGTGCTTTAAAGTGTGATATGGACTAAATTGAAAGAATATGCAATTGAATAAGTTAATTTTGAATTCATATAGATCAAGAAAGAAAGAATTCAGATTTAGATATGGGGAAAAGCAAGGTTATCGAGTTGTTGACCTATCCGTCATTTTCGTAAATGAGGTAAGTTGTATATTTGAACATAAATGCGTACCGAGAAATCCCGAGCTTATTCAGAAGATTTTAAATGAAGCACATAGTGGTTGTTTATTAGTACATCCAAGAAGCACGAAAATGGATTACGATTTGAAATAGCTTTATTAGAGGCACGACATGAAACGAGATATCTCAGAATTTGTTTCAAAATGTTTGATTTTTCATCAAGTTAAAGCTGAGCATCAAGTGTCGTCAAGTTTATTACAGCCTATTATGATTCCTGAGTGGAAGTGGGATAGAGTAACAATAGATTTCATATCGGGTTTGCCCTTATCTCTGAAAAAGAAAGATGCGATTTGGGTTGTTGTTGATAGATTGACAAAATCAGCTCATTTCATTTTGGTACGTACAGATTTCTCGCTTGATAAATTACCTGAGTTTTATATTTTGAAATTGTGAGATTATATGGTGTTCCCCTATCTATTTTTCAGATAGAGATCCGAGGTTTACATCGAGATTTTGGAAGAAATTACAAGAAGCTTTGGGTACTAAGCTGCATTTTAACACTGCATTTCACTCACAAATGGATGGTCAATCTGAACGAGTTATTCAAATACTTGAGGATATGTTGCGTTGTTGCATTCTTGAGTTTGAAGATAGCTGGGAGAAATATCTACTGTTGATTGAATTTGCTTACAATAATAGCTTCCAATCGAGTATAACGATGGCACCATACGAAGCTCTATACGGTCGTAAATGTAGAACACCGTTGTACTGGACTAAGCTTAGTGAGAATAAGATTCATGGGGTTGATCTGATAAGAGAAACAAAAGGAAAAGTGAAAGTAATTCGCTGTAGTTTGAAAGCAGCTTCAGATCGACAAAAATCATACGCAGACTTGAAACGAAAAGATATTGAGTTCCAGATTATAGATAAAGTGTTTTTGAAAGTGTCGCTATGGAAAAAGATATTGTGGTTTGGTCGGAAAGCGAAATTGAGTCCGCGATTCATCGGACCGTATGAAATTATTGAGCGAGTTGGGCCAGTGGCATATCAACTATCCTTACCGTCTAAGTTAGAAAAGATACATAATGTGTTTCATGTGTCGATGCTTCGACGGTACCGATCTGACCCTTCACATGTCATTTCCCCGATCGAGGTTGAAATTCAGTCTGATATGTTATATGTTGAAGAACCGATTAAAATTTTAGCTCGTGGGATCAAATAGCTAAGAAATAAGAAAATAGGTGAAAGTGTTACGGCATCGACACGGGGTTGAAGAAGCTACATAGGAACTCGAGGATGCTATGAGAAAACAATACCCAAACCTATTCACAGGTAAGATTTTCGGGGACGAAAATCCTGAGGGAAGAGTTATAATGACCGGTTTAGCTAAATCGAGCAGTGGTTTTGAACATCAAATTTGACGTCAAAAAATTATTTTAGTATTATTTTTGGTTTTTACAGCATGTTATTTGATATGTGTGAAAAGTTCCTGAGCAAATTTTATCGATTGGTTGGTTAATTTGAGAAAAAGGACTAAATTGCATAGAACCTTAAAGTTAATGTCATTATGTGGTTATTAACCCATTTTTAAGATAATGGAAGTTAGTGGCATGGCATTTGGAGTAGTAATTAAAGTTTATTAAGGTTAAAAATGTAAATTATTAATAAAGGTTAATAATAAAAAAACAAATAAAAAAATTTTAATGCTTTCATCTTCATCTTTTGATGAAATTGAAGAGAAGAGAAATCCATTATAGGTTTTTTACATTAGGCATCTTTATAGCTTAATTGGTAAGTGTTTTGAGCTCGACTTTTGATGATTTCTATGTTTTTGTAATCGTTGTAGCATAATCTAGCTAGCCCGTACCTTTAATTTCAAAACTATTAAAGATTTTGAGAGTTGCCATTATTGAATCTATGTGTTCTTTGATGTTTAATGTTGAAATATGAAAGCTTGATGATAGTTTTACATATTTTGTTAAGTGATTATTGATGAAAATGCATAATAAGGATTAAATTGTGAAAAGTGCAAATTGAGTGATTAAAATGTGAAAGAAATGGAAAATATGTGCTACTAGGGATATATTGGTAATTTGGCTAGCATGGGTTAGTCTTGAATTATGTGAATTTTCTGTTTTGTGAAATAAGGACTAAATTGTAAAAGTTGTGAAATACATGAGGCAAAAGTGTAAAAGTGCTTTAAAGTGTGATATAGACTAAATTGAAAAAATATGTGATTGAATAAGTTAATTTTAAATTCATATAGATCAAGAAAGAAAGAATTTGGATTTAGATAGGGGGAAAAGCAAGGTTATCGAGTAGTCGACACGATCCGTCATTTTCGTAAACGAGGTAAGTTCGTATAACTGAACTTAAATGTGTATCTATTTATTTGATGGATGAAATTGGGATAGTATTTATTCTATTAAATAAATGTGGAGATATTAGATTAAATGTACAGCTTAAGTTAACGAGTTGCTGAATAAGACCATAGCTGGGCTACGGCAAAATCGAGTAATAAGACCATAACCAGGTTATGACATGTGAATGAAAGATCACGACAGGGCCTTGGCAATGTATTTGTAAGACCATAGTTAGACTATGGCATAAGAAAATCGACGTACTTGTAGCGCAAGCATTTATAAACTCAAAGTGACTCGATAAGCAAAATGGTGAGAATAGATATGTATCAGTACAGGTATGTACAGATATCTGTTCGAATGATGAACTATAAGAAGATGAGAATTTAGGAGTTGCTTTATAGTTAAACTTCATGTTATCTCATTGATTGAGGTTTTAATTGCAAATTATGTATCTACTTGGAATTGTTCGTGAAGAACGTTGATTATTTCATATATACATACGAACTTACTAAGCTTTATAGCTTACTTTGTTTATTTCCTTCTATGTTTTATAGTTAATTGCAGCTAGCTCGGAACCGAGGATCGTCAGAAAGTTCATTGCACTATCGAACATCTACTTGGCATTTTTGAGTTGTGTAAATATGGTATATGGCATGTATAGGCTTGTGTCATTTTGGTATGTTTGATGGATATGTATTTTGGCTATTTGTGTAACGACCTGAATTTGGGCCTAGTAGAATTGGGCCTATTGGGCCTTGGGCGTAGGAGCGTTTAAAATTTTTGAGAATAAGATAATGGCACTAATGCAAGTTGGATCTACTAGGTGAGTGATTTTGTAAGGTTAGGGGGCTTCCATTAAGTCTCGAGATCAAACTTGGGCTTTAGGAAAATTTTGGTTTTAGGTGAATAAAACCCTGAAAGTTAGTAAGTAGGCTTTAAGAATAAAATGTGGTGAAAAATTACAAAAAAAAGAGTTGTGGTCTAGTGGCAAGTGACGCCACATGGGAGACAAGTAAGTGACGCCATAGAGGAAGCAAGGGGTCCAAGGCTCAAGTCTTGGCGCTTGCAGTTCATTTTGATTTCTTTTTATATGAACTTAGACTTTGGTCTATAGGCTTATATTTAGTTGCGCATGCTTTAAGTCACAAAAGGAGCTGTGTTGTGATGGCATGTAGCGTCTAGAGCATAGGAGAGGGCAAGGGTTCGAACCTCATGTCAAGCAAGGGAGTGTTTATTTTGCGGATTGGATGGCCAAAATTTGTATTGGAATTGAACTCTACTGAAGGAGGGATCCCACGTTGGAAAGCTAGCATGAGGGAAGGAGAGAAGCTGGCTTTAAACAGAGTAATCTATGAGGAGAGTAAGCATACCCTGGTTGGCGTTGGGCATAGGAGTGTTCGGAGCGCGGATTACCTCCAGATTCCTATCAGGTGTGTATTCCTATCAGGTAACCCCCAGCCTTAGAGGATTTTAGTTTAATTTAGTTATTTTAAAATTATTGGGTTAATAATTTTTGTCATAAGGCCATTGGGTTTTCTTTTTAACTTTTACTTGGTATTTTTTTTTAAATTACAAACTGCTGGTCTTTTAAACATGGGTTTTAAAAATATAACCACTGTTTTCAAAATATCACGTATTCGTAAATGTTTGAATCAAACTTTCGCAACAAACAAGATTTTGAAAGTAATAAGGTTTTTGCAAGAGAATGACTTTGAACAAATTGTGTTTTGTTAATAAGCAATGAAAATCGGGATAAATAAAAGATAGATAGCTTTGATTCGCAAAAGGGTTTTTCTATAAAATATGGTTTTCGAAAAACACTTCAATGTGGCACGCCAAATTCGGGCCTAACTTCTAGGCTGGGTTTGGGGTGTTATATTTAATGGTATCAGAGCTAGGTTGCAAAACTCACTGTGGAATGGGTTTTGGAAATTTTTCTAACCTGCTTAAATGTTTAGTTTGGAAAATGATAGTGTTACTAAAAGTATGGCACACCGAGTCTCCGGCACCAAATCTGTAAGTTTCTGAAACTATTGTTGTTGAAAAGTAGTGGTTAGAAATACTGTACTTTCTTTAGATACTGGACTGTATTTTTGGTATTTGTTCTGTGTGTTTTGTTTGGATGTGATGTTTGAATATAGAAATTGTATGCATGCGTGATAAATATCGATTTGTTTCTGCGGTTAGATATTTGGTTGTGTGTAAGATGTTTCAAGATTAAGTTCAAAGTGTATTAGCATTATTAGAATGAGAGTGCGGAAGCGTGGTAGAGTAGCCTGTGTTAAACTACTGTTAGATAGTTGGAAATTTCAAGAACGAAATTTCTTTAAAGGGTACATTTGTAATGACCCGAATTTGGGCCTAGTAGAATTGGGCCTATTAGGTCTTGGGCGTATGAGCGTTTAAAATTTTTGAGAATAAGAGAACGACACTAATGCAAGTTGGATCTATTAGGTAAGTGATTTTTGAAGGTTAGGGGGCTTCCATGAAGTCCCGGGATCAAACTTGGGATTTAGGAAAATTTTGGTTTTAGGTGCATAAAACCCTGGGAGTTAGTAAGTAGGATTTAAGAATAAAATGTGGAGAAAAATGATAAAAAAGGAGTTGTGGTCTAGTGGCAAGTGACGCCACATGGGAGACAAGGAAGTGACGCCATAGAGGAAGCAAGGGGTCCAAGGTTCAAGTCTTGGTGCTTGAAGTTCATTTTGATTTCTTTTTATATGAACTTAGACTTTGGCCTATAGGCTTATATTTAGTTGCGCATGCTTTAAGTCACAAAAGGAGCTGTGTTGTGGTGGCATGTAGCGTCTGGAGCATAGGAGAGGGCAAGGGTTCGGATCTCATGTCAAGCAAGGGAGTGTTTATTTTGCGATTGGATGGCAAGAGTTTGTGTTGGAATTAAACTCTGCTGAAGGAGGGATCCCACATTGGAAAGCTAGCATGAGGGAAGGTGAGAAGCTGGCTTTAAATAGAGCAATCTATGAGGAGAGTAAGCATACATTGGTTGGCATTGGGCACAGAAGTGTTCGGAGCGCGGATTACCTCTATATTCCTATCAGGTGTGTATTTCGCACTATTCTAGCTATAGAACAGCGAATGCTGAAATGACGGTCACACGACGATGGTAGCCACACGAGCGTGCGAGCGCACGTGTGGGAGCTTCGACGAGATAGTTGAGGTCACCATGAGAATTCTTGTGGGTTGATGCTGTTTGGGCCACGATGGGCCAAAATGGGCCAAGTGGGCCTAATGGGCTCATGGGCCCATATGAATAAATTGTATGATTGTGTAGTAGATATTGGACTGGTTTATGTGAATCTCATATCTGTGGCTAGATTTGGGCTAAATGGGCCACACGAGCGTGTGGGTCCATTTGGGCCGAGAATGGGCCCTAAGCCCATTTGCATCATTATCCCTGTTTAGAATACTTTGGTTTAACTAGGAAAATCGCAGTTTGATTGCTCTAGTGAAGGTGACGACGCTTATGATTATTCAGCACTCTACTTGATAAGGATCGGTGCTAAGGGATTGGTGGTACACTTGTAATCAAGGTGTGTAATCTCACACCCCTATTGTTCTGTTAATGCGATGTTCTTTAAATCGGCTAAAAGCTGAAATACCAAAAAGCTAAAAAATCGGCAACAGAGATCACTCGAGCTTACGAGTGCTCGTGTGATAAACCGAGCCACTAGTGATGGCGGTAGACCGTGAGAGTGTCACGAACACTTTCGTGAACATGAGGCTATAATGGGCTTTATTGAGCCAAAACGGGCTTAATGGGCCCAATGGGCTAACGTGTCCACACGGGCAAAATCGATGGAAAAATAACCGAATGATTGATGCGACTGCAAAGTCCGCAGAATCGAGACTGAAAATGAACATGAATGGGCCACACGAGCGTGTGGGGCTCGAATGGGCCAAAATTAGGTTTCAGGCCCAATAGCACTGTATTGACCGAAAATGGTAACCGAGTCATTCGACGCGACATTAGGCCTTCGAAAAGGCCGTTGTAGGTGTAAAATTACTGAAATACCCTTAGAGGGTAATTTACCGAAATACCCTTAGAGGGTAATTTATTGAAATACCCTTGGTGGGTGAATTACCGAAATACCCTCGATGGGTAAAAATTACCAAAATACCCCCAAAGGGGTAAAAATTACCGTTATACCCTTAGGTGACAAAATGACCATTATACCCTTGGTTGTAGTTAATTATCGTGTATGTGATTATATATATAAACTGTTTATAGTTGTAATTCACTGCATTCATATCATGTTACATGGGTTGGGTTTGATGATTGGAGGAAGTACCGTTTTAAGTGGCTCTACCACATACTATTTTTAGTGGCTCTGCCACATACCGTTCTAGTGGCATCGCCACCTACCATTTTAGTCGCTCAGCCATTTATACCGTGATTAGTAGCTTGACTGTAATTTTGGTGTGGATTGGCTGGGTGGGTTGACATGGTCCCCACATGGTGCGATTGGTTGGTACGGGTGGAGAGTTAGTCGGCTGGTAGGATTGGGGTGGGCTTATATCCACATACATTGAGATGATTTTAGGGCTTAAGCCCAAATTGTTACCGAATAGGGCTTAGGCCTAGACCGTTACCGAGTAGGGCTTAGGACCAGACTATGACCGTAATAGGGGATTACACACTGAGTTCTCGTAACTCACCCCTTTCTTTTAACCGTGCAAGTAACCCTCAGCCTTAGAGGATTTGGAGCTGCGGAGGACTCAGAGGTGGCCACACGTCGGATATGGTTTAAAGACTAAACTTAGGAATTTTAGTTTAATTTAGTTATTTTAAAATTATTGGGTTACTAATTTTTGTAATAAGGCCATTGGGTTTTCTTTTTAACTTTTACTTGGTATTTCTTTAAATTACAAACTACTGGTTTTTTAAACACGGGTTTTAAAACTATAACCACTGTTTTCAAAATATCACGTATTCACAAATGTTTGAATCAAACTTCTGCAACAAATAAGGTTTTGAAAGTAATAAGGTTTTTGCAAGAGAATGACTTTGAAAAAAATTATGTTTTGTTAATAAGTAACGAAAATCGGGATAAATAAAAGATAGATAGCTTTGATTCGCAAAAGGGTTTATATATAAAATATGGTTTTCAAAAAACACTTCAATGTGGCACGCCAGATTTGGGCCTAACTTTTAGGTCGAGTTTGGGCTGTTACAATTTGGGTTGGCATAAATTGATGAACATGATAATGTTATAAATGTGCAAATGGTTCTATTTTGAGTTTGGTAAATTGACTTATGTTAGGTGATTGAAGTTGATGATTTGGAAGTTATGTGTTTGTGAATTAATGCTTGATAATGCATGTTTGAAATGAATTAGTAAATTGAATCATATATGTGAATTATGATAAATGAACCATACTATTGATGTTGTTTTGGTTTATATTTGAGTAAGTGAAATGGTTGCATTTGTATAGCATGAAATGTGCATGATTTGGGATTGATTTGGCTGCATATTTGTGCTTTGAAATGGTACCATTTGTACTTGTGTAGGTATGTGAACAATGGGGTGGGAAATTGGCCTTGCAAATGGCCTATTTTTGTTCACATGGGCAGAGGCACAGGCGTGTGTCTCAGCCGTGTTTGACACACGGTCATGTTACACGGCCGTGTGTCCCCTGGTGTTGAAATTGAATTGAAGTTAGTATGCTCCACACGGTCTCACACACGAGCGTGTAATTGGCCGTGTGGTACAAGTAAGTATACCCCTTAAATGGCACATGGCCTAGCACACAGGCGTGTGACTTGGCCATGTTGCATAAGTCAGTATACCCTACAGGTTTGGCATGACCTAGCACACGGTCTGGCACACGGGCGTGTGTGGCCACTTTAAAGGGCACACGGGCTGGACACACGGGCGTGTGGTTGGCCGTGTGACCCAAGTCAGTATGAATGCCCTTTTTCCAGACGGTCTGAGACAGTGGCGTGTTTGGAGCCGTGTTAGACACACGACCTATTCACACGGGCGTGTGACCCCTGTATGCTTGAAAATTTTTTATGTTTCTAAAAATTTCATGAGTTATCGATTTAGTCCCGAACCACTTATAAAGCATGTGTAAGGCCTCGTTTGCCCTTATAAGGGACAATGAGATTGTGATTAAATCATATTTGAATATAAATGCATAAATGTGTAAGATATGTTTGTTAAATGGTTGTATTGATCAGTAATACCTTGTAACCCTACTCCGATGACGGATACGAGTTAGAGGTGTTACATTTATTGGTATCATAGCTATGGTTTAGTTGATTTTAGGACTGACGTAGCATGTGTGAGAGTCTAGCTATACATGCCATATATACTCTGAGATAGTGTGATGATTCCTGAAAGCTTAAATTGTGTTTTCATATAATAATAGATCCCAAACGAGTGATAGCGGATAATGTAGAGAGTAATGCGCCCGCTCCCGCTCATGGGATAGCGCCTTCCGAATCTAGACCTGTGTCTAGTAGTCACGGAGGTGAGGCTAAAGAAGCCTTTTTTTAAATGATGAACGAGTGGTTCACTCAATACGTCTGGACAAATCCGGCTGCTCAACAACCTCCACCCTCTTCTATTTCCCAAACTGTACCTGTAGCTCCTCAAGGAGTCCAGCTTTTGAGATTGAATAAGCCTCCAGTTGATAAGATCCATAAACACAGGGTTGAAGAGTTCAAGGCTAATGTTGATGATGACCCTGAAAGAGCTAAGTTCTGGCTTGAAAATACTATCCGAGTGTTTGATGAACTTTCGTGTGCACCAGCTGAGTGCTTAAAGTGTGCTATTTCTCTTCCGAGAGACTTTTCGTATCATTAGTTGAATACTTTAGTGTCAGAAGTACCGAGAGTGCGAGTGACTTGGGTATTCTTTCAGATCGAGTTTCGAAAGAAATACATCGGTCAACGATTCCTTGACCAAAAGCATAAAGAATTTTTAGAATTGAAACAAGACCGTATAACCGTAACTGAATATGGAAGAGAATTTGTACGGTTGAGCAAGTATGCTCGAGAATATGTTTCTACCGAAGAGATAATATTCAAGCCATTTGTTGATGGGCTGAATGAAGACATCAAACTTTTGGTCAGTATATTGGATTTAAAAGAATTCGTTGTGTTAGTCGGACTTGCTTGTAAAGCTGAAGAACTAGGCAAAGAAAAGAGAAAGGCCGATTAGGAAGCTAGAGATTCGAGAAAGATATTGATGAATAAACCCAATCACTCTTCATCAAAGAAATCTCGAGATTCGTATAGTCGATCAAATGCACCAGTAGAGTACTCTAATAGAGATTGCAAGAAACAATTTATGGGTTTAAAAACTCCAGCCATGTCAGTGGCAAGTGTTGGTAATGTTAGATCGAACAACCCTGAATGTGGACAATGTGAAAAACTACATTTTGGATAGTGTAGACTGAATGATAAAGCCTATTTTAGATGTGGTTCGTACGAACACTTCATTCGATATTGTCCTGAGTTAAATGAGAAAGATAAATCTTAGAATGCAAGATAAAACAACACAACTGCGAGAGGAAGACCATTTCAAAATGATAGAAATGTGAGTAGTAGTAGAGGCGCGACACGAGATACTGCTGTGAGATCCAAGGCCAGAGCACTTGTTAGAGCCTACGCTATTCGCGCTCGCGAAGAAACGTCATCTCCAGTTATTATCACCGGGACTTTCACTCTCTATGATACTAATGTGATTGCATTGATAGATCCAGGATCAACTCATTCTTATATTTGTATGAATTTAGTATCTAGTAAGACTTTGCTAGTAGAGTCTACTGAATTTGTGATTAGAGTATCGAACCCCTTAGGAAAATGTGTTTTGGTTGACAAAGTCTGCAAGAATTGTCCGGTAATGTATCGGGATTTATGTTTTCCGGCTAATTTGATGTTGTTGCCATTTGATGAATTTGATATAATTCTAGGTATGGATTGGCTAACGATGCATGAGGCTATAGTGAATTGAGACGGAAGACAATTGAACTAAAATGTCAGAATAATGAGACTATTAGAATTGAATTTGATGATTTGAATAGTTTGCCAGTTGTGATCTCGTCTATGTTAGCTCAGAGATTTGTGAGCTTATCTTGCTTATGTACTTGATATGAAAGTGACAGAAACAAATATTGAATCAGTACTAGTCGTGTGAGAGCATTTAGATTATTTCCCGAAGAGTTACCGGGTTTACCACCTGGCATAGGGGTTGAACTTGGTATTGAATTTGTATCGGAAACAATGCCGATATCGATAGCTCCGTTCAGAATGGCTCCGACAGAGTTAAAAGAATTAAAAGTTCAGTTACAAGAGTTGACAAATAAAGGTTTTGCTAGACCGAGTTTCTCTCCCTGGGGCGCACCAGTGTTATTTATGAAAAAAAAGATGGCACGATGAGAATGTGTATAGACTATCGACAGATCAATAAAGTGACGATCAAGAATAAATACCCTCTGCCATGAATAGATGATTTGTTTGATAAGTTAAAAGGGGCAACAGTGTTTTCAAAAATTGATTTGAGATTGAGTTATTACCAGTTCTAAGTTAATTTGAGATCGAGTTATTACCAGATGTGAGTTAAAGACTCAGATGTGCAAAAGACTGTATTTAGAGCAAGGTACGGACACGTCGAATTTATTGTTATGCCTTTTGGACTAACAAATGCACCTACTATTTTTATGGACTTAATGAACCAGATTTTCAGGCCGTATTTAGATCGATTCATAGTTGTATTTATTGATGACATTTTGATTTACTCTCGTGATGAATCTGAGCATACCGAGCATTTGAGAATCGTGTTACAAACTTTGAGAGATAAATAGATGTTTGCAAAGTTCAACAAATGTGAGTTTTGGTTACGAGAGGTTGGTTTTCTGGGACATATAGTTTCAGCCGCGGGTATCCAAGTTGACTCGAGCAAAATTTCTATGATTGTTGATTGGAAGCCTCCGAGAAATGTATCCGAAGTCCGTAGTTTTTTGGGACTAGTCGGCTATTATAGACAATTTGTGAAAGGCTTCTCGATGATTGCGACTCTGAAGAAATAATTTCTTAAAAAGATGTTAAATTTGAGTGGTCAGAAAAGTGTCAGTAGAGCTTCGAGCAGTTGAATGCATTATTGACAGGAAGGAAAAGTTGTAGCTTATGCCTCGAGACAGTTGAAGGCGCACGAAAAGAATTATCTAACGCACTATCTAGAGTTAGCCGTGATAGTGTTCGCATAGAAAATTTTGTGCCATTATTTGTTTGGTGAGAAATGCCATATTTATACCGACCACAAAACCTTGAAATATTTGACGACTCAGACAGATTTGAATTTGCGACAGCGGAGATGGCTAGAATGGTTAAAGGATTATGAATTAGTGATTGATTATCATCCAAAAAAAGCGAATGTAGAGTCTGATGCTTTTAGTCAAAAGTCCTTATTTGCTTTATGTGCTTTGAACACATAGTTAGCTTTATTTGACGACGGTTTAATAGTAGCCGAGTTGAAAGCGAGACCGTTATTTCTACAACAGATTTGTGAGGCTAAAAATTTAATAATGAATCACAAGCAAAACGAGCTCAGTGTGAGTCGACTTCTGATTCTGAGTTTCGAATAGGGACATATGACTGTTTGATGTTCTGAGGTAGAATTTGCATACCGAGAAATCTTGAGCTTATTCAGAAGATTTTAAATGAAGCACACAGTGGTTGTTTATCAGTACATCTGGGAAGCACGAAAATGAATAACGATTTGAAACAGCTTTATTGGCGGCACGGCATGAAATGAGATATCTCAGAATTTGTTTCAAAATGTTTGATTTTTCAGCAATTTAAAGCTGAGCATCAAGTGCCGTCAGGTTTATTACAGCCTGTTATGATTCTTTAGTGGAAGTGGGATAGAGTAACAATGGATTTCGTATCGGGTTTGCCCTTATCTCCGAAAAAGAAAGATACCACCTGGGTTGTTGTTGATAGATTGAAGAAATCAGCTCATTTTATTCCGGTACGTACAGATTTCTCGCTTGATAAATTAGCTGAGTTATATATTTTTGAAATTATAAGATTGCATGGTGTTCCTGTATGTGTTTTTCGGATAGAGATCCGAGGTTTACATCGAGATTTTGGAAGAAATTACAAGAAGCTTTGGGTACTAAGTTGTATTTTAGCATGGCATTTCACCCACAAATGGATGGTCAATCCGAACGAGTTATTCAAATACTTGAGGATATGTTGCATTTTTTCATTCTTAAGTTTGAAGGTAGCTGGGTGAAATATCTACCATTGATTGAATTTGCTTACAATAATAGCTTCCAATTGAGTATAATATGGCACCATACGAAGCTCTATGTGGTCGTAAATGTAGAACACTGTTGTGCTGGACTGATCTTAGTGAGAATAAGATTCACAGGGTTGATCTGATAAGAGAAATAGAAGAAAAAGTGAAAGTAATTCGTTATAGTTTGAAAGCAGCTTTGGATCGTCAAAAATCATATGCAGACTTGAAACAGAAAGATATTGAGTTCCAAATCAGAGATAAAGTGTTTTTGAAAGTGTCGCTGTGGAAAAAAATATTGCCGTTTGGTCAGAAAGGGAAATTGAGTCCGCTATTCATCGGACCATATAAAATTACTGAGTGAGTTGGGCTAGTGGCATATCGTCTATCCTTATCGTCTAAGTTAGAAAAGATACATAATGTGTTTCATGTGTCGATGCTTCGACGATACTGATTCGACCCTTCACATGTCATTTCCCCAATTGAGAATGAACAGTTTGATATGTCATATGCTGAAGAACCGATTCAAATTTTAGCTCGTGAGATCAAAGAGATGAGAAATAAGAAAATAGCGCTAGTGAAAGTATTATGGCATTGAAACAGGGTTGAAGAAGCTACATAGGAACTTGAGGATGCTATGAGAAATCAATACTCGAACCTATTCACCAGTAAGATTTTCGGGGACGAAAATCCCTAACGGGGGAGAGTTGTAACAGCCCGATTTTAGCTAAATCAGAACAGTGGTTTTGGAACCATAAATTAATGTCGAAAAATTATTTTAGTACTATTTTCTGTATTTACAAGATGTTATTTGATATGTGTAAAAAGTTCATGAGCAAATTTTATCGATTGGTTGGTTAATTTGAGAAAAAAGACTAAATCGCATAAAATGCAAAAGTAGTGTTCTATTAGTTAAAGGTATTAAATAGCTATAGAACCTTAAAATTAATGTCATTATGTGTTTATTAACCCATTTTTAATATAATGGAAGTTAGTGACATGGAATTTGGAGTAGTAATTAAAGTTTATTAAGGTTAAAATGTAAATTATTAATAAAGGTTAATAATAATAAAACAAATAAATAAATTTTAATGCTTTCATCTTCATCTCTTGCCGAAATTGAAGAGAACAGAAATCCATTCTAGGGTTTTTACATTCGGCATCTTTATATCTTAACTGGTAAGTGCTTTGAGCTCAATTTTTGATGATTTCTATGTTTTTGTAATCGTTGTAGCTCAATGTAGCTAGTCCGTACCATTAATTTCGAAACTATTAAAGTTTTTGAGAGTTGTCATTATTGAATCTATGTGTTCTTTGATGTTTAATGTTGAAAATTGAAAGCTTGATGATAGTTTTACGTGTTTTGTTAAGTGATTTTTGATGAAAATGCATAATAAGGATTAAATTGTGAAAAGTGCAAATTGAGTTGTTGAAATGTGAAATAAATGGAAAATGTGTGCTGGTAGGGATATATTGGTAATTTGGATAGCATGGGTTAGTATTGAATTATGTGAATTTGGTGTTTTGTGAAATAAAGACTAAATTTTAAAAGTGTGAAATACTTAGGGTAAAAGTGTAAAAGTGCTTTAAAGTGTGATATGGACTAAATTGAAATAATATGTGATTGAATAAGTTAATTTTGAATTCCTATAGATCAAGAAAGAAAGAATTTGGATTTAGATTGGGGGAAAAGTAATGTTATCGAGTAGTCGACTCGATCTGTCATATCCGTAAACGAGGTAAGTTCGTATTACTAAACTAAAATGTGTATCTATTTATTTGATGGATGAAATTGGGATAGTATTTATTCCATTAAATAAACGTGGAGATATTAGATTAAATGCATAGCTTAAGTTAACGAGTTGTTGAATAACCATAGCTGGGCTACGACAAAATCGAGTAATAAGACCATAACCAGGTTATGACATGTGAATGAAAGACCATGACAGGGCCTTGAAAATGTATGTGTAAGATCATAGTTGGACTATGGCATCAGAAAATCGACGTACTTATAGCGTAAGCATTTATAAACTCGAAGTGACTCGATAAGCAAAATGGTGAGAATAGATATGTATCAGTACAGGTATGTACAGTAATCTGTTCAAATAATGAATTATAAGAAGATGATAATTTATGAGTTGCTTTTTAGTTAAACTTCATGTTATCTCATTGATTTAGGTTTTAATTAAAAATTATGTATCTACTTGGAATTGTTCGTGAATGATGTTGATTATTTCATATATACATACGAACATACCAAGCTTTATAGCTTATTTTGTTTATTTTCTTCTATGTTTTATAGTTAATTGAAGCTAGCTCAGAATCGGGGATTGTCAAAACTTCATCACACTATCGGACATCTACTTGGTATTTTTGAGTTGTGTAAATATGGTATATGGCATGTATAGGCTTGTGTCATTTTGGTATGTTTGATGGGTATGTATTTTGGCTATTTGGGTTGGCATAAAATGATGAACGTGATGATGTTATAAATGTGCAAATGGTTTTATTTTAAGTTTGGTAAATTGACTTATGTTAGGTGATTGAAGTTGATGATTTGGAAGTTATGTGTTTGTGAATTAATGCTTGATAATGCATGTTTGAAATGAATTAGTAAATTGAAAATATATGTGAATTATGGTAAAAAAACCATATTAATGATGTTGTTTGGTTTATATTTGAGTGAGTGAAATGTTTGTATTTGTATAGCATGAAATGTGCATGATTTGGGACTGATTTGGCTGCATATTTGTGCCTTGAAATGGTACCATTTGTACTTGTGTAGGTATGTGAAAAAATGGGGTGGGAAATTGGCCTCATAAATGGCCTATTTTTGTCCACACAGGCAGAGACACGGGCGTGTGTCTCAGCCGTGTGTGACACACGGTCATGTTACACGGCCGTGTGTCCTCTAGTGTTGAAATTGAATTGAAGTTAAAATGCTCCTAACGGTCTCACACACAAGCGTGAGACTGGACGTGTGGTACAAGTCAATATACCCCCTAAATGGCACACGGCCTAGTACACTGGCGTGTGACTTGGCCGTGTTGCATAAGTCAGTATTCCCTACAGGTTTGGCATGGCCTAGCAAATGGTCTGGCACACGGGCGTGTGACAGTTCAGTTTATACCCTAGTCAGTATAGTGGTGTCGGGACCACAAATTCGAGTCTGTATAATATTTTTAATATTATTTTTTGTGCCGTTGATATGTGAATTAGCATGTGTTAAATTTCCGTTAGCTAATTTGTCCGTCTATGTGTTTAATTTGACAAAAGGATTGATTTGCATTAAATGTGAAAGTTGTATGCTATTTGTTAAAGTATCAATGTGTTGTGACTTTGAAAAGATGGAGGACTTGTATGGCAATTGAGCCATTAATGAGATAGTAGATGGCTATGGTCAAGAATAACCTTACATTATATGATAGTTATATATTTAGTAATAAGGCTAATTTGGTAAATAGATTAATATTATGTTAGTAAAAGAAAACAAATGAAAAGATGATGGTTATCATCTTTTTAGTGCCGAATTTGGAGAAAAGAAAAATAAAGAAAACCTAAGCAAGGTTTCGGCTAAGTTTGAGCTAAATTAAGGTAAGTTTTGATATTGATTTTTGATAATTTCTACGTTTCTGCAATCGTTGCTTTGAGAGCTACAAAACCCATGCTTTGATTTTGTGTTTTGATGATGTATGTGAAATATGCTATTGATGAATTTATGGGATATATGATGTTTGATGATGAAAAATGAAAGATTTGAGCTAGATGAACATGTTATGTTCTTGAATTTTTGATGAATTTAGCTAAATAGGGCTAAATTGAGAAAATGTTATTTTGGGGGACTAAATTGTGAATTTGATGAAAAGTATGTGCTTGTATGATGTTTATATACATTCTACTAAGCTTGGTTGTGTATTGATTTTATAAATTTGATGTTTTGAGAAAAACAGACTAAAATTGATATATTGTGTAAGTATGAGGGCTAATTTGTAAATTGCCCTAAATATGTGTCCTTGGATTGAATTGAATGAATTAGTGAATAAAAGGGTTAATTCTGAATATGTTTAGATCAAGAACCGAGGAAAACAGACTTAGATCGTGGGAAAGCCAAAGTTATCGAGTAGCCGTTTTCATTCTGATAGATCGAATCCGAGGTAAGTCACTATACAAATAAACGTAGTTGTATTGAATTGGATATATGCATATGACTACTAATGATAATGAATGTGTATGAGATGTTACGTTTATGAAATCCGAGATAAGTTTGATATAGTGATAAAGTCCAAGAAGTTCCATTCGAACCTAGGAATAGATAGGATTAGCTATGTCATGACTTAGGTATCTGTTCTATTTTATCATGTAAGACCACATCTGGGACGTTGGCATTGATTTGTGATTTCATGTAAGACCACATCTGGGAAGTTAGCATCGATATGAGCTTTACGTGTAAGACCACATCTGGGATGTTGGCATAGATATGAGCTTTACGTGTAAGACCACATCTGGGATGTTGGCATCGATATGAACCTTACGTGTAAGACCATGTCTGGGACATCGACATCGTATTAATTCGTATAAGACCCTGTCTGGGATAGTGGCATCGATATCTGAGTGCATGTAAGACCTTGACTGGGACGTTGGCATTGTACGACTAAACCGAGCTTTCTGAGCATCCTACTAGGTTCCTATTGGTTCAATGGGCAAGTCTATAATACGAATGATATATCCGAGATATGATCAGATAAGTGAACGAATATCCATTTCAGGTACGCTAAATGTGCATCAAGTATGCATAACAAGGTAAGTACCTATATGACTTAGATTTGAAGAAAAGTAAGATTGAATATAAAATGTGTATGAGATGTAAAAAAAAAAATTGATTATGAAGGAGCTATGTGTTCAAATGAGTTTTGGATTGATGAAAGTGGCAAATGTGGTCACAAGTATGAATCAAGTATATACATGATAAATTGTTAAGTGAATGAGATGCGCAAATGTATCTAATTGCATATATGCTTTCTATGCCAAGTTTTTTTTTGTATATTGACTTACTAAGCTTTTGTAAAGCTTACTCTATGTGTGTGTTTTCTCTGTTCTATAGGTCGTCAAAGCTACTGAAGGCTCGGGACCGTCAAGGATTTGTCATGACACTACTAAACTTATTTTGGTACGCTTTTGAAAATGTATATAGCTAATTATGGCATGTTTAGGCTAGATATGTGTATATGTTTATGAAGTGAACTTAGCCATGAGTTTTGGCAAGTTTTGAGTTGGTAATATGCTTGAGTGAATGAGTTATATGATGCATATTTTGAATGGTTAGTTGGTATATGAAATGGTTAAGTTTTGAATGATCAAATGAATGATTTATGCTTGTAATGATATGAGTTTTAACCTTTGAAATTGTTATGGTTGGAATTGGTATTGAATACATGTTTTAAATGATTATTTTAATAAGCCTTTGGTGGTTATATGTGTATGAATTGTAATGGTAAATTTTGCTTGTAGGTGTGACCCAAATAGATGGCTTATTGGCCTTGCAAATGGCCTATCATGTCACACGGTCATGGCACACGGGCGTGCCTAGTAACCATGGGGTAAAATTAGTAGCTAGCTTAAGAAGTACACGGTCATGACACAGGCGTGCCTAAAGGTTGTGTGAGAAATAGTAGTATATGACTTAGTAGGACACGGCCTTAGTACATGAGCGTGCTTGATAGCCGTGTTGGTTTTGGCAGTATATAACCACGGGGAGGACACACGGGTGTGTCATGTAGCTGTGGGTGAGGCACGACCTACCCCACGGGCGTGTATCCCCTGTATTTAGAAAAGTTTTTAATTTTCCATGGAATTTTGTATGTGTCTCGATTTAGTCCTGACTCTTTTTATAAGCATGATTAAGGTCTCGATGACCTACTTAAGGGACATTATGATTGATATTGATGAATAATTGTATGTTTAATTCTGTAAATGTTTTCGATCTATCTGGTAATGCCTTTAACCCTAGTTCGATGTCGGATACGGGTTAGGGGTGTTAGATTTGGCTGGTATCAGAGCTACAGTTTAGTCGATTCTCGGACTAACGTAGCGTGTCAGAGTCTAGCTATACATGCCATATATCTGAAATGTGATAGTGTGATGAATCCTGACGTATAAATGTGATTTCTGTATAGCAAAGGATCCCGAAAGATCCGTAACTGACGACGTAGAAAGTAATGCGCCTGCTCTCGCGCAAGGGACAGTGCCTTCTAATTCAAGACCGGCTACGAGCGGTTAAGAGGGAGAAGGTAAACAAGCTTTCTTCCAGATGATGAGTGAATGGTTCACTCAATTCATGAGAAATAACCTAACTGTTTCGCAACCCCCGCCCTCGGTTAATCCCCCTTAGGCATCTGATATGCCTCTAACTAGAAATTTGAATCTGTGGAATAAGCCTCCGGTTGATAAGATTCGTAAGTATGAGGCTGAAGAGTTCCGAGCTACCAATGATGATGATGCTGAAAAGGCCGAGTTCTGGTTAGAGAATACGATCTGAGTGTTTGACGAGGTGTCTCTGACTCCGAAAGAATGCATTAAATGCGTGGTATCATTACTCTGAGATGCAGCTTATCAATGGTGAAAAACCTTAATTTCTTTTATTCTGAGAGAACGAGTTACATGGGATTTCTTTCAAATTGAGTTCCGAAAGAAATATATCAGTGAGAGATTCGTTGATCAGAAACAAAAGGAATTCTTAGAACTTAAACAGGGCCGAATGACTGTTTCTGAGTACAAACGAGAGTTCATGCGACTAAGTCAATATGCCTGAGAGTGTATATCATCTGAAGCTATAATGTGCAAAAGATTTGAAGATGGTCTTAATGAAAATATCCGTTTGTTAGTTGGGATTTTAGAGATAAAAGAGTTCGTTGTACTCGTTGATTGAGCATGCAAAGCTGAAGCACTTGGGAAAGATAAAAGAAAAGTTGAGACTGAAGCCCGAGATATGAGAAAGAGATTTACGAGAAAATTATTTTAATCTGCTCCGAAGAGATTCAGAGATGATCGAAGTCATTCCAGGGATAATGTGAGACATTTGAACAGGACTCGAGATAGATCGCAGATGAGTTCCAAAACTCCCACAACTTCAATGGCTAGTGTTGGTAATGTTCGGACTGACAGACCTGAATGTAAACATTATGGAAAAAGGCATCCAGGAAGCTATAGATTAAACGACAGAGCTTGCTTCAGATGTGAATCACTTGACCATTTTATCCGTGATTGTCCTGAGTCCGTCGAGCCAGAGACTATTCAGAATCCAAGATCGGATAATGCACCTATGAGAGGTAGACCTTCTAGGAATGTAAGAAATGTTTGTGGTAGTCAGAGAACTATGAGAGACACTGTTGTAAGATTTGAAGCTAGAGCGCCTGCCAGAGGGTATGCTATCCGAGCTCGTGAGGAAGCTTCATCACTTGATGTTATAAGGGTACTTTTACACTTCATGATACTTATGTGATTGCATTGATAGACCTTGGTTCTATGCATTCATATATATGTATGAATTTAGTTTACAATAAGACTTTGCCCATAGAGTCTATTGAGTTTTCTATAAAAGTATCGAACCCCTTAGGTAAAAGTGTTATTATTGAAAAGTATGCAAGAACTGTCCGTTAATGTCTTGAGATAATTATTTCCCTGCTGATCTGATGCTTCTGTCATTTGATGAATTTGATATTATTCTGGGTATGGATTGGTTGTTTATGCATGATGTTGTTGTGAACTGTAAGAGAAAGACTATTGATTTGAGATTTTCAAATGATGAGATAGTACGAGTTGAATCTAATGATTTGAGTGGATTGCCTGCTGTGATATCAGTTTTGAAAGCTCAAAGTTATGTGAAAAAGGGATATGAGGCATATTTTTCTTATGTGATTGATTCGAAAGTATGAGAAGAAAGTTGAGTCAGTACCTATTGTTTGAGAATTTTCTGATGTGTTTTTTGAAGAGTTACCGAGTTTACCTCTGATTCGTGAAGTTGAGTTTGGTATTGAATTGATGCCCGATACTACACCTATTTTGATAGCTCCGTATAGAATGGCACCAGCAGAGTTGAAAGAGTTAAAGTCGCAGTTGCAAGAGTTGACAGATAGAGGGTTCGATAGACCGAGTTTCTCGCCTTGGGGTGCTTCTGTTCTATTTGTGAAAAAGAAAGATGGCACGATGAGGATGTGTATAGATTATCGTCACTGGAATAAAGTGACAATAAAGAATAAATACCCGTTGCCCTGAATAGATGATTTATTTGATTAGTTAAAAGGAGCTACTGTGTTTTCAAAGATTGATCTGAGATCGGGATACTACCAGTTGAGAGTTAAAGATTCAGACATTCTAAAGACTGCTTGTAAAATGAGGTACAGACATTATGAGTTTTTAGTTATGCCATTTGGACTAACCAATGCTCCAGCTGTTTTCATGGATCTAATTAACAGAATTTTCAGACCATACCTAGATGAATTTGTTGTAGTTTTCATAGATGACATATTGATTTATTCACGGAATGAAAATGAGCATGCCGAACACTTGAAGATTGCGTTGCAAACTTTGAGAGAAAAGCAATTGTACGCGAAATTTAGCAAATGTGAATTCTGGTTGCACGAGGTTAGTTTTTTGGGACATATTGTGTCAGCTTCTGGAATACGAGTGGATCCAAGTAAGATATCTGCTATTCTGGATTGGAAGCCTCCGAAGAATGTGTCTGAAGTCCGTAGTTTTCTGGGACTAGCTGGTTATTATCATCGATTCGTGAAAGGATTTTCAGTGATAGCTACTCCGTTGACCAAATTACTTCAAAAAGATGTTAGATTTGAATGGTCAGAGAAATGTCAAAAAAGTTTTGATCAGTTGAAAGCTCTGTTAACAGAAGCTCCAGCGTTAGTACAACCAGAATCGGGCAAAGAATTTGTGATTTATAGTGATGCTTTGTTAAATGGACTAGGATGTGTTTTGATGCAAGAAGGCAAAGTTGTAGCTTATGCCTCGAGACAATTGAAGCCTCATGAAAAGAATTATCTAACACACGACCTTGAGTTAGCTGCGATTGTTTTTGCACTCAAGATTTGGTGCCATTATCTGTATGGTGAGAAATGTCATGTGTTTTCAGATCATAAAAGTCTGAAATATTTGATGACCCAGAAAGATTTGAACTGTGTCAAAGAAGATGGTTAGAACTGTTAAAAGATTATGAGCTTGTGATAGATTATCATCCAGGTAAAGCAAACATTGTTGCTGATGCATTGAGTAGAAAATAATTGTTTGCATTACGTGCTTTAAATTCTCGATTAGATTTGACTGATGATAGTTCTATGATAGCTGAATTAAAAGCCAAACTGTTGTTTGTACAACAAATATGTGATGCTCAAAATTTTGATAATGAATTGTTATTGAAACGAGCTCAGTGTGAAACAAATTTTGAATTTGAATTTTGAATTGTTGATGATTGCTTGAGATTCTGGGATCGTATCTGTGTTCCGAGAAATCCGGAGTTGATTCAGCTAATTTTGAGTGAAGGACATAATAGTCGTTTATCTGTTCATTCGGGAAGTACTAAAATGTATCATGATTTAAAGCAACATTATTGGTGGTCTAGTATGAAACGGGACATTTCTAACTTTGTTTCGAAATGTTTAGTTTATCAGCAAGTGAAAGCAGAACATCAAGTTCCGTCTGGTTTGCTACAGCCAATTCCGATTCCTGAATGGAAATGGGATAGAGTGACGATGGATTTTGTTTCTGGTTTACCTCAAACTCCGAGAAAGAAAGATATGATTTGTGTCATAGTTGATCAATTGACGAAATCTGCCCATTTTATTCCGGTAAGATCTGACTACTCACTTGAAAGATTAGCCGAGCTATATATTTCTGAGATTGTTAGATTGCATGGAGTGCCATTATCCGTTGTACCAGATAGAGATTTGAGATTCACATCGCGATTCTGGAAGAAATTGCAAGAAACTTTGGGCACGAAATTACACTTCATTACAGCTTTTCATCCGCAGATAGATGGTCAGTCTGAACGAATATTTAGATTCTAGAGGATATGTTAAGATGCAGTATACTTGAGTTTGATGGTTCATGGGAATAGTATCGCCATTGATCGAATTTATGATAACAATGGTTTTCGCATCAAAGATCAAAATGGCACCTTATGAAGCTTTGTACGGACGTAAATGTCATACACCTCTATATTGGACTGAGCTTAGTGAGAATAAGCTACACGGGGTTGACTTGATAAAAGATTCAGAGCAGAAAGTGAAATTGATCCGAGATTGTTTGAAAGTAGCATCTGATCGTCAGAAGTCTTATGCAGACTTGAAACGAAAAGATATAGAGTTTGAGATTGGCGACAAAGTATTTCTGAAAGTGTCTCTATGGAAGAAAGTGCTTCGATTCAGACATAAAGGTAAATTGAGCCTGAGATTCATCGGACCATATGAGATCATAGAACGTGTCAGGCCTGTTGCATATAGATTGAAGTTGCCCTCTGAGTTAGAAAAGATTCATAATGTATTTCACGTTTCGATGCTCCGTAGATATCGATCTGATTCGTCACATGTAATTGATCCGTTTGAAATTGAAATCTGATCTGATATGACATATGAAGAGGAATCAATCTGTATCTTAGCTTGTGAGGTGAAAGAGTTGAAAATAAGAAAATTCTATTAGTGAAAGTATTATGGAATCGGTACGGAATTGAAGAGGCAATGTAGGAATCGAAAGATTCAGTGAGACAACAATATCCGACTCTATTTAACGGTTAGATTTTCAGAGACAAAAATCCCTAAGGGGGAGAATTATAATTATTCGGTTTATACCCTAGTCAAAACAGTGGTTTCGAGACCACAAATCTAAGTCTGTATAATATTTTTAATATTATTTTTTGTGCCATTGATATGTGAATTAGCATGTGTTAAATTTTTGTAAGCTAATTTGTCTGTCTGTGTGTTTAATTTGACAAAAGGATTGATTTGCATTAAATGTGAAAGTTGTATGCTATTTGTTAAAGTATCAATGTGTTGTGACTTTGAAAAGATGGAGGACTTGTATGGCAATTGAGCCATTAATGAGATAGTGGATGGCTATGGTCAAGAATAACCTTACATTATATGATAGTTATATATTTAGTAATAAGGGTAATTTGGAAAATAGATTAATATTATGTTAGTAAAAGAAAACAAATGAAAAGATGATGGTTATCATCTTCTTAGTGTCGAATTTGGAGAAAAGAAAAAGGAAGAAAACCTAAGCAAGGTTTCGGCTAAGTTTAAGCTAAATTAAGGTAAGTTTTGATTTCAGTTTTTGATAATTTTTACGTTTCTGCAATCGTTACTTTGAGAGCTACAAAACCCATACTTTGATTTTGTGTTTTGATGATGAATGTGAAATATGCTATTGATGAATTCATGGCATATATGATATTTGATGATGAAAAATGAAAGATTTGATCTAGATGAACATGTCATGTTCTTGAATTTTTGATGAATTTAGCTAAATATGGCTAAATTGAGAAAATGTTATTTTGGGGGACTAAATTGTAAATTTGATGAAAAGGATGTGCTTGTATGATGTTTATATACATTCGGCTAAGCTTGGTTGTGTATTGATTTTGTGAATTTAATGTTTTGAGAAAAACAAACTAAATTGATATATTGCGTAAGTATGAGGGCTAATTTGTAAATTACCCTAAATGTGTGTCCTTGGATTGAATTGAATGAATTAGTGAATAAAAGGGTTAATTCTGAATATGTTTAGATCAAGAACCGAGGAAAACGGACTTAGATCGATAGAAAGTGAAAGTTATCGAGTAGCCATTTTCATTCCGATAGATCAAATCCGAGGTAAGTCACTATGCAAATAAACGTAGTTGTATTGAATTGGATATATGCATATGACTACTAATGATAATGAATGTGTATGAGATGTTACGTGCATGAAATCCGAGATAAGTTTGATATAGTGATAAAGTCTGAGAAGTCCCGTTCGAACCTAGGAATAGATAGGATTAGCTACGTCATGACTTAGGTATCTGTTCTATTTTATCATGTAAGAACCACGTCCGAGATGTTGGCGTTGATTTGTGATTTCGTGTAAGACCATGTCTGGGACGTTGGCATCGATATGAGCTTTATGTGTAAGACTACGTCTGGGACGTTGGCATCGATATGAGCTTTACATGTAAGACCACATCTAGGACGTTGGCATCGATATGAACCTTACGTGTAAGACCATGTCTGGGACATCAGCATCGTATTAATTCATATACGACCCTGTCTGGGATAGTGGCATCGACATCTGAGTGCATGTAAGACCTCGTCTGGGATGTTGGCATTGTACGACTAATCCGAGCTTTCTGAGCATCCTACAAAAGTCTGTGATACGAATGTTATATTTGAGATATGATCAGATAAGTGAACGAATATCTGTTTCAGGTACGCTGAATGTGCATCAAGTATGCATAACAAGGTAAGTACCTATATGACTTAGATTTGAAGAAAAGTAAGATTGAATATGAATGAGATATGTGTTCAAATGAGTTTTGAATTGATGAAAGTGGCAAATGTGGTCATAAGAATGAATCAAGTATATACATGATAAATTGTTAAGTGAATGAGATGCGCAAATGTATCTAATTGCATATATGCTTTCTATGCCAAGTTTGTTTGTATATTGACTTACTAAGCTTTTGTAAAGCTTACTCTGTGTGTGTGTTTTCTCTGTTTTATAGGTCGTCAAAGCTACTGAAGGCTCGGGACCGTGAAGGATTTGTCATCACACTACTAAACTTATTTTGGTACCCTTTTGAAAATGTATATAGCTAATTATGGCATGTTTAGGCTAGATATGTGTATATGTTTATGAAGTGAACTTAGCCATGAGTTTTGGCAAGTTTTGAGTTGGTAATATGCTTGAGTGAATGAGTTATATGATGCATATTTTGGCATGGTTAGTTGGTATATGAAATGGTTAAGTTTTGAATGATCAAATGAATGATTTATGCTTGTAATGATACGAGTTTTAACCTTTGAAATTGTTATGGTTGGAATTAGTATTGAATACATGTTTTAAATGGTTATTTTGGTAAGCCTTTGGTGGTTATATGTGTATGAATTGTAATGGTAAATTTTGCTTGTAGGTGTGATCCAAATGGGTCGCTTATTGGCCTTGCAAATGGCCTATTATGTCACACAGTCATGGCACACGGGCGTGCCTAGTAATCATGGGGTAAAATTAGTAGCTAGCTTAAGAAGTACACGGTCATGACACAGGCATGCCTAAAGGCCGTGTGAGAAATGACAGTATATGACTTAGTAGGACACGGCCTTAGCACACGGGCGTACTTGGTAGCCGTGTTAGTTTTGGCAGTATATGACCACAGGGAGGACACACGGGTGTGTCAATTAGCCGTGGGTGAGGCACGGCCTACCTCCACGGGCGTGTATCCCCTGTATTTAGAAAAGTTTTTAATTTTCCATGAAATTTTGTATGTGTCTCGATTTAGTCCTGACTCAGTTTATAAGCATGATTAAGGTCTCGATGACCTACTTAAGGGAAATTATGATTGATATTGATGAATAGTTATATGTTTAATTTTATAAATGTTTTCGATCTATCCGGTAATGCCTTTAACCCTAGTCTGGCGTCAGATATGGGTTAGGGGTGTTACAGGGCGTCAGAGGACATGGGCTGGACACACGGGCATGTGGTTGGCCGTGTGGCCCAAGTCAGTATGTATGCCCTTTTTCCAGACGGTCTGAGACAGGGGCATTTTTGGATTGTGAGGCACACGGCCTGTTCACACGGGCGTGTGACCCCTGTATGATTGAAAATTTTTCTAAGTTTCCAAAAATTTCCCGAGTTATCGGTTTAGTCCTGAACCACTTCTAAAGCATGTTTAAAGCCTCGTAGGCCCTTATAAGGGACAATGGGATTGTGATTAAATGATATTTGAGTATAAATGTATAAATGTATGAGATATGTTTGTTAAATGATATGTATTGATCGGTATTGCCTCGTAACCCTATTTCGGTGACGGATACGGGTTATGAGTGTTACAATTATTGGTATTAGAGCTAAGGTTTAGTCAATTCTAGGACTGACGTAGCATGTGTGAGAGTTTAGCTATACATGCCATATATACTCTTAGATAGTGAGATGATTCATGAAAGCGTAAATTGTGTTTTCGTATAGTAATAGATCTCGAACGAGCGATAGCTGATGATGTAGAGAGTAATGTGCTCGCTCCCGCTCAAGGGATAGCGCCTTCCGAATCTAGACCCGTGTTTAGTAGTCACGGAGGTGAGGCTAAAGAAGACTTTTTCCAGATGATGAACGAGTGGTTCACTCAATACATCTAGACAAATTCGGCTGCTCAACAACCTCCACCCCTTCCTATTTCCCAAACTGTACTTGTAGCTCCTCAAGGAGTCCAGCTTTTAAGATTGAATAAGCCTCCAGTTGATAAGATCCATAAACACGGGACTGAAGAGTTCAGGGCTAATGTTGATAATAACCCTGAGAGAGCTAAGTTCTGGCTTGAAAATACTATCCGAGTGTTTGATGAGCGTTTGTGTACACCACCTGAATGCTTAAAGTGTGCTATTTCTCTTCTAAGAGACTTTTTGTATCATTGGTGGAATACTTTAGTGTTAGAAGTTCCGAGAGTACGAGTGACTTGGGAATTCTTTCAGACCAAGTTCTAGAAGAAATACATTAGTCAACGGTTCCTTAACCAAAAGCATCAAGAATTTCTAGAATTGAAACAGGGTCGTATAATCGTAACTGAATATGGAAGAGAATTTGTACGGTTGAGAAAGTATGCTTTAAAATATGTTTCTACTGAAGAGATAATGTGCAAGCGGTTTGTTGATAGGCTGAACGAAGACATCAAACTTTTGGTTGGGATATTTGATTTAAAAGAATTCGTTGTGTTAGTCGAACTTGCTTGCAAAGATGAAGAACTGGGAGAAGAAAAGAGAAAGGCTGATTCGAAGCTAGAGATTCGAGAAAGAGATTGATGAATAAACCCTATCACTCTTCATAAAAAAATCCCGAGATTAGTATAGTCGATCAAATGCACCATTGGAGTACTCTAATAGAGATCGCGGGAAACAATTTATGGGTTTAAAAACTCGAACTATGTCAGCGGCAAGTGTGGGTAATGTTAGATTGAACAAACTTGAATGCAGACGATGTGAAAAATGACATTTCAGAGAGTGTAAACTGAATGATAAAGCCTATTTTAGATGTGGTTCGCACGAACACTTCATTCGAGATTGTCCTGAGTTAGATGAGAAAGATAAATCTCAGAATGCAAGACAAAGCAACACAACTACGAGAGGAAGACCATTCCGTAATGTTGGAAATGTGAGTGGTGGTAGAGGTGTGACACGAGATACTGCTGTGAGATCCGAGGCCAGAGCACCTGTTAGAGCCTATGCTATTCACGCTCGCGAAGAAGCGTCATCTCCAGATGTTATCACTGGTATTTTCACTCTTTGTGATACTAATGTGATTGTATTGATAGATCCAGAATCAACTCATTCTTATATATGTATGAATTTAGTATCTAGTAAGACTTTGCCAGTAGAGTCTACTGAATTTGTGATTAGAGTATCGAACCCTTAGGTAAATGTGTTTTGGTTGACAAAGTCTGCAAGAATTTTCCGGTAATGTATCGAGATTTTTGTTCTCCGGCTAATCTGATGTTGTTGCCATTTGATGAATTTGATATAATTCTAGGTATGGATTGACTAAAGATGCATGAGGCTATATAATTGAGACGAAAAACAATTAAACTTAAATGTCAGAATAATGAGACTATTAGAATTGAATCTGATGTTTTGAATAGTTTGCCAGTTGTGATCTCGTCTATGTTAGCTCAGAGATTTGTGAGCTTATCTTGCTTATGTACTTGATACAAAAGTGACAGAACAAATATTGAATTAGTACCAGTTGTGTGCGAGTATTCAGAGGTATTTTCTGAAGAGTTACCGGGTTTACCACCTAGCATAGAGGTTGAATTTGGTATTGAATTAGTACCGGGAACAACGCCGATATTGATAGCTCCATGCAGAATGGATTCGACAGACTTAAAAGAATTGAAAGCTCAGTTACAAGAGTTGACAGATAAAGGTTTTGCTAGACCGAGTTTCTCTCCCTGGGGTGCACTAGTGTTATTTGTGAAAAAAAGATGGCACGATAGAATGTGTATAGACTATTGACAGCTCAATAAAGTGACGATCAAGAATAAATACCCTTTGCCACGAATAAATGATTTGTTTGATCAGTTAAAAGGGGCGATAATGTTTTCAAAAGTTGATTTGAGATCGAGTTATTACCAGTTGTGAGTCAAAGACTCAGATGTGCAAAAGATTGCATTTAGAGAAAGGTACGGACACGTCGAATTTATTGTTATGCCTTTTGGACTAACAAATGCACCTGCTATTTTTATGGACTTGATGAACCAGATTTTCAGGCCGTATTTAGACTGATTTGTAGTTGTATTTATCGATGGCATTTTGATTTACTATCGTGATGAATCTGAGCATGCCAAGCATTTGAGAATTGTGTTACAAACTTTGAGAGATAAATAATTGTTTGCAAAGTTCAGCAAATGTGAGTTTTGGTTACGAGAGGTTGGGTTTCTAGGACATATAGTTTTAGCCGCGGGTATCCGAGTTGACTCGAGCAAAATTTCTGTGATTGTTGATTGGAAGCCTCTGAGAAATGTATCCAAAGTCTATAGTTTTCTGGGACTAGCCGGCTATTATAGAAGATTTGTGAAAGGCTTCTCGATGATTGTGAATCTGATGACATGATTGCTTAAAAAGATGTTAAATTTGAGTGGTCAGAAAAGTGTTAGCAGAGCTTCGAGTAGTTGAAAGTATTATTGACAGAAGCACAGTGTTAGTTTAGCCTGAGTCGGGTAAGAATTCGTAGTTTTTAGTGATGCATCGTTAAATGGCTTGGGTTGTGTTTTGATGTAGAAAGGTAAAGTTGTAGCTTATGCCTCGAGACAGTTGAAGGCGCACAAAAAGAATTATCCGACGCATGATCTAGAGTTAGTCGCGATAGTGTTCGCATAGAAAATTTGGCGCTATTATTTGTTTGGTGAGAAATGCCATATTTATACCGACCACAAAAGCTTGAAATATTTGATGACTCAGAAAGATTTGAATTTGCGACAGTAGAGATGGCTAGAATTGCTAAAAGACTGTGAATTAGTGATTGATTATCATCCAGGGAAAGTGAACGCAGAGTTTGATGCTTTGAGTCGAAAGTCCTTATTTTCATTACGTGCTTTGAACACACAGTTAGCTTTATTTGAGATGATTCAATAGTAGCCGAGTTGAAAGCGAGACCATTATTTCTACAGCAGATTTGTGAGGCTAAAAAATTTGATAATGAATCACAAGCAAAACAAGCTCAGTGTTAGTCGACTTCTGATTTAGAGTTTCGAATAGGGCCTGATGACTATTTGATGTTCCGAGGTAGAATTTGTATACCGAGAAATCCCAAGCTTATTCAGAAGATTTTAAATGAAGCACATAGTGGTTGTTTATCAGTACATCTGGGAAGCACGAAAAGGTATAACGATTTGTAACAGCTTTATTGGTGGCATGACATGAAACCAAATATCTCAGAATTTGTTTCAAAATATTTGATTTTTTAGCAATTTAAAGTTGAGCATCAAGTGCCGTCAGGTTTATTAAAGCCTATTATGATTCCTGAGTGGAAGTGGGATAGAGTAACAATGGATTTCGTATTGGGTTTGCCCTTATCTCCGAAAAAGAAAGATGTGATTTGGGTTGTTGTTGACAGATTGACGAAATCAGTTCATTTCATTCCGGTACGTACAGATTTCTCGCTTGATAAATTAGCTGAGTTATATATTTTCGAAATTGTGAGATTACATGGTGTTCCCCTATGTATTTTTTCGGATAGAGATTCGAGGTTTATATCGAGATTTTGGAAGAAATTACAAGATGCTTTGGGTACTAAGCTGCATTTTAGCACTGTGTTACACCTGTAAATAGATGGTCAATCCGAATGAGTTATTCAAATACTTGAGCATATGTTGCGTTGTTGCATTTATGAGTTTGAAGGTAGCTGGAAGAAATATCTACCGCTGATTGAATTTTCTTACAATAATAGCTTCCAATCGAGTAAAAAGATGGCACCATATGAAGCTCTATACGGTCGTTGTAACACTTCTAACCCGTATCCGTCGCTGGATTGGGGTCACAAGGAGTTGCTTAACAAAATTTAAACACTTTGCTTTATAAATTTTGTGCATGTCGATGTATGGATTAATAATCACAAGCAAATACTGCATTTTCAAATCCATATTATAATTAAGCAAATTATAACAGTCACAAAAAATCTATGCGTTTTTGACTATTTCGAATTAACCATTCATTCACAACATGTATACACTTAGCCATATGTTTCATATCCAATTCGGCTAGCAAGTAAATTACCATACAAATTTCTTTTTATAACCTTGCTTTACTCAATTACTAGCAACTGTCCATATACAAATATATAAATACTCATACCATACTTATATTGTAACACCACAAACCCGGCCCATTCGTTACGATCGAATTTGAAATGCCATTGCGGAAAACATTTGAAAATATCCTGACTTGCGGTGGAACTTGAAAATTTTGTTCTTATTCAAAAACCATGTCCATTTAAAATTTTTAAATAATATAAGCTCGATAAAAATATCCAATTAAAACTTTATTATATATATATAGATTTATGAAAATAAAACCATTTGTGAAAGATATCTCAATTGTCAATCCATAATAAAACATAATATTAAAGATACTTAATAAAAATACTTAAATACTTTAATGGGCCTTATTACAATAAACACTTAATCAAAATATCGAAAATATAAATACTTAATTAATTAAATAAAATGTCTTCTCAGATGGGCCACCTCGTATCCACTCCAAACCCGGTCCAAGCATCACCGTGATGTTGATAAAATTAGGTGAGTCATACTGGACTCGGTGTGTAATTAAACCATCAATTCCACCCACATGTTAACACATATTAACGCATATATCGATAACAAGATATCATATTCACAATTTACCACATTCGGCTTGGCCCATAGTCATAACACTTATCGTGTAATGTGGTAATTAACCACATACTTTTCACATCTTGGGCTTAGCCCATTTCTTATTCAAATCCACATTCACATCTTGGGCTTGGCCCATTTCCACATTAGTCCACGTATCAATTGGGCTTGGCCCACTTTCACATTAAATTCACATATCAGATATATTTATGCAAAGTGTACCCAACCCAAACCTAGGGTCCATCCTCTACACACCCCCTTATCCAGCCTACCACACACCAGGGGATTAATAAATCACCCTCTCCTTTTCACTCCAAAAGGCAATCAATGCCGTCCACGTGCAACAAAGCACAAAAATCCACAACGCGATCTCAGTCAGTGCCAATCCACGATGTAGCCGTAGCTAACACCAAAACCATGATGGGACACATAGTCACTCATCAACCACGATATGGCACTTAGCCGATATCAACCACGATGAGGCACATAGCCACTCATCAAGCCACGCGAACTAAATCGCAATTAATCCACAACGTGACCTCAGTCAACGTCAATCCACGATGTAGCTCAAGGCTAACATCAAACCACGCACCAAGTACACCGTACCTTCTTTCATATCCCAACCCATGCACATGCAACATGTAATAGTGGCATAATAATAAATGCATGCACATGTTATTAAGATGCACCATCATATTTCCATAGGCATAGTCACATTCACATCGGCACTTTCACATTCGTATCAACAGATAATACTAACTCGATTATCAATATACCCCTTTTAGGGTAATCACCACATAACGCCCATCGCCTTTGGTTAGCACATAATTCACACATGCAAATATAGCAAAAACCCAAAAAATGGTGGGTTAATCACACACCTGACTATTTAGCAGAATCTTGAACTATTTGATTCTAACACGATGAACAGGGTTTTTCCTCCTCCTTTAATGCCGATTTGGTCTCCTACCAAATCCCGGAGGCTTTGGTTATCTCTACCGATTTACCCCTTACTAAACTAAATCCCGAATCACCACTTGCTCCTTGAATAGTCGAAATCCCTGCTTAGCAACCATTAGAATCGGCTTGGCACATGAAAACTCTAAAGATGGCCCTTGGCCGAATATTACCAATTGCTTACCTTAATCTCTGCAAATCCCGAAAGACTCCTTTAATGCTCCCTAACATTGGCACAAAAGAAACACATTAATATGGCCTTGAGCATATTCGGCCATTCTTAGAAATCAAGGCCTACCCTTGATTTCGGCATGCCACAAGAAAGAGAGAGGAAACCAACTGCTTAATAGGGGTACTTACCAACGTTTGTTTAGAGAGACTACAAGAAAGTAGTCGACGGCACCTTCCTTGATGATTCGACTTATGCTCTAAATGGTGACTACACATTCGGCTATGGCTCTCAAAAGAAGATGGGGTATTCGGCTATTCAAGGAATAAAAAGAAAGGATTTGGGGTTGAAAGAAAATAAAAAGAAAAGAAGAAGAGAGGAGTAATGGAATTTGGAAAAGCAACACTAAAGAAAAACTAACAATTTTCTAAGACTTAACCCCTCCTTATGACCGAATTTACCAACACCAAGAGCCCTCAATTGGCCACTACCTCTCCCCTTATCACATCCCAAAATTTTCTCCATTATTATCTCTTTATCACCCACTTAAATAAATAAAATAAACAACAATATCCCTTACTAATATCTCATTTAATCTAAATAAAATAAAACCATAATTAAAATAAATAAATAAAACTACAATTATCTTATATCTACCATCTTAAAATAAATAAATAAAACTACACTTATCCTACTCTTAGCCAAATTAATAAAAATAAAACCAAGCATTATCCTTATCATTTGAGAGTCCATATGTCAGTCCCACTACTCCTGCCTCAAGGAAAAATAAAATAAAAATAAAACCCATCTCATTTCTCGCCTACATGGTTCAACATGGGACCTCTTGAACCCTTTGAAGCAAATCTGTAACGCCTTGACCACTCTGCTTCTTTGGTTCTTTTGTGACATAATTCACCTCAATTTCTTTTAAGACCTACTTAGCCCAAGTGCCTTCTTGCCACACACAAATAAAATGCCCTTTCTTGCTTCCTTCGCAACTCGAACCTGGGCCCTCATTGCCGCAAGCCACATATAGCGCTCCAAGCCACTCTGCCATGGCCTTCTTTAATGACATAAGCTCGCCACAATTTATTTTAAAGCCTCCTTCCCTAGATCCCTCTTGTCTTAATGCCAAAGCAAAATAAAAACACGCCCATGCCACCAACGGGATTCGAACCAAGGCCCTTGTCCAGGCGTCCTTTCCAGGCCCCTAAGTGGCGCATGGAAGCCACTTTACCAAGGCCTGGTTTCATGTCCAAACGCTCTCAAAATTTTCCTTGAGGCCTCCTTAGCCCAACGCCAAAAATAAAAACTCCCAATTGCGATTCCTGCAGCTCAAACCCCTTCCCCTTGGCACCCCCTTTGACGCAACCACCCTTGCACCTTAGGTGGCGTCCCTTGCCACTTTTCCACATCATTTCTTGTGTCCTATATTCGCCAATACTTTTCTTAAGGCTACCTTAGCCCAGCTCCCCCTTTTTAACTTAAAAACCAATAATTTTCCAAAGCTTCCATCTCCATCCTAGAATTTCCAAAGCCCCTCAAACATCTCCAAACATCCTCACTAGCCCACTAACACATGAATTATGCACTAAATGCATAACCTCTAATCTAGGATGTTACATATATGGTCAACCAAATCATACCAATTTATTGTCCAAACACATATGCAACCTTAATATCATTACCCTATGGCCGAACATAACATTAATGCAACATATATAATACGCATTTTAGCCTATCACTATGATCCATTATAAGAGCACAAAATACAAACCATAGCATACCCCATTCGCATGTTAATTATCATGCATAAATTACACTTACATAACCAATTCCTCTCTCACCCATTTCGGCTATCAAATTTAGGTTCAAAAGTAGCACAAAAAATTTTACCATTCAATATTAAGCTTACTAACTTAAACTAATTCATAATACAAATCGTGCTTTCCAAATAAGCTAAATTAAGCCACAACCGAAATATATACATCTCTCAACCATGACCGAATTTACACAACCATTAGCATTATAATCAAGCCATTATATCAAAAGCATAGAAAATAAACTTAACCAAAAGAAATAAGCTATTTTCGCAAGGCTATACTTACATACAAGACAAAAATTCATTGGTTTTAAAACTTAGTCTAACCTATACATGCCTTTGATTCAAAAACTAAGCTTATAAGTACCAAAAGGGATGATAGTGTGGTTAACTTCTCTGACGATCCTCTGAGCTCGTAGCTTGACCAAAATCTATAAAACAAAACATTTAACACACACAGAGTAAGCTTACTAGCTTAGTAAGTCTTAAGCAATTATAAAATAACATTCAAACATTCAAGCATTTTAAACAATTTGGTTTATGGCATTGAATATAAAAAATTCAACTTGTAAATTCATCATGGCCGGATGCTATCATTTCACTTAACCTAACTATTATCATTTTCATACCATATGCATGTAAACTTATCGAAATGCCTAATTACAATATGTATTCGAATATTCCAAATCAAATAAATATAACATACATATCAATCACATATACTCATTTATACACATATGCAAACATATCCAACCTCTTTCACATTTAACATTTTCACATATGGCCGATTCTCCAAAAGTATAGTCAAGCTTAAATTCCATTATAATATAAATCATACTCATCAATGGTAAGATCAATTGCACATATTAAAATTCTTACCGAAGCTTCAACTATATCACACCTTACTTAATTCAAATGGTAATATACTAACTTACCTTCCTTGCAAATATGAAAGACTTGTACTTACCCGAGCATTTAGCTTATTGCAGTAAATATGTTCCACCTTGTAAATGATTCATGAATTCTCTATTTATAACACATCACCGGCATTAAGCCTGCTAGGCATCAAAGCCTGAAATACACATCGGCATTAAGCCTGCTAGACCCGAGGTCTGAAATTTGATCATCGGCATTTAACCTACTAGGCAATAAGCCCGAAACACTTCACCGGCACAAGGACTGCTAGGCTCGAAGCCCGATACAATTCACTGACACCAGGCCTGCTAGGCTCAAAGCCCAATACAATATTATTATCATCTCATACACATTACAGTAATGCTGCCCAAATTAACATAACTCACACATTATTCAAATCACTTTAACATATCAACTTGGTTAAACATGTAACGACATTTCATTTCAAATTCACTATCCACATTCGGCTATAACAAATTTTACAATCATAATTTCATAATTCAGCATATAATCAATGTTATAAATACTATTAACGATATTAAATTGCTTATAGACTTACCTCGAAAATCGTCAGACAGCAAAAACTGGCCATTCAATAACTTTTGCCTTTCCTCGATCCAAGTCTATTTTTCTTTGTTCATGATCTAAACACATTTAATTTGAGCTCATTCAAACACATTTCATTTCAATTTAATCCAAAAACACTTAAATGGTAAATTACCATTTTACCTCTGACATTTGCAACATTTACAATTTAATCCCTATTGCACAAAACACAAAATACTCATAATTTAAATGCAATCCTTAAGGGCCGAATCTTCCCTATAGTCATATAAGTCCCTACATTTCGTTGATTTTTCATTTTAACCCCTCAAAAATTTATTTTCTCAATTTAGCCCTATTTAGTTAAATTCATCAAAAATTCAAGAACAAATTATGTTCATCAATATCTATCTATCATTTAACACCATAAAACCTTATGAAATTCAACATAGCATTCATGGCATTTTACAAAAACATCATCAATTCATGAAATTGAGACATGGGTTTTAAAGCTCTCGAAGCAACGATCTCAAAAATGTAAAAATTAACAAAAACCGAGCTAGTTACATACATCAATCTAAGCTTGCAATGATCGAATATTTGAAGACTTAAGTTCTTTATCCCTTCTTTTAGTTTCGGTCAATGAAAGAGAATAAGAAAAACACATGCAAACTTTTGTTTCTTTTTATCTTTTTATTATAATAAGCTTATAATTAATATACATATAACTTAATATATAAAAACAATATAATATGGCATTATAATTAGACTTTGCCGTCCACTATCATATAAAAAAGGGAAATTTAGTAAAATAATACTGTAACACCCCAAACCCGGACAAGACACCACGTCCAGAATACGGTATGTTACGGAAAACATGTTTGTGAGAGGTTAAATTTTTCGTTAAAAGCGAGTGGAAACACAAGTGTATTTTGGGAGGCAATTTGAGTAGACTTGTTGAAATCAGATTGAAGTATTTGAAACCCGAGATTTTGAAATCCTAACCAGTACGTGTGGTTAAACGAGTTTAACACCATTTAAACCTTAGTAGTTTCTTAGTGTTACTTAAAACCCTTTCTTTATAGACTTAGGAGTAATACAAGTTTGATTTGAAAATCATTTGAATTTTCTTCTTGAAAGACATAATGTAATACCCGATGGTATGGTTTAAAACACATTGCGTTAAAATTTTGAAATCATTATCTTTCCAAGTTTTAGTAAAATTCATACCAACTTGTTTTGTTAAGGCATATTAAAATCTAATTAAAACATAAACATCACCAAACATAAATTAAAGGCCTTTTACAATCCAATATAAAACCCAAATAAAGTAAATAAACTAAAGTACCCAAATTCAATAGTCCTTTATTAAAGCTCGGCATGTGCACCCCGAGTCCGTCCCCGGCCATGTCCGCTCACGAGTCACCCAAATGTCAAAGGAGAGGGTGAGTCGAGTGACTCAAAGTGTAAACCCGCCCCAAAAACAACATGCTAACACACATCATACAAAGCAACATAATTAATGCAACCCGATCCTAACCATCCATATCGCTTTTCTACCCCTGTGGTACCAAACCACCGGTGGTGCCAAACCACCGTGACATATAGTCACAATGTGTTACCAAAACACCGGTGTCCCAAAGACACAATATCCGTCAATGTGGTGCCAAACCACCGGTGTCCCAAAGACACAATTGTGCTACCAAAGCACCGGTGACCAAGTCACAAATCGATGATGGGGCCAACCCATCGTGTGATACCAAATCACTAGCGACGATCCCATATCTCAAGTGGGGCCAACCCACTATGGTTAAACCACAGGGACAAGTCGCAATGAGGTGCCAAACCTCCGTGACCCAAAGTCACAAAGTGTGCTACCAAAGCACCGGTGCTCACGACACAAAATATCACCGCTCCCTCCACTCAGATCACCCATCAACATATCATACTCATGTAATCATGTATATCATATAATCATGCATATCATGCTATTATGTAACCTCATATCCCATGTCACATATAGCCACGACCATGGTATCACATAAATCATCAAGAAACTCATAATAATAATATTGACTTACCCGAGTCCGTAATCATACCCATTAGGGTATCACATCAATCATCAACATTTCATTAATCATCACACAAAGTTATCAATTATATTACTAAATGCGAAGTGTGTTAGTTTACACACCGTAAATACGAGTCTAGAAATCGACAAAAGCAATCTAAGTCCCTCGAGTACTAGCTTCTACAATCGACCAAAACATAGGGGTTAGACATCTACACATTCGCCAACACCATTTAGACCAAAAGGGTTTGTCGAAGCCCTTACCTTTCACCGATTTGGTTTCCTACCAAATCCAGAACCAAAGAGTGGTTCCTTTAGACAATCGCCCACCTATCAAGAAGGAAACATTAATCTCTTGAAGCTTTGACTAACCAAGAATTAAGAGAATGAACTAACAACCAATCACTTAACCTCCACTTACTAATCAACCGATGTAAGAAAACGGCTCCTCTTGCTTGCTTTGAAACCTTTGATGTCCTATAATAAGAATTGGTTTATAAAAATTAGCACCTTCCAACAATCACAATCGGCCATCCACATAATAAGAATCGGCAAGGTGAGAAAAAGAAGAGAAATGGCCATTCGGCCAACACTTACCCCCTTTAGTAGACCGATTGATCACCAACACCCCAACACAACCAAAAATCGGCCTACCAACTACCAAGAGAGGAGAAAGATTCGGCCACTGCTTGGAGAAAGAGAAAGAATAACAAGAGTAAGTGCTCTCGGTTTTGAATGAAAAGGAACAAGAAAAGGGAAGTATTTGGAGGATGAAGTTTCGGCCTATACCAAATGAACACAAGAAAAGGGGAAGTAGGAGAGAAAGAGCTTGCGGCTACAATGGCCAAAATCGGCAAGGCTTGCTTGTGGTAACTTTCGGTTTAGATGAAGAAGATGGAGGATACAGGTTTTGGTGAAATGTGTTACGGTTCAAAAAGAGAGGAGGCTAGCTTCGGTTTAGAAGCATTAAGAGAAGAAAGGGAATGGGAGAGGCATTCGGCTTCTACAAAACAAAAGAAACAAGGTGGAAGCAACAAGCAAATTCTAGCAAAGACCAAGCTTTGGGTTTTCGGTCCAAGAAAAGAAATTATGAGAAGGAAAGGAGAGTCAAAGGAGCTAGTTTGGTGAGTTGAAAAGAACAAAATGCTGGTTTTGGTTTGAAAATGAGAATAGAATGGGAGAGTTTTCTTTGATATACGACTTACCAACAAAACGACCAAGAAGAGACTTAAGCAATCGGTTGGAAGAGAGAAATGAGAAGAAGCTTTTGACCAAAAGGAAAATCGGTAACCAAGGAGAGTTTGTGACCGAAACCCACATGCCCAAGGCACATTCGGCACCTCAATTACTAACCGCCACACCCTTCTCTCCCCCAAACTCTTACCAAACCGCCAAATCTCCCCATACACTCCACTCCACACATTTCAAATGTGTTTACCAAGTCTTACTCCTACAATCACTCTCCACCTCTCTTTTGAATGGTTTGACTTAGTCCAGGTAGAATTCCACTTGCCTTCTACCTCTTCCTCCATGCTAGTCAAAATGGGTGACAAAATGGGAGCTCTACGACTTGAACTCGGACCTCCCTCACCAGATGACGCCACATCCAAGGTCTAAGTGGCGCATCCCTTGCCACTTAGCTAGCTCCCCATTTGTGCTATAATTTCACTTAATTTAAATATAAACCCCAACACCTTCTCGCTTCTATCCCCTGGCCCAAGAACAAGAATTTCACCACCTACCCATGCTCACACTTAGCCAACAACTAAATCCAAAAACACCAAAACAACATCATAGCAAGCAATTAAACATGCAAACAATGCCAAATCGAAATAGCCCTTAACCCGGATATTACGGTTCTACCCCTTAAAAGAATTTCGACCTCGAAATTACACAGTCAAGAGTTGCGGGTATTCTTTGTCTCATCATATCCTCGGGTTCCCACGTAGCTTCTTTTACGCCATGATTCCGCCAAAGAACCTTAACCAGAGGCACAGTCTTCCTGCGTAGAACCTTCACATCCCGATCTAAAATCTGTACAGGCTCTTCCTCTATGGACATATCTGGATTTACCTCGATCTCCTCTACTGTTACCACATGTGATGGATCGGAACGATATCGCCGAAGCATCAAAACGTGGAACACGTCGTGAATCTGACTTAGCTCAGCTGGTAACTCGAGCTGATATGCAACTGGTCCCACTCGTCTTAGTACCTTATATGGCCCAATAAACCTCGGACTAAGCTTGCCTTTCTTCCCGAACCTTAACACTTTCTTCCACGGTGAGACCTTCAGGAAAACTCGATCTCCCACAGCAAATTCAATATCTCTCCGTTTAAGATCAGCATAGGACTTCTGCCGGTCAGAAGCTTCCTTCAATCGAGCCTGAATCAACTTAACCTTGTCTTCAGTCTCAGTAACCAACTCTGGCCCTAACAACTGACGTTCACATAACTCTGTCCAACAAGTCGGTGAGCGACACTTCCTACCGTACAACGCCTCATAAGGTGCCATCTTAATGCTCGCTTGGTAGCTATTGTTGTAAGCGAATTGACTAACGGTAGATACTCCTCCACCTACCCTCAAGTCCAAAACACACCCTCAAGCATATCCTCCAAAATCAGATAACCTTTCTCGATTGCCCGTCGATCTGCGGATGAAATGTCAGTCTTTGAAATCTAACTGTACCCAAAGGCTCGATGCAACGCCTTCCGTAACCTTGACGTGAATCTGGGGTCCCTATCCAAGATGATCGTCTGAGCACCCCATGCGCCTCACTATCTACGATACATACACTTTGCCAACCTCTCGTAGTGAGTAATCCACCCTCACCTAAATAAAGTGAGCTGATTTAGTTAGCCGATCCACAATTACCTGGTCAATCCTTTTTGCTCGGTGTAGCGGTAATCCAGCGACGAAATCCATAGTTATTCTTTCCCACTTCCACTGTGGAATCTTCACCGGTCAAGCAACCAGACGACATCGGTGCTCAGCCTTGACTTCTCGACAAGTCGACACTTCCCTACAAACTCTGTCACCTCCTTTTTCGCACTTGGCCACGGAATCGTTCTCTGAGATCCTATACATTTGCTACCTCCAGGATGCATAGCGTAGGGACTGCTATGAGCATCCTGAAGAATCTTTTGTCTCAATTCAGCATCTCTCGGCATACAAGCCTTCCCCTGGAAACACAGAACCCCATTACTAGACAAGCTATACCCCTTCAAACCATCATTCTGCACCTGAGTCCTCTGCGCGCTCAAAACCTCATCTAACAACTGCTTTTCTCTGATCTGCTCAACCCAAGTAGGCTTAACTCGAGCTACGCGAAATACTCCCGTCATCGTACAAACTCAAGTGGGCAAACAAAGCTCTTAGATCCGAACAACCTTACGGCTCAACGCGTCGCCACGGCGTTAGCCTTGCGGATGATACTCAATTGAGCAATCGTAGTCTTCAAAGACTCAATCTATCGGCCACATCTCGATTCAAGTCTTTCGAGTCGGGAGGTACTTGAACTCTTATGGTCCGTATAGACTATCGATCTCTCTCGTACAAGTAATGCCTCTATATCTTTAAGGCAAATACTACTATTTAACTCCAGATCGTGTGTAGGATAATTTACCTCATGTGGCCTCGGTTGTCGGGATCGTAAGCCACCACCTTCCCTTCTTGCATCAAACACACAACCCAAGCTCAGATGTGATGTATCGCGTTACATCAGTAATTCCTTACCACCCTCAGTGAATCGAGCCGAGAGCTTCAGTCAAAATCTTCTTCAACTTATCGAAGCTCTCCTGCTGCTTCTCAGTCCAAACGAACGGAACTCCCTTTCTCAATAATTTGGTCATCGGTGCTATAATTAACGAGAAACCCTCTACAAATCTTCGGTAGTATCCTGCCAACCCCAGAAAACTCCGAATTTCCGCTACTGACTTAGGCGGCTTCCAATCCAAAACCGCTTCTATCTTACGAGGTCCACTCTAATCCCTCAAATTACACTACATGACCCAAAATGTCACCTCCACGAGCCGAACTCGCATTCTCGAACTTCGCAGAAATTTTTCTCCCTTAGAATCGCAATACCACCAGTAAATGAGCGTCATGCTCTTCCTCGATCCTTAGTATACCAAGATGTCGTCGATAAAACTACCACGAATGATCTGGTAATCTTTGTTGGAACACCCTATTCATCGATCCATGAAAGGCGCGGTGCGTTAGTCAACCCGAACGGCATAACCAAGAACTCAAAGTGCCCATACCGAGTACGGAATGCCGTCTTACAGATATCCGCCTCTTTTACCTTCAACTGGTGATATCCAGACCTTAGGTCAATCTTCGAGAAAACCGACGCCCCCTTCAGCTGATCAAACAAGTCATCTATCCGAGGCAGTGGATACTTGTTTTTGATCGTCAGCTTGTTCAGTTGGCGGTAGTCTATGCACATCCGCATAGTACCGTCTTTCTTCTTTACAAAAAGTACCGGCGCTCCCCATGGCGAAATACTTGGCCTGATAAAACCTCGGTCCAATAACTCCTGGATTTGAGCCTTAAGCTCCACTAATTCTTTAGGTGCCATCCCAGACGGAGCAATGGATCTTGGCGCGATTCAGAATGATCAATCCCGAACTCCACCTCCCGATCCGTGGCAAACCCGAAGCTCCTCAGAAACACATCCACAAATTCCTTGATCGTCCGAGCAGGTCTCCACAGAAGACTCCTTAGCCTCCAAGGCATACACATGCACCATATATGCTTCATGCACCTTTCGACCATTTTCTGGCTTTCGGAGCGAGATACCAAGTTGGACAGATAGTTTCTCCTATTACCGATCAAAACTACTTCATCACCCTCACCGTGCTCGAACCATCGCTTAGCCGCAATGATCCAACTTCGCTGATACTTACCCGGCCATCCATTCCGAAATTAGATCGAACTCCCGAATGGCGCTTCCATCGGATCGACCTCAAATATTATCCCTTGAGTTCTAGAGGTGCGTCTCTATACAGTTTATCTACCACTACTGAGTGACCTGAGGGCTTATTACGGTCATCGCCTAGAAGATATCTCGAGTCTAAATCCATTGTCTCTACTATACTACGGCAACATAAGAGTGCGTCGACCCCACATCAATTAAAGCGGTATAAGGAGAACCAAAAATCAAAAGCGTCTGCATGATGACGTCCGGTCGTCCGCCTCCTCTCGGCGCCTCCGCAGATATACCAATCCAGTCATCGGCCTCGAACTACTCGCACCTCCTCGCGGTGCTCCACGGCCCCGACCGAGGCTGTACCTCCTCTGCCATTACCTCGGCCTCTGTGGCGGTCCATTATTTCTATATTGATTACTACCGATTCTCGGTGAATTCTAGCCAACTTGCGACGGGTCCCTCACACGGTGGTCCAATGAGCCACACTCAAAACAACCTCTACCATCGGTCCAACATCCTCCCAGTGAGCCTTTCCACAACGGTTACATCACGGCGGTCCCCTGTCTAGCGACAACAAACCTACCCGATCGATTCGCCCACTCGGTCTAGCCCTCTTCTGCGATTACCCGACGACCGGAAGATCCAAAACTCCTTTGTGACGGTTTCTATCCATACTACGCCTCACGGACTCTTTAATGCCCTCGGCAACCTTTGCCTTTTCAACTAGAACTGCAAATTCACGCTCCTGCTGGGGCGCAATCAACAATCTTAACTCGTCTCGCAGCCATCCTCAAACGAACGCACCTTTTCTCTTCGGTAGCCACCATACCCCTGGCATACCGACTCAGCCTCAGAAACTCGGCCTCATACTCCGATACAGATTTGCTCCCCTGGACTAACCTCAGAAATGCTTTCCGCTGCTCATTTATGTAGTTAGCTCCGACGTACTTCTTCTGATAAGCAGCCCGGAAATAATCCCATGTCAGATCTTCAGCTGCAGCGCTGTCACGGACCGTGAGCCACCACTGGTATGACTCATCCCGAAGAAGTGATACGATCCTTTAATTTTCCTCGGTAGTTAGGTCCAGATCGTCTATGATCCGCTTACTGTCGCTTCCGGCCAAGATTTCAGCCGCTTAGGAGCAACACCAGACACCCCGGAAGAATTCAAATTTCATTTGCCCAAATCGTTCAGCACGATTTCCTAGCTCCCACGCCCCCCCACCGCCAGCTACCCTCTCTAAAACCCGACAGACGTCAGTGATCTTGCATCATCGCGATCTGTTCACGAACTCACCACCTCCACCGGTGGCGGGCCAGTATCTCATTCTCGAACCACCCGAGAACCTACGGGCTCAGAAACAGTCATCCTACCGCGACCACGTCCACGACCACGTCCACCTCGGGTACTCATGACTAAATCTCGTCTGAATTAAAGAATTTTATGTATCAGTCATTATTCCACTGTGTTTAAAGCAAAGTTTTATGAATTTTAAAGAAGCTTTGTTTTCGCGAGTCCACAGAGTCCTATTAGTCTCAGTCTCTAAAGTAGTCTTACTAACCATCCAATCATGTCAATCACAACAAATAGTACGGGGTACTTACCTGGGCGAACTGGTGCCGGTGACTCGGTGCCATGCCCTTCAAACCATACTTTAAAAACAGAATACTTGAAAATTATAGTTTTAAAACATTTTGGGCCTCGGGCCACAATGAGCTTTTGAACTTGGCTCGATACCACTAATGTAACAACCCAAACCGGACAAGACACCACGTCCAGAATCGGTATGTTACGGAAAACATGTTTGTGAGAGGTTAAATTTTTTCGTTAAAAGCCGAGTGGAAACACGTTGTATTTTGGGAGGCAATTTGAGTAGACTTGTTGAAATCAGATTGAAGTATTTGAAACCCGAGATTTTGAAATCCTAACGATGCGTGTGGTTAAACAGTTTAACACCATTTAAACCTTAGTAGTTTCTTAGTGTTACTTAAAACCCTTTCTTTATAGACTTAGGAGTAATACAAGTTTGATTTGAAAATCATTTGAATTTTCTTCTCAGAAAGACATAATGTAATACCGATGGTATGGTTTAAAAACACATTATGTTAAAATTTTGAAATCATTATCTTTCCAAGTTTTAGTAAAATTCATACCAACTTGTTTTGTTAAGGCATATTAAAAATCTAATTAAAACATAAACATCACCAAACATAAATTAAAGGCCTTTTACAATCCAATATAAAACCCAAATAAAGTAAATAAACTAAAGTACCCAAATTCAATAGTCCTTTATTAAAGCTGGCATGTGCACCCAGTAGTCCGTCCGGCTCCATGTCCGCTCACGAGTCACTGAAATGTCAAAGGAGAGGGTGAGTCGAGTGACTCGATGTGTAAACCCGCTCCCAAAACAACATGCTAACACACATCATACAAAGCAACATAATTAATGCAACCCGATCCTAACCATCCATATCGCCTTTTCTACCCGTGTGGTACCAAACCACCGGTGGTGCCAAACCACTGTGACATATAGTCACAATGTGTTACCAAAACACTTGGTGTCCCAAAGACACAATATCCGTCAATGTGGTGCCAAACCACTTGGTGTCCCAAAGACACAATTGTGCTACCAAAGCACCGGTGACCAAGTCACAACTGATGATGGGGCCAACCCATCGTGTGATACCAAATCACTAGCAGACGATCCCATATCTCAAGTGGGGCCAACCCACGGTGGTTAAACCACGTGGACAAGTCGCAATGAGGTGCCAAACCTCTGGTGACCCAAAGTCACAAAGTGTGCTACCAAAGCACCGGTGCTCGTCAAAGACAAAATATCACCGCTCCTCCACTCAGATCACCCATCAACATATCATACTCATGTAATCATGTATATCATATAATCATGCATATCATGCTATTATGTGTAACCTCATATCCCATGTCACATATAGCCACGACCATGGTATCACATAAATCATCATAAACTCATAATAATAATCTTGACTTACCCGAGTCCGTAATCATACCCATTAGGGTATCACATCAATCATCACTGTTTCATTAATCATCACACGGGTTATCAATTATATTACTAAATGTATGTGTTAGTTTACACACAGTAAATCTGAGTCTAGAAATCCTCGACAAAAGCAATCTAAGTCCCTCGGTACTAGCTTCTACAATCGACCAAAACATAGGGTTAGACATCTACACATTCGCCAACACCATTTAGACTAAAAGGGTTTGTCGAAAGCCTTCATTTTCACCCGATTTGGTTTCCTACCAAATCCAGAACCAAAGAGTGGTTCCTTAGACAATCGGCCCACCTATCAAGAAGGAAACATTAATCTCTTGAAGCTTTGACTAACCAAGAATTAAGAGAATGAACTAACAACCAATCACTTAACCTCCACTTACTAATCAACCGACAGAAGAAAACGGCTCCTCTTGCTTGCTTTGAAACCTTTGATGTCCTATAATAAGAATTGGTTTATAAAATTAGCACCTTCCAACAATCACAATCGGCCATCCACATAATAAGAATCGGCAAGGTGAGAAAAGAAGAGAAATGGCCATTCGCCAACACTTACCCCTTTAGTAGACCGATTGATCACCAACACCCCAACACAACCAAAAATCGGCCTACCAACTACCAAGAGAGGAGAAAGATTCTACCCTTTGCTTGGAGAAAGAGAAAGAATAACAAGAGTAAGTGCTCTCGGTTTTGAATGAAAAGGAACAAGAAAAGGGAAGTATTTGGAGGATGAAGTTTCGCCTATACCAAATGAACACAAGAAAAGGGAAGTAGGAGAGAAAGAGCTTGCTGCTACAATGGCCAAAATCGGCAAGGCTTGCTTGTGGTAACTTTCGTACTCATTCAAAAGAAAACAAACAAATTTAACCACTTAATTGAATAATTTACCACTTTTACCACTTACGCGATTTAGTCCTTTTTACTTAATTGAGCACACAAACGATCAAACTTTCATACGAAACTTTCATACATAATAATTCACATACAATAAACACTGAAAATAATATTTAAAAATTTTTTAGACTCAGATTCGTGGTCCCGGAACCACCATTCCAATTAGGGTCAAATTTGGACTGTTACAACTCTTCCCCTTAGGGATTTTCGTCCCCGAAAATCTTACCGTTAAACAAAGTAGGATATTGTTGCCTTATTGAATCCTCAGGCTCCCACGTAGCCTCTTCTACTCCATGTCGATTCCATAGTATTTTTACTAACGGAATTTTCTTGTTTCTCAACTCTTTCATTTCATGAGCTAAAATACGAATTGGTTCCTCCTCGTACGTCATATCAGATCGAATTTCAATCTCAGACTGAGAAATCATATGTGATGAAACTGATCGATATCTATGGAGTATTGAAACATGAAATACGTTGTGTATCTTTTCTAATTCAGAAGGCAACTTCAATCTATAAGCAACAGGCTCGATACGTTCGATGATCTCATACGATCCGATGAACCTCGGACTTAATTTTCCTTTACGACCAAATCGAAGTACTTTTTTCCACGGTGAAACTTTCAAAAATACCCGGTCTCTGACTTGAAATTCAATGTCTTTACGTTTCAAATCCGCGTATGACGTTTGGCGATCTGATGCAACTTTCAAACTATCTCGGATTATTGCCACTTTCTATTCAGTCTCTTTAATCAGATCAACCCCGTGTATCTTGTTTTCACTGAGCTCAGTCCAGTACAATGGTGTACGACACTTGCGCCATATAGAGCTTCATAAGGTGCCATTTTGATGCTAGATTGAAAACTGTTATTATAAGCAAATTCAATCAAAGGTAAGTATCATTCCCACGTACCTTCAAACTCGAGGACGCATCTCAACATATCCTTAAGTATCTGAATGGTTCGTTCAGACTGACCATCTGTCTGCGGATGAAAAGCTGTGCTAAAGTGTAGTTTGGTACCTAAAGGCATCTTTCAATTTCTTCCCAAATCGTGACGTGAATCTCGGGTCTCTGTCCAAAACAATGAAAATCGAAACACCATGTAATCTCACAATTTGAGATACATATAGCTCAGCAAGCCTATCAAGCGAATAGTCCGTACGAACTGGAATGAAATGAGCTGATTTGGTTAGTCTATCCACTATAACCCAAATTGCATCTTTATTACTCGGTGTCGTAGGCAAACCAGATACAAAATCCATAACAATTCTATCCCATTTCCATTCAGGTGTCATGATTGGCTGAAGTAACCCATAAGATACCTGATGTTCGGCTTTTACTTGCTGACAAATTAAGCACTTTGAGACAAATTCGGATATATCCCGTTTCATACTAGGCCACCAATAGAACTCTTTCAAATCATTATACATTTTTGTGCTATCCGGATGTACTGACAATCGACTATTATGAGCCTTATTCAATATCATCTGAATCAAATCCACATTCCTCAGAACACATATTCGGCCTTTGAAGTTTAAACAGTCCTTTTCATCGATTCAAACTCTGACTCTGCATCATTTCCACACTGAATTCGTCTTGCCAACAAATCTTTGCCAACTTTCTGAGCATCACAAATTTGTTGAATATACAACGGTCTTGCTTTCAATTCTGCTATTATCGAACCATCATCAGACATAACCATATGTGCGTTCAACGCACGAAGAGCAAATAATGATTTTTGACTTAGGGCATCCGCAACAACATTGGCTTTCCCCGGATGGTAGTCAATCACTAATTCGTAATCTTTCAATCGCTCTAACCATCTGCATTGTCTCAAGTTCAAATCTTTCTGAGTCATCAAATACTTTAAAATTTTGTGATCCGAATAGACATGACATTTCTCACCGAATAAATAATGTTACCAAATCTTTAACGCGAATATAGTGGCTGCTAACTCCAAATCATGTGTTGGATAATTTCTTTCATGTGGCTTCAACTGTCTTGAAGCATAGGCTACTACTTTGCCTTCTTGCATTAAAACACAACCTAAATCATTCAAAGAAGCATCACTATACACAACAAATTCTTTACCCGATTCAGGCTGAATTAACACTGGAGCCTCGGTCAAAAGAGCTTTCAACTGATCGAAACTTTCTGACATTTTTTTGTCCATTCGAACTTGACATCTTTCTGTAATAGCTTTGTCAAAGGTGTGGCTTTCATAGAAAAACCTTTCAAGAATCATATGTAGTAACCAGCAAGTCTCAAAAGCTTCGAATTTCAGAAACATTGCTTGGTGGTTTCCAAAAAGTATAGCCGATATTTTATTCGGATCAATCCGAATTCCTGACGCTGAAATAACGTGACCCAAAAAACTGACCTCATTCATCCAGAACTCACACTTACTAAACTTTGCATACAACTGATAATAACCCGATCTCAAGTCTATCTTCGAAAACACTGAAGCCCTTTCAACTGATCAAACAAGTTGTCAATCCGAGGCAATGGTATTTATTCTTTATAGTCACCTTGTTCAACTGCTGATAATCAATACACATTCGCATGTCCCATCTTTCTTTTTCACAAATAAAATTGGTGCACCCCAAGGAGTGAAGCTCGGTCGTGCAAAACCCCTATCTGTTAACTCTTGCAACTGTGCTTTCAACTCTTTTAATTCTGTAGGTGCCATCCGATACAGAGCTATTGAAATCGAGTCGTCCCCAACACTAATTCAATGTCAAACTCTATTTCTCGAATAGGTGGTAAACCCAGTAGTTCTTCAGGAAACACATCTGGGTATTCACACACAACTGGTACGAATTCAATCTGCTTTTCATTCACTTTACTATCCAACACATAAGCCAAGTAAGCTTCACACCCTTTTCTCACATACTTATGAGTTAACATCGAGGATATTACTGCTGGCAACCCATTAAGGTCATTAGATTCAATCCGGATGATTTCACCGTTCTGACATCTTAAATCAATGGTTTTTCTTTTGCAATTAACAACAGCATCATGCAAAGTTAACCAATCCATTCCAAAAATTATATCGAACTTGTCAAAAGGCAACAACATCAAATCACCGGAAAGCATGAATCCCGAATCATCAACGGGCAACTTTTACACACTTTATCAACCAAAACACATCGACCAAGGGGTTGGATACACAAATCAAAAACTCAGTAGACTCAACACGCAGAGTCTTACTGGATACTAAAGTTTCACACACATATGAATGAGTCAAACCAGGATCAATCAATGCAATCATAGTAGTATCATAAAGAGTGAAAGTACCGGTGATAACATCTGGGGAAGAAGCATCCTCTCTGGCACGTATAGCATATGCTATAGTAAGTGCACGAGCCTCTGATTGAACTGCAGTGTCTTTGGTTCCTTTCTGACTGCCACTTACATTTCCTGAATGCCTAGGTGGTCTGCCTCGCACTGATACATTACTCGGTCTAATATTCTGAACTGTATTTTGCTCGGCTAGCATCGAGCACTCCCCAATAAAATGATCTGACAATCCACATTTAAAGTAAGACCGATCTCGAAATCTACAACTCCCAGAATGCGATTTGCCACAATGCTTACACTCAACCCGATTCTGTTGAACATTACCAACACTGGTCATCGAAGTAGCTCTGGAACCCACAGGAGGTCGATCTCATCTATATATGTTTGAAGTAGCTTTATGTTGGCCTATTTCATCTTTGAACTTCTTGGATACAGAATGGAAAGTCTTACTCGATGATCTTTTACGAATGTCTCTAGCTTCCATTTCAGCCTTTCTTTTCTCTTTCCCAAGCTCTTCGGCTTTGCAAGCTCGTTCAACAAGCACCACGAACTCTTTAATCTAGAGTATGCTGACTAGCAACTTAATATCTTCATTCAAACCATCTTCGAACCTTTTACACATAATGGCTTCAGTTGACACACATTCACTGGAATATCGGCTCAGTCTGAAAAATTTTCGTTCATACTCAGTCATAGTCATTCGACCCTATTTCAATTCTAGAAATTCTTTTCGTTTCTGATCAATAAATCTCTGACTGATATATTTCTTATGAAACTCGGTCTGAAAGAAATCACAAGTCACTTTTCTTTCGAACCACCGATACTAGTGTATTCCACCAGTGATATGCGGTGTCCCGTAGTAAGGATATAGCATACTTCAAGCATTCATCTAGAGTACATGACAACTCATCGAGCACATGGATAGTATTATCAAGCCACATCTCAGCTTGTTCCGCGTCATCGTCATCGTTAGCTTTAAATTCCTCGGCCCCATATTTCCTGATTTTATCAACGAGAGACCTGCTAGATCTCATCGGATCTATCATTGGAGGTGTTGAAGGTATCGGAGTTGGATTATTCGGGGGTGGAGGTTGTTGTACAGCCATATTAGTCTGAATAAATTGGTTAAACCATTCATTCATCATCTGGTAGAAGGCTTGCTTAGCCTCCCCCTCATGGCTACCCCAAAGCAATTCGAGAGTCTCCGTGACCCCATGTATGCGAGATCAGGCGCTACGCTCTCTACATCATCCGCTATGGCTCTGTCAGGATCCATTTACTATATAAACACAATTTAAAATGTTAGAAGTCACCACACTATCATATATAAAATTAAAGGCATGTATAGCTAGACTCACATGAGCTATCATAGTCCTAGAATAGACTAAACCATAAGCTTTGATACCAATCAAATGTAACACCCCTAACCCGTATCTGTCGCTGGATTGGGGTCACAAGGTGTTACTTAACAAAATTTAAACACTTTTCTTTATAAATTTTGTGCATGCCGATGTATGGATTAATAATCACAAGCAAATACTGCATTTTCAAATCCATATTATAATTAAGCAAATTATAACAGTCACAAAAAATCTATGCATTTTTGACTATTTCGAATTAACCATTCATTCACAACATGTATACACTTAGCCATATGTTTCATATCCAATTCGGCTAGCAAGTAAATTACCATACAAATTTATTTTTATAACCATGCTTTACTCAATTACTAGCAACTGTCTATATACAAATATATAAATACTCATACCATACTTATATGGTCAACCAAATCATACCAATTTATTGTCCAAACACATATGCAACCTTAATATCATTACCCTATGGCCGAACATAACATTAATGCAACATATATAATACGCATTTTAGCCTATCACTATGATCCATTATAAGAGCACAAAATACAAACCATAGCATACCCCATTCGCATGTTAATTATCATGCATAAATTACACTTACATAACCAATTCCTCTCTCACCCATTTCGGCTATCAAATTTAGGTTCAAAAGTAGCACAGAAAATTTTACCATTCAATATTAAGCTTACTAACTTAAACTAATTCATAATACAAATCGTGCTTTCCAAATAAGCTAAATTAAGCCACAACTGAAATATATACATCTCTCAACCATGACCGAATTTACACAACCATTAGCATTATAATCAAGCCATTATATCAAAAGCATAAAAAATAAACTTAACCAAAAGAAATAAGCTATTTTCGCAAGGCTATACTTACATACAAGACAAAAATTAATTGGTTTTAAAACTTATCTAACCTATACATGCCTTTGATTCAAAAACTAAGCTTATAAGTACCAAAAGGGATGATAGTGTGGTTGACTCCTCTGACGATCCTCTAAGCTCGTAGCTTGACCAAAATCTATAAAACGGAATATTTAACACACACAGAGTATGCTTACTTGCTTAGTAAGTCTTAAGCAATTATAATATAACATTCAAACATTCAAGCATTTTAAACAATTTGGTTTATGGCATTGAATATAAAAAATTCAACTTGTAAATTCATCATGGCCGAATGCTATCATTTCACTTAACCTAACTATTATCATTTTCTTACCATAAGCATGTAAACTCATCGAAACACCTAATTACAATATGTATTCGAATATTCCAAATCAAATAAATATAACATACATATCAATCACATATACTCATTTATACACATATGCAAACATATCCAACCTCTTTCACATTTAACATTTTCACATATGGCCGATTCTCCAAAAGTATATTCAAGCTTAAATTCCATTATAATATAAATCATACTCATCAATGGTAAGATCAATTGCACATATTAAAATTCTTACCGAAGCTTCAACTATATCACACCTTACTTAATTAAAATGGTAATATACTAACTTACCTTATTCCTTGCAAATATGAAAGACTTGTACTTACCCGAGCATTTAGCTTATTGCAGCAAATACGTTCCACCTTGTAAATGATTCATGAATTCTCTATTTATAACACATCATCGGCATTAAGCCTGCTAGGCATCAAAGCCTGAAATACACACCGACATTAAGCCTGCTAGACCCGAGGTCTGAAATTTGATCACCGGCATTTAACCTGCTAGGCAATAAGCTCGAAACACTTCACCGGCACAAGGCTTGCTAGGCTCGAAGCCCGATACAATTCACCGGCACCAGGCCTGCTAGGCTCAAAGCCCAATACAATATTATTATCATCTCATACACATTACAGTAATGCTACCCAAATTAACATAAGTCACATATTATTCAAATCACTTTAACATATCAACCCGGTTAAAAATGTAACGGCATTTCATTTCAAATTCACTATCCACATTCGGCTATAACAAATTTTACAATCATAATTTCATAATTCAGCATATAATCAATGTTATAAATACTCTTAACAATATTAAATTTCTTATAGACTTACCTCGAAAATCGTCGGACAGTAAAAATCGGCCATTAAATAACTTTTGCCTTTCCCCGATCCAAGTCTGATTTTCTTTGTTCTTGATCTAAACACATTCAATTTGAGCTCATTCAAACACATTTCATTTCAATTTAATCCAAAAACACTTAAATGGCAAATTACCATTTTACCCCTAACATTTATAACATTTACAATTTAATCCCTATTGTACAAAACACAAAATACTCCTAATTTAAATGCAATCCTTAAGGGCCGAATCTTCCCTATAGTCATATAAGTCCCTATATTTCGTTGATTTTTCATTTTAACCCCTCAAAAATTTATTTTCTCAATTTAGCCCTATTTAGCTAAATGCATCAAAAATTCAAGAACAAATTATGTTTATCAATATCTATCTATCATTTAACACCATAAAACCTTATGAAACTCAACATAGTATTCATGGCATTTTACAAAAGCATCATCAATTCATGAAATTGAGACATGGGTTTTAAAGCTCTCGAAGCAACGACCTCAAAATGTAAAAATTAACAAAAATCGAGCTAGTTACATACCTCAATCTAAGCTTGCAATGACAGAATATTTGAAGACTTAAGTTCTTTCTCCCTTCTTTTAGTTTTGTTCAATGAAAGAGAATAAGAAAAACACATGCAAACTTTTGTTTCTTTTTGTCTTTTTATTATAATAAGCTTATAATTAATATACATATAATTTAATATATAAAAACAATAAAATATGGCATTATAATTAGACTTTTCCGTCCACTATCATATAAAAAAGGGAAATTTAGCAACTTAATACTCATTCAAAAGAAAACAAACAAATTTAACCACTTAATTGAATAATTTGCCACTTTTACCACTTACGCGATATAGTCCTTTTTACTTAATTGAGCACACAAACGATCAAATTTTCATACAAACTTTCACACATAATAATTCACATACAATAAACACCGAAAATAATATTTAAAAATTTTTCAGACTCGGATTCGTGGTCCCAAAACCACCATTCCGGTTAGGGTCAAATTCGAACTGTTACAGTCGTAAATGTAGAACACGTTGTACTGGACTAAGCTTAGTGAGAATAAGATTCACGGGTTGATCTGATAAGAGAAATAGAAGAAAAATTTAAAGTAATTCGCTATAGTTTGAAAGCAACTTTGGATCGAAAAAAATCATACGCAGACTTGAAACAAAACGATATTGAGTTTCAGATCGGAGATAAAGTGTTTTTGAAAGTGTCGCTGTGGAAAAAGATATTGCTGTTTGGTCAGAAAGGGAAATTGAGTCCGCGATTCATCGGACCGTATGAAATTACTGAGCGAGTTGGGCCAGTGGCATATCGGCTATCCTTACCGTCTAAGTTAGAAAAGATACATAATGTGTTTCATGTGTCAATGCTTCGACTGTACCGATCCGATTCATCACATGTCATTTCCCCGATTGAGGTTGAAATTCAGTCTCATAGGTCATATGCTGAAGAACCGATTCAAATTTTAGCTCGTAAGATCAAAGAGCTGAGAAATAAGAAAATAGCGTTAGTGAAAGTATTATGGCGTCGAAACGGGGTTGAAAAAGCTACATAGGAACTCGAGGATGCTATGAGAAAATAATACCCGAACCTATTCACTAGTAAGATTTTCGAGGATAAAATCCTAAGAGGGGAGAGTTGTAACAGCCCGATTTTAACTAAATTGGAACAGTGGTTTTGGAACCACAAATTCGATGTCAGAAAATTATTTTAGTATTATTTTCGGTATTTAAGGCATGTTATTTGATATGTGTGAAAATTTCATGAGCAAATTTTATCGATTGGTTGCTTTCATCTTCATCTCTTGTCGAAATTGAAGAGAAGAAAAATCCATTCTAGGGTTTTCACATTCGGCATCTTCATAGCTTAATTGATAAGTGTTTTGAGCTCGATTTTTGATGATTTCTATGTTTTTGTTATCGTTGTAGCTCAATTTAGCTAGCACGTACCTTTAATTTCGAAACTGTTAAAGATTTTAAGAGTTGCCATTATTGAATCTATGTGTTCTTTGATGTTTAATGTTGAAATATGAAAGCTTGATGATAGTTTTACATGTTTTGTTAAGTGATTTTTGATGAAAGTGCACAATAAGGATTAAATTGTAAAAAGTGCAAATTGAGTGGTTGAAACATGAAATAAATGGAAAATATGGGTTGCTAGGGGTATATTGGTAATTCAGCTAGCATGGGTTAGTCTTGAAATATGTGAATTTTATGTTTTGTGAAATAAGGACTAAATTGTAAAAATTATAAAATACTTGGGGCAAAAGTGTAAAAGTGCTTTAAATTGTGATATGGGCGAATTTGAAAGAATATGTGATTGAATAAGTTAATTTTGAATTCATACAGATCAAGAAAAAAAGAATTCGGATTTAGATCGGGGGAAAAGCAAGGTTATCGAGTAGTCGACCCGATCCGTCATTTTCGTATACGAGGTAAGTTCGTATAACTGAACTTAAATGTGTATCTATTTATTTGATGGATGAAATTGGGATAGTATTTATTCTATTAAATAAATGTGGAGATATTAGATTAAATGCACAACTTAAGTTAACGAGTTGCTAAATAAGACCATAGTTGGGCTACGACAAAATCGAGTAATAAGACCATAACCAGGTTATGGCATGTGAATAAAAGACCACGGTAGGGCCTTGGCAATGTATGTGTAAGACCATAGCTGGACTATGGAATCGAAAAATCGACGTACTTATATCGTAACCATTTATAAATTCGAAGTGATTTGATAAGCAAAATGGTGAGAATAGATGTGTACCAGTACAGGTATGTATAGAAATCTGTTCGAATGATGACTTATAAGAAGATGAGAATTTATGAGTTGCTTTTTAGTTAAACTTCATGTTATCTCATTGATTGAGGTTTTAATTGCAAATTATGTATCCACTTGGAATTTTTCATGAATGATGTTGATTATTTCATATATACATACGAACTTACTAAGCTTTATAGCTTACTTTGTTTATTTTCTTCTATGTTTTATAGTTAATCGAAGCTATCTCAGAACCAGGGATCGTCTGGAACTTCATCGTACTATCGGACATATATTTGGTATTTTTGAGTTGTGTAAATATGGTATATGGCATGTATAGGCTTGTGTCATTTTGGTATGTTTGATGGATATGCATTTTGGCCATTTGGGTTGGCATAAAATGATGAACATGATGATGTTATAAATGTGCAAATGGTTCTATTTTGAGTTTGGTAAATTGACTTATGTTAGGTGATTGAAGTTGATAATTTGGAAGTTATGTGTTTGTGAATTAATGCTTGATAATGCATGTTTGAAATGAATTAGTAAATTGAATCATATATGTGAATTATGGTAAATGAACCATATTATTGATGTTGTATTGGTTTATATTTGAGTAAGTGAAATAGTTGTATTTGTATAACATGAAATGTGCTTGATTTGGGATTGATTTGGCTACATATTTGTGCCTTGAAATGGTACCATTTGTACTTGTGTAGGTATGTGAAAAATGGGGTGGTAAATTGGCGTTGCAAATGGCCTATTTTTGTCTACAAGGGCAGAGACACGGGCGTGTGTCTCAGCCGTGTGTGACACACAGCCATGTTACACGGTCGTGTGTCATTAGGTGTTGAAATTGAATTAAAGTTAGTATGCTCCACACGGTCTCACACACGGGTGTGTGATTGGCAATGTGGTACAAGTCAGTATACCCCCTAAATGGCACACTGACTAGCACACGATCGTGTGATTTGGTCGTGTTGCATAAGTCAGTATACCCTATAGGTTTGGCACAGTCTAGCACACGGTCTGGCACACGGGAGAGTGTAGGCACTTCGAAGGGCACACAGGCTAGACATACGGGCGTGTGGTTGGCCGTGTGACCCAAGTTAGTATGTATGCCCTGTTTCCACACGGTCTGAGACACGGTCGTGTCTGGAGCCATGTGAGGCACACAGCCTGTTCACACGGGTGTGTGACCCCTGTATGATTGAAAATTTTTTTAAGTTTCTAAAAATTCTCGAGTTATCAGTTTAGTCCCGGACCACTTCTAAACCATGTTTAAGGCCTCGTAGGCCCTTATAAGTGACAATGGGATTATGATTAAATGATATTTAAGTATGAATTTATAAATGTGTGAGATATGTTTGTTAAATGATATGTATTGATCAGTAATACCTCGTAACCCTACTCCGGTGATGGATACGGGTTAGGGGTGTTACACGTTTAACTTGGAACTTAACTTACCACTATCTTAAATATAGGCAAACATTTAATTTATTCCCAAGTCATGTTGGCCAATGCCTAAACACATATCCTCATTAACCATGTCAGTCATGTATTCCAGGTAATAACTCATAATCACGAATATACACATTTTTCAGACAATTTCATACACATATGTCTTCCATCACATATTTTCAATATATCACAAAAGTACAAAGACGTTAAGCATGTTACACATTCTTGCATTAAGTATATCTTACTTCAACATAACAAATGCTATCATTTCCATGTATCTCAGGGTTGTTTCAGTAATAGTTTTTTTTGAATTCATGTTAAACATATATTTTTCATGAATATCAGAAAATATAATTCTCAAAGTACACTCAAACTGTACAAAATATACTTTTACCTATTAAATCATTCAAAATATCAATGTCACATGACTACTACACCCAAAGTGTACAAATCTATAATCATGAATGAACGCATTCATCAGATAAATTCCATGTACATATATCATCATCTCATATTTCCATATATCATGTATCATCATTTTCATGTATTTCAGGCAGATGCATGTATTAATTAATTTCATGTTCATATTTTCTCATGTCAGGATTTTCCCCATTGAATTTATCCGAAATATCGATGGATACTGTAACATCCTGAATTAATGGGCCTATGCGTTTAATGTGTGTGGTTGTGCTTGTTATGCTTGATAGAATGTTTTAGGGGTCCAGAATGGGCTCGAAGTTGGGCCGAGGCCTTAGTCGAATTTTCTGTTTTCACACTCTAGTAGAAAGTAAGTTAGGACAGGGCTTAAAAGACATTACCTGTGAATTAAGACACAAAAATGGGCTTGTGGCCCAGTGGTCAGTGGCGATATGCAGGGACTAGGAGTGGCGTGTCAAGATGTTAAGGAGGTCCAAGGTTCGAGTCGCATAAAGCCTAATTCTTTTTAATTAAATTCAACTAATTTTCGACATTTAAGTGGGTAGAGTGGGACAGCAATAAGGCTTGGAAATATGAGGATTTATTTGAGTGGATAATGCAGATAATATGACAGATAAACAGAGGAAGAGGTAGTGTTATCTAGGATTCTTTTGGAGGTGTGATCAGATAAAGATAAGGGAGGAAATTTAGGATTTATCTACTGGTCACAGTGGTGGCCGAAATTTCAGCACTGAGGGGGAGGAGAAATCGATTCTGATATGATCAAGGGGTGACGAAATTTCCCTTAATTAATAGCTTAGTTTTAGTTTTAAAAAGGGGCATTTTCGGTTTTAGGCAGTAGGTGCCGAAATTTTGCTTAAGTAGGGGGATATCTCTTCAATTCTGGCATTTGACCCTATTCACTTTTTTCTTTCCTCTCATCCCCACTTCTATGCAAAAGTCAAAAATTTCATTGTTCTCTTCTCTCATCTTTTCCTCTAAAAGCCAAAACTCATAACTCTTCTCATCTCCATTCTTTTCCTATAACCGAATGATCATTGTTCTTTCCTTTATTCTCCCTTTTGCCGATTTTTTCATAGTCGAATATTCATAGATCCTGTTACACTGTCTTTCTTTTTATCTTCTCGTAAGTCAAATCATCGAGAGAAGCCGAACACATTGGTAAATCTTGATTTCTTTTGATCTTTTCTCTTTTAGTTTCAGGGGCCATAGCAGATTGGCTAATGGGTTGTAAGGCCATCATTAATTCAATATTCTAGTCACTGATCTTGTGTCCTATTTGGGTGGCATTCCGGGATTTAAAGGAGATCTAACCGCCTAGGTTCCTAGGACAAAAATCGACAACTTCCCAATCCTATTGTCTTCTTTCGGAATTCAAGGTAAGGATTTCAATTCTCCCTAAGTTGATCCATTGGTTTCCTTTCTTTATTGTGCCTTAACCTAATGCCTCATTAAGCAATCATTATAGTATCCTCTGACTAAGGTCATTCATGGACTCGAATGTCAGCAAATTAAAGGAGGGGGTTGGATCTGTAGTCCCAGCCCCAAAGTTCAAGAAAAGCGCGGTATCATCAGTACGGGATTGGCCGCCGGGTTGTGGCCCGGCTTCAGAACAAAACCTTAGAAAGTTAGTAGTCATATCGACTATTGATAGTGTCGACATAGAAAGTACTGTCTGTCGGTAATCAGGTGTGTAGATCTCTATCACACTAGTTAATCTGTATTATATGTATGTTATTGGCTAAAAGCCGAAAAATGAGGTTTGTATGAGCAGTTGTATTACCCGAAAAGGGTACGCAAGGGATGCAGTGCGTAATCATAGAAACTTCTCTGTGTATCAAGTATGTGAAAGTCTGTGATCTGTTTAGATAGTATAATGTTCTGATTCTCGCATGTATGTATGCATGGGATGGGATTGATATGATGAAGGGGAAGAAGGTTGCATGGCGATCGGTGGCTTTGCCACATAGGTCACATAGTGATCGGTCTTTATGACAGTAGCACAGCTGTCAAAATACTCCAATGTATTATTAAGGTTGCATGGCGATCGGTGGCTTTGCAACATAGGTCACATAGTGATTGGTCTTTATGACAGACAGCACATCTGCCAATATGGTGTGTAGCGGATGGAGGGTTGATTGTAGAAATCCCCACGGTGTGATGGTTGGTACGGGGGTGTGTAGAGGATGGACTTTTAGGTTTGGGATGAGCCATGTTGCATGTAAATATATATTCTGTTACCATTGTGTATGGGTCCAAGGCCCATGATGTGTTTGTGGGCCTCAAGGCTTTTATGTGTTTTCAGGATTTGTACATTGAGTCTTGGTGACTCACCCTTTTATTTTTCCCATCTTTTCAAATGAGCAGTAGATCGTGGACATGGGAGCCGAGATGGACTCGAGGGGCCATCAAGTCTTTTATCTTCATAGACTATTTTCGATTTTTCTTTAAGTTTCAATTTTGGGATTATTTTTGTAATAAGGCCTCCATAACTTAGGTTATCGAACTATATTTTTTTTTATGTTACATCTTATAAACTTATGTTTTCATCGAACTATATTTTTTTTTATGTTACATCTTATAAACTTATGTTTTCAAAGTCTTAATTATAAAGTGAAAGGAAAATGGGTTTTTCCAGCATGTTCAACGTAAATGTTAAAGTTTCTTCAAAAATGTCATAATTAATGATTAATCGGTTAAAATAAACTGAGATTTTCAAAACCCGTCAAAGCAAAGTTTTCAACATTCAACCCGTAGCATACCAGATCCGGTCATGACATATGGGCCGGGTTTGGGGTGTTACATTTTTGGTATCAGAGCCCAGTTCAAAACTCAGGCTGTGAAATGGGTCCAGTAGTGATTTGTAAAAGTGATGTAAGTTTGAGAAAAGTTTGATTGAGATATGGCCTTCGAGTCTACTGGCACCTGATCCACGCAGGTAAGTATTCTAAACTCTTTATGTGATATGCATGTTGGGCTTGATGGGCTCTATAGGGACGTAGGCTAGTATGCTAGAGTTTATGGACTTTAGGTTTAGTATAAACAATTCTTCAAATCTCATAAGACTTAATTTCCAATTAAACATGTCTGTGAACAAGTCACAGGGTTAGGGTGTGGTAACAGGCATACGCATGTCTAGGATTGGATCTAGGGAGAGCTTGGTATTTAAGCGGCCCTAGCGGCTCACCTCCTCTTTACTGGAATCCTACCTGGTGCATAGTGACTGTTCACCATAGCCACGGGGACTTGTTGACGGGAAAAAATTTATAACTAAAACTCGAAAGGGACTAGCCACCCTATTTTGCAAAATTATTAAAATACCCTAGTTATGTAAAATTTTCGAAATACCCTCAATTTGTGAAAATTTCCCAAAATACCCTTAGTTTGCAAAATTACCGAATACCCCCGGATTGCAAAATTACCAAAATACCTCTATTTTGTAAAATCACCAAGATACCCTATTTTTGAAAATTACGAGAATACCCCTAGGTAGTGAAATGACAAAAATACCCTTATGTGATGAATGTGAGTTCATGGATGCTACTTGTATGTTGATGTGTGATGGTTGAATGTATGTGGATTCTAGAGCTAGGAAATACAGACCTGAGAACTGAACCTTATAGATAGAGTTCGAATTCAAAAGAACTACTGTTAAAACTACTCTCCATAAGATTGTTCGTTATTAATTAGTGGAAGAAATTAATAATTCATAAAATTCCTAATCAGATAAACGCGAATCAATAGAATGAGCACTAGAGGACGTGGTGTGCGTGGCCGAGGTAGAGGCAGGATTGTTGTGTTAGAATTGGTAGGGTCTGGTCACGAGTCGGGAAATGAGGTACCAGTGCCACCAGCTGTGGAGGCAGAATTTCAGGATCAGACGGCTAGAGATGATGCGGTATCTCAGGCGATGTTGAGGGTTTTAGAGAGGGTTGCTGGGGTAGGCATGGGCACAGGAGCCCAAAAATCTGTGTCGGAGTGACTTAGAGCTAATGGGGCAGAAGTGTTTATGGGAATTTTTGGGATAGCCCCGAGTATAGCTGGTTATTGGTTAGAGGCAGTCGAACGCATAATGGATGATCTAGATTTCACGAAAAAAGAGAAGCTGAAAGGAGTAGTGTCCCTTCTTTTGGACGGAGCTTATCAATGGTGGCTTACGGTTAAGGATGGTACGATGGTGGCCGTATCACCGGGATTACTTGAACGGCGTTCGAGTAAGTACATTGGAGCGAGTTATGTGGATCTTGTGACGTAGAGCATTTTGAATCGTTCGTGGAAGTAGGTCGGTGGCGGTGTATGAAGCGAAATTCTTATGCTTGAGCCATTATGCTCGAGGGATAGTGGCCACAGAACATGAGCGGTGTGTTCGATTTGAAGATGGCCTGAAGGATGATTTACGTGTTTTGATAGCTCCACAGCGGGAGAGAGAATTTGCTGTGCTTGTAGAGAAGGCTAAGATAGCTAAAGAGGTAAAGCGAACAAAAAAGTTGAATCGAGATAAAGATAGAAGTGGAAGTAGGAGGAATTTTGGATCGTCAGAAGCAGCTAGGCTACTCAGAAAAGATCTAGGTCGGATGGGCCGAACCGAGTGGTGAGACCTGCTGCTAACCAGACACGAAGGTGTGTTCACTGTGGTAAATTCCATGTAGGTGAGTGTTGGGCAGGCAGTGGAAAGTGCTTTAGGCGTGGATCTTTGGACCATCAGACTAGAGACTTTCCACAGCCACAGAGCGATGTAGGACCATGGCGTGGAAATGCTCGGCCGGTAGAGGAGGTCGGCTGACCGCAGAGGGTCGTGGTCTAGCTAGAGGTGGTAATGGTTTGATCGGGTCGTGGAGCACCGGTAGAGGCGAGAAACACTAAGGCGAGATAGCCGGGGTTAGTCTATGCTGCCAGACGTCGAGAAGAGGCTGACGCACCGGATGTTATAATCGGTACGTTTTTAATATTTGGTTTGCCTTACACTGCATTGATTGACATTGGGTCGACACATTCATATGTTGCTAGTAGTGTGTCGGAACTTTAAGTTTAGATTCGAGATTACCCTAGGCGATGGCTGTAATTAGCCCATTAGGACAATCTGTGGTAGTAGATAAACTCTATCGGGAGGTACCCTTAGAAGTTCAGGGAATAGTTTTCCTGACGGATCTGATGGAATTACCGTTCGGGGAGTTCGACTTAATATTAGGCATGGACTGGCTGGTGAAGTATCAAGCTAATTTAGATTGTGCAGCCAATCGTATGGTGTTGAAAGCCCTAAGGGTGGTGAAGTGTTGGTGATAGGAGAAAGGGGAACTATCATCCGAATGTAGTGATCGCCTAAGAGCAAAAGGATCTTTGAGAAAGGATGCGAGGCAGTTTTAATGTTTGTTCGGGCTCTGGAAGCCAATGACCTAACTGTTGGGGATGTTAGGAAGGTGAAGGAGTTTCTTGATGTTTTCCCAGAAGAGCTTTCGGGACTACCCCTGGATCGTGAAGTGGAGTTTGGTATCGATCTTTTACCGAGAATAGTGCTAGTATCTATTGCTCCATATAGGATGGCGCCAAAGAGTTGGTGGCATTGAAAATGCAGATTCAGGAGTTGCTGGATAGAGGGTTTATTCCACCAAGTATGTCGCCGTGGGGAGCGCCGGTGTTATTTGTTAAGAAGAAAGATAGATCAATGCGTATGTGCATTAACTATCGTTAGTTGAATAAGCTAACAATCAAGAACAAATACCCGTTGCCGAGGATCGATGACTTGTTCGATCAGTTGAAGGGAGCCTCAGCCTTTTCAAAGATAGATCTGAGGTCAGAATACCATCAGCTTAAGGTCAAGGAGGAAGATATTCATAAGACGGCTTTTAGGACTCACTATGGTCATTACGAGTTCATGGTAATGCCATTCGGATTGACCAATGCGCCAGCAGCATTTATGGACATGATGAACCTAATATTCCAACCCTACTTGGATCAGTTTATCGTGGTATTCATAGATGATATCCTGGTTTATTCAAGATCGGAAGAGGAACATGACTCACACCTTCGAGTGGTTTTGCAGATCTTGAGGGAGAAGTAGCTGTATGCCAAATTCAGTAAGTGTGAATTTTGTCTAAGGAAGTTACGTTTTTAGGCCATGTTGTGTCCGTAGAGGGGATTAGGGTTGACCCTCGAAAAATTGAAGCGGTATTAGATTGGAAGCCGCCTAAGTCCGTGGCTGAAATTCAGAGTTTTCTTGGACTGGCCAGGTACTATCGAAGGTTTGTTGAAGGATTTTCTTCAATAGCGGCACCATTGACTAAGTTATTACGGAAAGGAGTTCCGTTTGTTTGGTCCAATAAGCAGCAAGAGAGTTTCAAGAAGTTAAAAAATATATTGATGGAGGCTCCGGTATTGATTCAGCCGGAGGCTGGAAAGGAATTTGTACGTTACACACGGGACTAGGATGCGTGTTGATGCAAGATGGAAAGGTTGTTGCGTATGCATCTCGGCAGTTAAGACTGCACAAAGCAAATTATCCCACCCATGATTTGGAGTTGGCGGCGGTGGTTTTTGCTTTAAAGATTTGGAGACATTATCTGTACGGGGAGAAATGTAACATCCTGAATTAGGGGTTGTCTAAAAATTTAATTATTTTCCCATGTGTGTGCTTGAAGTATTGAATACTATGATTATTAAGCATGTTCTAGGGCCTAGAACTAACCCCGAGCTAGGTCAGACTTAGGACTAAAATTTCTTTTTAAATGCTTAAAAGGAAGGAGCTAGGTGAGAAAGGGGCTAAGTAAAAATTCGGACGAAGCATGACACAAAAGAATGGGATTGGCTAAGTGGCTTTCATGCGCCACTTAAGAGCTGGAGGAGAAGAGGGGCGCAGGTCATAGGTTCAGTGGTTGGAGCAACGTTTTGCGTTTAATTTTTATACATGCGGTGATGGGCTCAAGTAGGAAGGCTTTAAAATTAAATGGTGAGGTATATGGCATGGAAGTTGGTTCGGTGGAGTGGGTTGGGGCGCCACTTAAGGGCCTTGGTATAAGGACTCGGGTTCGAGTCATGATGGATGCAAGAGTGTTTTATTTTTTAGCTTTTCGGCGTTAAAGGAAAGGGGGCCATGTAAGAAGGCTTTAAAATTTAATGGAGAGGGTTCATGACATGAAAGTCAAATAGGGAGAAATGGCCTGGGGCGTTAGAAGAGAGGGCTGGGGCATGAGGTTCCAGGTTCGAACCTAAGAAATAGCATATGGTTTTTATTTTTTTTTATGCTGCTGGCGTGAATGGGAGAGTATTGGCTTGATTTTGGACTCTTATTTTGATAAGGGTGAGCTATTTTTTTTTTTGCATATTTTCGACTGAAGAGTAACATTGTTAGTAGTTTATTTTCATTTAATTTGTTAAAGAGGAGATTAAGGGATAACAAAAGATAAATGTGATTTGATAAAAGCTAGAAATTTATCACCAAAAAGAAGGTGATGGCCGATTATGGGACTCATTGGGGAGGGGCCATTCACATTCGGTTTATCACTAAAGAGAGGGGCCGAAATTCTTAGAAAATTATTTTCTTTTCTTCTCCAAATTAGTTGCTGGCCGAATCTCCCTACGCCCTCCTCTCCCTGTTTTCTATTTTGTTTTGAAAGCCGAAAGCCATTGTGTCCTTGCCGATTTCAACAAGAACTTTAATCAAATTCATAGGCTCATAATCTCTCTTCCCTTTGAGTTTATCTCTTCACCATCCTAAAGTGCCGAAATCAAGATTTCTTTGTGGGCAAGGCCGAATCCATCATTAAGGTAAAGGGTACTCACCTCTTTTAGATTCAAGGTTATGGCCGAATGGCCTAAGACTCTTACTTATATGATTAAATCGTTTGTAGGGAAGCCATAGCCGATTGAAGGAAACTTTCGGGAATTATTTTCCAAAGGTGAGTTGGTAAGCACATTCGGCCAAGGGTCTTTTGATAAAAGTTTATTGTTTAAATGCCGAAACTAATGTGTGCCATGGATTTAGGGGCTAATTAAGGCTTCGGGATTTGTTTGGAAATCAAATCCGTTCAAGGTAAGTCCGTAAAAGAGCCTTCGGTATTAATTGGTTTGGCCGAATAGGCCTAAGTCCCTAATCATGTTGTTGGCCGATTATAGGTCAAGAGATCTAGCGTTGTAGATCGGATCTTTGGGATCTAGGAATTTCGGTAGAAACAAGTGTGTAAACTCTTTACACACTTTATTAGTAGACTTTGCCATATTGTTGCTTTGTTAATAATTATTGTAGTGATCTATGATATATGCTTGTGGGCTTAAGCATGGATTCCGGGTAAGTCCCCTGTACGTGATCTATTGATATATGATTTGTATGCCATCACATGCTGTTAAATGCCATGCCTAAATACATGATATATAATTGATATGTAAAGCATGACGATGGTGGGATTGATGAGAGGAGGGGGACGATCTTATGGACTGTCGCCAGTGGTTTTGACCACAAGATGGGTTGGCCCCATCAGATTATTTGTGACCTATGGTCATCAGTGGTTTTGACCACATCGATTGATAAATTGCGACTAAGTCCAAGTGGTTTGGTACCACCAGTGGTTTTGACCACACTTGATATATTGTGACCTATGGTCATCAGTGGTTTTGACCACACGATGGGTTGGCCCCATCATTTATTTTGTGACACTAGTCACCAGTGGTTTTGACCACCAGTGGTTTTGACCACACGGGGTAGAAAAGGAGTATGGATGGTTAGTTGGGTTGCATGTGCATGTTTATTAATAAATTGTGTATGAGTTGTATTTTTCAGGTGGAGGATTTACACACTGAGTCTTGGTGACTCACCCCCTTCCATTACCATTTTGCAGATGAGTAGATCGCGGAGATGGAGCCGGAGAGGACTCGAGGCGGCCATGCTTATCAGTGGATTGGAAATTTCTTCGTTTTAGTTAATCTTATTTATTTTTCTAAGTTTTTAAATTGGGTTGTAATAAGGCCGCTACTTTTTTATTTGGATGTTTACATAGTTAATTTTCTTTACTTATGCTATACTACAAATGAGGTTTATAAATATTAAATAAACCGGTTAAAGGTAACTTTTTCCAACTTAATAACTTCTACGGGTTTTTCAAAGATGTTACCATTGGGTAACAAAATTCACCACGTCAATCATGATTTTAGAAATTCCTTAGATTTTAAATGATCAAACAATTTCAAAGGGTTAAACAACCCAACTATATTTATAAAAAGCCCAACTGAGTTTTCAAACACCGTTTAAATTCCTTAGCCAAATTTTATTTGATTTTCACCAGAAAATCAATGTCCTTCAAAACGCTTTTACTCGTGACATACCAGATCCGGTCAGGACTCATGGGCCGGGTTTGGAGTGTTACAAGAAATCTATTATTTACACCGATCATAAGAGCCTAAAATACCTTTTGACCCAGAAGGAGTTGAATCTAAGGCAGAGGAGGTTGATCGAGTTGTTAAAGGATTATGATTGCTCGATCGAGTCCGGGTAAAGCTAATGTGGTGGCGGATGCTTTAAGTCATAGAGTAATCTCTGCTTGAGAGCAATGTTTGCTCACCTTAGTTTATACGATGATGGGAGCTTATTGAACTTCAAGTGAGACCCTCTTGGGTCAGCAGGTTAAGGAGAAGCAGCAGATGATGAGTTGCTAAAGGAGAAGTTTCATGTAGGATCAAGTGATGGATCGACGGACTTCAGTATGAATGAGGAAGGACTGTTATGTTTTCAAGGGAGAGTTTGCATGCCAAAAGATCCGGAATTGAGGCATAGGATTTTGCAAGAAGCGCATGGAAGTTCATACGCTATGCACCACGGAGGGAGTAAGATGTATCGGGATTTGCGGGATCAGTTCTGGTGGCCGGGCTTAAAGTGAGAGGTAACTGAACTAGTGAGTAAGTGTTTGACCTGTTAGCAGGTAAAGGTGGAGCATCAGTTACCATCAGGGTTATTGCAGCTAGTGAAGATTCCACAATGGAAGTGGGAAAGGATCACAATGGACTTTGTTAGTGGGCTACCCCTCACGCCTACTAAGAAAGATTCAGTCTGGGTGATTGTTGATCGCTTGACGAAATCTGCTCATTTCATACCAGTACGGGTCGATTACTCTCTGCAGAAGCTGGCTAGGTTATATATAGCGGAGGTAGAGAGGTTGCATGGGGTACCAGTATCAATCACATCAGACAGGGACCCAAGGTTCACGTCGCAGTTCTGGAAGGCTTTGCATCAAGCGATAGGTATGAAGTTCGATTTCAGTACAGCGTTTCATCCTCAGACAAATGGACAGTCTGAGCGGGTAATTCAGATCTTAGAGGACATGTTGAGGGGATGTGTCATTGATTTCGGAGGTAGTTGGGAAGAGTTTTTACTGTTGGCAAAGTTTGCTTACAACAACAGCTACCAGTCTAGTATTCAGATGGCGTCCTATGAAGCATTGTACGAGCGGAAGTGTCGTACTCCTACTTGTTGGATGGAATTAGGGGAACGTCAAATTTTGGGTCCAGAGTTGGTTACTGAGATAGAGGAGAAGGTTGAGTTAATTCGAGCTCAACTAAAGGAAGCATCGGACCGACAGAAGTCCTATGCAGACTTGAAGCATAAGGACATAGAGTTTGCAGTGGGTGACAAGGTGTTCTTGAAGGTGTTGCCATGGAAGAAAGTGCTGAGGTTTGGACGGAAGGGTAAATTAAGTCCCAGATTTATCGGACTTTATTGGGTGTTGAAACGAGTGGGGCCGGTAGCCTATCAGCTAGAGCTACCTTCTGAGCTAAGCCAGATTCACAATATATTCCACGTTTCTATGTTAAGATGTTCGGATCCATCCCATATGGTGTCTGTGGAAGAAATCGAAGTGAGACCTGACCTATCCTTTGAAGAAGAACCGGTAGAAATCCTGGATCATGATGTCAAGGTATTGCGAAGGAAAACGGTTCTGTTAGTTAAAGTTCCATGGCGGAATCACGGTTCTGAGGAGGCTACTTGGGAATCAGAGGAAGCGATACGATGGCAATACCCGCATCTATTCTGATTAGGTAATTTCGAGGCCGAAATTTCTTTAAGGGGGTAGAACTGTAACATCCTGAATTAATGGGCCTATGCGTTTAATGTGTGTGGTTGTGCTTATTATGCTTGATAAAATGTTTTAGGGGTCCAGAATGGGCTCGAAGTTGGGCCGAGGCCTTAGTCAAATTTTTTGTTTGGACACTCTAGTGGAAAGTAAGTTAGGACAGGGCTTAAAAGACATTACCTGTGAATTAAGACACAAAAATGGGCTTGTGGCCCAGTGGTCATTGGCGATATGCAGGGACTAGGAGTGGCGTGTCAAGCTGTTAAGGAGGTCCAAGGTTCGAGTCACATAAAGCCCAATTCTTTTTAATTAAATTCAGCTAATTTTCAGCATTTAAGTGGGTAGAGTGGGATGGCAATAAGGCTTGGAAATAGGAGGATTTATTTGAGTGGATAATGGAGATAATATGGCAGATAAAGGGAGGAAGGGTAGTGTTATCTAGGATTCTTTTGGAGGTGTGATCAGATAAAGATAAGGGAGGAAATTTAGGATTTATCTGCTGGTCACAGTGGTGGCCGAAATTCCAACACTGAGGGGGAGGAGAAATCGGTTCTGATATGATCAAGGGGTGCCGAAATTTCCCTTGATTAATAGCTTAGTTTTAGTTTTAAAAAGGGGCATTTTCGGTTTTAGGCAGTAGGTGCCGAAATTCTGCTTAAGTAGGGGGATATCTCTTCAATTCTGGCATTTGACCCTATTCTCTTTTTTCTTTCCTCTCATCCCCACTTCTATGCAAAAGCCAAAAATTTCATTGTTCTCTTCTCTCATCTTTTCCTCCAAAAGCCGAAACTCATAACTCTTCCCATCTCCATTCTTTTCCTATAACCAAATGATCATTGTCCTTTCCTTTATTCTCCCTTTTGCCATTTTCTTCATAGTCGAATCTTCATAGATCCTGTTACACTGTCTTTCTTTTGATCTTCTCAGAAGCCAAAATCTATCAGGAGAAGCCGAACCTGTTGGTAAGTGCCGATTTCTTTTGATCTTTTCTCTTTCGATTTTGGGGGCCATAGCCGATTGGCTAATGGGTTGTAAGGCCATCATTAATTCGATACTCTATTCACTGATCTTGTGTCCTGTTTGGGCAGCATTCCGGGATTTAAAGGAGATCTAACCGCCTAGGTTCCTAGGACAAAAATCGGCAACTTCCCAATCCTATTGTCTTCTTTCGAGATTTCAAGGTAAGCATTTCAATTCTCCCTAAGTTTATCCATCGGTTTCCTTTCTTTATTGTGCCTTAACCTAATGCCTCGTTAAGCAATCATTATAGTATCCTCTGACTAAGGTCATTCATGGACTCGAATGTCAGCAAATCGAAGGAAGGGGTTGGATCTGTAGTCCCAGCCCAAAGTTCAAGAAACGCATGGTGTCAGCAGTTGTAACACCCCTTACCCATATTCAACGCCGGAATAGGATACGAGGCATTACCAAAACACATACACTTGAAAACGTATTAAACTGAGTCATAAAATTTCATCTAAATTATACAAAATGAACTGCTAAATATTAAAGGCCAACATTTTAGGCCAAACCAATTATGACATATACAAATGACTAAGTCTCCTATACATTCCATAAACTTAAGAGGTTTGTATTCACTTTTACCCCACGATGATAGCTTGATAGTGTGATTACATCTCCGGCGATCTCCAACTTGAGTTAGCATACAACCCTATAAGATATGGGAAATGAAGGGAAGTAAGCTACAAAGCTTAGTAAATAAGTATGTAAATAATAAGTGATTTATTAACAGGCTTTTATAAATCTTCACAATATGTTCTCAAGATAATACAATCATAATTGAACATAGTTCCACTTTTTATTCAAGTTCATCTCAAGCTGTCTACTAGAGTCACAGTCACTAAATTATTTTTATCTAGAGCTAAAAACTTCAAATTAAGATCCGTAAATTTTCCCTGAAAGTACATTCACATATATTTTTACCATAAAATTTTCAGAATTTTTTATTTAGCCAATTAGTACAGTTTATTCTTCAAAGTCTCCCCTTTTCTGCTGTCTGATAATTCCTACCATTCTTTGCTAAAATTTAATTATCTTTTTGTACAGAATTTAAATGATGTTCTAGTTTGCTTCTTCTAAAAATATACTCAATAAGGAATCTAATCATATAAATTATGTCCCAATATTACTTTTTACAATTTTCAATGATATTTCCAAGTCAGAATAGGGGATCTCGAAATCACTCTGAACCAGTCTCACAAAAATCTAAATATCTCAAAATATACCAATCCTTTGCTTTATCTGTTTCTTTTATATAAAAATAGACTCAATAATATTTAAATAAATGTCTCATAAAACTTATAATTCAATTTCTACCATTTTGGTGATTTTCAAATTCACATCACTGCTCTTGTCCAAAACAGTTTTATTGTAAAATTTTGCTTTCTCTCACTTTAGTTGTATTCATTATTTACCTATAACAACCATTCAAATTTCCAATCACATATTGAGCATATTGCTCATACATTATACATACATATACATATACTTATCACTACAACATCTCACATAATTTCATTTAGTCGGTTTTCCCATTGAACGCTTGAATAATAACAAATATCTTGTGGTTTCTTTGACCCACCTTTCAATTTCCGATTACATATCGAACATATTCCTCATATGTACATTTTGCACATTTCTCAATTTGTAACATTCACACTTGCACTTATTCATAACATGATCGCACCAATCATCATTAGTAAATTATCTCGTTGAAACCCCTTCGGAAAACTCCCAATACTCGGTGGTCTCAGCACATAGCTCTACCTACACATAATTCGGCTTTCTTGTACACATGGTGAAGGTCCCTTATCACCCATGTGACCTAGCCATTCCATCTCGTAGCTTTCTTGTCTACATGGTGTCCAACACTAGGAACCACTCATGTGACCTAGCTACTCATAACCCGTAACTTTCTTATACACATGGTATACACACAGTATTACACATGTGACCTAGTTACATATGAAATTATTATCCCGTAGCTTTCTTGCACACATGGTGAAAGTCGCTTATCATCCATGTCGTCTAGCTACATATCAAATTTTTGCCATCTAGTAGCTTTCTTGTGCACACGGTGAAAGTCCCTTATCACTTGTGTGACCTAGCTACATATTGTCCGTATCTTCAATTTTCTGAAGGTTCAATCGAGAATTTCTCATTCCATTCATTTTCATATTTTAGTTATCACCCAATGATTTCCATAATATCTAGCAAAATAATTATTGTACAAGTAAAATAAATGCATTATTTACATATAAAATTTCTTTTCGAAATCTCGTCAGGTACAACTGTGTAGCAACTCATACAACCCGTGTAATATTAATTTAACATTCAATTCCTATAACATTAACTTGCCATTGAATTTCACATGACACAATAAACATCACATTTTTCATACCATACATACCATCCATCAACTTCTCCTAAACATATTAAATCATACAATTTATGCCATATCAATAGAAAATTACAATTCAAGCATGGTATTGCATTATTATTAACACACGAACTTACCTCGAATGCCGAAACGGTCACTTTACCAACTTTCTCGATTTTTCAATTTTCCTCCAGTTCTAGGTCCAAATCTCATTTTTTCAGGCCTAAAACATCACATTTCACTTATTTAATTAATGTACTACTCAAAACAGTCCCTAATTCAAACTTGGAAAAATTACAATTTTGCCCCTAAACTTTTGCATATTTACAATTTTTCCCCTAGGCTCGAAAATTAAACTTCATCCCTTATTCTCATGTTTTATAACAAGCTGAACATTTTTCCCTGCTATAGCAACATCAAATTCTCACTCTAACATGTACTTATGAACATTAGGTATTTTTACTGATTATGTCGTTTTACTCGTTTTCACATAAAATCGCTTAGCAAAAGTTGTTTAACATAATTTCAGCCTTCATATTCTATCATAAAATATCAAAATAAACACATTTCACCTATGGGTATTTTTCCAAAAATGAACCCTAGGTTAAATTATTGCTAGAATAAGTTAAACCAAGTTAACGGGATTCCAAAAACGTAAAGAACATTAAAACGGGGCTTGGAATCACTTACTATGGAGCTTGGAAGCTTGAAACAAACCCTAGCTATGGAGAACCCTTGTAATTTCATCCTAATGAAGAAGATGGACATATTTGACATTTAAATTTTGTTTTTAATTCATTTAATTCACTAAATTACCAAAATGCCCCTTAAAAAAATCTTTTGAAACATACCCATCCATGTCCATTTTTGTCCACCAACTTAACCAATGGTCTAATTATCATTTAAAGACCTCCAATTTAAAATTTCATAACAATTGGACACCTCTAACATGTAGAACTCAACTTTTGCACTTTTTACAATTTAGTCCTTTTGACTAAATTGAGTGCCCAAACATCAAAATTTTCGAACGAAATTTTCACGAAATATTTTTGTGAAATCGTAAACCATAAAAATATAATAAAAATAAATTTTATTATGTCAAATTTGTGGTCCCGAAACTACTATTCTGACTAGGCCTTAATTCGGGATGTTACAACAGTATGGGATTGGCCGCTAGGTTGTGGACTGGCTTCAGAACAAAACCTTAGAAAGTTAGCAGTCGTATCGACTTCTGATAGCGTCGACATAGAAAGTATTGTCCTATCGGTGTCGGTGTGTAGATCTCTATCACACTAGTTAATCTGTATTATATGTATGTTATGGGCTAAAAGTCAAAAATGAAATTGTATGAGCAATCGTATTACCCGAAAAGGGTAGGCAAGGGATGCAGTGCGTAATCATAGAAACTTCTCTATGTGTATCAAGTATGTGAAAGTCGTGATCTGTTTAGATAGTATAATGTTCTGATTCTCGCATGTATGTATGCATGGGATGGGATTGATATGATGAAGGGGAAGAAGGTTGCATGGCGATCGGTGGCTTTGCCACATAGGTCACATAGTGATCGGCCTTTATGACAGGCAGCACAGCTGTCGAAATACTACAATGTATTATTAAGGTCACATGGCGATCGGTGGCTTTGCCACATAGGTCACATTATGATCGGTCTTTATGATAGACAGCACAGCTGTCGATATGGTGTGTAACGAATGGAGGGTTCATTGTAGAAATCCCCACAGTGTGATGGTTGGTACAGGGGTGTGTAGTGGATGGACTCTTAGGTTTGGGATGGGCCATGTTGCATGTAAATATATATTCTGTTGCCATTGTGTATGGGCCCAGGGCCCATAATGTGTTTGTGGGCCTCAAAGCTTTTATGTGTTTTCAGGATTTGCACACCGAGTCTTGGTGACTCACCCTTTTATTTTTCCCAACTTTTCAGATGAGCAGTAGATCGTAGCCGTGGGAGCCGAAGCGGACTCGAGGGGCCATCAAGTCTTTTATCTTCATAGACTATTTCCAATTTTTCTTTAAGTTTCAATTTTGGGATTATTTTTGTAATAAGGCCTCCATGACTTAGATTATCGAACTATATTTTTTTTATGTTACATCTTATAAACTTATGTTTTCAAAGTCTTAATTATAAAGTGAAAGGAAAATGGATTTTTTTCAGCTTGTTCAACGTAAATGTTAAAGTTTCTTCAAAAATGTCACAATTAATGATTAATCGGTTAAAATAAACTGAGATTTCCAAAACCCTTCAAAGCAAAGTTTTCAACATTCAACCCATAGCATACCAGATCCGGTCATGACGTATGGGCTGGGTTTGGGGTGTTACAGATACATAGGTAGTACACTCGAGGTGTAAAAATCAAGATCCTTCAATTCATATTTAGAGGTACCCATTAGGGCACTTAATCGGAAAGCACACTCTCGAGCCACATATCATATAACAGGATTACTTGTCCAAGATAAATCCTGTTTCCAACATATGCTCACAAGAGCTTAATCAGGATTACCCGTCCGGGCTAAATCCTATCTGTAACATATGCTCAAGAGGGCTTATATCAGGATTACCGGTCCAGGCTAAATCCTATAATGAGGTCAATGGGATTACTTATCCGAGCTAAATCCCATTAGCAAAAAATGCAGGACCTCACTCAATAAGGGAAATCACATATCCATCGACTTTCATTTATTCAAATGGGATTTAACATTTTCAGGCATTATCAGGCATGTGATTATTTCATACATTTATAATATTCATATAAGCTTAATAAACACATTCCATATTCATTTCAAGCATAAAAATGACATTTTTATCATTTATCATTTATCGAACATTATCATTTATCAATTAGTCGGATATGTGATGATTTCATATATTTACGACATTATAAAATTCACATAAACACATTCAATTCAAGCATATAAATATATATAATTTGGTTACACGAGCTTACCTTGACAAATGTTTGTGTACGTAAAATCTACTAATTCGACATTTTTCTTTTTTCCTTGTTCTAACTCCGAATTTGGTCTATCTGGATCGACACGAGTAAATTTAACATCAATTTAAGACAATTTAAACTCAATTCAGTTCAACTCACATCTTGGGCAAAATTACCATTTTGCCCCTAAACTTTTAATTAATGACGATTTTGTCCCTAAGCTCTAAAAATGAAATTCATGCAATTTAATCCTTGTTCCAAGCCTAACCAATTTTTACATGTAATATTTATAGCACATGTATTTCATAAAATTTAGAATTTTCCATTAATTTTACAACTTTTCAATTTAGTCCCTAAATAATGTTTTCATTAAAATTCACTTTGTAAAAGTTGTTTATCTAGGAACAACCTTTCATTTTCTACCATAAATTTCAAAATTTCAGCATATTCATCCATGGAAAAATTTTAATAAGTTGATAACTTTACAAATTAACCCCCCAAATAGATAGATTAAGTTGTCCCGATCTCAAAAATATAAAAATTACTAAAAATGAGACTTGAATACTTACCTAAATTGGCAAGAAAGCTTGCTTTCTCTTTCCTAGGGTTTCCATGCAAAAGATTTGGGGATGATGATGATAAATGATGATATTTTCATCTTTTTATTATTTATCATCTTTATTTTTTTATCTTTCCAATTTTGTCCTTTTTTAATTTATTTTCCATGGATGAATCATCATCCTTAACAACTAAGCATTTTAATGGTATAATTACCATATAAGGACCTCCAATTTAAAATTCTATAGCTATTTAATCCCTTTAGCTATTAGAACTCAACTTTTTCACTTTGTGCAATTTGGTCCTTTATCAAATTAAACTTGTAATTGATAAAATTTCTTTACGAAATTTTCACATAATATTATTATCATCTTGTAGACCATAAAATAGTATAAAAATAATTTTTCTTTTCGGACTCGGATCTGTGGTCCCGAAACCACTGTTCTGATTTTATCGAAAATAGGCTGTTACAACTCTCCCCCTAAAAAAATTCATCCTCGAAAATCTTACCAGTAAAGAGATTTGGATATTACTTTCTCATAATTTCTTCTGGTTCCTAGGTAGCTTTTTCTGTACCATATCATTGTCAAAGAATTTCACTAAAGCTACCTTTATATTTTTCGTTTCTTTCACTTCACATGCGAGAATTTCAATATCTATCAGAGAAATAACATGTGATGAATCTGATCGATACCGTCATAACATAGACATATGAAAAGTACTGTGAATTTTGTCAAGCTCTAGCAATAATGCAAATTAGTACACAACAAGTCTGATTCTTTTCAATGATCTCATGTGGTCCAATAAACCGCAAGCTTAATTTGCCTTTACAGCTAATCAGGAGAACTTTCTTCCATGAAGAAATTTTCAAGTATATTTTGTCACCAATTTGAAATTCTAAAACATAGCACCGAAGCATATCTTCTAAAAATCTGAATCATACATTTAGATTGATCATCTGTTTGAGAATGAAACTAAAATGTAATCGTATACCTAGAGCTTCTTGCAACTTGTTTCAGAATCAGAATATGAACTGTAAATCTCTTTAAAAAATAACAGAAACTGGGACATCATGTAATCTGGCAATCTCAAAAATAGATAATTCAAACAATCTATTAAGTGAAGAATCCATTCATACTAGAATAAAATATACAAGCTTCGTCAAATGATCACCGATTACCCAAGTAACATCGTTCTTTTTTAGAGATAGGGGTAATCCCGATATAAAATTCATAGTAACTTTATCCCATTTTCATTTCAGTATCATCACCTGCTATAACCATCCTGAAAGTATCATCTTTAACTTGCTTATATCTCCAACATTTAAACACAACTTTAGAAATATCACATTTCATTCCGGGTCGCTAGCACATCTTTTGAATCATTGTACCTTTTATTATTCTCCGAATGACAGACATATTACTATTATAAGCTTCGTGCAAAAATTTCTGTACAAGTTCTGAGCTCTTCAATACGCAGGCTTTGCCTCTAAATAAATGAAAATTATCAAATCCATTCTGAAATTCTAAATCAGAAGTTGACTCATTCTGTACCCATTTAACTTGCAACTCATTATCACTTTTTTTGAGCTCCACAGATCTATTGTAGAAACTTTGGTTTAGTTTTAAGCTCAACCAAAATTTGAGTTATTATCAGACAATGATAATCTTATATTTATTACTCATAAGGCAAACAGAGACTTTCTGTTTACAGTATCCACAACTACCTTTACTTCTCCCAGATGATAATCAATTACCAAATCAAAGTCTTTTAGCAATGCAAGTCATCTACACCGACTCAGATTCAAATATTTTTACAACATCAGAAAATTTAACTTTTATGATCAGTACATATATGGCATTTTCATCAAACAAATAGTGTCGCCAAATTTTCAGTGCAAAAACAATAGCTGTCAATTTTAGATCATGTCTCGAGTAATTCTTGTCATACGGTTTTAACTGTCTGGAAATATAGGCTATTACTTTGCCTTTTCTACATCAAAGAAAAATATAAACCATTTAATGATGAATCACTGTAAATCAAAAATTCCTTTCTCAATTCAGGCTGAACCAGAATTGATGCTTCAATCAACAAGGCTTCCAACTAGTCAAAACTTTACGACATTTATCGGTCCATTCAAATCTTATATCTTTCCTGTAATAACCGTATCATTAATGTAGCTATTTCAATTATTAACATTAAAGCTTTGAGTTTTTTCGAAGCCACAACCATCAAATAGATTAAAAACCATAGTACCATAATAGGACGACATTTCAAAATAGTATTAATGAAATAATACCTCAACATCAATAGTATTCTCCAAATAGAAGAGAAAACTAAAAGTAGCCCCAATAACAACCAGTGCAATAGTACAACTTCTATAATTTGAGATCCATATTACTGAGCTCTCATAATCGATTCAAGATTTATAATAGTAATAAATATAATTACCTTTGACCAATGAATATCTTTCACAATTAAACCATGTTTAAAATAATAAAGAAATGGATGATATCTCAGAGAAAATCCAGAAAAGTAATATCGCGCATACGTAGTAGAAACAGTTGTGATAAAGACAATATAAATTGCATATTCACAATTTAGGGCTTCAATCAGTAGAAGTAGAAAATAGTATCGTATGAATCTTGTCATCAAGTCTTCTATCAATCATGATGAATTAGAAAACCCAAGAAAGATAGAGCAGTGTCAATCATAAATCAACCAGACTAACAATAATTCTGTCTAATATCATGATTCACCAATCTTTCTATATGATAAATATCACATCTGAACATGAACAATTTCATATGCCTCTGAGAATAATAAAACATACAGAATACTCAAAAGAGATTGTTGTAATATACCTGATTATAACAGCTGCATTCAAATATCTTTGCAATTTCATCACTATTCCACTAACTAATAAAGTATTCAATAATCTTACATTATTCAGTTCACTAAAGGAGCCAATTCGGAAGAAATTTTCGGTTAATCCGTTCTATAGATACCATACCTAAATAAGTCGATTATTCATGAATAACTTCTTGCTTAACAGTGACATTGCATATCCTGAATAATCTTCAGAAATTTAAAACCGTCTTTACTTACTAACCCATTCTCAGGTCTGACTTCATTATTTATCATTCAGTCGCTGAACTTCTTAGTTTCACACTTGTGAACTTAATTAATATAAATCTTGTGAACTTCATTGTATAAAACTATACTAGTGAGGGGAGGAGATCGTAAAGCCTCAAATTTAACTTTCATTTATACACATGTATAATATAACCTTTATCATCGACATGTTCATTATAAAATATTTGTTTCATACCTTTGCGTTTCTCTACTTATCATAAGTAACATTCTTACTCAAATACTTGAATATCGCTTTCAACGTTATCGGAATTAGCTCGGTTGGAAAGCATCTCTGTCTATTAGTAAAATAATTTTTATTAGAGTCGAGAGATATCACACTATCACAAGTTATATAATGGCATGTATTTCTAGACTCCACATATGCTACGTTCAGTTTGAGAACTGACTAAACTGTAGCTTTGATACTAATAAATGTAACACCACTAACCCAAATCCGTCACCTGAATAGGGTTACGGAGCATTACCGAGTTTACAGGTCAAGTAACAGACACTTCACAAGCATTTAACATTCAAATCAAATTTCAATCAAATTTAATCATATTGTCCCTTACATGATCCCTCGACGCCCAAATCATGTATTAGAATTAGGTCGGGACTAAACCGAGTACTTAGAAAATTTTTTGTGAAATTTCAAAAATTTTCCTAGGTACGGGGTCACACGCCCATGTGGACGGTCCGTGTGGCTTACACGGCCATGGACACGCCCATGTCTTAGGCCATGTAACTCTCTAACTTGGGTCACACGGCCAAGCCACATGCCCATGTGCTAGGCCATGTGATCAATTCTAAGCCTCTACTCGTGTGGACGAAAATAGGCTATTTTCCAAGGCACGTTTCTCACCCATCTTGTCTTTCACCTACAGCAACACTTAATCATATTCACAAACCATTTCAAAGCATTCAAAACAAGTCTGAATCATGTCTTAAACATGACATAATATCATATACAACCAATGTACCCTTAGGTACCACAAATGACAATTTATTATCATGTTAATCTATCATTCATATTTATCTATTTACCAAATGTACACATGCATGATCACATTTATTTTAAAATGTAATAGATCCACTTATAAACATATCAAAATAAGTCAAACACAAGCCATCCAAATGGCTAGTTTCGTTCAAAACATTTACATGCCATTATTGGCTAAAAAACCTATACATGCCATTATAACCATAATTGATTTACTATATATACCGAAATGGGCCGATGGATAGTGTGAGTGATCTCTGCCAAGCTTCCAATCCAACGAGCTTTCGAATCACTATAGGACAGAGGAAAAATAAAACAGAGTAAGCATATTGTGCTTAGTAAGTTCGTATAACTTAGAACTTAACTTACCACTATCTTAAATTTAGGTAAGCATTTAATTTATTCCCAACTCATGTTGGCTAAATGCCTAAACACATATCCTCATTAACCATGTCAGTCATGTATTCCGGGTAATAACTCATAATCATGAATATACACAATTGTCATACAATTTCATACATATATTGTAACACCCCTTACCCATATTCAACGCCGAAACAGGGTACGAGGCATTACCGGACTTAAACACAAACAAACATACATTTTCGAGTCATAAATTTCCATTCAAATTTAAAACTTTTCATACACATTCATATCGTCCCTAAAATGAGCCTACGAGGCTCAATACATGCTTTGGAAGTGGTTCAGGACTAAACTGAGAGCTTTAGAATATTTTACAAAACTTAGAAAAATTTTCATGTTATAGGGCTCACACCCCCGTGTAGTCCAAGGGACACGCCTGTGTGACCCTTAGACACGCCCGTGCTATAGGCCATGTTCAAAATAAGGAGCTCTCTGACTTGTGCCACTCGGTTGTGTAGTCAATTTAATTTTCATAATTTTTCATAAAATAGGTGCAGACTTCAAACGGCCAAGACACACGCTCGTGTCTAAGGCCGTGTAGCAGACGCGACCGAGACACACGCCCGTGTCTCTGCCCGTGTGCTCAATTATGGATATTCTGTTTTACATCAATTAAGGTGTAGGGGACACATGGCTGAAACACATGCCCGTGGGGGAGACCGTGTGTCACACACGACCTAGACAAAAGCTCGTGTGTCTACCCTTGTGGATAAAAATAAAGCTATTTACAAAGCCATTTTGCCACCCTTACTTGCACCAACCTACACAACAACAAGCAATACCAATCCAAGCATATACATACAACCAAATCAACCATAAATAAGATATCAATCCATCATTTACACATACTAACATCTATCATGCATAACCATCACATATCCTCTTTTCCATTCATGCCAGTTTCATCTTCATAATAGGCATCATCACATAAACATACCAATGACCAATAAAATTAATATTAGCCAACTTCCAATAGCCATATACAAAATGAATCATTAGCCATTACAATGCCAACACATTTAGGCCAAATCATTTATGACACATAACAAAATGACCAAGTCCCGATACATGCCATAACTCAAAATACTTGAATTCATTGGTACCAAAATAATTGTTGTAGATAGTGTTTATGGATCTCCGACAAATATCCAATCCCGAGCTGGCTTGGTTACACTATAAGATAAAGGAAAAGAAGGAGAGTAAGCTTTATAGCTTACTAAGTTCACATGCAAATAATGACCAACTTTAAACAACGTTAAACATGAATATCGTACAATTAGTATAACAAAAGTTACATAATTGTCATCATAGGTTCATAAACATAACTTAATCATTCTTAATCTTACCAAGTGTTCATTACATGCCGGGCTCATTCTTATGAGTTTTTCGTACATACCTGTACCAACTCGTAACATATCATAATCTTTCTCGTCTTTGATATACCCATTGAACACTTGGAATACTAATCGGATACACGAAAAGTCTTGCACATAAGTGCCACATACGTAGCCAATGCTACCTCATATCTCATAACACATAGGGGCTCGCTCTCGAGCTAATCACGGGCCTGTTCACACAAGATGTCAGTCAATATGTAACTACGCAGTACTGCTCACACAAGCTGTCAAGTATCCACAACACATGCCAGACTACCCAGCCACTGGTAGATATACGAGACCAGCACCCGAATCACATAAATCACATATACCACATGGTTTCCTAGTGACATGTCACTCGCATCCTAATATATTCTTAAGGTTCAAACAAGATTTCTCACTTGTTATTTCATCGACGAATGTATCCACATTGACATTTATACAATTCATGCATAATAAAATGTATAAAAATACAAATATAACATTTCCATTATTTACACACGAACTTACCTCGGTACAAAATAGTAAAAAAGGATTTAATCGTTAAACACCTTATTCTTTCCCCGATCAAGGTTTGAACTTTGTTTTTCTTGATCTATAATAGAAAATTTAGCTTATTTAATAATCACATTTCTTAAATCAGTCTAAACATCACTTTATGGAAAAATTGCCTTTTTACCCCTAAAGTTTCACATTTTTACAAATTAGTCCTTAGGCTTGTAAAATGAAATCTATTCGATTTCTTCAAGAATCAAGCCTAGTCGAACCAATTTCATTCTTATAGAAGCACACATTTTCCATTAAATCAGATTTTTACTACTCATTTTATAAGTTTTTACAATTAGGTCCTTTTTAGGTATTTTCATGAAAAATCACTTAGTAAAAGTTGTCTATCACACATTAAATATGCATAACCTACCATTAGCCATCAAAACACATACATTTCTAACATGGTTCAAACCCTAGACAACAACCATAACTCAAATTAATGGTAGAAATAGATAGATCAGATGATAACGACTTCAAAAATGTAAAGAGCATTAAAAATGGGACAAAAACGGACTTACAATCGAGCTTGAAAGTGGCCAAACCCTAGCTATGGCTTCCCTTCTAATTTTTAGCACAAGCATGAAAAAGATGGACTAAATTTTGGCTTGCTTTTTGGTTTTTTATTCATTTAATTACTAAATAACCAAAATGCCTGTCACTTAAAACTTTGGAATTTTATCTCACCATGTCCATTTTTGTCCACTAACTTAACAAATGGTCTAATTACCATTTAAGGACCTTCAATTTAAAATTTCATAGCAACTAGACACCTTTAGCATGTAGAACTCAACTTTTTCACTTTTATAATTTAGTCCTTTTTGCTAAATTGAGTAATCAAACGTTAAAATTTTCAAACAAAATTTTCACAAAATCATTCTGTAAAATTGTAGACCATAAAAATATAATAGAACAAATTTTACTGCGTTGGGTTTGTGGTCCCGAAACCACTGTTCCGACTAGACCCAAAATCGGGCTGTTACACATGTCTTCCATCACATATTTTCAATATATCACAAAAGTACAAAGACATTAAGCATGTTACACATTCTTGTATCAAGTACATCATACTTCAACAAAACAAATGCTATCATTTCCATGTATCTCAGGCTTGTTTCAATAATAGTTTGTTTTGAATTCATGTTAAACTTATATTTTTCATGAATATCAGAAAATATAATTCTCAATGCTAGTCAAATTTCCATGTTCAAATATTTCTCATATCACGTGTTCATGTAACAGGTATAATTCAAATCCATGTAATTCAAGTACATTTTCATAATAATTCATCTCGAGTTCAAATTGTTTCATGTCAGAACCTTACCCATTAAATCATTCAAAATATCAATATCACATGAGTAGTACACTCAACGTGTACAAATCTATAATCATGAATGAAAGCATTCATCAGATAAATTCCATGTACATATATCATCATCTCATATTTCCATAAATCATGTATCGTCATTTTCATGTATTCCAGGAAGATACATGTATTAATTAATTTCATTTTCATATTTTCTCATGTCAGGATACACAGGTAGTACACTCGAGGTGTACAAATCAAGATCGTCAATTCATATTCAGAGGTTCCCATTAGGGCACTTAATCAGAAAGCACACTCTCGAGCCACATATCATATAACAGGATTACTTGTCAAGCTAAATCATGTTTCTAACAAATGCTCACAAGAGCTTAATCAGGATTACTCGTTCAAGATAAATCCTATCTGTAACATATGCTCAAGTGGGCTTATATCAGGATTACCAGTCCAGGCTAAATCTTTTCTGTAATGAGATCAATAGGATTACTCATCTGAGCTAAACCCCATCAGCAACATATACAGGACCTCATTCAATAAGGGAAATCACATATCCATTGACATTCATTTATTCAAATGGGATTTAACATTTTTCAGGCATTATCAGGCATGTGATTATTTCATACATTTATAATATTCATATAATTTTAATAAACACATTCCACATTCATTTCCAGCATAAAAATAACATTTTTATCATTTATCATTCATCATTTATCGAGCATTATTATTTATCAGGTTTTGTCAGATATGTGATAATTTCATATATTTATGACATTATAAAATTCACATAAACACGTTCAATTCAAGCATATAAATATATATAATTTGGTTACATGAACTTACCTTGACAAATGTTCGTGTACGTAAAATCTACTAATCCGACATTTTTCTCTTTTTCTTGTTCTAACTTTGAATTTGGTTTATCCGGATCTATACGAGTAAATTTAACATCAATTTAATACAGTTAAACTCAAGTAAGTTCAATTCACATCTTGGGCAAAATTACCATTTTTCCCTAAACTTTTAATTAATGACGATTTCATCCCTAGGCTCGGAAAATAAAATTCATGCAATTTAATCCTTGTTCCAAGCCTAACTGATTTTTACATGTAATATTTACAGCACATGTATTTCATAAAATTTAGAATTTTTCCATTAATTTTACAACTTTTCAATTTAGTCCCTAAATCATGTTTTCATTAAAATTTCTTCGTAAAAGTAGTTTATCTAACAACAACGTAACAGCCTGGTTTAGACCCTAGTCAGAATAGTGGTTTTGAGACCACAAATCTGAGGTCAAAAAAATATTTTAATATTATTTTTCGTGTTTAAAGTGTGTGATTAAGTATTTGTGAAAATTCTGTGAGAAAATTTTATCGATTGTGTGCTTAATTTGCAAAAAGGACTTAATCGTATAAAGTGCATGTAACACCCCAACCCGGCCTAGACGTTATGGTTGAATCTAGCAGTGTCACATTGGAGTGCTTTTTGAAAACTTGCTCTTGTTGGTAAAACCCGTAAGAAGGTTAAAGCCTCTTTGTTAAAACTCAACTCATTCTAGCCAATTATTATCCATTTTAAAAAGGTCATTACTTTTAAAACACGGTTTGTTGCGAAAGCATTTCAACAGTATTGCAGAACGTGATGTTTTGAAAATATTTGTTGTTATGAAAAATCGCATTCTACTTCTATCAGATGCAAATCACAATGAATCAAATCCCAAATTAAAAGCTAGAAAATTATAGAGAGGCCTTATTACATAATTCAAAAGCCTAGAATGAAATTTAATAGAAAATTTAAGCCAAATAAAAGAAATCAGGAGCAGTAGTGTGGCCATCTCCGAGTCCCTCGCAGCACCGATCTGCCTAACACTGGGGATTACCTGTACAATTAAAAACGGGGTGAGTTTACAAAAATTGAGTGTGTAATCCCTTAATATGCAGTCAGTCAGGTATGCAAAATGCAGCAACAGTCGAGGCTTGTGCCCATTACAACAACAATTGGGCCTAACCCATAATAGTATCAGTTGGGCCTAGCCCATATCAGTACCAAATCCTATATGAATAATGCATGTTATCCCATCCAACCCTGGACTTGCCTCCATCCAACCCTTCACTTACTGTAGGGAATAAATCACCCACCCAACCCTACACTTACAATGTTATCATCGATTGCGGCACTAACCAAAATTCGCAGCAAAGCTGCCAATATTAGTATAAGTGGCACAACCACCAGTACAGTATTCTTCCTCCATAACAGTGTCCTAACCCCATGCAATATGTCGTGTATGAAGAATTTCATGCACAAAATTAGTCATACAAATCACAGACAAATCAGTCATTTACCCTCGAGGGTAAAATAGTCATTTTACCCTTTAAGGGTATATTGGTCAATTCACCTAACAGGGGTATTACAGTCATTTTACCCTACAGGGGCATTACAATCATTTTATCAGTTTGGGCCTAAGCACGCTTAGGCCCATCAGTAAGCCCACAGTCGTCTTGAGTGACTCGAGAGTCCATAATAGTACAGACAGTACAAATGGTCCCAAAGGACATTATGGCCTAAGCCCATGAAATCACTCATGGCGGTCTTTTTCGTCGTACGTCCACATCTCGTGGGTTTGGTTTACCATACGAGCGTTCGCATGCTCAATGCCCAACCTTTCAGCTTTTTGACTTTTACTGTTCTACAGCCTAATCAGTGTGTGTACACACTTTATAGTCTTTTACGCCTATTACCGTTTGCAGGGTACGGTTACAGACATGTTTACGAATGCGCGATTAACCCTCTCACATCGAACCTATAGTCTATCAGAATATTTTGTTGACCAATTGTCCACTAGGGGTAATCACTTTTACTACCTAGCCCAAAAATACACCTTCCTTACCCTGTCTGAACGAATGCCCTTAAACCTCCCAAGATCGCTGATCACATTCGAGTACACGCCTTTATCAAAAATCTATAGTATAACAGATCTCATTAGACAATGATAGTCATAAGTGTGGCTTAAATCTACACATATCGTGCTTACAGGCACAAAAATCCATTCGACCAAAACCCAATATTATAATAGTCGTTCTTACCTCAATAGAATGATGAGCAAAAAATAAAAGTTTGATTACTTCAAGCCACTTGCACCCCTTCACACCATCGAAATCCCTAAGCCCAACGATGGCTATATCATGAGAAGAAATGTATTTTGTAGACAAAAGGCGTAAGGAGAAAACATTTATTTTTTTAGGGAAGAAGTCAAACAAAAGAAGAGTTATCGACAAAAGAAAGAATAAAGAACGCATAAGTACCTACCGATTGCCAGAATCTTTGCAGAACCAAAATAGAGGGGGAATAGTACTGTGTTTTGGCCAAGGACCAAATTACAAGGTAAGGTGAAAATGACCAACAAAAAGGGTAGAGAGTATTTGGCCAAATAAGAATAGGAGAATCGAGAGAGAATGGACAAAAAAATAAAGAAGCAAAATGAGAAGGTTCGACTATGAGAGAAGTCGATTGAAGAAGAAATGGTAAGGGAGAGTAAGTGCTAGATTAGGCCAAGGAGAGAAAGAAAATAATAAAGATGGAGAGAAAGAAGCAGTAGAGAATTCAGCACCAACAAAAGAAATAACACGAATGGTTAGAAGAAAATGACACGAATGGTCAGCTTCCCACAATGAATTCGTAGCACAGAGAAAAATATAGAGAAACCAAAAATGCAAAAAGAAAAAAAAAACCCAAAATGGAAGCAAGAGAATTCGGCAGCCCCTCACTACTAGCCTAAATCGAATTTCTAAGTAGCTAGCTTACCAATTCGGTTATAATACTCAAACTTTCAAATACCACGATTTTCTCCACATAATTCTCTCAATATCCACACCAACCTTTATCCATATCCCCTGATTCTCTCCCAACAGAGTTTTAGTTAAACTCCACCTCTCACATAGCAAGGAGATAAAATAAATTCTCCTAGAGCAAGGAGTGACTCAAACTCAGGTTCCCCAGAAGAAGCAACACGCGACCTACCACTGAGCTACAAGCTCCTTTTTGTGTCATCTTTTCGCCACAAATATATTTAAAGCCTATGTACCAACATCAAGGTTCATTTAAAAAGGAAAACATGGATTTTTACCAAAGCCCATGTTTGAACCCAAGACTTCTCCAACACTTCTCAAGACACAAAACCACTCAAGCAGTTGTTTATTTGTGTCCTTCCCTTGCACATCGAAATACTTATGTGCAACCTTCACTGCTCACCTACTTAAGGCCCATTCCTTCCATGCCTAAATTTGAGGCATTACAATTCACCCCTCCCTAAAGAAATTTCATCCTCAAAATTTCCAACTATCAGAATGGTCACATATATAGACTACACCGCTACGCTCCCGCTATGCGCTCTAGTTCCAAATTAGGTATATAGTACATTATGGATAAAAAACTTGTCGGTATTCACATCTGGGGCGTCTCTGCCCTCTCAATGACATGCAACATACACCACAGCTGGCTGCCTCACTGCCATATGTGGTGCTCCACGACCACGGCCCATACCATTTTTACGGCCTCTAGGTGGCTGCTGACCACCCCTCGACTGCTGTACACTACCCATACCAGTAGCTTGCACCTGATCGAGTCTCTGTGGGCACTCTCTAAATGGTGCTCCATCGATCATCATCTCAAACAGGCTCAAGTCCTTTTTCCAGCACTCACCACGATGGCTCTTCCCACAATTCGCACAAGGCTAAGATCTAGCAACAGCAACAGGGGCCCCAACTCTGACTGGTCCATAAACTCTGGCCTTTTTATTAGGCCTCACAAATGAACTTGAGGGCTCAGCATCCCTCTTATTTCTACCCCTTTCCTTTTCGTGGTTCTAGCGCTCGGCCCGTTTTACATCCTCGACGATCTTCGCCTTTTCCACTAACGCGGTAAAATCTCGTTCCCTCTGTGGAGCTATCAAAATATGCAGACTATCTTTGAGTCCGTCCTCGAAATGAACACAGCGCTCTTATTCAGTTGTCACCATCTCTAGAGCATAGCCTCTAAGTCTTAGAAATTTTGCCTCGTATTCTGCCACAGACTTATCCCCCTGAGTCAAGTTCAGAAATTCCCTTCTTCGGGCGTCCACATAACTTACGCCCACATATTTCCCTTGAAATGCAGCTTTAAAGAATTTCCATGTTAACCGGTCAGCTTGACTACCCTTTCTTATGGTAAGCCACCATTGGTAGGCCTTTAAGGAATTCTCATGTTAACCGGTCAGCCGAGTACTCTTTCTCACGGTAAGCCACCACTAGTAGGCATCGTCTCACAGTAAGGACACTGCTCCATTTAACTTTTGTTCTACTATACAATCAAGGTCGTCCATTATACTTTCAATGGCCTCCAGCCAGTATTCTGCCACATTTGGGGCTACTCTAGAAATACCCCAAAAATTTTTATTCCATTCGACCAGAGTCGTTCTAGAATTGACCCTCGGCCCACTGCACTAGTATTAGATCCAACAACCCTCTCTAAAATACGGAGCATAGCTTGGGACAGGGCATCATCCCTAGCCGCTCGATCGTAAGACCCCGTCTCAGTCACCGGTGAAGCTGGTGCCTCCCTAGCAGAATGTGGCCCGGTGCCGAAGACCCAGTCCAAGCATTTCCTTGGCCTCTACTGTGGCTGCGTGTACCCCTTCCACGAGTACCTCTAGTGGTCATTATCGAATTGCGTACTATCTATTTTAGAAATTTTATGCATCAGTTTTCAGTTCTAGTAATTATTAGCAGATGTTTTATGAAAAGCAGTAATTAGAGTTTGTTCTCGCAGATCAAAGTTTTCACTACAGTTTTTAGTTTCCTACATCTTCCAGTTTACTCTAACCTAAGAGTTTCAGTACAGTCCACTATCCACATTAGTCTTAGTATTTCTATCTACTGCATTTCAGTGCAAACAAGCAACAGTTTCAAAATGACTTACAGAATCGGCGCCGAGACTCGGTGTGCCACACTTGTGAATCTTCCAAAACGTTTCCAATCTTTAAAATCAACTTTCAAAAAAACTTTTCAAAAACCCATTCCACAGCCTAGTTTTGCAACCTAGCTTTGATACCACTTAATGTAACACCCGAAACCCGACCTAAACATTATGGCTGAATCTGGCAGTGTCACATTGGAGTGCTTTTTGAAAACTTGCTCTTGTTGGTAAAACCCGTAAGAAGGTTAAAGCCTCTTTGTTAAAATTCAACTCATTCTAGCCAATTCTTATCCATTTTCAAAAGGTTATTACTTTTAAAACACGATTTGTTATGGAAGCATTTCAACAGTATTACGGAATGTGATGTTTTGAAAATAGTTATTGTTAAGGAAAACCGCGTTCTACTTCTATCAGATGCAAATCAAAATGAATCAAATCCCATATTAAAAGCTAGAAAATTATAGAGAGGCCTTATTACATAATTCAAAATCCTAGAACGAAATTTAATAGTAAATTTAAGCCAAATAAAAGATAACAGGAGCAGTAGTGTGGCCATCTTTGAGTCCCTCGTAGCACCGATCCACCTAACGCTGGGGATTACCTGTACAATTAAAAGCGGGGTGAGTTTATGAAAACTTAGTGTGTAATCCCTTAATATGAAGTCAGTCAAGTATGTAGAATGTAGCAATAGTCGGGGCCTGAGCCCATTACATCAACAATTGGGCCTAGCCTATAATAGTATCAGTTGGGCCTAGCCCATATTAGTACCAAATCCAATATGAATAATGCATGTTATCCCATTCAACCCTACACTTGCCTCCGTCCAACCATGTACTTACTGTGGGGAATAAATCACCCACCTACAATGTTAGCACTTGTTGCGGCACTAATTAAAATTCGTAGCAAAGTCGCCAATGTCGATGTATGTGGCACAACCACCAGTACGGTATTCTTCCTCCATAACAGTGTCCCAACCCCATGCAATATGTCGTGTATGCAGAATGTCATGCACAAAATCAGTCATACAAATCACAGACAAATCAGTCATTTACCCTCGAGGGAAAAATAATTATTTTACCCTTTAAGGGTATATCAGTCAATTCAACTAACAGAGGTATTACAGTCATTTTACCCTACAGGGGCATTACGGTCATTTTATCAGTTTGGGCCTAAGTACACTTAGGCCTATCAAGATCAACCACAATGCGTCTTGGCGACTCGAGTGTCCATAACAGTACAAACAGTATAAATGGGCCCAAAGTCCATTATGGCCTAAGCCCATGAAATCGCTCATGGGAGCCTTTTTCGTCGATGCCCACGTTTCGTGGGCTCGATTTACCATACGACCAATCGCGCGCTCAATTCCCAACCTTTCAGCTGTTTGACTTTTTCCATTCTACAGTCTAATTAGTGTGTGTGTACACACTTTACCGGCTTTTACGCCTATTACCGTTTGCAGGGTACGGTTACACACCTGTTTACGAACGCTCGATTAACCCACTCGTATCGAACCTATAGTCCAGCAGAATATTTTGTTAGCCAGTTGTCCACTAAGGGTAATCACTTTTACTACCTAGCCCAAAATACACCTTTCTTACCCTGTCTGAACGAACGTCCTTAAACCTCCCAAGATCGTTGATCACAATCGAGTATACACCTTTATCAAAAATCTGTAGTATAACAGATCTCATTAGACAAAAACATTCATAAGTGTGGCTTAAATCCACACATACAGTGCTTACAGGCACAAAAGCCCATTCGGCCAAAACCCAATATTATGATAATCATTTTTACCTCGATAGAACAATGAACAAAAAATAAAAGTTTGACTGCTTCAAGCCACTTGCACCCCTTTACACCACCAAAATCCCTAAGCCCAACGATGGCCATATCACGAGAAGAAATGTATTTTGCAGTCAGAAGGCGTAAGGAGAAAACATTTAGTTGTTAGGGAAGAAGTCAAAGAAAAGCAAAGTTATCGACAAAAGAAAGAATAAAGAACACATAAGTACCTACCAATTGTCAGAATCTTTGCAGAACCAAAATAGAGGGGGAACAGTACTGTGTTTTGGCCAAGGACCAAATTACAAGGTAAGGTGAAAATGACCAAAAAAAAAGGGTAGAGAGTATTTGGCCAAATAAGAATATGAGAATCAAGAGAGAATGAACAAAAAAATAAAGAAGCAAAATGAGAAGGTTCGGCTATGAGAGAAGCCAATTGAAGAAGAAATGGTAAGGGAGAGTAGGTGCCAGATTCGGCCAAGGAGAGAAAGAAAATAATAAAGATGGAGAGAAAGAAGCAGTAGAGAATTCGGCACCAACAAAAGAAATGATACGAATGGTCAGAAGAAAATGACACGAATGGTCAGCTTCCCACAATGAATTCGCAGCACAGAGAAAAATAAAGAGAAACCAAAAAGGAAAAAAGGAAAAAAAACACCCCAAAATGGCAGTAAGAGAATTCGGCATCCCCTCACTACTAGCCTAAACCGAATTTCTGAGTAGCTAGCTTACCAATTCAGCTACAACACTCAAACTTTCAAATTCCATGATTTCCTCCACATAATTCTCTCCATATCCATACCAGCCTTTATCCATATCCCCTGATTCTCTCCCAAGACCAATTCAACCCTTTCTCCCACTAGAATTTCAGTTAAACTCCACCTCTCACGCAACAAGGAGATAAAATAAATTCTCCTAGAGCAAGGAGTGACTCAAACTCAGGTTCCCTAGCAGAAGCAACACGCCACCTACCACTGAGCTACAAGCTCCTTTTTGTGTCATCTTTCCGCCACAAATATATTTAAAGCCTATGTACCAACATCAAGGTTCATTTAAAAAGGAAAACATGGATTTTTACCAAAGCCCATGTTTGAACCCAAGACTTCTCCAACACTTCTCAAGACACAAAACCACTCAAGCAGTTGTTTATTTGTGTCCTTCCCTTGCACATCGAAATACTTATGTGCAACCTTCACTGCTCACCTACTCAAGGCCCATTCCTTCCATGCCTAAATTTGAGGCGTTACAATTCACCCCTCCTTAAAGAAATTTCATCCTCAAAATTTCCAACTATCAGAATGGTCGCATATATAGACTACACCGCTGCGCTCCCGCTACACGCTCTAGTTCCAAATTAGGTATATAGTACATTATGGATAAAGAACTTACCGGTATTCACATCTGGGGCATCTCCACCCTCTCAGCGACATGCAACACACACCAGAGCTGGCTGCCTCACTGCCGTATGTGGTGCTCCACGACCACGGCCCATACCATTTTTACGGCCTCTAGGTGGCTACTGACCACCCCTCGACTGCTGTACACACCCATACCAGTAGCTTACACTGATCGAGTCTCCGTGGGCACTCTCTGAACGGTGCTCCATTGATAATCATCTTAAACAGGCTCAAGTCCTTTTTCCAGCACTCACCACGATGGCTCTTCCCACAATTCGCACAAGGCTAAGATCTAGCAACAGCAACAGGGGCCCCAACTCTGACTGGTCCATAAACTCTAGCCTTTTTATTAGGCCTCACAAATGAACTTGAGGGCTCAGCATCCCTCTTATTTTTGCCCCTTTCCTTTTCGCGGTTCTAGCGCTCGACCCGTTTTACATCCTCGGTGATCTTCGCCTTTTCCACTAACGCGATAAAATCTCGTTCCCTCTGTGGAGCTATCAAAATATGTAGACTATCCCTAAGACTGTCCTCGAAATGAACACAACGCTCTTATTCAGTTGTCACCATCTCTAGAGCATAGCCGCTAAGTTTTAGAAATTTTGCCTCGTATTCTGCCACAGACTTATCCCCCTGAGTCAAGTTCAGAAATTCCCTTCTTCGGGCGTCCACATAACTTACGCCCACATATTTCCCTTAAAATGTAGCTTTAAAGAATTTTCATGTTAACCGATCAGCTTGACTACCCTTTCTCATGGTAAGCCACCATTGGTAGGCCTTTAAGGAATTCTCATGTTAACCGGTCAGCCTGAGTACCCTTTCTCACGGTAAGCCACCACTAGTAGGCATCGTCTCACAGTAAAGACACTGCTCCTTTTAACTTTTGTTCTGCTATACAATCAAGGTCGTCCATTATTCTTTCAGTGGCCTCCAGCCAGTATTCTGCCACATTTGGGGCTACTCTAGAAATACCCCTAAAAACTTTCGTTCCATTCGACTGAGTCGTTCGAATTGACCTCGACCATCGCACCAAAGATTAGATCCAACAACCCTCTCTAAAATACGGAGCATAGCTTGGGACAGGCATCATCCCCACCGCTCGATCGTAATACCCCGTCTTAGTCACCGGTGAAGCTGGTGCCTCCCTAGCAGGCATGTGGCCCGGTACCGAAGACCCATTCCAAGCATTTCCTTGGCCTCTACTGTGGCTGCGTGTACCCCTTCCACGAGTACCTCTAGTGCTCATTATCAATTTGCGTATTATCTATTTTAGAAATTTTATGCATCGATTTTCAGTTCTAGTAATTATTAGCAGATGTTTTATGAAAAGCAGTAATTAGAGTTTGTTCTCGCAGATCAAAGTTTTCACTACAATTTTCAGTTTCCTACATCTTCCAGTTTACTCTAACCTAAGAGTTTCAGTACAGTCCACTATCCACAGTAGTCTTAGTATTTCTATCTCGCATTTCAAAGGCAAACAAGCAACAGCTTTAATGACTTACAGAATCGATGTCAGAGACTCGGTGTGCCACACTTGTGAATCTTCCAAAACGTTTCCAATCTTTAAAATCAACTTTCGAAAAAAACTTTTCAAAACCCATTCCACAAATTGAGTTTTGCAACCTAGCTTTGATACCACTTAATGTAACACCAAACCCTACCTAAACATTATGGTTTGAATCTGGCGGGTCACATTGGAGTGCTTTTGAAAACTTGCTCTTGTTGGTAAAACCCGTAAGAAGGTTAAAGCCTCTTTGTTAAAATTCAACTCATTCTAGCCAATTCTTATCCATTTTCAAAAGGTTATTACTTTTAAAACACGATTTGTTATGGAAGCATTTCAACAAGATTACGGAATGTGATGTTTTGAAAATAGTTATTGTTAAGGAAAACCGCGTTCTACTTCTATCAGATGCAAATCAAAATGAATCAAATCCCATATTAAAAGCTAGAAAATTATAGAGAGGCCTTATTACATAATTCAAAATCCTAGAACGAAATTTAATAATAAATTTAAGCCAAATAAAAGATAACAGGAGCAGTAGTGTGGCCATCTCTGAGTCCCTCGTAGCACCGATCCACCTAACACTGGGGATTACCTGTACAATTAAAAGTGGGGTGAGTTTATGAAAACTTAGTGTGTAATCCCTTAATATGCAGTTAATCAAGTATGTAGAATGTAGCAATAGTCGGGGCCTGAGCCCATTACAGCAACAATTGGGCCTAGCCTATAATAGTATCAGTTGGGCCTAGCCCATATCAGTACCAAATCCAATATGAATAATGCATGTTATCCCATTCAACCCTACACTTGCCTCTGTCCAATCATGTACTTACTGTGGGGAATAAATCACCCACCTACAATGTTAGCACTTGTTGCGGCACTAATCAAAATTTGTAGCAAAGCTGCCAGTATCAGTGTATGTGGCACAACCACCAGTACGGTATTCTTCCTCCATAACAGTGTCCCAACCCCATGCAATATGTCGTGTATGCAGAATGTCATGCACAAAATCAGTCATACAAATCATAGACAAATCAGTCATTTACCCTCGAGGGAAAAATAATTATTTTACCCTTTAGGGGTATATTAGTCAATTCAACTAACAAAGGTATTACAGTCATTTTACCCTACAGGGGCATTATGGTCATTTTATCAGTTTGGGCCTAAGTACACTTAGGCCTATCAATAAGCCCACAGTCGTCTTGAGCGACTCGAGTGTCCATAACAGTACAGACAGTATAAATGGGCCCAAAGTCCATTATGGCCTAAGCCCATGAAATCGCTCATGGGAGCCTTTTTCGTCGAACGCCCACGTTTTGTGGGCTCGATTTACCATACGACCAATCGCGCGCTCAATTCCCAACCTTTCAAATTGCTTGACTTTTTCCATTCTACGCCTAATTAGTGTGTGTACACACTTTACCGCTTTTACGCCTATTACCGTTTTATGTGCGGTTACACACCTATTTACGAACGCTCGATTAACCCACTCGTATCGAACCTATAGTCCAGCAGAATATTTCGTTAGCCAGTTGTCCACTAAGGGTAATCACTTTTACTACATAGCCCAAAATACACCTTTCTTACCCTGTCTGAGCGAACGTCCTTAGACCTCCCAAGATCGTTGATCACAATCGAGTATACACCTTTATCAAAAATCTGTAGTATAACAGATCTCATTAGACAAAAACATTCATAAGTGTGGCTTAAATCCATACATACAGTGCTTACAGGCACAAAAGCCCATTCGGCCAAAACCCAATATTATGATAATCATTTTTACCTCGATAGAACAATGAACAAAAAATAAAAGTATGACTGCTTCAAGCCACTTGCACCCCTTTACACCACCAAAATCCCTAAGCCCAACGATGGCCATATCACGAGAAGAAATGTATTTTGCAGTCAGAAGGCGTAAGGAGAAAACATTTAGTTGTTAGGGAAGAAGTCAAAGAAAAGCAAAGTTATCGACAAAAGAAAGAATAAAGAACACATAAGTACCTACCAAGCAGTTATTTATTTGTGTCCTTCCCTTGCACATCCAAATACTTATGTGCAGCCTTCACCGCTCCCCTACTCAAGGCCCATTCCTTCCATACCTAAATTTGGGGCGTTACAGTGCAAGAGCTGTGTGCTGTTTGTTAAAGTGCTTAATTGTCATGGCTTCTTAAATGGAAGGTCCTTATGTTGTTATTAAGCCATTAATAGATTGGATGGACAAAAATGGGCTTAAGTTAGTGGATTTTTAAATGAAATTAATAAGGTTAATTTGGTAATTTATGAAATAAATGTAAATGTAAATTAAAAAAAGCCAAAATATGCTTAAACATTTTGGCACTAAGCTTTTGCTAATTGAGGTTTGAATACTTAAACATTTTGGCACTAAGCTTTGGCTAATTGAGGATTGATTTTTGATCGATTTTTGATGATTTCTATGTTTTTGTGATCATTGCTTAGTGTATTATCAAGCCCATGCTTTAATTTTAGAATTTGATGAAGATTTTGAGATGTGCCATTGTTGAATGTTTAAAATTTGTGATAGTTGATGATGAAATATGAAAGATATGTGAATGATTAACATATTTTGTCTTTGAGTTTTTGGTGAATTTGAGTAATTTGGGCTAAGTTGTAAAAATAAGAAATTAGAGGACTAAAATCTAAAATAAATGGAATACATGGGCTTGTATGAATATGAGGAATATTCGGCCAAGCATGGGAATGTTGAAATTGTGTGTATTTTGTGATTTTATGAAATATGGACTAAAATGTCAAAATATGAAAATATAAGGGTTATTTTGTAAAAGGCCCTAAATATGTGTGTTTGGATTGAATTGAATGATTTGGTGAATAAATGAGCTAAATTTGAATATATATAGATAAAGAAAAGAGAGATTCAGATTGAGATCGAGGCAAAACAAAGTGCTTGATTGATAGACTAGTCTCGGCATTTCTACGTCCGAGGTAAGTTCGTATATAATACGAATTCTTTAAATCATATTTATGAGTTATGAAATGAATGAATATGTGGTTGATGAATTAGTAATTTTATATGTGAATTTGAGAGATGTGGCACTAAGTGTGCGTAACTAAAATTGATACAGTGGTAAATGGCACTGTGTGTGCGAAATAAAGAAAGCATCGACTATATTGATTGGCACTATATGTGCGATACCGAGTTAAATTTGGTTTAATGTAAAGGCACTAAATGTTCGATGATATTAAAGCTTCGGCTAAGAAATTGGCACTAAGTGTGCGAGTAAATCGAATGATTGATGAAAATTGAACGAAATGTGGTATTGAGCTTTGAGTAGCAGAAGTAATCGTTAACTAAGTGTTGGCAGAGGTATGTACGGAACCTATGTGGTTGATGATTTTGTAAATGGATATATGGATAGATGAGTGAGCATATTAAGATGAATTTGTGTATATTTGTGAATTGATCTATGTGATGGCTATTTTGTATATTGAAATTGAATTATTGAGTTAAATGTATATTATGACGTACTTATTAAGCTTTAAAGCTTATTGTGTGAAGTTTTCTCTGTTTTATAGTGTATTTAAAGCTAGCTCGGATCAAGGGATCGTCAGTGACTCAATCACACTATCAGCTATCTATTTTGGTACTTTTAGAAGTTGTATATATTTGGTATATGGCATGTATAGGCTAGTGAATATGGTATGTTTTGGAAGCGCATAGATCTTACCATGTGATATGGCCTAATAGTTTAATGGTTTTGGTACATGTTTTTGGATAAGTGAAAAGAATGGTTAATATGTGTATATGTGTTCTATGTGAATGATCATTTTGGCTTAAATATTTAATATGGAAATGGTATGATTCATGCTTAGATTTGGGTAAAGATTGAATGATGGATGGATTATATGTTTTGGATGTGAACTTTGATACTTTGAATTGATAAGTTTGAGTTGGAATTTGAATGTGAAATGAGTAGAATGTTAAGAGGTTAAAAAGGTGCATAATTGGTATGTTTTGAATGCATTTGAGGCATGATTTTGAATTGGTTTGATGTTTGTAGGTGTAACCAAAGTGTGGATGAAAAATTGGCCTCTCAAATGGCCTATATTTGCCCACAAGGTTAAGCACACGGGCATATGGCTCGACCGTGTCCCTTTAGTTTTCAAATTGAAACAAGTCAGACTCACACACGGGCTGGACACACGGCTTGTGACTGGCCGTGTGAAATAAGTCAGTGTCGACCACGGGTGAGGCACACGGGCATGTCTTCGGCCGTGTGGACAAGTCAGTATGTATACCTTGTTTTACCACGGCTTGGACAAACGGGTGTGTTTGAGGCCGTGTGAGGCACACAGCCTACCCACACGGGCGTGCTACCTTTGTAGTTTTGAAAAATGTTAAGTTTTTTGGAAAATTTCGTATGAGCTCGATTTAGTCCTGACCCCTTTCTAATATGTGTTTAAGGTCTTGTAGACCTTATTAAGGGACTTAGTGATATTGTTTGATTATGATTTAATGATGTATGAATAATGAAGGTTAAATGTTATGTTTTGATTGGTAATGTCTCTTAACCCTATTCCTGCGACGGATACGGGTTAAGGGTATTACAAACAACCTTTCATTTTCTATCATAAATTTCAAAATTTCAACATATTCATCCATGGAAAAATTTTCATACTTTGATAACTTTAGAAATAAACCCCCCAAATAGATAGATTAAGTTGTCCCTACCTCAAAAATATAAAAATTACTAAAAACAGGACTTAAATACTTACCTAATTTGGCCAAGAAAGCTTGCTTTCTCTTTCCTACGGTTTCCATGCAAAATATTTGGGGAAGATGATGATAAATGATGATATTTTCATCTTTTTATTATTTATCATCTTTATTTTTTTATCTTTCCAATTTTGTCCTTTTTCTATATTTTATTTTCCATAGATGAATCATCATCCTTAACAACTAAGCACTTTTAATGGTCTAATTACCATATAAGGACCTCCAATTTAAATTTCTATAGCTATTTAATCCCTTTAGTTATTAGAACTTAACATTTTCACTTTGTGCAATTTGGTCATTTATCAAATTAAACATGTAATCGATAAAATTTCTTTACGAACTTTTCACATAATATTATTATTATACTATAGATCATAAAATAGTATTAAAATAATTTTTCTTTTCGGACTCGGATCTGTGGTCCCGAAACCATTGTTCCGATTTTATCGAAAATGGGTTGTTACATCTCGACTGTACTCTATCCAACATTCAATCCGATCCAAGTAAAGAATTTCAACAATTTTTATCAAATAACTTACAACATTTATAATCAAATATAATTATCACATTACATCTTATCATCAAACATTCCATAAAGATGTTAAGTTATGAATTGTACGAACTTACCTAGACCGAATTGTAGTAGTTGCAGAAGTTTAGGGGCTATTCTGTAATTTTTCCTTTTCCACGAGTATCAACTGGGTCTTGATCTAAAATATAAAATTCTTCAATTATTAGCTTACATTTCACATTCCAATTCACTTCACATTTTATACACTTTTATTTTTCAAATTTCCACAATTACCCTTAACATTTACAACTTTTGCAATTTAGTCCCTTAACCTAAAAGTCATCAAAATAACTATTTTTCTCAAGTCAATATTCTAGCTGAATATATTAGGCCCTTAAACAGTCCCTAATAAATATCAAATTTACTATCAAACCTTAAAATTTTTACATTTTCATAATTTAGCCCTAAAATCAAAATCTAACAAAAAGCACTTCACAAAATCATCAAACAACACAACCAAAGCTTCAAATACATGGTTATCAACAAAAAAATTCAATATTCATCAATGGCAACTTGTAAAATTTTAAACAGATTCAAAAATAAAGGTACGAGCTAGCTGGACCTAGTTGCAACGATCTCAAATTATAAAAATTACAAGAAACGGCTAAGAGTATCACTCACATGCAAAGAGTATAGTTTGGCCAATTCTCCAAGCTTAGAAGATCATGGATATTCGGTTGAACAAGAATAATTTAGGAAGAAGGTGACAAATTTCATGTTTTAATTTTGTTTATTAAATATTTATTTACCTTTTTAACCTTTAAAATTAATTAAAATTTCATCAAAACCACACTTGATCATCCACTTATATCATCTAAGGTCTAATTTCCTTTTTGGAACATCCACATTTATTAGTTAAGATATTAATGTAACGACTCGATAGTCGGGGGTGTCAGAAAACGTATTTTTGAGACTCTGTTTTCATAAATCAGACTCGTAAATATTTAATTTAAAATTTACTAAGTTAGTTGGGCAGCTAATTAATTTTTGGATTAGTGAATTTTGCAAAATTAGGAGTTATTAAGGTACAGGGACTAAATCGCGTAAGGGTTAAAAGTTGAATTATAAATTGAAATAAACTAAAAGGGCTAAAGTAGTAATTATGCCACTTAATTAATGATGGTGAGTGGTGGCCAGTTAAAGCTTAATGCATTTTCATGTGTATTATATATGTTAAGTTAACTTTAATGTATATATATATTATGTATGTTTTATAATAATAAAATCAAAAGAAAAGAAAGAGAATATTTCATTCTCCGTTACATGCAAACAAAAAGAAAAAGAAAGAAAGAAATGACAAGAAGAGTCACGCACGACTAAGGGGGTTTGAGGTTCAAATTCAAATTGGTCAGTGCAATTTATTCTCTATACTTGTAATTTTTACATTTTTGGAATCCCAATATGTAGGGCTACCAGAACCATGTCATAATTTTTAGTATTGTTCAAGATTTTAGATGTTGATATTGTTGAATAGTTTAAGTATTAGGGATTAAATAGATAGATTTTTAAGTTGAAAATGGAAAAGGACTAAATTGTGAAATAAATTATTGATTTTGAGCAATAAGGACTAAATTATAAAAATTCAAAATTAAGGGTTCAAAATGGAAAAGAGGAAGCTAAATTTAGCCTAGAGTGAAATTAGTATAAAAATTTGAGTTTAAATGTGGAGTGTTAGATTAGTCTCGGTTTAGGGACTAAATTGAAGAAAAAGCAAAATATAGTGTGAAAATTGAAATTTAATGTGAAGTTGAAATGTGCAATATTAATGTGATTTAATTGTTTATTTTCGTAGCTAACATCGTACGAGAATCCTTGAGTAAAAAGGGGAAGGATAAAATCGATGTCAAATAGCTTAGAAATCACGGTTTGTGTTTCTATAATCCGAATTAAATAGTAGATTATTGCATATATAATTGTTTGCCTATGGTAAGCACTTGAGGTGAGTACTTTGGTACTTTGGGATTGAGTTAAATTCATAATTGAAATTAAATGGATTGATTTTGTATATTATGAAATATATTGATTATGAATATATGTGTATTGAAAAAAATGTGATTATTATCAAATTGAATATATGCTTATATGTGATGATATACATTCATGAAATTGAGACATAGGTTGTATTGAAAAGTGAAATGAATCCTTATTAACTGTATCGGGCTAAGTTGGATATAGATGGCATGCCATAGGATAGGAAGAGTTCAGGGATTACTTCAACCTTGAGTCGATGAGACACTGGGTGCCAATTTGCTTCGGTTTAACTTATGAGACGCTGGTGTCAATTTATATAGCGCTGGGTGCAATTATTACTTTAGATTTATCTGATGAGGCATTGGGTGCCAAACTGGTTTGTTGGTTGGGCCCGTGTATCTGTCCGAGTCCGTGTCGTGTTAATAGGGGAAAGTAAAATAATAATTTATGTGATTAATATTGAAATGGAAAAGATGAGAAATGAGTATGATGAGAAAATATTGAAATGGAAAATATGATAAATGATTATGAGATGAGAAATGAAATATGAAATGATGGATTGAGATGTGAAACTTGAATGAATTCAAATATGGATCAAAGATATGCATCATGATATAGCATGAGATTATGTATTCAAATGTTAAATGAAATGCCATTGATATATACTTATATATTTGAACATGTAACACCCCAAACCCTGTCAACACACCACGACCGAATCCAGTATGTTACAGAGTGGAAATAAGTTGAAGAAAACAAGTTGCTGGTTTACTTTTGTGAAAAAGTGTTATCGAAAACATTTTGTAGTTTTGAGTTTGAAAGAAAAACCCCCTTGAGAAGATTGTTTGTCGTTTCTAGTTTTGGAAAGCCATTTGGTTTTATGAAAACCCGAGTGAGTTTAGCATAATAAAGTTGAAAACCATCTTGTATCTGAACATAAAGAAAACTTAGTTCAAAGAAAGTCTGAGTTAGTTTGCTGACTTCATTTATTTGGTATTACCTGATGGTAAAGGTTGAAAAACCCGAAAGTTGTACAATTTTCGAAAACGTTGATTTTACAGGTTATTAGAACATGCTATGTTATTTAACTTAGGCACAGTATGATAGAACTTAAAGCAGATAATCAAAAACCCGAAATAATAGAAATTTAGCGGCCTTATTACGAATCCAAAACCAAAATTTAAAAGTAAATTAACCCAAAGTAGTAATTAAAGTAAAACCCGAAAACCTAGTGCATGGCCACCTCGAGTCCACCCCGGCTCCACATCCGCGATCTAAGCCTCATCTGCAAAATGTAAGGGAATGGGTGAGTCACCGAGACTTAGTGTGTAAATCCCCATCCCGATAATAACAAGGCACTTACACATTTGATATGTCAATATGCAAATCATGCAAACCCAACCTAACCAACCGAACTCCTGTGTCTACCCCGTATGGTCAAAACCACTGGTGACCGTAGTCACAAAGCATATAAGTGTGGTCAAAACCACTGGTGACCGTAGTCACAAATGATATGGTGGGGCCAACCCATCGTGTGGTCAAAACCACTGATGACAATCCCGTAATCAATATGTAGGGCCAACCCACTATGGTACCAAACCACTGGGACGAGTCACAATAATCCAAGTGTGGTCAAAACCACTGGTGACCGTAGTCACAAATAATATCCGTGTGGTCAAAACCACTGGTAGTCAAAACCACTGAGACTAGTCACAAATAATAAGGAAAGCGGGGCCAACCCACTGTGTGGTCAAAACCACTGGTGACAGTCTAAATCATCCTTCTCCCTCCACTCAACATACCCCTTATCATGAACACATGTTCCGTGGCATATTGACATGTTTGTAATGCAGTATCACATAGCATAGCATAAAAAAATATAACAACATATATCGATAGCTAATCCATAGGGGACTTACCCAGAGTCTACGCTCATACCCACAAGGGTAACACACCGTTGTCAATAGCTATTTCGGCTTTTAACAGTAAACATAACTAGCAAATTAACTAATGGAGTGTGTAAGAATTACACACCTGATAATGCGCAAAACTACACTTTCTACGTCGGTACTGTCGTTAATTGACATAACCGCGATTTGTCTACTCTCCTGCTCGGATGCTGGTCCACACCCCGGTGGCCAATCACGAACCGCTGAGACCGCCCTCTTCTTGAATTTGGGGTTGGGTCTCAGGTCTGACCCCTCCTACTATTTGGTCAACCTTTGAATCTATAATAACCTTATCACTAAATTGGGTTAAATAAGTGGATCAAATCATAAAGAACTAGAATCCCGAAGTTAGATCCCTTACCTAAATCAACAGATCCTGAAGGTTCTAGGCTTGGCTTATGACTAACAAATCTTGAAAGCTCCACCTCAGATGGCGTCAGCCCCTCCTTCCTGCATTCGACCAAACACCAAAGAAATGTGGAATATCTGATTTCGGCATTAAATCATAAAAAGAGATGTCGAACAATTAAAACACTTACCCCTCTATACTAACGAAACCGATTAGGAGTGATGACCAATGGTCCACGATGATTCTGCTGCCACAAAACCTGAAAGAACACTTATGAGTGCCAAAAGAAATTCGGCTTCTCTACCTATAGAAAATGATAGAGAGAAGGGATAATAGATAAGAGAGATTCGGCCAAAGTGCGAAGAACTTACCTCTACTTACCGAGGTTGACCGGCGAAGTAAAGAAAAGATGAAGAGAGAAGACCTCTAACAGTGAATATTCGGCCAAGGTGTTGGAAAAGAAAAGAGAAAAGTAGCAGAGGTTTTGGCAAGGAATGAAGCTTCAAGAAGGGTTTGGCTGACAATAATAAGAATAGGAAGTGGAAATAAACGAAGAGGAGGAATGGCTTAAGAGATTTCGGTTCTTAAAGGGTATGGCAAGAAAGTGAACCACAAGATGAGAGAAAAAAGAAAGATGCTCTTGGCTTAGGTTCAAAACGAAAGAGAAAAGAAAAAACAAGAAAGTTGAGTAGCTTTGGTTACGGCTTGTTGAGAGAAGAAGAAAAGAAGAAGAGCAAAGAACCAATAGGGGTTTCGGCAATTGCAAAAGGTGAGAAAAAGAGGGGAGAAATTGCTTAGGAGAGATTTCGGTTTGCACTTAGAGAGAAAAGAGAAAGAAAATACCAAAAAGTGGTATGAATATCTTGGTTTAGACAAAAAGAAAATGAGCTCCCTCCTAAGTCTACTAATCAAATTCCGCACACCCCCCTTAACCACTCTCCACAATCGAAAGCACACACCCACAAACTAAGCACATTCGACCACCCCACTCAAACACCCTCAACCGATTGCTCCAAGCTCTCCTAGCCACTACCAAATTCGGCTACACATTCCCACCCCTTCAACCTCTAAGCCGTCCCCCTTCTTCTTCCTTGAATTCCTCTCTTCCATTCATTCAAACAATTTCAATGAGTCAACTTCTAGCATTTCCTCCCTTCCACCCATTTGAAATTGTTGACCCTTTCAAACCTCATCCATCAGAGTCCTTCCTGAGCACACCTCCTCCTTGCACCTTGCGTCAAAAATAAATGCACAAGGAGAGATTCCTGCAGCTCGAACCAAGGCCCTCTCAGCTCCTTGTGGCGTCACCTCAGCAGGCCTTCAGTAGCACCTCCTTGCCACTTTTCCACTGACTTATTTGTGTCAAAACACTCCAATAACATCTCTTAACACCTAACTCCCTTGGCTCCCCCCTTCCAAGTACCCCAAAACAAAAAAATTTTTACCATGACTCAGGCCTATCCCGAGCTCATGCCTGGACCTCAAAACACCCTAAACTAGCACCACAAACATATCATCACATGCAACGCACAAAAATGCAGAGACCCCGATTTAAGAATGTTACAGTTCTACCCCCTTAAAAAAATAATTTCGGCCTCGAAATTACCTGGTCAGAAGAGTTGAGGGTATTGCTGCCGCATCACATCCTCTGGTTCCCACGTGGCCTCCTCCGTACCATGGTTCCGCCATAATACTTTCACCAAAGGAACTAACTTCTTACGCAGAACTTTGACATCTCGATCCAAAATTCGCACTGGTTCTTCCTCGAAAGACAAATCTGGACTCACCTCAATTTCCTCCACTGGCACAATATGCGACGGATCTGATCGATAGCGCCTAAGCATGGAGACATGGAATACATCATGAATCTGACTCAACTCCGACGGCAACTCGAGCTGGTAAGCTACCGGTCCCACTCGCTTCAACACCGTATACGGCCTAATAAACCTAGGGCTTAGCTTGCCCTTTCGACCAAATCCATCACTTTCTTCCACGGTGATACCTTCAGAAAGACCTTGTCACCCACTGCATACTCTATATCCCTTCGCTTAAGATCGGCATAAGACTTCTGCCTGTCCGAAGCTTCCTTCAGACGAGCCCGAATCACCTTAACCTTATCCTTTGTTTCAGCAACCAACTTCGGACCCAACATCTGACGTTCACCCAGTTCTGTCCAACAAGTAGGGGTACGACACTTCCATCTATACAGTACCTCATACGGTGCCATCTGGATACTCGCTTGATAACTGTTGTTGTACGCGAACTCTGCCAATGGTAGATATTCCTCCCAACTACCGCTAAAATCCAAAACACAACCCCTTAACATATCCTCTAAGATTTAAATTACCCTCTCTAGCTGTCCATCTGACTGCGAATGAAAAGTCGTGCTGAAATCCAACCTCGTACCCAATGCCTGATGCAAAGCTTTCCAGAACCTTGACGTGAATCTGGGATCCCTATCTGAAATAATCGACACCGGCACCCCATGTAACCGTACTATCTCTGCTACATACAACCTAGCCAACCTTTGGAGTGAATAATCAATCCGAACTGGTATGAAATGGGCCGACTTTGTCAAACGATCAACAATCACCCAGACTTAATCCTTTTTGCTAGGCGTAAGGGGTAGCCCAGTGACAAAGTCCATCGTAATCCTTTCCCACTTCCACTGCAGAATCTTTACCAGCTACAAGAGACCTGACTGTAATTGATGCTCCGCTTTGACCTGTTGGCATGTCAGACACTTACTCACGAATTCAGTTACTTCTCGCTTAAGACCCAGCCACTAGAACTGTTCTCGCAAATCCCGATACATCTTGCTACCTTCAGGATGCATAGCGTATGGACTGCTATGAGCTTCCTGAAGAATTCGCTGTCTCAACTCAACATCCTTCAAAGATACACACTTTCCTTGAAAACACAAAGACTCCATCATTGCCCAAGTCAGAACCTCCAAACCACCATTCTACACTTGCAACCTCCGAGCACTCAAAACCTCATCCACCAGCTGCCTCTCCTTAACCTGATCCATCCATGTTGGCTTTACTTGTAATTCTGCCAATAGACTCCTGTCGTCATACAGACCGAGACGAGCAAACATTGCTCTCAAGTCCGTTACCACCTTACGGCTCAACGCGTCAGCCACTACATTAGCCTTACCCGGATGGTATTCAATTGAGCAGTCGTAGTCTTTTAACAACTCGATCCACCTTCGTTGCCTCAAATTCAACTCCTTCTGTGTCAACAGATACTTCAGACTCTTGTGATCCATGTAGACGATAGACTTCTCCCCATACAAATAATGCCTCCAAATCTTCAGGGCAAAGACCACTGCAGCCAATTCCAGATCATGCGTCGGGTAATTACCTTCATGAGGTCTCAACTGCCGAGACGCATACGCCACCACTTTCCCCTCTTGCATCAGCACACACCCCAAACCAGTATGCGATGCATCACAATAAACCGTGAATTCCTTCCCAGCTTCAGGCTGAATCAAAATCGGAGCTTCTGTCAGAATCTTCTTTAACTTGTCAAAATTTTCCTACTACTTATCAGACCACACAAATGGAACCCCTTTCCTCAACAACTTAGTTAACGGTGCTGCGATCAGAGAAAACCCTTCCACGAATCTTCTGTAGTATCCTACCAACCCAGAAAACTCTAAATCTCTACTACCGTCTTAGGTGGCTTCCAATTCAACACCGCCTTAATCTTCATAGGATCCATTCTAATTCCTTCAGCTGACACCACATGACCCAAGAAAGTTACCTCCTTCAACCAGAATTCGCATTTGCTAAACTTCGCGAATAATTGCTTCTCCCTCAGAATCTGTAAAACCACACGTAGATGTTCATCATGTTCTTCTTTCGATCTCGAGTACACCAATATGTCATCTATAAACACCACGACGAACCGGTCCAAGTACGACTGAAACACCCGATTCATCATATCCATGAACGCTGTCGGCGCATTAGTCAACCCAAATGGCATTACCAAGAACTCATAGTGCCCATAACAAGTACGAAACACCGTTTTATGGATATCAGCCTCCCTTACTTTGAGTTGATGATACCCCGACCTAAGGTCTATCTTAGAGAAAATTGATGCGCCCTTAAGCTGATCAAACAAGTCGTCTATCCTAGGTAATGGATACTTGTTCTTGATCGTTAACTTATTCAGTTGGTGGTAGTCTATACACATCCGTATTGTACCATCTTTCTTCTTAACAAAGAGCACAGGTGCTCCCCAAGGTGATACACTCGATCGGATGAAACTACAGTCCAACAATTCTTGAATCTGTGCCTTCAGTTCCACCAATTCCTTCGGCGCCATCCTATATGGGGCAATAGACACTGGCGCGGTTCCGGGTAACAAGTCTATACCGAACTCAACTTCACAGTCCGGAGGCAGACCCGGAAGTTCCTCTGGTAATACATCGACAAATTCCTTCACCGTTCAGACATTCCCCACAACTGATTCTTTGGCCTCCAAGGCACAAACATGCACCAAAAACACCTCACAACCCTTCCTCACCATTTTCTACGGCCTTTAGCAGACACAACATTAGATAGATAATCTCTCCTATTACCTATCATTACTACCTCTTCACCTTCGACCGTCCTCAAAATCATGCGCTTAGTCATAATCCAAACCGGCCCGGTACTTCACTAGCCAATCCATCCAGAATCGATCGAACTCCCCAACAGCAGCTTCCATCGGATCGACCAAAACACTACCCTTGAAGTTCTAGGGGTACATCTCTATCTGATTTATTTACTTCTCAGAGTGACCTAGAGGGCTTATTATTGTCATCTCCCTAGAAGTAATCTCAAAATCTAAGTTCATAGTTTTGACTATACTACTGGCAACATACAAGTGCGTTGAATCAACATCTATCAAAGTAGTATAAGGCAGTCCAAAAATTAAGAATGTACCGGTTATGACGTCCGGTGCGTCGCCCTCCTCTCGACCCCACTCAAACACCCTCAATCGATTGCTCCAAGCTCTCCTAGCCACTACCAAATTCGACTACACACTCCCACCCCTTCAACCTCCAAGCCGTCCCCCTTCTTCCTCCTTGAATTCCTCTCTTCCACTCATTCAAACAATTTGAATAAGTCAACTTCCACCATTTCCTCCCTTCCACCCATTTGAAATTGTTGACCCTTTCAAACCTCATCCATTAGAGTCCTTCCTGAGCACACCTTCTCCTTTCACCTTGCGTCAAAAATAAATGCACAAGGAGAGATTCCTGCAGCTCGAACCAAGGCCCTCTCAGCTCCTTGTGGCGTCACCTCAGCAGGCCTTCAGTAGCACCTCCCTTGCCACTTTTCCACTAACTTATTTGTGTCAAAACACTCCAATAACATCTCTTAACACCTAACTCCCTTGGCTCCCCCCTTCCAAGTACCCCAAAACAAAAAAAAATTACTATGACTCAGGCCTATCCCGAGCTCATGCCTGGACTCCAAAACACCCTAAACTAGCACCACAAACATATCATCACATGCAACGTACAAAAATGCAGAGACTCCAATTTAAGGATGTTACAGAACATGTAAAAATCTTAGTAGATGTGAATAAGGAATGAGCAAAAATTATACTATTGGATTGAAGCACATGAACATAGCTTACTTGTTGCATTTTGCATTTCAAATACTTATATCAAGTTTATATTATTTGGATTATAGAAATACCACTGAGTTTTACTCAGCGTGTGGTTTTGTTTTCTGTAAGCAGCTAGGTATGTTTGATTTATCGCCGACTTAGCATCAAATCACAAATCCCGAGCTCAAGTGTGGTGATATTTCATTTTGTAATGGCATGTACCTAGGGATTCTATTGTTGATATTGTTTATAAGATGTTGTTAACTTAGTTGCTAGTGAAATGATGGTTAAATGTGTATCTGGTATGGTTGAGGCTATGTTGGTATGTTAGCCTAGTTTATATTTTGGTATGTGATAGTTTAAAGTTTGGTAGCTTAGCATAATGCTTGGTATGTGCTTAGCTTCATATTTGGTAACTTTAGAAGTTGAAAGTTAGTTCAAATATGGTAAATGTGATATGAATGAAAGTCTTGAATTTTTAATGTGTTGTTGATGTATTTGAACTTAGTTCAAATATGGTAAATTTGATATGAATGAAAGTCTTGAATGTTTGATGTGTTGTTGATATATTTGAACATATAAAATGTGGTACCAATGAGGGTACATTGGTTAGGCATATTAGGTGATGAATTTGGTGTATTTTGGGTATGTTTAATAGTGTTTTGAATATTTTAAATGATTGTAATTGAGTTGTTTAGTGCTCAAGTAAGTAGAAAATGGTAAACTTGAGTTTTAAGGTACTTTTGGCTGCACACGGCCTGGCCACACGGGCGTGTGTCACACACGGGAAACACACATGGGCGTGTGATTCAAGTCAGAGAGTTACACGGCCTGGCCACACGAGTGTGTGACCCTTGAAATCAAATTTTTTTAATTATTTCCTAAACTTCCAGAATTGTTTCAAATTAGTCCCTGCCTGTTTTTAAACTACTTTTAAGGTCCCGTAGAATCGAAATAGGGACTGTAAGAGTAACTTTTACTCTGTATTGGGGTGGATTAGAAAACCTAAATTAAGTGCATTCCACTAACATCATCATAGATAAATTTAAAAGATAATCGTAGACGGAGTATGGACCAATACTCTGATGCTAATAATTAGAATAGTCTTGTATGTATCCGGATTCTGACATTCAAAAAGGCATAAATAGTGATAAGAGTGTAGATTGTGGAAGACTAAGTTTAGCAATGTATAAATAGTGATAAGAGTGTAGACAGTGGAAGATCAAGTTTAGCATTGCATAGCATGAATCATTATTCGATTGTATAATATTCTAGTATGATATGATCTGATTGTTTATGACCTGCCCTTGTATATTATATTGTTAATGGCTAGTATATATATGTGTAATTATGATTGATTAATTGTATGATGTGTAATTAGTGCTCGTGACCCTAATCCGACGACGGAGAGGGGTTAGAGGTGTTACAATTAAATAATCTAAATACAATAATTACTAAGTTTTGCACATTTTTCAATTTAGTCTTTTTTCTTTAATTAACTATCTAAACATTAAAATTTCTTGACCAAATTTTAATACAACATTAATGACTCTATAAATATTCTAAAAATAATATTCATGAGTCAACACAACATAAATTTGTGATCCTGAAACCACTGTTCTATCACCATTGAAAATCGGGTTGTTACAACCATTGAGTTTTATTGCTTAGCGTACTATTTGTTTATTTTCGAGCGAAGGTATTGGTTGACTTCAAATCTTCAAGAAGTGATTCAACTCCAATCCGCAACCCTCGACTTAGCAATGCTTGTATAGTCTCCTTATGTTTCGATAAAAGGCATGTACTTAGGTATTGACTTGGTTTTGTATATTGTATGACCGTTTTGATAATTAAAATGATAAAAGTTGAATTGAATATGACCAATGTTGGAAAAAATCTTATTCGAAAATGGTTTTCTTGCACAGTGGAAAAATAAAAATTTGAAAACCAAGCTAGTTTGTGATATTTATAGCAATAAACTTTTCTCAAAATTGCACACGTGTTTTGGGCTAGACAGATCCTTGTTGTTCCTAACTTTCAACTGAACGACCTTATCCGTTATTCTCGTACCACGAACAGCTTCAAGTTTGGGCTCAAAAAAAATTCAATTCAAACATAGAACTAGAAATTATTTATTTTACTTTAAGCGGGAAAGTAAAATTCTCTCTAATAGAAATCGGTAAGACTGCTATTCCCAAAAAATATAATTTATATAAACAAATAAATTCTCACTATTTACATGCAAAATAACAATATCTCAAAGTTGTGTGTAACTTCTTGTATATTTAGCCCTATGGATGCCATCCATTTATAAGAAGAAAAAGTGGAACCCTTGTTGAATTAGTAGAAGTCTATTTAATAGAAAAATAACTTCCTAGTTAAACTAGAAGAGAAAGGGGTGGCAACCCTAGTTAAATATACTAGGGTTTGTCGTCCCATGTATCAAGCATGAGAGGCTTTTCAGTCTCTCCTGTCAAAACATATCATAATTGATACATATCAACCATATCGTATTAGATTCAAGACATGTCAAAGTAACATTATCATTTGAACCATTTCTCACATGCATCAAAACCATATAAGTGACACAAACTAACCATTTACAAATGGTACCAACCAATTGACATTTATATACCATATTTACATCGTGCACATCTAGTTCAAAACCTTTCCAAAGTAAACCATATCTTGACCATGTTGAGATCAATTATCACATACCACTCTAGCCATTTAAAGATACATTAACGCATACCAAATTTGGTCATTCCAAAACATGCATCAATTTGACCATATTAACAACAACCAACAAGACATCATTAATACCATAAGTACCTCAAATCCAAGACAACATTACATGCCATAAACATCAACTAAACATTAGACATAAGTCCACCTATACATGCCATTATAACCATGACCAAATCATCAAATTCTACTGATATAGTTGTTGGATAGTGTGATAGATCTCCGACGAGCTTCCAACCCGATCGAGCTCTCGATAATCTGTAAAGTAAGAGAAAGATAACCACATAAGCAATGAATGATTAGTAAGCTCGTATAAACTTTAAACATATCATTTCATTTCAATAATGAACATTTTAGGTTAAGTATAAACCTACAGCAATGCCTCAATATTTATCGAAACATGATCATCAACTCATAATGGAATAAGTCTATCAACACCTTATGTACTTCTCATTTCTAGCATAGTAGGATTTCATAAGACTTTGAACCCTTCTATTTACTTACTTTCTATTGCATTTACTTACTTTAGCTTAAATAAAATCATCAATTCATCAATTAGCATATTTGTTCATGAACTAGGTGCATTCATCCATATGCGTAAACTTCTCACATACAAGTACATCTTCCAACTCGTTATTCCCTTTTATTTCATCATATTTCATTTCAACTATGAACTTACCATTTTCATTACCTTTTCATACCTGTTTCCTTTGCATATTACAAGACATTAGCATAACATCAACCATGACTACAAATTAGTGCATTTTACATAACTCTTTTGGAATCAACTACATGATAAACCATTTCAAAAGAAATTACATACTTTAATTTATACCACCTTTTCATGTAAACAAGCATATTACCAATTGAACACTTACCTTTTCAATGTATTCCATTAAGACTAAGCATGATATAATCCAATCATAAACTTGGCACAAGCCTAAGCACCAACAACAACACATTTTAGCATACTTGAACATAATTCATGTAAACTTAACATAAATAACCATTATACTTGAGCATGATCCAATTGGATTTATCAACCCTCATAACATATCATGTTTTCCACGTATCACCATTTCAATGAGTTTCATACATACATGTCTTGGTTTATATTGAACACTTACCATTTCATTTGTATAACACATAAGACATAAACATAACATTAACCATAGCTACAAGCTAGTGATTAAACACATAAGTTAGCAATACCATCATATGGTAATATATGGTAAATAAACATAGCATCACTTACATCATACTTTTCATAATCATGAATGATCATACTTTGATCGTCGATACATCATACCTTTCCATAATTTTCGTAGTGAAATCACTTGAAACCATTATCGGTTCATCCCTTTTCATGCCCATTGAACCATTTAGAATAACATCAGATACATGGTAAAGCTCACACAAAGTGCACTAAACATATAGTCGTAGCTCATACGAGCTGTAAATAGGCCTGCTCACACAAGCTATCGGTCGAATGTAGCTACACAGTGTTGCTCACACAAGCTATCGAGTATCCACAACAAATGCCGAAACTCAGCCATCGGTAGGACATTCAGCACCAACACCCGAAACATGATAACCTGGGTCTGCTCACACAAGTTGCTGGTCGAACGTAGCTACAAGTACTGCTCACACAAGCTGTCGAGTATCTGCAACAAATGTCAGAACTCAGCCACAGGTAGGACATTTAGGACCAGCACCCAAAACATGGAAACCCTAATGACACGTCATTTGTATCCTATAAATTCTTAAGGTTCAAATGGGGCTCGATAGTCATCGTACGTCATTGAATTTCCATCGTCTTTTTACTTGATAAATTATATAATAACATATATATATATGATTCATTTTCAATAGAACCATACATTAAACATTCAATTTAATCAACCATTAAATGATAATAGTTCATACGAACTTGCTTGGCTAAATTACAGAAATAACAAAGTACAATGGCTTTTTGGTAATTTTCCATTCTCCTCGATTTTCCACTCGATTTTGATATAAATAAATAATTTCATTCAATTTATTAATTTATATAGTAAAACAATTTATTTTATGCAATTTAGTCATTTTGACATTTTTATACAATTGCCCTTAACATTTTACTTTTATTCAATTTAGTCCTTTAGCTTAAAACATGCAAATTAATCATTTTAATGCAAATTCATACTAGCCGAATATTCATAGCCTCCATTTCAGCCCATATTTTAAATAATTTCACATCAAATCCTTTTACTTTTATTAATTCAACAATTTAGTCCTTAATCGACAAATTCATTAAAAATCACTTAACAAAATACTTTTACATAACAACTAATATCTCAAATTCATCATTTAACATAAAAAATCACTAGATTCATCAATGGAAACATTCATAATCTTTAACAATTTCAAAATCGAAGGTACGGGCTAGTTGGACCTAGTTGCAACGATTTCAAAGACATAAAAATTATTAAAAACGAGATTAAAATGAACTTACATGCATCATCCAAAGCATGGTCGAATATTAATCTCTAGCTATGACTTCCTTCTTCAACAAATTTCAGTGGAAACAAAGTTAAAGAAGATGATGACATCTTTTAATTGTATTAATTTTCTTTTAATAAATAAATTACTAATTTAACCTTTGTTATAATATCAAAATTCACCTATTTAATGTCCACCTTTGTCCATTATTCGTAGTAATGGTCTAATTACCATCTAGGTCCCTTTTCCTTTATTCAATAAGCCATTTAATCACTCTAATCAAATAGCGATTAAATTTTACACTTTTTACGATTTAGTCCTTTTTGCTTAATTAATTATCGAAACATTAAATTTTCTTAGTGAAACTTTAATACCACCTTAATGACACTCCATAAATATTTATAAAAATATTTACTACTCAGTTTATAAAAACGAGGTTCTGATACCTCATTTTCTAAACCATTTGACCTTAGGGTCTTACCACTTGAACTTAACTAATCATTTATATCACATAAATTACCATAACAAAAACCTTTTTAAAACCATATTTGACTCGTAAATATTAAATAATGATATTTATGAACTTATTCATCGGATTTGTGGTCTCGAAACCACTATTTCTGACATCGATGAAAAACGGGCTGTTACAAATAGGGTCGACCAACTATCATACAATAACAAGATAATTCTTCTTACTTTCAAGAAATTTTCTCAGTGATATCCACATGGCAATCCTACCGTGGTGTAGTTAAATTTGCATGCCTTTAGTAAAGACCATTGATGGAGGCTGTAGGTCTTGTTTAGGGACCTTCTCCCACTTAATCTTTTAAAAACATGCATGATTTTTAATGTCCAGTTTCAATCATGAATGATCAATATATGCATGACAAGTACATGTGGCATTCTTTCCTTAAACTATATGACATGCTTATTATATATATGCATGAACATACATTCACAATTAAATAAATATTATCATGATGTCATAAATAAACACATTAAATTTAAATGACTCTGACCAATCAAAATTTCCACGATTTCATCCTTGAAAAAAAATTATGAATTCACCCCAAATCATACTTTGTATCTTCTATTTTGCCACCACGAACTTCTGCTGTGATATCAGTTCACCTTGCCGTCGTTTTTCTGTTGTCATCATCGCACCATCATCATTGATCTGCTGTCGACCATCTCTGAGCTACTGTTGACCACCGTTGCTAGCCATCATCAGACCATTTTCAGCTACTGTCGAGCCATCATCGACCACCGCTGGATCGTCGGATGTTAGACCATACCACCGACAAACCTCTATTGCTGGACCACCGTCAGATTTTTGCCAATTTTGGCTACGTCGGGCTTGCATCATCTCGATCAGTCTGGCTGCATCTCGATTTTTTGGGTTCTGCCAAAATTATTGATTGCATAAGTCTTAATTTTTGTTTTTGGCTCCCACAATTTATTCTAAAATAAATAAATAAATAAATTTTGCATAGAGATGATAGTTCACCATCTAATCTACATACTCGAAAATTAATAAGAATTACATTCAATTTTCTAATAATCAAAACTTTTGTAAAATTACTTTATCATATATAATAATATAATAACATACATTCATTCATAAACATATTCCTAAACATGCTGATAATCATAAAAATTTCACATCTTATCAAAATTAATCACATGAAGAAGAGAATTTTTTTTGTATCTATTTATACTATAAACATAGCACAACCTGGCTCTGATACTAATTGTTGGGAAAAATCTAGTTTGAAAATAATTTTCTTGCATAGAGAAAAAATAAAATTTTGATAACTGAGCCGGTTTATAATATCTATAGTAATAAACTTTTCCTAAAATCACACATGTGTTTTGGGCTAAACGGATTTTTGTTATTCTTGACTTTTAACCAAACAACTTTCTCCATTATTATCATACCACTAACTGCTTCAAGTGTCTGCTTGAACAAATTTGAATCAAACATAGAACGACAAATTATTTACTTAATTTTAGTAGGAAAGTAAAACTCTTCTCTAATAGAAATAGGTAAAAGTGTTATTCTCAGAAAATAGAATTTATACTTAGAAATAAATTTTTATTATTTACGGATAGAATAACAATATTCAAAAGTTGTTTGTAACTTCTTGTATATTTAGTCTTATTGGTGCCATCTATTTATAAAGAGAAAAAGTGAAACCCTTATTGAATTAGTATAAGTCTATTTAATAGAAAAAAACAACTTCCTAGTTGAACTAAGAGAGAGAGGGGCAACAACCCTAGTTAAATATATATAGTTTGTTGTCTTATGTATACAACATAAGGGGCTTTTGGGCCTCTCCCGTATCATGTCCAATTATAAGTGTTTCCTGGACTTTTAACTCAATAATTTATAATTCAATCCAACCCATACATATTTTTCTATTTTCCCAAAATAAGAATCATGAATTAATTTAAATAAATAAATAAATTTTCCAATTAAGTAATTTTCTCAATCGATTACGATACTGCTAAAATCATGACAATTTTACCGTAAAAGAATCTATGAGAAAATATATTTAATTTTTTTTACATTCAACGAATTCACAATGACCAAATAATTTAATTCCATTTTTTAACTTCAATTAATTAATTAATAATTTGAAAAATCATAAATTAATGCTTAGGTCATTTCCATACTAAGTGAGAAAACCACATTCATTTTTGAATGTTTCCCATTTCTTTGACTTTCCCATTTCTATTCATTTGATTCAACATGCAATTCATTTCTAGTTTTAACGAGCTAGCAGAGGGACCGATTGGACATATGTGGTTAGGGCTCAAATGATTTATAATTAAGTTCCAGCTTTTCGCTTATTAATTATAAACTCATTTAGTCACGAAGTCATTCCACTATAGTATTGTGATTGAGCTCTCCCTAGTGATATACCATTATGAAAGTAACTCGATCAGTGCTTGTCCAATGACCTTGTCATAAGTGTGTTACCCCCATAGGATATCCTTAATATCTTTAGGATAAATCCGCTCTCCCAATATGATCCTATTTTATCTCATAGTAACCATTATATCTTTCTTCATGAAAAGTCAATTACTATAAAATAGAAATTAAGTCATTCATCATAAAGACGAATGACCGTGGCCACGTTTGCTTTTCATTTATCATATAATGAAAATGAGAGGATATCATTTACCCATGTCTTGAGATATGAATTTTGTAACACCCCAAACCCGGCCTAGAAGTTAGGCCCGAATCTGGAATGAAACACCCCAAACCCGGCCCACAAGCCCAAACCGGATTCGGCATGTTCCTAGAAAAAAACCGTTCGAATCTTGTTTGAAACTTTGCTAAAATTTTATGAGTTTTTGAAAACAGTTGATCTGGGTTGGGCTCGAAATTTAAAACCCATGTCGATTAGGTGTTAAAAACAATTTGTTATTTATACTTAAGAAAAATTTACTTTTAACTTTGAATTATCAAAATCGTGTCATACTTAGATAATTAAATTTGCATGCGAAAAGAGTTCATACTATAGGCTTATTACATCAAAATAAAACCCAAAATAAAATTCAAAGTACTTAAATAACATAAAATGTCCAAATAATAAAATTAAATCTGGACATGGTCACCACTAAGCTCCTGCCGACCCGGTCCATTATCGTCGTCACACCAAACATGTTCCCACAACGGGTGAGTCAAACAGACTCAATGTGTACCGCTAACACTAAGTCCAAATGTTTCAGCATATCAAATCATATACATACATATCACAATTTACAATTAATGATGCATTCCCGAACCCAAGCCTAGTTACCATCCGCTACACATCACCCGTACCAACCTGCACACCGTGGGGACTACTAAATCAACCCTCCATCCGCTACACACCATCGAAGGCAGTCGCTGCAGTCGACGTGCTCATCGCCCTTATAAAAGTCATGGCATAGCCACCAGATAATATTTTGTGTCATGAGACACCACATTCAGATAATGTGACCGAAGTCACCACATTCAGATATGGTGACATAAGTCACCACGTTCACTTCCCCTTTCATAACCACCCAAAATGCCCATGTCATACAAATCATGCATTACCATGCCAAGTTCTCTATTCACATTCTTATAGGTTCACATATGTGCCATTACAAATCGTGTTATAATCCTAGTAGGAGTAGGAAAACGTACCTGAGTACTTTGTACCATGGCATGGCACCTTAGCCATATTTTTCACATTCTTAATAACGCATGCATTAAATTAAAGCCGTAATTTATTAAGATTTAGTGTGGGGTACACACCTGGTTCACTTAGCGAATTTATTGAAATCCCGAAAATCCGATCTACTACTTTAGATCTTTAATTCCTTGTTGATTAGCCCCTTACTAACTAAATTTCGAGATCGGTCCTTGCTTCAAGTGATGTTGAAACCCCTATATGTCACATGTTAGAATCGGCCCAACCACAATCTATGGAAAAATAGCCCTTGGCCGAATACTAGTAACCACTCACCTAGCTTGTTGAAATCCCGGAAAACTACTTCTAGCTCTTGGACTGTCGAAATCCCTACACCATATGTCAGATTCGGCTTTAATACATAAATCCATAACCATGGCCCTTGGCCGAATAGTACCTAACACTTACCTTAGGTAATCGATTCCAAGAGACTCCCTCAATGCTTCTTTCCTTCGGCTACACACACAAAAGAACACACTTAATGGCACTATGACATTCATCCATGCTATAAAAACCAAGACCAAATACTTGGTTTCGGCATACCATTAAAAGAACCCAAAAAAATCGATTATTTATGGAGAGAACACACTTACCACCCCACGCTACTTGTGAAGACCAAAAGAGAGTAGGTTTTGACTTTTAAGACTCGCGATAGAAGAAGGAGAAAATAGGCACCTAGAGATTCGACTATGGCTTCAAATGGTGATGAACTATTCGACAATGGTGAGGGTGAAGGAGTTTCGATTTTTGCAAAATAAATGAGAAAAGGAGATAAGAGACTTATAAGGTTCGGCTATGGTTCTGATTGCCAATGGGGTATTCGGCCATATAGGGAAAAGGTGTAGAATTTGGAGTTGAAAGAAAATAATGGAGAAGAGAAGAAGGTAGGAGAATTTCGGCCAAAAAGATGATCACTCCCCAAAGAAAATTCAGCACTTAATCCCCCCTAAATGACCGAAAATTATCAACTCAAGGAACCCCTTAGCCGGCCACTTTATCTTTACTTATCATATCCCTCATATTTCTCCTATTTTATCTCTTAATCACCTATTCAAAATAAATAAATAAAAAAAACATAATTATCCCCTACTCTTCTAGCCAAATTTTAAAAAGGATAAAACTCATCTTTTAAGTGCCCCTTTTGCCGTCCACTTCTCTAGCTCCTTGCAGCCAAAAATAAAAATTCTTTTTGCTTCCCATGCAGCTCGAACTCAAGCCCTTAGCACCCTGCATATGGCGTCACTTACCTAGGCTTTAAGTGGCACCTCCAAGCCACTTAGACTAGCCCATTTCTGTGTCATATTCCATATACAATTTCTCTTAAGGCCCTTAAGCTTAGCTTCCTTATTAAAACTTAAAATTAAATATTTTCTAAGGCATTTTCCTACATTCGAAGGTTCACAGAATTCACAATACACATTCACAACACACTCAAGCATGCTATTTCATATAATTAAGCATAAATGCATAAGCCATAAACCAGGATATTACAGTTCTACTCCCCTTAAAATAATTTCGTCCTCGAAATTACCTGGCTAAAATAAGTGAGGGTATTGATGTCGCATTGCTTCTTCTGGCTCCCACGAAGCTTCTTCCGATCCATGATTGCGCCATAACACCTTGACTAGAGGAACTGACTTCCTCCATAACACTTTCATATCTCGCTTCAAGATCTGAATTGGCTCTTCTTCGTAAGACAAGTCTGGCCTTAGCTCCACCTCTTCAACTGGTACTACATGAGATGGATCCGATCGGAAATGGCATAACATGGACACATGGAATACGTCGTGTATCTGCTTCAATTCCGAAAGCAACTCTAACTGGTATGCCACTGGTCCAACTCGCTTCAAAATCTAATAAGGTCCTATAAACCTTGGACTTAACCTCCCTTTGCGACCAAATCTCATCACCTTCTTCCAAGGCGAGACTTTAAGAAACACTTGATCTCCCACATCAAATTCTATCTCCTTCCGTTTTAGATCAGCGTACGACTTTTGTCTATCAGATGCTTCCTTCAGCCTTGCTTGGATTACCTCAACTTTCTCCTCGGATTCTGCCACAATCTCGGGACCCAAAACTCGACGCTCCCCTAATTCAGTCCAACACGTAGGAGTTCGGCATTTTCGACCATACAGTACTTCATACGGTGCCATTAGAATACTTGCCTGATAGCTGTTATTGTAGGCAAACTCTGCTAAAGGCAAATATTCCTCCCAACTTCCTCTGAAATCCATCACATAGCCCCGTAACATATCCTCTAAGACTTGGATTACTCATTCAGACTGGCCGTCCGACTATGGATGAAAAGCGGTAGTGAAATCCAATTTGGTGCCTAAAGCCTGATGTAGAGCTTTCCAAAACTGAGACATGAACCTCGGATCCCTATCCGAGATAATTGACATCGGTACTCCGTGCAACCTTACAATCTCTGCTACATACAACCTTGCTAACTTTTGTAGGAGTAGTCAACCCAAGACTGAATAAAATCGCGGACTTTGTCAGCCGATCCACTATCACCCATACCGAGTCCTTCTTAGTAGGCATAAGGGGAAGCCCACTAACGAAGTCCATGGTAATTCTCTCCCACTTCCATTGGGGAATCAGACATTGAAGTAACCCGATGGCACTTGGTGTTCAGCCTTAACTTGCTGACACGTTAAGCATTTGCCAACATATTCGGTCACGTCCCGCTTAAGACCAGGCCACCAAAATTGTTCTCTTAGATCTCTGTACATTTTACTACCTCCGGGATGCATAGCATAAGGGCTACTATGCGATTCCCGAAGAATTCTTTGCCTAAGCCCCTCGTCCTTCGGCATACAGACTTTTCCCTTGAAACACAATACTCCTTCATTATTAATACCATAATTTTCCAACTTTCCATTCTGCACTTGTCTTAACTTAGCATTTAGATCCTCATCCACCAACTGTCCCTCTTTCACTTCATTCAACCATGTCAGCTTAACTTGCAGTTCTGCCAGCAGACTTCCATATCATACAAGCTCAGATGTGTGCCCTCAGATCCGACACTACCTTCTGACTTAGGGCATCCGCTACCACATTCGCCTTGCCCGGGTGATACTCTATCGAACAATCATAGTCCTTCAATCGTTCCACCCACCTTCATTGTCTCTTGGATTCACTCTTTCTCGAGTCGAGAGATACTTAAGGCTCTTGTGGTCTATGTAGATTACCGACTTCTCTCCATATAGATAGTGCCTCCACACCTTAAGAGCAAAGACCACTGCTACCAATTCCAAGTCGTGCGTCGGGTAGTTAACCTCATGTGGCCTTAGTTGTCGAGACGCATAAGCGACTACTTTTCCATCTTGCATAAGAATACCTCCCAATCCTGTGTGGAAAGCATCACAATACACCACGAAATCCTTCCCTGCCTCCGGCTGAATCAAAATTGGAGCCTCGGTCAAGACCTTCTTAAGCTTCTCAAAGCTCTCTTGTTGTTTATCAGTCCATATGAAAGGCACTTCCTTCCTTAATAACTTTGTCAAAGGCGCGGCTATCGACGAGAACCCTTCCACGAACCTTCTATAATAGCCTGCCAATCCTAAGAAACTCTAAATTTCTGCCACAGACTTAGGTGGTTTCCAATCCAAAACTGCCTCAATCTTCCAAGGATCCACCCTTATTCCTTCGGCAGATACCACATGTCCTAGAAACGTCACCTCCTTAAGCCAAAATTCACACTTATTGAATTTGGCGTAGAGCTTCTTCTCCCTCAATACTTGCAACACAACTCGGAGGTGCCCATCGTGTTCTTCCTCAGACTTTGAATACACCAATATGTCATCTATGAACACAACAACGAACTGGTCCAGATAGGGTTGGAAAACCCAGTTCATCATGTCCATAAACGCGGCTGGGGCATTTGTTCATCCGAACGGCATTACTAAGAACTCATAATGCCCGTACCTTATTCAGAAAGTCGTCTTTTGGATATCTGCCTCCTTCACCTTCAACTGATGATATCCCGACCTTAAGTCGATCTTTGAGAAAACTGCAGCCCCCTTCAGCTGATCGAACAAGTCGTCTATCCTTGGCAACGGGTACTTATTCTTGATGGTTAGCTTATTCAACTGACGGTAATCTATTTACATACGCATAGTTCCGTCCTTCTTCTTTACAAACAGAACCGGTGCTCCCTATCGAGACACACTGGGTCGAATAAACCCACGGTCTAGCAATTCTTGGATTTGAGCCTTGAGCTCAACCAACTCCTTTGGTGCCATTCTGTACGGGGCAATTGACATAGGAGCTATTCTCGGCAGCAAATCAATTTCGAACTCTACTTCCCTGTCTGGGGGTATTCCGGGTAATTCCTCCGGAAAGACATCCTCAAACTCCCTTACAGTTCTAACTCCACTAACTCCCCCTTCTTTCGTATCCAAAGTACTAACGAAAGCCAAGAATGCCTTGCATCCTTTCCGAACCATCTTATCAGCCTTTAAAGTAGAAACTACATTAGATAGGTAGTTTCTTCTTTCTCGTATCATAACTACTTCCTCATCCTTAGGGGTCCTTAATTCCATTCGTTTGGCTGCACAATCCAATACAGCCCAATGTTCTACCAGTCAGTCCATTCCAAGTATGAGATCGAATTCTCTGAAAGGTAATTCCATTAAGTCGGCAGAGAATACTACTCCTTGAATTTCTAGAGGCACTTTCTGAAACATCTTATTCACCACTACAGTTTGACCTAGTGGGCTTACTACAGTCATCTCCCTATCAAAAAGTTTAGAGGCTATGTCTAGAGTTTCAACTACTCTACATGCAACATAAGAATGGGTCGAGCCCACATCAATTAAAGTAACATAAGGCTTGCCATAAATAAGGAACGTACTGGTTATAACGTCCGGTGCGTCTCCATCCTCCCTCCCATGAATCGCATAAACCAAACCCATTGCCTTGCTCAAGATAGCAACACCTCAAATTTTGTTCCACGTCCTCTGCCAAGCACCATTTCCTCTCGTTATTCGACCACGACCCTCACCGAGGTCATTTCCACCTTTACCACTGATTAACATTCTGAGCTCTCGGTCGATTCCCATCTAGTCTCATCGACACGGTCCTTAATCATATAGTCCTTTGACCCACACTTGAAACATCCCCCCGTCTTCTTCCAGCATTCGCCTAAGTGCTTTTTCCCACATTGAACATAAGTACGATATTGCCCTCCAGTAGCAGCTTGCTAACCTCGCGGCCCATCAACTCTAGGCCTCTTCTGAACACTCTCAGCTGATCCAGACGACCTAAAACCTCTCTTATTGCTATTCTAATCAGAGTTCTACCTTGCAGAGTCCTTAATTCCCTAGGCTACCTTAGCCTTTTCTACTAATGCGGCAAACTCCCACTCCTGGTGTGGGGCTATCAATAACCTCAGGTTATCCCTTAGTCCGTCCTCAAACCGGACACATCGTTCATGCTCTGTTGCCACCACTCCTCAAGCATACCGGCTCAACCTTAGAAATTTAGCTTCATACTCACATGAGACTTGTTCCTCGAACCAAATTCCTTAAATGCCTTCCTCTCGCTCATCAAGATATCCGGTTCCCACATACTTCTTCCGATACGCCACCTTAACATACTCCTGTGTTAGATCCTCGGTGGTGGCACCATCCCAATTGTGAGCCACCATTGATATGCTTCATCGCGTAATGAAATACCACCATTCCTTTCAATTTCTCCTCGGGGTTAGATCGAGCTCATCCATAATTCGCCTTGTCTCCTCCAACCAATATTCAATTTGTCTTGGGTGCCACACCAGATCGCCACGGAACACCTCACTCCGTTGGCTCGAGTCGCCGCATGATTTTGAGCTCTCATATTCCTCCAACACCACCACCATTTCAAGAACTCGCAAAGACTGCGATCTGAAGATCCTCTCCCGTCGATCTTCTTGCTCAACACCAACAAATGGTGGTGGTGGTGGTGGTACCTCATTCTCAGATCCTTGACCTGATCTAACGGGTTTCGACACAATCATTCTACCACGACCGCGTCCTCGCACATTACGACCACGCCCCCTTGTGCTCATCTTTACGATTGCGCTTTAATCTGATTAAGAAATTTTATGAATTAGCTTTGTTCCACTGATTTAACACGAGCAATTTTATGTTTATAGTTCTAGGAAGTAGTTCTTTCGTTTCATACACACACAGTCTCACATCATTCATTTAGTCATACACATGAACTTGCGTCTATTACAGAGAAATGTTGTAGTGATCGTTGTTTGTTGTTTTCCACTACCCATAGGTATTTCTGTAATTTTGTCCTACAGGGGTATTTTGGTAATTTTTCAAATTAGGGTATTTGAAAATGTTTCAAAATAGAGGTTGTTGATGTTTTACAAAATTAAAATACTTGCTGGGAAAATTTCAAGGATGGAATGATAATTTTATGCATTAGGGTATTTTGTAATTTTACAAGCCGTGGTCAATTTGGTAATTTTTTGCAAAATATGTTTCGGTGATTTTTAAAATGAGGGTATTTTTAAAAATTTTTAGATTGAGGGTACTTTGGTAGTTTTCCTTTCTGAGGGTATTTTGGTCATTTTGCAAATCGGGGTAATTTCAGAAATTTTTCAAACCGTGGTATCTTGAATTTTCACAAGTTAGGGTTTCATGGATACTTTTGCAAAGTAGGGAAATTTTATTGAAATCAAGGGTAATATGGAAATTTTAGAACCAAGGGCATTTTAGTAATTTTTTACCACTAGAGGTATTTAGGTAATTTGTAAATTAAGAATTCTTAGAAAGTTTTGCCAAAATAATAATTTTCACAATTCAAAAGGGTAGTTTGTTGACTTTTAAAATTAGGGTTTCCGTAAAAATGTGGCTAGTCCCTTTCGGGTTTTAATTATTAAGTTTAGCCTGTGACTAAGTCCTCCTGGTTAGGGTGAACCGAAGCTACGCACCAGGTAGGATTCGAGTGGAGAGGAGGTGAGTCACGCGGACTGCTTAAGTACCAAGCTCCCACCGAATACCAATCCTAGACATGCGTACAATGGTTGCCACACCCTAACTCGGCGACTTAGACATGGGTTTGTTTAATTAGGCACTTAAAGTCTTATGTAATTGTTGGGGTAACTAGTCCTAGGGTTCAAGTACTTATCATGCTAATCTACATTCCCTTTCTACCCTTCTACAATTCATATCATAAATCACACAAGAGATAGGGGTACTTACCTGGTGGACTTCAGGCCGGAGACTCAGGTGCCATGCCAGAAAACCTACTTATTTCTCAAAATTTTTCACAAAATCCTTTTGGGCTTAATTTTGAAAACATTTTGGGCCTTAAACCCAAGGCCGAGAGTTTAAAACCTAGGCTCTGATACCAAAATGAAACACCCCAAACCCGTCCACAAGCCCTGACCGGATTCAGCATGTTCCTAGGAAAAAATCGTTCGAATCTTGTTTGAAACTTTGCTAAAATTTTGTGAGTTTTTGGAAACAATTGATCTGGGTTGGGCTCGAATTTTAAAACCCGTGTCGATTAGGTGTTAAAAACAATTTGTTGTTTATACTTAAGAAAAATTTACTTTTAACTTTGAATTATCAAAATCGTGTCATACTTAGATAATTAAATTTGCATGCGTAAATAGTTCATACTATAGGCTTATTACATCAAAATAAAACCCAAAATAAAATTCAAAGTACTTAAATAACATAAAATTTCCAACTAATAAAATTAAATGTTGGGCATGGTCACCACTAAGCTCCCCGCCGACCGGTCCATTATCGTAGTCGTCACCAAACATGTTCCCACAACAGGTGAGTCAAGCAGACTCAATGTGTATCGCTAACACTAAGTCCAAACAGTTTCGTGCATATCAAATCATATACATACATATCACAATTTACAATTAATAATGCATTCCGAACCCAAGCCTAGTTACCATCCGCTACACATCACCTGCACCAACCTCAGACACCGTGGGGACTACTAAGTCAACCTCTATCCGCTACACACCATCGAAGGCAACATCGCGATGACGTGCTCATCGCCTCTTATAAAAGTCATGGCATAGCCACCAGATAATATTTTGTGTTATGAGACACCACATTCAGATAATGTGACCGAAGTCACCACATTCAGATATCGCGACATAAGTCACCACATTCACTTCCCCTTTCATAACCACCCCAAATGCCCATGTCATACAAATCATGCATTACCATGCCAAGTTCTCTATTCACATTCTTATAGGTTCACATATGTGCCATTACAAATCGTGTTATAATCCTAGTAGGAGTAGGAAAATGTACCTGAGTACTTTGTACCATTGCATGGTACCTTAGCCATATTTTTCACATTCTTAATAACGCATGCATTAAATTAAAGCCGTAATTTATTAAGATTTAGTGTGGGGTACACACCTGATTCACTTAGCGAATTTATTGAAATCCCGAAAATCTGATCTACTACTTTAGATCTTTAATTCCTTGTTGATTAGCCCCTTACTAACTAAATTCTGAGATCGGTCCTTGCTTCAAGTGATGTTGAAACCCCTATATGTCACATGTTAGAATCGGCCTAACCACAATCTATGAAAAAATGGCCCTTGGCGGAATACTAGTAACCACTCACCTCGCTTGTTGAAATCTCGAAAAACTACTTCTAGTTCTTGGACTGTCGAAATCCCTACACCATATGTCAGATTCGGCTTTAATACATAAATCCATAACCATGGCCCTTGGCCGAATAGTACCTAACACTTACCTTAGGTAATCGATTCCAAGAGACTCCCTCAATGCTTCCTTCCTTCGGCTACACACACAAAAGAACACACTTAATGGAACTATGACATTCGGCCATGCTATAAAAACCAAGACCAAATACTTGGTTTCGGCATACTATTAAAAGAACCCAAAAAAATTGATTGTTTATGGAGAGAACACACTTACCACCCCACGCTACTTGTGAAGACCAAAAGAGAGTAGGTTTCGGCTTTTAAGACTCGCGATAGAAGAAGGAGAAAATAGGCACCTAGAGATTCGACTATGGCTTCAAATGGTGATGAACTATTCGGCAATGGTGAGGTGAAGGAGTTTCGGTTTTGAAAAATAAATGAGAAAAGGAGATAAGAGACTTATAAGGTTCGGCTATGGTTCTGATTGCCAATGGGGTATTCGCCATATAGGGAAAAGGTGTAGAATTTGGAGTTGAAAGAAAATAATGGAGAAGAGAAGAAGGTAGGAGAATTTTGGCCAAAAAGATGATCACTCCCCAAAGAAAATTCAGCACTTAATCCCCCCTAAATGACCGAAAATTATCAACCCAAGGAACCCCTTAGCCGGCCACTTTATCTTTACTTATCATATCCCTCATATTTCTCCTATTTTATCTCTTAATCACCTATTCAAAATAAATAAATAAATAAAACATAATTATCCCATACTCTTCTAGCCGAATTTTAAAAAAGGATAAAACTCATCTTTTAAGTACCCCTTTTGCCGTCCACTTCTCTAGCTCCTTGCAACCAAAAATAAAAATTCTTTTTGCTTCCCATGCAGCTCGAACTCAAGCCCTCATCACCCTGCATATGGCGTCACTTACCTGGGCTTTAAGTGGCGCCTCCAAGCCACTTAGACTAGCCCATTTCTGTGTCATATTCCACATACAATTTCTCTTAAGGCCCTTAAGCTTAGCTCCCTTATTAAAACATAAAATTAAATATTTTCTAAGGTATTTTCCTACATTCGAAGGCTCACAGAATTCACAATACACATTCATAACACACCCAAGCATGCTATTTCATATAATTAAGCATAAATGCATAAGCCATAAACCAGGATATTACTTGGAATGTCACATTAAAGGTACAATTCAAAACGGTTTTGCTAATTAAGAAATTAAGGCCCATGAAACACCCCAAACCCGGCCCACAAGCCCTGACCGGATCTGGCATGCTTCTAGAGAAAAACCATTCGAATCTTATTTGGGCTTCGCCAAAAACTTGTGTGTTTTTGAAAATAGCTATTTGGGTTGGGTTCAAAATTAAAACCGTGTTGATTAGGTGTCAAAACAATTAATATTTATGTTTAAGAAAAATTAACTTTAACTTCAAATCAATAAATGTCGTATCATACTAAGTAGTTTAAATGTATGCATAGACAATTTAATACTTATGGTCCTATTACATCAAATAAAACCCGAAATAATTCAAAACTTAAATAAATAAAAAATAAACTAATAAAATAAATAGTCTACGAGTTATGCATGGCCACCATCGAGCTCCTGCCAATTTGGTCCATCTACCGAGTGTCATCTCAAAAATAATCCCACAAGGGTGAGTCAAGCAGACTCAATGTGTACAACCAATACAAGTCTCAATTAAATTCGGGCATATCAAATCATACATAATAAACACATATAAACCATGATGCAAACCCGAACCCAAGCCTAGATAACCATCCGCTACACATCACTCGTACCAACCATCACACCGTGGGGACTACTAGGTCGACCCTCCATCCGCTACACACCATCGAAGGCAGTCGCTGCAGTCGACGTGCTCATCACCCTTATAAAATTCGTGGCATAGCCACCAGATAATTATTTTGTGACATAAGTCACCACATTCAGATTTCGTGACATAAGTCACCACATTCAAATTACATGACATAAGTCACCACATTCAGATATTGGGGTATAAAACCACCAATTCACTTCCCCTTTACATATCACCCATATGCCCCATGTCAAACAAATCATGCAATATCATGCCTTATTTCACATTCTTATCACTATTGACATATGTGCCATCATAGATCATATCATACTCATAGTAGGAGTGGGTAAACGTACACGAGTACTTTGTACCATTGCAAGATACTCTTAGCCACATCTTAACATATTCTTAGTAACATATTTATCAAAACATAGCCAAATTAATTAAGGCTTAGTGTGGGTACACACGATTTACTTAGCAAGTTCTTGAAAATCTAAAAACCCGATCTAGCGTCCTAGATCCCTAGTTCCTACATTCGCCAACCCTACACATGTTAGCAAAGAGCCATTCGCTAACTAGCCAAACTCAAGGAAAATCTTACCGGATGCCGATTTCACTACTAATCAAATCCGAAAACCTTGTGATAACTCTTCTTGCAATCGGCTGATGTTGAACCACTGAACTAGTTAGTTTTGGCTTTTTAAACGAAGTAAGAAATAGATCTAAAACACCAATATGACCTTGGCCGAATATACATGGTCACTCACCTTGCGATTTTAGATCTCGAAAGTAGTCTCTTGGCTTAGAAGATGTCGAAATCCTACAGGATATATGTTAGATCTAATTCTAACATTTAAATAAATGGCCTTCGACCTAATCTTATACCTTGCTTACCTTAGATCTGAAATTCCAAATGGTTTCCTTAGAAGTCGGCTACTATGGAAATCCCGAAATTCACCTTCCAACTTTTGGCAAACAAACTAAAATATTAATGGGATTAGTCCTTAGCTTTCGGCTAGAAGAAAAAGATTGAAGATCAACTCACGATGGATCTTACCCTTTATACTATAGTCGACTGCTCTTTGTTGAACCCACAGAGATTCGGCTATGTGGACTTAGATAGGAATCGACAAGTTTTGGCTTTTGATGAACACTAGGTGAAACACCCCAAACCCGGCCCACGAGCCTCTACCAGATCTGGTATGTTCCTTGTGTAAAAACGATTCAAATTCGGTGGTTCTATTGAAAAAAAATCTTTTAAGTGATTTCGAAAAAAACTCAATTTGGGTTGGGCTCAAGTTGGAAACCAATTTACTTTGGAAATATAAGTTTTATATAATTTCATTGTTAAGTTTCAAAACGTTAAGTTAAAAGATATGTCGAATTATAGGTTTTATCTTTAATTAAAAATCATATGAATCTTAAGCGTCAAAACATTTAGGTTTTATTTTCAAAAAAAATTTGATCTTTAGTTTGATAAATTTAAGTAACATATTGAAATAAATAAGATGCATGCATAAGCAGTTTTTCACTATGGCCTTATTATATCAAAACAATCCCAAAATAAATTTAAAGTACTTAAAATATAATAAATGTCCAAATAAATTAATTCCTTGCTGAGCATGGTCACCACTAAGCTCCTGCCGACCCGGTCCACTACTGTTCATCACCTGAAAAATGTTCCCTAGCAACGGGTGAGTCAAACAGACTCAATGTGTACACAAACACTAAGTCCAAATAGATTCGTGCATATCAAGTCATATACATTCATATCAAAATATACAATTAATGATGCATTCCCAAGCCCAAGCCTAGTTACCAACCGCTACACATCACCTGTACCAACCTCGCACACCATGGGGACTACTAAGTAACCCTCCATCCGCTACACACCATCGAAGGCGTTCATTGCAATGACGTGCTCATCGCCCTTATATATTTCATGGCATAGCCACCAGATAATATTTTGTGTCATGAGACACCACATTTAGATAATGTGATCGAAGTCACCACATTCTTATATCGTGACATGAGTCACCACATTCACTTCCCCTTTTACGATAACCCACATGCCCCCATATTTCATACACATTATGCAATATCATGCCTTAATTCACATTCTTATCATATTCACATTAATGGCATAACAAACCATATCATACTCATAGTAGGAGTAGGAGAACGTACCTTAGTACTTTGTACCATTGTATGGTACCTTAGCCATACTTTTCACATTCTTAATAACACATATATATATTAAACATTGCCATAAAACTTTTTAAGAAATAGTGTGGGATTCACACCTGGTTAACTTATCAAATTCGCTCCAAATCCCGGAGACTCGATCTAACGTCCTAGACCCTTAGATTTCAAGTTCCTACATTCGACCAACATGTAATATTTTAGCTAAAAGCCATTCAGCCCATTTAATCAAATCCTGAAACTTACCTTGTTGCCGATTGGGTTATCAAACAAATCCCAAAAACGTTGTGTTGGTTCTTCTTGCAATCGGCCTGTCCTAGATCACTTGTTTTGGTCAGTTTTCGGATTTTAAACCTTTAAGAAATAAGTCTAGGTTACCAACTAGGCCTTTGGCTGAATATCCAATATGACTTACCTTGATCACTTCAATCCCGAAAGACTCCTTTGATGATCCTTAGCACTAGCTACACACAAAACGCTTATTATGGCACAATGCACATTCGGCCATGCCTAAAATCAAGGCCTAATCACCAGATTTCGGCACACTTATGAAGAAGAGATCAAATCGATTACTAGCATAGGAAACACTTACCCTTACATGTTGCTTTGAAGAGACTAAAGTAAGTAGTCGACAAACCCTCCTTTAAAGATTCGCTTGGAGCACAACAATGGTGGTTCAAAGACTTTATGGTGAAGAGAAAAACCGCAACAATGGAGAGGGTTTTATGCTTGGAGATTTTTGGCAACAAAGAACAATGGTAGATGCAATATTCGGCTATCACTCTTAGTGTCAAAGGGTACACGGTTTCAAAGGTATAGAAAGGAATTTGAGGTTACAAGAAAATAAGAAAAAGATGAGAAGAATAGAGGAATTTCAGCAAAGAGTTGGATGCTTTACCTAAAAGATATTCGGCACTTAGCTCCCCTTTCCTATACATAACCGAATGCCTCAACCAAGAGTCCCTTGGCCGGCCATCACATGCTCCCTCATCCCTTATTTTTCTCCTCTTATCACCTCATCTAAAATAAAAGAAATAATCCATCATTTATCCCCTACTCTTCTAGCCAAATTTTAATAAAAATAAAACTCATCTTGTAAGTGTCCCTTTTGCCGTCCACTTCTCTAGCTCCTTGCACCAAAAAAAATAAAAATTCTTTTTGCTTCCCTTGTGGCTCGAACACAAGCCCTTCCCCTAGCTTTTGACGTCATTTGCCCAAGCCTTAAGTGGCGCCTTGTAGCCACTTTACCAAGCCAACCCTTGTGTCATAAATCCCTCATGAATTTCCCTTAAAGCCTCCTTAGCCAAGTTCCCCTTTTTGGCGCAAAAATAAAAGTCTCCAATGCTTCCCACGTTGCTCGAACCCTGGCCCAATTGCACCTGTATGTGGCGTCACGTGCTAGGCCCTTAAGTGGCACCTTGTAGCCATTTTTTCCAATCCCAATTGTGTGTCATGTTTCACCTTTAAATTTTCTTAAGGCCACCTTGATTAGCTTCCTATTTTAGACTTAAAATCTAAAAATTTTCTAAGGCATTTCCTATTATTCTAAAGTTCACAAACGTTCATAAATACACATTCATACATACAAAGGCATGCTTTCACACTCAATTAAGCAATTATGCATAAACCATAAATCGGGATATTACAGTTTTACCCCCTTAAAATAATTTCGTCCTCAAAATTACCTAACTGAAATAGGTGAGGGTATTGCTGTCGCATCGCTTCTTCTGGCTCCCACGAAGCTTCTTCCGATCCATGATTGCGCCATAACACCTTGACTAAAGGTACTGATTTTCGTCGTAACACTTTCACATCTCGTTCTAGAATCTGAATCGGTTCTTCCTCATAGGATAAATCTGGCCTTAGCTCCACCTCTTCAACCGGAACTACATGAGATGGATTCAATCGATAACGGCGTAGCATGGACACATGGAATACGTCGTGCATCTGCTTCAACTCGGGTGGCAATTCCAACTGATATGCCACTGGTCCAACTCACTTCAACACTCGATAGTGTCCTATAAACCTTGGGCTTAGCTTCCTTTTCGACCAAATCTCATTACCTTTTTCCAAGGCAAAACTTTAAGAAACACTCCGTCTCCCACATCAAATTCTATTTCCTTCCTTTTGAGATCTGCATACGACTTCTGTCTATCAGATGCTACCTTTAACCGTGCCCGAATCACACTAACCTTCTCTTCAGATTCTGCCACAATCCCTGGACCCAAAACTCGATGTTCTCCCAATTCCGTCTAACACGTAGGAGTGCGACATTTTCGACCATACAGTGCTTTGTACGGTGCCATCCGAATACTTGCCTGATAGCTATTATTGTAGGCAAACTCCGCTAAAGGAAAATATTCCTCCCAACTTCCTCTGAAATCCATCACACAGCCCCTCAACATATGCTCTAAGACTTGGATCACCCGTTCAGACTGCCCGTCCGACTGTGGATGAAAAGCCGTAGTAAAATCCAACTTAGTGCCTAAAGCCTGATGTAACGCTTTCCAGAATCGAGAAGTAAACCTTGGGTCCCTATCTGAGATAATCGACACCGGCACTCATGCAACCTTACGACTTCCGCCACATACAACTTTGCCAACTTCTGTAAAGAATAATCAACTCTCACCGGAATAAAGTGCGTGGACTTGGTCAAACGGTCCACTATTACTCATACCGAGTCCTTCTTAGTAGGCGTAAGGGGAAGACCACTAACGAAGTCCATGGTAATTCTCTCCCACTTCCACTGTGGAATCTTGATTGGCTGAAGCAACCCTAACGGAACTTGGTGTTCAGCCTTAACTTGCTGACACGTCAAACACTTGCCGACAAATTCTGTAACTTTCTTTTTCGCACTGTGCCACCAAAATCTGTTCTCTTAAGTCTCAGACAACTTAGTGCCTCCAGGATGCATAGCATAAGGGCTACTATGCGATTCCTGAAGAATCCTTCGCCTAAGTTCCTTATCCTTAGGCATACAGACCTTGCTCTTGAAACACAACACTCTTTCGTCATTAATGCCATAATCTTCCAACTCTCCATTCTGTACTTGCTGTAGCTTAGCACTTAGGTCCTTATCAGCCAAATGTCCCTCTTTCACCTCATTCAACCACGTCGGCTTGACTTGCAACTCTGCCAACAGGCTTCCATCATCATACAAACTCAAATGTGCGAACATTGCCCTCAGATTCGACACAACTTTTTGGCTTAGGGCATCCGCCACTACATTTGCTTTGCCCGGGTGATACTCTATAGAACAGTCGTAATCCTTCAGTAATTCCACCCACCTTTGCTGCCTCAGATTCAACTCCTTCTAGGTCAATAGATACTTGAGACTCTTGTGGTCTGTGTAGATCGTCGACTTTTCGCCATAAAGATAGTGCCTCCATACCTTAAGAGCGAAGACCACTGCTGCTAATTCCAAGTCATGCATCGGGTAGTTCACCTCATGTGGCCTCAACTGTCGGGACGCATATGCGACTACCTTCCCGTCTTGCATCAATACGCAATCGAAACACTCATGGGAAGTGTCACAATACAATCAGTAAAATCCTTTCCCCGCCAAGACCGGAGCTTCCGTCAATACCTCTTAAGTTTTTCAAAACTCTCCTATTGCTTATCCGTCCATACAAAGGGTACTTCCTTCCTCAACAACTTTGTCAAAGGCGCTGCTATTGACGAGAACCCTTCTACAAACCTTCTGTAATAGCCTACCAATCCCAAGAAACTACGAATCTCTGCCACCGACTTAGGTGGTTTCCAATCCAACACTGCTTCAATCTTTCTAGGATCCACCCTTATTCCTTCAGTAGACACCATGTGCCCTAAGAATGCAACCTCCTTAAGCCAAAATTCACACTTGCTGAATTTGGCATAGAGCTTCTTCTCCCTTAACACATGCAGTACAATCCGGAGATGCTCATCATGCTCCTCCTCAGTCTTGAAGTATACGAGGATGTCGTTGATGAACACAACGACGAACCGATCCAAGTAAGGTTAAAAAACCTGGTTCATCATATCCATGAACGCGGCTGGAGCATTTTTCAAACCAAACGGCATTACCACAAACTCATAGTGGTTGTATCTTGTCCTAAAGGCTGCCTTATGGATATCTGCCTCTTTCACCTTCAACTGATGATATCCTGACCTTAAGTCGATCTTTGAGAACACTGCCACCCCCTTAAGCTGATCGAACAAGTCATCAATCCTTGGCAAAGGATACTTGTTCTTGAAGGTCAGCTTATTCAACTGACAATAGTCTATGCACATACACATAGTTCCGTCCTTCTTCCTCACAAACACGATCGGTGCTCCCCATAGAGACACACTGGGTCGGATGAACCCACGATCTAGCAATTCTTGGATTTGGGCCTTGAGCTCAACCAACTCCTTTGGTGCCATTCTATATGGGGTAATGGACACAAGAGCTGTACCCAGCAACAAGTCAATTTCGAACTCAACCTCCCTGTCTAGGGGTATTCTAGGTAATTCCTCTGAAAAAACATCCGCAAAATCCTTTACAGCTCTTACTCCACTAACTCCCCCTTCTTTTCTATCCAACACACTAATAAAGGTCAAAAATGCCTTGCACCCTTTACGAACCATCTTTTCAGCCTTTAGCGCTGAAACTACATTAGACAGGTAGTTTCTTCTTTATCCTATCACAATGACCACCTCATCCTCCGGGGTCCTAAACTCCATTCGCTTAGCTGCACAGTCTAACACATCCCGATGGTCCACTAGCCAGTCCATTCCAAGTATGAGATCGAATTCTCCAAAGGGAAGTTCCATCAGGTCGGTAGAAAATACTACGCCTTGAATTTCTAAAGGTACATTTTGAAAGACCTTATTCACCACTACAGTTTGACCTAGTGGGCTTACTACGGTCATCTCCCTATCAGAAAGTTTAGAGGCTATGTCTAGAGTTTCAATCACTCTATATGCAACATAAGAATGGGTCGAGCCCACATCAATCAAAGCATAATAAGGCTTTCCAAATACAAGGAACGTACCGGTTATGACGTCCGGCGCGTCTCCCTCTTCCCTACGGCGAACCGCATAAACCAAAATTGGCTGCCTTGCCTCAGTATTAGCAACACCTCGTCCTGGTGTTCCACGCCCTCTGCCAGTACCATTTCCTCTGTTATTCGAACCACGGCCCCGCTGAGGCTGCTCTCCACCTATACCAGTCTGATTAACATTCTGAGCTATTGGTCGATTCCCATCTGGTCTCATCAGGCAGTCCTTAATCATATGGTCTTTTGACCCACATTTGAAGCATCCACCTATCTTCTTCCAGCATTCACCTAAGTGTTTCTTCCCACACTGCTCACAAGTACGATATTGCCCTCCAGTACCAGTTTGCTGACCTCGCAGCCCATCAACTCTAGGCCTTTTCTGAGCATTCCCAGATGATCCAGACGACCCAAAACCTCTCTTATTTCTATTCCGATCAGAGTTTTGCCTTACAGAGTCCTTAATCCCCTCGGCTACCTTAGCCTTTTCTACTAATGCGACAAACTCCCGCTTTTGGTGTGGGGCTATCAACAACCTCAGGTCATCCCTTAGTCCGTCCTCAAACCGGACACATCGCTCATGCTCTGTTGCCACCACTCATCGAGTATACCGGCTCAGCCTCATAAATTTAGCTTCGTACTCTGCTACAGACTTATTCCCTTGAACCAGCCCCAGAAATGCCTTTATCTGCTCACCAGTATATCTGGTTCCCACATACTTCTTCTGATACACTATCTTAACATACTCCCAGGTTAGATCCTCAGCGGTGGTACCATCTCGAACTGTTAACCACCATTGATACGCTTCATCGCGTGGCGAGGCCACTATTCCTTCAACTTCTCCTCGGGTCGACCGAGCTCATCCATAATGCACTCGGTGCGCCTCCAACCAATATTCACCAGACTGGGTGCCACACGGATACTCCACGGAACACTTTAGCTCCGTTGGCTCGAGTCGCTCATGCATTTTGAGCTCCCATATTCCTCCAAAGCACCACCACCATTTCAAGAACTCGCAGCCTGACCTGCGATCTGACATCCTCTCCCGTCGATCTTCTTTGCTCAACACCGACATCCGTGGTGGTGGTGGTGGCGGTGGTACCTCATTCTCGGATCCTTGACTCGATCTAACGGGTTTCGACACGATCATTCCGCCTCGATCGCGTCCTCAGACATCATGACCACGCCCCCAGAGCTACTATGCGGTTTAATCTGGTTTAAGAAATTTTATGAATTAGCCTTTACTTCACTGATTATTCGCGAAGAAGTTTTATGAAAAGAGTTCAGTAGCAGTTCTTTCGATCAATCAAAGTTTCAAGTTTTCTATCCTAATTCATAGAAAAGCACATCCATTCCCTAGTATATTCACTCTCTTCAGACATTTCTGTCCGTTCCTATCCCAAGGGTATTTTCGTAATTTATCCTACAGGGGTATTTTTGTAGTTTGTCAAAATAAGGTTCCTTGGTGATTTTTTCAATGAGGGTATTTTGGTAATTTTACATTCCCGAGGGTATTTTGGGAAATTTGAAATTCGAGGGTATTTTGGTAATTAACCCGGGTAAATTTGTAAATCTTAATAAATCAAGGGTATTTTGGAATTTACAAAACTTGGGGGTTGTTTTTGAGAATTTGTTTTCCAAATCAGTGTTGTTGCAGAAATTTTTTTTGAAGATCGGGGGTCATTTTGGTAATTTTGTAACTCGGGGGTATTTCTGTAATTTGCAGGTTAGGGGTAATTTCATAATTTTTCCAAAATCAAGGTATTTTGATATTTTGTAAATTTAGGGTTTTTGAACTAAGTAATGAAATTTTGATAAGAACTGTGGGTAATATGAGTATTTTATGAACCAAGGGCATTTTGGTAATCTTACCACTAGGGGCATTTTAGTAATTTTGCAAATAGGAAATATTTTGGAAAAATTTTCACAATAATCTTTTGCTGCACTTAAAAGGGTAATATAGAGATTTTAAAGCTAGGGTTTCCAAAAAAAATACGGCTAGTCCCTTTCGGGTTTTAGTTAGGGGTTCAACCCGTGAATAAGTCCTCTTGATTAGGGTGAACCGAAGCTACGCACCAGGTAGGATTCGAGTGGAGAGGAGGTGAGTCATGAGGACTGCTTAAATACCAAGCTCCCACCGAAACCAATCCTAGACATGCGCACCATGGTTGCCACACCCTAACTCGGTGACTTAACCACAGGTTTGTTTAGTTAGGCATTTAAGTTTTATGTATTTTTGTTGGGGTAACCTAGTCCTAGGGTTCGAGTACTTATCATGCTAATCTACATTCCCTTCCATTTCTACCCTTCTACAAGTCATAATATAAATCATACAAGAAATCGGAGTACTTACCTAGTGGACTTCGGGTCGGAGACTTAGTGTGCCATGCCAGAAAAACCTGCTCAATTCACAAAAATTCCTTTTGGGCTTAACTTTGAAAACGTTTTGGGCCTTAAACCCAAGTATGAGAGTTTAAAATGGGCTCTGATACCAAGCTGAAACACTCCAAACCTGGCCCACGAGCCTCGACCAGATCTGGTATGTTCCTTGTGTAAAAACAGTTCAAATTCGGTGGTTCTGTTGAAAAAAATCTTTTAAGTGATTTCGGAAAAAACTCAATTTGGGTTGGGCTCAAGTTGGAAACCAATTTACTTTGGAAATATAAGTTTTATATAATTTCATTGTTAAGTTTCAAAACGTTAAGTTAAAAGATATGTCGAATTATAGGTTTTATCTTTAATTAAAAATCATATGAATCTTAAGCGTCAAAACATTTAGGGTTTTATTTTCAAAAAAAAAACATTTGATCTTTAGTTTGATAAATTTCGTAACATATTGAAATAAATAAGATGCATGCATAAACAGTTTTTCACTATGGCCTTATTACATCAAAACAATCCCAAAATAAATTTAAAGTACTTAAAAAATAATAAATGTTCAAATAAATTAATTCCTTGCCGAGCATGGTCACCACTAAGCTCCTACCGACCCGGTCCATTACTGATCATCACCTGAAAAATGTTCCCACAACGGGGTGAGTCAAACAGACTCAATGTGTACACAAACACTATGTCCAAATAGATTCAGGCATATCAAGTCATATACATTCATATCAAAATATACAATTAATGATGCATTCCCAAGCCCAAGCCTAGTTACCAACCGCTACACATCACCCGCACCAACCTCGCACACCGTGGGACTACTAAGTCAACCCTCCATCCGCTACACACCATTGAAGGCGTCATTGTAGTCGATGTGCTCATCGCCCTTATATATTTCGTGGCATAGCCACCAGATAATATTTTGTGTCATGAGACACCACATTCGAGATAATGTGACCAAGTCACCACATTCTTATATCGTGACATGAGTCACCACATTCACTTCCCTTTTACGATAACCCACATGCCCCATATTTCATACACATTATGCAATATCATGCCTTAATTCACATTCTTATCATATTCACATTAATGGCATAACAAACCATATCATACTCATAGCAGGAGTAGGAGAACGTACCTTAGTACTTTGTACCATTGTATGGTACCTTAGCCATACTTTTCACATTCTTAATAACACATATATATATATATTAAACATTTCCATAAAACTTATCAAGAAATAGTGTGGGATACACACCTGGTTAACTTAGCAAATTCACTCCAAATCCCGGAGACTCGATCTAACGTCCTAGACCCTTAGATTTCAAGTTCCTACACTCGGCCAACATGCAATATTTTAGCTAAAAGCCATTCGGCCCATTTAATCAAATCTCGAAACTTACCTTGTTACCGATTGGGTTATCAAACAAATCCTGAAAATGTTGTGTTGGTTCTTCTTGCAATCGTCCTGATACTAGATCACTTGCTTTGGTCAGTTTTCAGCTTTTAAACCTTTAAGAAATAAGTCTAGGTTACCAACTAGGCCTTTGGCTGAATATCCAATATGATTTACCTTGATCACTCCAATCCCAAAAGACTCTTTTGATGATCCTTAACGCTAGCTACACACAAAATGCTTATTATGGCACTATGCACATTCGACCATGCCTAAAATCAAGGCCTAATCACCAGATTTCGGCACACTTATGAAGAAGAGATCAAATCGATTACTAGCATAGGAAACACTTACCCTTACACGTTGCTTTGAAGAGACTAAAGTAAGTAGTCGACAGCACCCTCCTTTAATAATTCGGCTTGGAGCACAACAATGGTGGTTCGCCACTTTATGGTGAAGAGAAAAACCGCAACAATGAAGAGGGTTTTATGCTTGGAGATTTTCGGCAACAAAGAACAATGGTAGATGCAATATTCGGCTATCACTCTTAGTGTCAAAGGGTACACAGTTTCAAAGGTATAGAAAGGAATTTGAGGTTACAAGAAAATAAGAAAAAGAGGAGAAGAGTAGAGGAATTTCAGCAAAGAGTTGGATGCTTTACCTAAAAGATATTCGGCACTTAGCTCCCCTTTCCTATACATAACCGAATGCCTCAACCAAGATTCCCTTGGCCGGCCATCACATGCTCCCTCATCCCTCATTTTTCTCCTCTTATCACCTCATCTAAAATAAAAGAAATAATCCATCATTTATCCCCTACTCTTCTAGCCGAATTTTAATAAAAATAAAACTCATCTTGTAAGTGTCCCTTTTGCCGTCCACTTCTCTAACTCCTTGTAGCCAAAAAAAAAAATTTTTTTTTTGCTTCCCTTGTGGCTCGAACACAAGCCCTTCCCCTAGCTTATGGTGTCATTTGCCCAAGCCTTAAGTGGCGCCTTGCAGCCACTTTACCAAGCCAACCCTTGTGTCATAAATCCCTCATGAATTTCCCTTAAAGCCTCTTTAGCCCAGTTCCCTTTTTGGCGCAAAAATAAAAGTCTCCAATGCTTCCCACGTTGCTCGAACCCTGGCCCAATTGCACCTGTATGTGGCGTCACATGCTAGGCCCTTAAGTGGTGCCTTGTAGCCATTTTTTTCCAATCCCAATTGTGTGTCATGTTTCACCTTTAAATTTTCTTAAGGCCACCTTGCTTAGCTTCCTATTTTAGACTTAAAATCTAAAAATTTTCTAAGGCATTTCCTATTATTCTAAAGTTCACAAAAGTTCATAAATACACATTCATACATACAAAGGCATGCTTTCACACTCAATTAAGCAATTATGCATAAGCCATAATTCGGGATATTACACTAGGATGATTCGGCTATCAAAGAGTATTTTGGCTTTAAGGATCACAAGAAAAGAAAGAAGAAGTGTGAGGCTTAAGAAGATTTGGCAATCATAGGACTTTGAGAGGGATATTTGGTTTTAACAATGGAACAAAAGTTGAGAGAAGAGAGAAGAGTGAAGAGAGGCGCTAAATTTCAGCAAGAGAGACTAAGGAAGAAAGAAAAAGATGGACACTCCTACAAAGGCAATTTCGGCACCACTACTAGAGAAAGAAAAATAAACCGAAAAGAACCTCTAAACCTCCCTTTCGCAATTCATTATGATGAAATTGGTCACCAAGGAATCCTTGGTCGGCCAACACTCATCCTCCTCTCAAATTCCACCTTTTTTCTTATCACCTCATTTAAGATTAATAAAAAATTAATCCATCATTTATCCCTTATCTTGGCCGAATTTTAAAAGGAAATTTAACTTAATCTACACACCTCCACTCAATTGCCCCATTGCCATCCAACACCTCTCCTCCTTATAGCAAAATAAAAACTTTTATTTGCTTCCCTTGTGACTCGAACCTAGGCCTTGCACCCATGCTTGTGGCGTCACTTACTAAGGCCCTAAGTGGCGCCTCCAAGCCACTTAAACAAGCCCAATTTAGTGTCTTATTTCCCCTACTAATTTTCTTAAGGCCTTTTAGGTTTAGCTTCCTCTTTTAAATTAAAAAATTGAATAATTTCTAAGGCATTTACTACACTTTAAAGTTTCCAAAATTCATGCCACACAATTCAGAACACATAAACATGCTTTCACACATACTTAAGCAAAAATGCATAGGCCATAAATCCCGGATATTACATTTCTACCTCCTTAAAATAATTTCAACCTCGAAATTACCTGGCTAGAATAGGTGGGGGTACTGCTATCGCATTGCTTCTTCTGGCTCCCAAGAAGCTTCCTCTGATCCATGGTTACGCAACAACACCTTGACCAAAGGGACCGACTTCCTCCGAAGCACCTTCACATCTCGTTCTAGAATCTGAATTGGCTCTTCCTCATAAGACAGATCTGGTCTCAGCTCACCTCTACAACTGGAACTACATGAGATGGATCCGATCAGTATCGGTGTAGCATGGAAACATGAAATATGTCGTGCATCTGCTTCAGTTCCGGAGGTAACTCCAACTGGTATGCCACCAGTCCAATTCGGTTCAATACCCGATAATGTCCTATGAACCTTGGACTTAGCTTCCCTTTGCGACCAAATCTCATCACCTTCTTCCAAGGCAAAACTTTGAGAAACACTTGATCTCCCACAGCAAATTCGATCTCCTTCCGTTTGAGATCTGCATATAACTTTTTCCTATCAGACGCCTCCTTCAACCGTGCTCGAATTATCTTAACCTTCTCCTCGGATTCTGCCACAATTTTTGGACCCAAAATTTGATGTCCCCTAATTTCGTCCAACACATAGGAGTGCAACACTTTCGTCCATACAGTGCTTTGTACGGTGCCATTTTAATACTGGCCTAATAGTTGTTGTTGTAAGCAAATTCTGCTAAAGGCAAATATTCTTCCCAACTTCCTCAGAAGTCTATCACACAGCCTCTTAGCATATCCTCCAACACTTGTATTACTCGCTCAGATTGACCGTCTGACTGTGGATGAAAAGCCGTACTGAAGTCCAATCTAGTGCCTAAAGCCTTATGTAGAGCTTTCCAAAACTGAGACGTAAACCTTGGATCCCTATCCAAGACAATCGACACCGGCACTCCGTGCAACCTTACAATCTCCGCTACATACAATCTTGCTAGCTTTTGTAGAGAATAGTCAACCCGCACTGGAATAAAATGCACTCCGATTCATCATGTCCATAAACGCAGCTGGGGCATTTGTCGATCTGAACGGCATTACTAAGAACTCATAATACACGTACCTTGTGCAAGAAAGCCGTCTTATGGATATCAACCTCCTTCACCTTAAGCTGATAATATCCAGGCCTTAGATCTATCTTTGAGAATACTGTGGCCCCCTTAAGTTGATCGAACAAGTCGTCTATCCTTGGCAACGGATACTTGTTCTTGATGGTCAGCTTATTCAACTGATGATAATCTATGCACATGCGCATAGTTCTGTCCTTCTTCTTCACAAACAAGACCGGTGCTCCCCATGGAGACACACTGGGTCGAATAAACCCATGGTCTAGTAATTCTTGGATCTGAGCCTTGAGCTCAACCAACTCCTTTGGTGCCATTCATGCGGGCAATTGACACGGGAGTCATGCCCGTTAGCAAGTCAATTTCGAACTCCACTTCCCTATCCGGGGGTATTCTAGGTAACTCTTCCGAAAAAACATCCACAAACTCCCTTACGGTTCTAACTCCACTAACTCCCCCTTCTTTCACATCCAACGCACTAATAAAGGCCAAAAATGCCTTGCACCCTTTCCGTACCATCTTATCAGCCTTTAAAGCAGAAACTACATTAGACAAGTAGTTCCTTCTTTCTCCTATCATAACTATCACCTCATCCTCTAGGGTCCTTAACTCTATTTGTTGGCTGCACAATCCAATATAGCCTGATGCTCCACTAACCAGTCCATACCAAGTATAAGATCAAATTCCCCGAAGGGTAATTCTATTAAGTCGACAAGAAATACCGCTCCTTGAAGCTCCAAAGGTACACTCCGAAATATCTTGTTCACTACTATGGTTTGACCTAGTGGGCTTACTACAGTCATCTCCCTACTAGATAGTTCAAAGGCTATTCCTAGAGTTTCAACTACTCTACATGCAACATAAGAATGGGTCGAGCCCACATCAATCAAAGCAATATAAGGCTTGCCAAATATAAGGAACGTACCGGTTATGACATCCGGTGCGTCTCCGTCCTCCCTCCGATGAACTGCATACACTAAACCCGACTGCCTGGCCTTCATATTACCAATGCCTCGGCTCGGTGTTCCCCGTCTTCTACCAGTACTGTTTCCTCTACCATTTGAACCACGGCCTACCGAGGTCAGCATCCACCTCTTCCACTGATTAGGACCTTGACTTCTTCGGTCGTCCCCTTGGTTCTCACAGGACAATCTTTAATCATGTGGTCCTTGGACCCACACTTGAAGCATCCTCTCGTCTTCTTCCAACACTCTCCTAAATGCTTCTTCCCACATTGGACACAAGTACGATACTGCCCTCCAGTAGCAGCCTGCTGACCTCGCGGCCCATCAACTCTAGGCCTCTTTTACTCATTCTTATAAGACTCTAAAGATCCAAAGCCTCTCTTCTGCCTATTCTGATCGATGTTCTGCCTCACAGAATCCTTGATACTCTCGCCACCTTAGCCATCTCCACCAACACAGTAAACTCCCGTTCTTGCTGTAGAGCTATCAACAGTCTCAAATCATCCCTCAACCCGTCCTCAAACCAGACACACCGCTCATGCTCAGTTGACACTATGCCTCGAGCATAACGGCTCAGCCTTAGGAATTCAGCTTCATACTCCGCCACGGACTTGTTCCCTTGAACCAAATTTCTTAAATGCCTTCCTCTGTGCATCGATGTAATGAGTACCAACATACTTCTTCTGGTATGCCGCCTTAGCATAATCCCAAGTGAGTTCCTCAGCTGTGACACCATCCCTAACCGTGAGCCACCATTGACATGACTCATCGCGGAGAAGCGACACCAACCCTTTTAGTTTTTCCTCGGTAGTTAAATCGAGCTCATCCATAATCCGCTCAGTCGCCTCCAACTAATACTCAGCGGTACTGGGTGCCACACCAGATACACCACGGAACACCTCAGCTCCGTTGGCTCGGAGTCGCTCAGGTATCGACTTCCGAGCTCCCATGCCTCCACCTGCTCTAGCCACCCTTTCCAAGACCCGCAAAGATCGCTCGTGACATGCGTCATCCCGTCGTTCGAACCTCGATATTCCATATCGGTACCGGTGGTGGTGGTGGCATTTCATTTTCAGATCCTTGACCCGATCTAACGGGTTTCGACATAGTCATTCAGCCTCTACCACGGCCTCGTACGTTACGGCCACGTCCCCTTGAATTCATACTTCCAATTTGCGTTTATCTGATTAAAGAATTTTATAGATTAGTTTTGTTCCACTGATTTATCACGTACAATCTTATGTTCAATAGTTTTTAAGGGGTAGTTCTTTCGAATTCATCCACATACAGTCTCAGATCATTCATTCAATCACATACATGAACTTGCGTTCATTACAGAGAAATGTTGTAGTTGTCGTTGTTTGTTGTTTTCCACTACCCAGGGGTATTTCCGTAATTTTATCCTATAGGGGTATTTTGGTAATTTTTTTCCAAATTAAGGTATTTGAAAATGTTGCAAAATAGAGATTGTTGATATTTTAAAAAATTAAAATACTTGATGGAAAAATTTTAAAATTTGAAATGGTAATTTTATACACTGGGGTATTTTGTAATTTTACAAGCCGTATTCATTTCGTAATTTTTTCGTGAAATATGGTTCTTGGTGACTTTTCAAAACAAGGGTATTTTTAAAGGTTTCTAATTTGAGGGTACTTTGGTAATTTTCCTTACTGAGGGTATTTTGGTCATTTATTCAGGTTAGGGGTAATTTGGTCATTTTGCAAATCAGGGGTAATTTCGTAAATTTTCCAAATCAGAGTATCTTAATATTTTGTAAAAATAGGGTTTTTGGATATTTGTAAGGTAAGAGAATCTTGATAAAAACTGTGGGTAGTATGGAAATTTTATGAACCAAGGGTATTTTAGTAATTTTTTTCAACTAGGGGTATTTAGGTCATTTTAGTAAATCGAGAATATTTTGGAATTTTTTTTCAAAATAGTTTTCCTACACATCAAAGGGGTCATTTGGTGATTTTAAGACTAGGGTTTTTATAAAAATATGGCTAGTCCCTTTCGGGTTTTAGTTATTGGGTTTAGCCTGTGGCTGAGTCCTCTTGGTTAGGGTGAACCATCACTACGCACCAGGTAGGATTCGAGTGGGTAGGAGGTGAGTCACTAGGACTGCTTAAATACCAAGCTCCCACTGAAACCAATCCTAGACATGCGCACGATGGTTGCCACACCCTAACTCGGTGACTTAGATACAGGTTTGTTTAGGTTGACTTTAAGTTTTATGTAACTTGATGTTGAAGTAGACTAATCCTAGGGTTTAATTCCTAGTCCGCTAATCTACGTCCCTATATCTTCCCACATACAAATCACAGAAGAATTAGGAGTACCTACCTGGTGGACTTCGCCGGAGACTCAGGTGCTATGCTCGAAAACCCGCTCAATTTCTTATAAAACCCAATTCTAAAAGAAAGAAACATTTTGGGCCGAAAGAGCCCTCAAGGCCGAGTTTTGAACCGAGCTTTGATACCAAAATGAAACACCCCAAACCCGGCCCACAAGCCCTGACCGGATCTGGCATGCTTCTAGAGAAAAACCATTCGAATCTTATTTGGGCTTCGCCAAAAACTTGTGTGTTTTTCAAAGCAGTTGATTTGGGTTGGGTTCAAAATTAAAACCCGTGTTGATTAGGTGTCAAAACAATTAATATTTATGTTTAAGAAAAATTAACTTTAACTTCAAATCAATAAGTGTCGTATCATACTAAGTAGTTTAAATGTATGCATAGACAATTTAATACTTATGGCCTTATTACATCAAATAAAACCCGAAATAATTCAAAACTTAAATAAATAAAAAAATAAACTAATAAAAATAAATAGTCTCTGAGTTATGCATGGCCACCACTGAGCTCCTGCCGACTCGGTCCATCTACTGAGTGTCACCTGAAAAATAATCCCACAAGGGGTGAGTCAAACAGACTCAATGTGTACAACCAATACAAGTCTCAATTAAATTCAGGCATATCAAATCATACATAATAAACACATATAAACCATGATGCAAACCCGAACCCAAGCCTAGATAACCATCCGCTACACATCACCCGTACCAACCATCACACCGTGGGGACTACTAAGTCGACCCTCCATCCGCTACACACCATCGAAGGCAGTCACTGTAGTCGATGTGCTCATCGCCCTTATAAAATTCGTGGCATAGCCACCAGATAATTATTTTGTGACATAAGTCACCACATTCAGATTTCGTGACATAAGTCACTACATTCAAATTACGTGACATAAGTCACCACATTCAGATATTGGGGTATAAAACCACCAATTCACTTCCCCTTTACATATCACCCATATGCCCCATGTCAAACAAATCATGCAATATCATGCCTCATTTCACATTCTTATCACTATTGACATATATGCCATCATCATATCATACTCATAGTAGAAGTGGGTAAACGTACCTAAGTACTTTGTACCATTGCAAGAAACTCTTAGCCACATCTTAACATATTCTTAATAACATATTTATCAAAACATAGCCGTAAATTAATTAAGGCTTAGTGTAGGGTACACACCTAATTTACTTAGCAAGTTTATTGAAAATCTCGAAAACCCAATCTAGCGTCCTAGATCCCTAGTTCCTACATTCGGCCAACCCTACACATGTTAGCAAAGAGCCATTCGGCTAACTAGCCAAATCTCGAAGGAAAATCTTACCTGGATGCCGATTTCACTACTAATCAAATCCCGAAAACCTTGTGATAACTCTTCTTGCAATCGGCTAGATGCTGAACCACTGAACTAGTTAGTTTCATCTTTTTAAACGAAGTAAGAAATAGATCTAAAACACCAATATGACCTTGGCCGAATATACATAGTCACTCACCTTGCGATTTTAGATCCTGAAAGTAGTCACTTGGCTAAGAAGATGTCGAAATCCTACAGGATATATGTTAGATCCAATTCTAACATTTAAATAAATGGCCTTTGGCCTAATCTTATACCTTGCTTACCTTAGATCTGAAATCCCGAATGGTTTCCTTAGAAGTCGGCCACTATGGAAATCCCGAAATTCACCTTCCAACTTTCGGCAAACAAACTAAAATATTAATGGGATTAGTCCTTAGCTTTTGGCTAGAAGAAAAAGATTGAAGATCAAATCATGATGGATCTTACCCTTAATACTGTAGTCGACTACTCCTTGTTGAACCCACAAAGATTCGGCTATGTGGACTTAGATAGGAATCGACAAGTTTCGGCTTTTGATGAACACTAGGATGATTTGGCTATCAAAGAGTATTTCGGCTTTAAGGATCACAAGAAAAGAAAGAAGAAGTGTGAGGCTTAAGAAGAATCGGCAATCATAGGACTTTGAGAGAGATATTTGATTTTAACAATGGAAGAAAAGTTGAGAGAAGAGTGAAGAGAGGGGCTAAATTTTGGCAAGAGAGACTAAGGAAGAAAGAAAAAGATGGACACTCCTACAAAGGCAATTTCAGCACCACTACTAGAGAAAGAAAGATAAACCGAAAAGAACCTCTAAACCTCCCTTTAGCAATTTGGTCACCAAGGAATCCCTTGGCCGGCCAACACTCATCCTCCTCTCAAATTCCACCTTTTTTCTTATCACCTCATTTAAGATTAATAAAAAAATTAATCCATCATTTATCCCTTATCTTGGCCGAATTTTAAAAGGAAATTTAACTTAATCTACACACCTCCACTCAGTGCCCCATTGCCGTCCAACACCTCTCCTCCTTGTAGAAAAATAAAAACTTTTATTTGCTTCCCTTGTGACTCGAACCTAGGCCTTGCACCCATGCTTGTGGCGTCACTTACTAAGGCCCTAAGTGGTGCCTCCAAGCCACTTAAACAAGCCCAATTTAGTGTCTTATTTCCCCTACTAATTTTCTTAAGGCCTTTTAGGTTTAGCTTCCTCTTTTAAATTAAAAAAAAATCGAATAATTTCTAAGGCATTTACTACACTTTAAAGTTTCCAAAATTCATGCCACACAATTCAGAACACATAAACATGCTTTCACACATACTTAAGCAAAAATGCATAGGCCATAAATCCCGGATATTACATCCCAAAAGCCCAAAATCTAATAGACTTATTAATTAAATATAAAAAACTCATTTTATTATTTTAAGTATTTTAGAAACCAAGTTTGAACATAAGAGCTTACTTAGGCTTAATAATTAAATAAACAATTGATCTCAAAACCCAAAATAAATCTGAAGTCAAAACGGAGTACAAGGCCTTATTACATCCACCGAAAATTAAGTAAATAAAAACATGTACTTTGAAACAAATAAATGATAATTCAAGCCTATTATAGTGTGGCTATCCCTGAGTCCTCTCCCACGTCGAGTCGTCTATTCGAGATTACCTGAAACATTAAATTAAAGGGGTGTGAGTTTCGAAACTCAGTGTGCACAACCCTTGGCAATCAAATCACTAACAAATATCCACATTGGGCCTAAGCCCTATCAAAGTCGGTGGTCTTGGGCCTTATCCCACAATGACCTCATATCATATCATATCGTATCATTCATAAACAAATAATACAAAACCCACCCCAAAAATCCATCCGCTACACACCATTTCCCTTCCAACCTTATGACTCTTGTGGGGAATTCTAGCTCGACCCACCCCTCCGCTACACACCAAGGGTAGCCCGATTGCGGTACTACCGAACGTTGTAGCAAAGCTGTTAATCATATATATTGGGCTTAAAGCCTCCTTTGGATCCATACCATACGGCCATGCAATCCTGGATCAATACCATACGGCCATGCGATCCTCAAATATTGACACAGAGTCATCAATATATATGTTAGGCACATAGATATGATTGGCACAAAGCCATAATAACAGCACAAAGCCTTCGGTATTGGCACAAAGCCCATAATTATGGCACAAAGCCCATATTAATGGCACTCAGCCCTCGGTAACATTATCGGTGCAGCATGGCTGCTCGGTGGCTAAAAGCTTGCGGTGGATCCATACCATACGACCATGCGATCTTGGATCCATACCATACGGCCCTACGATCCTCAAATCTTCCTCCGTACCATAATTCCCACCCATATGCATCCTAAGCAGAATATCATATGAATGCATCAAACACAAAAGTAACATCCACAAACTCATATTTGTCACATAGGGGTATTTTCATCATTTCACTACCCAAGGGTATTTTTGTAATTCTACCCTACAGGGGTATTTTGGTAATTTTGCAAATCTGGGGTATTTCAGTAATTTCACAAACTAGGGTACTTTGGTAATTTCACAAATCGGGGGTATTTTGATAATTTTACAAATCGGGGGTACTTTGGTAATTTTGCAAATTAAGGGTATTTTGGTAATTTCGTAAATCGAGGGTATTTTAGTAATTTCACAAGTCAGGGGTATTTTGGTATTTTTTGCAAATTGGGGGTATTTTGGTAATTTCACAAATCGGGATATTTTGGTAATTTTGCAAAACAGTGGTATTTTGGTACTTTACCAATATAAGGGTATTTGGTCCCTCTCGGATTTTAGTTATGAACTTTGGCCCATCAACAAGTCCTCGCGGCTAAAGTGAACAAACACTACGCACCAGGTAGGATTCCAGAAAAGAAGAGGTGGGCCACTAGGGCCGCTTAAATACCAAGCTCTCTCTAGATCCAATCCTAGCCATGCGTATGCTCGTTGCCACACCCTAACCCAGCGACTTGTTCACAGACATGTTTAATTAGAAAAATTAAGTCTTATGGAATTTAAGAGTTGTTCAAACTAGACCTAAGGTCCACAAACCCTAACATACATGTCTACGTCCCCATAAGCCCATCAAACCCAAATCACTCCCTTAAGGCCCATCAGGCCCAAATCTCATCATATGGCCTATTAGGCCCAAAACAAATCCAATCCTTGTATCATGCATGACTAATTCAATTCGTATAACCAACCAAACCATTTCATCAAACTTAGCCTCAAGGCCCACCGGGCCCATTTAGCCACTTTCAGCTTTTCGGCATTGCCGACATCATGTGTGTAGTGATTGTACACACCTGGTAACCACGCGCACTGCAAACCCCTTAGTCACGAACCTACAATCGACATCACCTAACGATTAATCACAACTTAATATACACTTATCGGAAACCAAAACCTCACCGTAACCTTACCGTGCACATCACGTTATAGTAGCCCTTCCTTCACTACTATTGGCAATTATCCTCTAGATCTGCACCCAAATGCCCACCAAGGTATATTAACTCTCCTCATAGAATGCTCTATATATAGCTAGCTTCTCACCTTCCTTCTTTGTATCTTACCGATGTGGGATCCCTCCGTTAGCAGAGTTGAAATCCAACTCAAACTCTTCTCGTCTAATCTGCAAAATAAATACTCCCTTGCTTGTCATGAAATTCAAACCCAAGCTCTCCCATCAGCCAATTCACGCCACTTGTCACTAAGCCACCAGCTCCTCTTGTGTCTAAAATCATGCGCAACTAAATATAACCCTATGGCAAAATTCTAGAGTCCATTTAAAAAGAAATCTAAAATGCAAGAGCCAAGACTTGAACCTTGGACCTCCTTCCTTCCTTTTTGGCATCACCCCCTTGCCTCTTATGTGGCATCACTTTGCCACTACACCACACATTCCACTTGTGTCATTTTTCTCCACATTTTATTCTTAAAGCCTACTACTAACTCTCGGGGTTTTATTCCCTAAAACCAAAATTTTCCTAAAGCCAAAGTTTGACCCCAGGACTTCATAGAAACCCTCTAACCTTCCAAAATCACTCACTTAATAGGTCCAACTAGCACTAAAGCCGTTCTCTTGTTCTCAAAAATTTTTAAACGCACCTACGCCTAAGGCCCATTGGGCCCAATTCTTCTAGGCCCAATTTCGAGATGTTACAAATCTACCCTCCTTAAAGAAATTTCGTCCTCGAAATTTTCAACTAACTACTAAACGCACCGCTCAAGTCACACCACTATGCTTTTGCTGCGCACTCTGATTTAAGAATTTTATGAAATTAGTACTTAGTTCCACTTGTTTAAAACACATGTCTTATGTAAGTATTAACACTTTTTCTTAAAGTTATTTCGCGATTGAGAATCCACTATAGTCTTAAGTTTCCTATGGGCTTTAGTCTTTAAAAGCCTATTTTTAAGTAGCCCATTATCTATACAGTTCAATAATTCAAACAATAACAGAAAACTTACTTGGCTCAACATCGAGGGCTCAATGAACCACACTTCAAGAATCCTGCCAAAACATTTTTTTAAAAAAACCCAAAATCTAAGGCCCATTCACAGCCCGAGCTTTGCAACCTAGGCTTTGATACCACTAAATGTAACGCCCCAAACCCGGCCTAGAAGTTAGGCCCGAATCCAGAATGTCACATTAAAGACACAATTCAAAACGGTTTTGCTAATTAAGAAATGAAGGCCCAAAAGCATAAAATCTAATAGACTTATTAATTAAAGATAAAAAACCCATTTTATTATTTTAAGTATTTCGGAAACCAAGTTTGAACATAAGAGCTTACTTAGGCTTAATAATTAAATAAACAATTGATCTCAAAACCCAAAATAAATTGGAAGTCAAAACGGAGTACAAGGCCTTATTACAACCACCGAAAATTAAGTAAATAAAAACATGTACTTTGAAACAAATAAATGATAATTCAAGCCTCTTATAGTGTGGCTATCTCCGAGTCCTCTCTCACGTCGAGTCATCTATTCGAGATTACCTGAAACATTAAATTAAAGGGGTGTGAGTTTCAAAACTCAGTGTGCACAACCCTTGGCAATCAAATCACTTACAAATATCCACATTGGGCCTAAGCCCTATCAAAATCGGTGGTCTTGGGCCTTATTCCACAATGACCTCATATCAAATCATATCGTATCATTCATAAACAAACAATGCAAAACCCACCCCAAAAATCCATCCGTTACACACCATTTCCCTTCCAACCTTATGACTCCTGTGGGGAATTCTAGCTCGACCCACCCCTCCGCTACACACCAAGGGTAGCCCGATTATGAGATTATCAACATTGCAGCAAAGCTGCTAATCATATATATTGGGCTTAAAGCCTCCTTTGGATCCATACCATACGGTCATGCGATCCTGGATCCATATCATACGGCCATGCGATCCTCAAATATTGACACAGAGTCATCAATATATATGTTAAGCACATAGCCATGGTAAATATGATTGGCACAAAGCCATAATAACAGCACAAAGCCTTCGGTATTGGCACAAAGCCCATAATTATGGCACAAAGCCCATATTAATAGCACACAGCCCTCGGTAACATTATCGGTGCAGCATGGCTGCTCGGTGGCTAAAAGCCTGCGGTGGATTCATACCATACGACCATGCGATCTTGGATCCATACCATACGACCCTGCGATCCTCAAATCTCCTTCCGTACCATAATTCCCACCCATATGCATCCTAAGCAGAATATCATATGAATGCATCAAACACAAAAGTAACATCCACAAACTCATATTCGTCACATAGGGGTATTTTCGTCATTTCACTACCTAGGGGTACTTTTGTAATTCTACCCTACAGGGGTATTTTGGTAATTTCGCAAACCAGAGGTATTTCAATAATTTCACAAACTGGGGTACTTTGGTAATTTCGTAAATTGAGGGTATTTTGATAATTTCGCAAATTAGGGGTACTTTGGTAATTTTGCAAATCGGGGGTATTTTGATAATTTTGTAAATCGAGGGTATTTTGGTAATTTCACAAGTCAGGGGTATTTCAGTAATTTTTCAAATCGGGTGTATTTTGGTAATTTCACAAATCGAGGATATTTTGGTAATTTTGCAAAATAGTGGTATTTTGGTACTTTACCAATATAAGGGTATTTTAGTAATTTAACAAATATAAGGGTATTTGGTCCCTCTCGGATTTTAGTTATGAACTTTGGCCCATCAACAAGTCCTTGCGGCTAAAGTGAACAGATACTACGCACCAGGTAGGATTCCAGAAAAGAGGAGGTGGGCCACTAGGGCCGCTTAAATACCAAGCTCTCCCTAGATCCAATCCTGGACATGCGTATGCCCGTTGCCACACCCTAACCCAGCGACTTGTTCACAGACATGTTTAATTAGAAAAATTAAGTCTTATGGAATTTAAGAGTTGTTCAAACTAGACCTAAAGTCCATAAACCCTAACATACATGTCTACATCCCCATAAGCCCATCAAGCCCAAATCACTCCCTTACGGCTCATGAGGCCCAAATCTCATCATATGGCCTATTAGGCCCAAAAAAAATCCAATTCATGTATCATGCATGACTAATTCAATTCGTATAACCAACCAAACCATTTCATCAAACTTAGCCTCAAGGCCCACCTGGCCCATTTAGCCACTTTCGGCTTTTCGGCATTACCGACATCGTGTGTGTAGTGTTTGTACACACCTGGTAACCACGCGCGCTGCAAACCCCTTAGTCACGAACCTACAATCGACATCACTTAACGATTAATCATAACTTAATATACACTTATCGGAAATCGAAACCTCACAATAACCTTACCGTGCACCTCACGTTATATTAGCCCTTCCTTCGCTACTATTGGCGATTATCCTCTCCTCATAGAATGCTCTATATATAGCTAGCTTCTCACCTTCCTTCTTTGTATCTTACCGATGTGGGATCCCTCCGTTAGCATAGTTTAAATCCAACTCAAACTTTTCTCGTCCAATCCGCAAAATAAATACTCCCTTGCTTGTCATGAGATTCGAACCCAAGCTCTCCCATCAGCCAATTCGCGCCACTTGCCACTAAGCCACCAACTCCTCTTGTGTCTAAAATCATGCGCAACTAAATATAACCCTATGGCAAAATTCTAGAGTCCATTTAAAAAGAAATCCAAAAATGCAAGAGCCAAGACTTGAACCTTGGACCTCCTTCCTTCCTTTGTGGCGTCACCCCCTTGCCTCTTATGTGGCATCACTTTGCCACTACACCACACATTCCACTTGTGTCATTTTTCTCCACATTTTATTCTTAAAGCCTACTACTAACTCTCAGGGTTTTATTCACCTAAAACCAAAATTTTCCTAATGCCAAAGTTTGACCCCGAGACTTCATGGAAACCCTCTAACCTTCCAAAATCACTCACCTAATAGGTCCAACTAGCACTAAAGCCGTTCTCTTGTTCTCAAAAATTTTTAAACGCACCTACGCCTAAGGCCCATTGGGCCCAATTCTTTTAGGCCCAATTTTGGGATGTTATAAATTCCACTATTGTGAATGATACTACATACTGAAGAAGTCGTATACCCAACATACCAACTTTTAGTTCCTTATCTATTTGAACTTAGGCTTTTACTTATATCAAAGTATACGAGTCATGCATACATAGCCCATCATTCACTCAGAATTAAGGTATGCCACACTATGAAAGTCACAAGTGAATAAATTCATAAAAAATTTAAGATCTATTCTTCTTGGATCCAGTCTGATGTACAGTCAGTCTAGTCAGTCACATCTATGTCTCTATCTTCGAAGTCATCTGCTCCAATGCCCAAGACAAAGCATCTCTCCAATTGGACTTGATAGAATACATATTAGTCTTTCAATCGGTTGCTCATTTCTGATTAGACTAAGGACATGTTTAAGTTCTTCTGTTAATATAAGTTGTCTTTTTGTATTACGATTCGACCACTTAATACTGCTTAATATTAGTTAAATATTAGACAATCAGTGAGCTAATATTTGTTTCTATTTTTCTTTACATGTAAAAACCACATAAGGACAGTATACAAAAGGTATTGATGTAATTCATGAATAATTTTACTAATCAATTTGTTTGAAAAAATTAGCAGTGTACAAACAAATTTACTACAATTAGAACATTAGATCCAACAACCAATCGATATTACATATGGTGTATTTGGAATTGTTAAAGTTGGAATAACTTTGGTATGAAAATATGTTAATATGTTTGGATATATTGAACTTGTATTATAAAAACAGGTGGTAACGTCGCGACGACAGGCTTTCAACGTCGTGATTTGGAATCGACAGAGAGTGGCATCGCGACCTTAGACTTTTGATGTCACGACGACACTAACTGTTTTTATAAGGTTGCAGTGTGATATCCATGGTGTCGCAACTTCAACCCGATAGTTTTGAAATTTTACATCTTAGTCCTTATTTGACCTCGGGTTATCTAAAGAGTTTTTCGTAAGCTTGTATAAAGCTCAAATATAATTGTAAATCATGTTATGATTTCATAACATAATCAATAACATGTATGAGTTGTTAAATTTGAATTGTAATTGATAGTAGTTACTCCGACAATGAATGTGACGTCTTGTAGCTTAGACTCGGAGATTGGGTTGGGCATGAGGTATTACACAATTACTCTCCTCTTCTTTTTATTATTATTTCTTTCAATTCTAAACCTCACAAAATTTTTCTCCTCCATTATCAAAATGAGAGTTGCTCGTAATTTCATGCATATTTTATTATTCGTTACAACATTGTTTATAACTTATATATTTCTGTATCGCATAAGGGGTTTTTGTATCCTTTAGTGATTGGTTATTCCATATAAGTTTGTAGTTTCTAAAAGCTATCAAAAGACCATGATCTCTACATATTTGAGAATTCCTTTAGGTATTTTTAGTATACGTTATATATTTTATTTTTAATACAAGTTTGTGAAAACTATAACAAAATACCATCATCTCTCTCGATTACCAAATGCCTTATACCAAATAGTACAATTCCTTGTGTATAACTAGATATCTGACCAGATAACAAATGATTTCTAGTGATACCAATATTACTAACCAAATTTCATATTTCTTAATCAATTCAAGAATTCTTATTCCCTCATGTGCTTGAATATGCTAAAAACAAAAAACACTAACCTAAGTTTTAACTTATTTTATTTTTCGGTAATTACTCTCCTTTTCTTTTTTTTTTATTAATTTTTTATTTTAAACCCAGAAAAATTTCCTCCTCCATTATCAAAATGAGAGTTGCTTGCAATTTCATGCATATTTTGTTATTCGTTACATTATCTATAACTTAGATATTTCTGTATCGCGCAAGTGGTTTTTGTATCCTTTAGTGATTTAGATATTCCATATAAGTTTTTGGTTTCTGGAAGCTATAACAAAAGACCATGATCTCTACAAATTTGAGAATTCCTTTAGGTATTTTTGGTTTACCCTATAGATTAGGGGTGAGCAAAATTCGATTCGACTCGAAAAAATTAAAAAAAAATTCGAATTTTAAGTTAAACGAATTGAATTATTCGAGTTAATCGAGTTATTCGAGTCAACTCAATTTTTTTTCGAATTTTGAGTTCGAATCGAGTTTAGTTTTCGAATTCGAATAACTTGAATAATTCGAATAATTTGAATATCAAACTATAATATTTTACATTTTTACCCCAAATTCCCAAACATTTTTACTTTTCCTTTAAAACTTTTACTCATTCCAACTTTCCCCCTAAAACTTTACTCCCTCTCATCCCAACCCCTCAATCTAACCAAAATCCATTTCCCACCAGAATTTTACTCTCCCATTTATTTTTTCTAAAAATTTTACTCCCAAAACCCCTCAAAACTTTTTATTTTCCCCCAAAATTTTTACTCCCTCCCACTTTTCCCTTAAAACTTTTACTCCCTTCCCATCTACCCCAAACCCATCCCCCTCCATTTTTTTTTTTAATATTTTTCCTTCAAAATTTTACTCCCCCTATTTACTTTCCCTCAAACTTTTATTCTCCAAAACTTTTTATTTTCCCCTAAACTTTTCTTCTCACCCTTTACTCTCAAATAAAAATCAAAATTATCCAAAAAATTACTAAACATAAATAGTAATAATTTTATTTATATCTACTATTTATATTATTAAAGTAAATTTCACATTTTATATTATTTAAATTATTGAATTGTTTAGTCATATTGAATATTTATATTAAAATTGAATTATTAATTATGCCATAAAATATTCGTGTTAAAATTTTATATTGGTATCAATTTTACATTTTATCTTTAAAATAGTTTTTATTAAAAATTACATTTTATATTTAATATATTTTTAATTCCAAAATACATAGTGACAAGAATCAAGATTCTTGAAACAACTAAACAAGTAAAAAAGCTAACCCGTATATAAAATATTAATAAATAAATTATTTAGTGATGAAAGTTAATAAAAATTTGGTTAAGGTGGACAAATTTTATTACGATGGATGACAATGGTTACAAAGACCCAAATTTATTTTTTAAAATTTAACTCGAACAAATATATTCGATTCGATTTGATTCGATTCGAATTCCATCTCACTCGACTCGATTCGAAAAAATTTCAAATCAAATTAGGATAATAAAATATGATTTGTCAACTCGATTAATTGGAAATTTTTTCATTCGATTCGATTTGATTCGATCGAACGCTCACCCCTACTATAGATTTTGTTTTTCAATTTAAGTTTGTGAAAGCTAAAACAAAATACCATCATCTCTCTCAATTACCAAATGCCCTTTACCAAATAGTAAAATTCCTCTTCTACAAGTAATACAAAAATCAAAACGTTATACTAATATAACATCATTTGTCTTATGTCACATCAATAAGTAATACAAAAATAAAAATAAAAATAAAAAAATATAAAAATTCATAAAAATTCAAAAAGAAACATAAAGTATCGTGGAATTGTCATGTAAGTTATTGTGTTTAAATATTAAACTTTTAGTCAATATTTTCATTAGAAAAAATCATTTAGACTATTTTTCAAAAGATCGATTAAATTTAATTCTTTTTAAAGATTGGGAACTAAATTTAACTATAAAAGAAATAAATACAAAATTGATCTTTTATTCATTAAATTTGACATTAAGTCTTAAATAAAATAAATTTTAATTCAAGTCAATAAGATTCAATTTTTAAAAATAATAAAAAATTTAAAAGCAATTCAAATCCTTAAATATCTCTATCTTGAAAGTGGTTTTTTATTTACGTCTCAAAAATCCATTTTATTATTTAATCTTTTATTTATATATTTACAATTAAACTATTATTTATGAAACAATCTAAGCCGACTTAAACCAAATTGAATCACTAAATACATAATTGCATTTTCGATATACTTAGAACCAAAAATTCAAATCCAACCTATTTCTGTATTTCAAAATGAAATTAACTTTAATTTAAAAAATAATATAACGATTGGTCCAAAACTGTAGTCATGAGTAAAAACAAAACATAAATCCTACAAAAGCAAACACAAAGGACCACCAAACAGATTAATTCATTTGACAAAAAACAATTCCAGATATTATATCTTTAATCATAAAATTTAGACAGTAGCTTGGGCTGCAAGCCTCTTCCTGGCTTCCTCAATGATGGACAACTTGATACCCTTGCCCTTTGGAAGTGACACCCATGGCTTCGTTCCTTTACCAATCGTGAAGACATTGCCTAGACGAGTTGCAAACTCGTGTCCAGCAGCATCTTGGACGTGGATTGTCTCGAAGCTACCCTTATGCTTCTCACGGTTCTTAATCACTCCAACACGCCCTCTGTTTCTTCCTCCAGTGACCATGACAACATTCCCAACATCAAACTTAATGAAATCTACAATTTTGTTGCTCTCTAGGTCAAGCTTGATGGTATCGTTAGCCTTGATCAGAGGATCTGGGTAGCGAATGGTGCGTCCATCGTACGTATTAAGGTAGGGGACACCCTTTTGACCAAATTGGATAGACCGAACTTTGCAGAGCTTAAACTGAAAAGTACGAGTCCAATGGAACAAATCCAATCAGATAATACAACCAAGCCAAAAGGATCAGATAAGAAGTGAAACTCAACCAATATTAGACAACCATAGCCGAAAAAATAACAAATTGTGGTCCCATTGATACAAACCTTGGTCTCATCACCGGTGATGGCATGAAGGCGAAAACGACCTTTTGTGTCATAAAGGAGGCGGAAGTCCTCATTCGTCTTTGGAATTGATACAACATCTTGTTAAGATTCAAAGAGACACGGGTAAAGGGAAAAGGTACAAATAGGAGTCAAAATCGTGAAGGAGGAATCATCAACGTGACTTAGAAAACAAGCCAAAGAACAATGCCTAAATAAACCAGCCTAACTAACATAATTAAAAATAGTGAACCCGAAAATAGTGTTCCATCAGGAGAATTTGCACAAACTGATTTTAGCGTAGGGTCTCAACATGTGGAAATCAAAGAAACTGAATTTATACCTTGTATGAGTTTGTTAATTGAGAAAACAAAAACTTCAATAGATCCAAAAAGGCAAAGTCTACATACCCATGAAACCAGCAGGGTATGTTTTATCCGTCCTAACCTTCCCATCTACCATAACATGCCTTTGCATAAGAATGGCAATCACTTCTCTATATGTTAGAGCGTACTTTAATCTGTTTCGCAGAATGAGAATGAGCGGCAAGCATTCTCTGGACTTGTGTGGTCCAGATGACGGCTTGGGTGCCTGCATGAACAAAGATTCAAAACAAAATTAAAAGACAGCAGTACTGAATTGGTGAAAGGCCAAAAGGTTCATGATGAAAACATACAAATGCACCACCAAGCTTGTCAAGCATCCAATGCCTTGGAGCATTGAGCCTCTTCAAATGTTTCTTTAACCCTCTAGCCTGTAAAGACAAGGAAAAAGAAAAAGTTCAGTGGAAACCGCAATGCTATAGATTTCAAAGCAGAATAGTTACAAAAAAAAAAAAAAAAAACTTGGCCCAAATCAAACACAACAGAGAGTCCAGAAAATAAAACAAAAAAACCATGAAATAACTTGAAATAAAGCATATATAATGAAACTTTGCACATCATTTAGAAACTACTATAGAACACAATCAAAAGCAGCTATTCGATCTGAGACCCATTTCAGAAACTAAACTTCCAATTTCTGCATCAGACACAAAGGCATATCTAAAAGTATAAAATTGTTACTGCATCCACCAGCTAATATCAATATTATGAAACAAGAAGAAACAAAATTTTCATTTTCTTAGACTATAGAAATGCTAAAAAAAAAAATTGTTAAAAGCATACAGTGATTCAACTGACTGATATTAAAGAAACTGACCATTTCGGTTGGTCTGGAAGCAGCTGTTTCCACTGAGAGCCTTCAGCGTTCTTTAGGAAGATGCCACCGGGAGGAAATCAAAACCCTAATTTTGTTTTACCTATTTATTGCGGTAATTTAGGGTTTTGTTAGACATGAATTGAGCGGGCCGGATTGCGACCCAACTCCTTTTTATCCCTTTTCTTTTTCATTTTAGATTAGATTAAAAAATATTAATGCTTAAACTATAACATTTTTTACATTTAGGTACTAAATTTGTTTATGATAAGTGGTAACTAAATTAATATTTAGTTGTTTAAATTGCCTCAACCTTTACTTTCATTATATTTTTTTTTTCATTCTTCACCATTGTTACTTAATTTCTCTCAAGAAAAACTCTAGGAGTAAATTTTTTTAGGAATTTAAGAAAGTGTAAGAAAATTTACGGCTTTAAGGCCTTCATCTATTAGATCATGGCTTTAAATGAAGAATCCTTTGAAATCAAGTGAGAATTAGGGCTCAGCAAAAAAAATTGATCAAATTGGAAATCGACCCTATTTGAAGTATTTCGTTGATTTATGGAATGTAAGTTTAAAAATTATAGTTACCTAAAATCGAATTGAATTATGTTTTTGTTTAATACATAACAATTTTAATTTTTATGATATAAAATAAATATTTTATATTTAAAATAGTAAAATAATTTAAAAGTTCTTCAACAAATTATTGTTTTTAGAAATACTTATGTGAAAGACATTGAAATTTTGTCAAATAATATTCAAAAGCCATAAAATAAAGCTCATTTTATCAAAGCATGTAACAGTCCAATTTAGGCCCTAGTCGGAATAGTAGTTTCGGGACCACAAATCTAAGTCAAAAAATATTTTAATATTATTTTTCCATGCCTATGATATGTGATTAAGTATGTGTGCAAGTTTCGTGATTTAATTTGATCGTATGTATGCTCAATTCGCAAAAAGGACTTAATCGTATAAATTGTAAAAGTAGCTTTCTATATGTTAAAGTGCTTATTTGCTTTGAGTAATTAATTATGGAGTCCTTATGTGGCAAATTGGCCACTAACTTATAGCATTGCCGGTTTTGGACAAAAATTATAAAGTTTACTAATTGATTTTATAAGGTTAAAATAGTAATTAATATATATCATAATGTAATTAAAATAAAACAAAATTTGAAAGCCATGCATTATGTCCATCCTTCCACCGAAAATACAAAAGAAAAATAAGGTTTGAGTTCTTCAAACATTCGGCCATTGATGTCCTTGATTTAAGGTTAGTTTTTTATTCGTTTTTGATAATTTCTACGTTTTTGCAATCGTTGCTTTGTATACTTCAAAAACCATGCTTTAATTTTGTGATTTGATGAAGATTTTGAAAAGTGCCATAGATGAATTTATGTGTTTTGTGATGTTTGAAGATGAAATATGAAATATATGTGTTAGATTAAAATATTTTATCTTTGGAGTTTTTGTGATTTTGAGTATTTTGGACTTAATTGAGAAAATAATATTTTGAAGGACTAAATTGTGAAATAAATGAAATGTAAGGACTTGTATGAGCTACTTGAGCATTCGGCTAAGCATGGGTGTATTGAAATTATGTGTATTTTGTGATTTTATGGAATAGGGACTAAAATGTCAAAATGTGAAAAAGTGAGGGCTAATTTATAAATTACCCTAAATATGTGTATTTAGATTGAATTGAATGAATTGATGAACGAATGGGTTAAATTTGAATATGTATAGATCAAGAACCAAAGAAACTGATTTAGATCGAGGGAAGTCGAAAGTTATTGAATAGCCGTTTGTTTCCGTTCTACCCGTACGAGGTAAGTTGATATACAAATAAATGTACTTGATTTGAATTGTTTATGTATATATGAGATATAAATTGTATAGTAAATGTTTGAAATGGAATTTATATGAAATCCGAGGATATGTCGACAAGTTATCAAGGTCTGAGAAGTCCCGTACAAACTTAGGAATAGATAGGGTTACATATGTCATGACATAGGTTTCTGATATGTAAGATCATGTAAGACTATGTCTGGGACGTTGGCGTTGATTTGAGATTTTGTGTAAGACCACATCTAGGACGTTGGCATCGATATGAGAATTACGTGTAAGACCATGTCTACAACATTGACATCGTATTTGATTCGTGTAAGACCCTGTCTGGGACAGTGGCATTGATATCTGAGTACATGTGAGACCTCGTCTGGGACATCGACATTGTACGACTATTCTGAGCACTCTGAGTATCCTATTAGATTCCGAAAGGTTCAACGGGCAAGTCTGCGAAATGAATGTTTATGTGAGAAGTAATAACGATTCAGGTACGTTTGAATTATACACTAAATAAGTGTATGAAAGGTAAGTATGTATATGAACTTACCTAGATGAGATATGTGAATTGATTTGAGGAGATAATATATGATTCATGCTTGAATGAGCTATAAGTAAAGTAATATTATGAGCTATGATATGTGGAAAGTAATGGCTAGTTAATGATCCAATGATGATATTATGAAATTGCAAATGAGAAATATTAATATCATTGTGCCTATGTGGCTATGTGTTTATATGCTAAATTTATTTGTATATGGCTTACTAAGCTTTTGGAAAGCTTACTCTGTGTGTATGTTTACTCTGCTTTATAGGTCGTCAGAGCTACTAAAGGCTCTGAAAACTGTCGAGGATCATCATCACACTACTCAACCTTGTTTTGGTACCTTTTAAAAGTGTAAATATTAAGTATGTCATGTATAGGCTAGTTACATTAAGTTTTGATTTGATAAACCATAATGTATACATATTTTGACCCCATGCTTAGCTTATTTTTGGATGAATTTTCATTAGATTTGATGAATTCGATGCTCCTAATCCTTTAATTTCATATTTTACACCTAGGAGATCTTAGGGAGTCGAAAAGAATGAGAAATGGGCCAAAAAGGGACAAAATAGGCCTACCTCAGAAATCAACATGGCCTGGACTTTCGCCCACTGTCAGGCCACACGACTGTGTGTGACGAGCAGAATTGAACACGGCCTGGGCCATCGCACATGTGCGTGTAACACGGGCGTGTCCCTGCCTAACCCAAGTCTAATTCTATTTGGAAAAAGACCATTTATGGGCCAAGAAAGGTGCTCCAAAGCCTATATAAACACCTTAGGGAAGGACCTAAGGGGACACTCAAAGTAGAAAGCAGAAAATACTAGAAGACAGCCATTTGGTAATAGCTTGGAAGAAGGATCTCCATCAAGATTGAAGATCTCCTATTAATTTCTCTTGAAGTTTTTTTGGGTTTTCTTATGTTTTGTAGTTTTCCTTATTTTAAGATGTTTCTCTCTATCAGTATGAACTAATTCCCTTAGATACTTGAGGGGATGAAACCTGAGATGGATCTTATTACTATTTGATTTTTAAGATAAACACTTGTTTTTATTCTTAGTTGTGAGTTCATATTCTTGTTTTAATAATTCAGGTTATTGATTAAAGTAGAATGTGCTTATTCAGAGGAGCAAAAGTCCTTGTTTAAGAGTAGATCAACACAATTAAGTGGAGTTGAATGCAATCCTAGATATAGGACGGCGTAAATCTGCCAAATTAGAGTCAAATCTAATAAGGGAGTCTATAGATCGAGTTAATGCGACAATAGAGGCTTTAATTAGAAAGATATTTCAATTAATCAATCTAGAGTAAGTTGTTTTTAGTCTCAAAAGAGATATTAACATAATTTATGGATTTCTACGGATTAAGTCAAGTGAATAAATCGTATGAATCAAAAGTAGTAAGTAAAGCCTAGGTGGATTTTTCCTTGGGTATTGCCTCTTTCATAAAGTTGTCTAAAAGTATTTTCCCAATTCATTCTCTGTCGTCCTTTTAATTAATTTTAGTTTAAAAGAAATCACTCCAATTCTTAGGCTAGATAATAGGAAGATAGTAATTACTAGTACTTTTAGTCCTTGAGGATACGATATTCCGGACTCACCAAGGCTATACTACTATTCGATAATGCGCCAGCTTTTGTCCAAATATTAGTTAGTTTCGAGCCCATCAAGTTTTTGGCACCGTTTCCGGGGACTAAAATATTAGGAATACTAAATTGTTATTACTTTAGCCATTTTTACAATTTATTTTTATTTTATTTTTACTTTTCTAATTTTTCTTTTATTTGTTTCTGGCAGGTATTTCTAGTTTATGACTAGAAGGAACCTGTCAGGACCCTTGCTTTTTGACAATGAGATAGAAAGTACTGCTCGTAGAAATAGTAGGGAGATAAGGTGAAGTTTACAATACATAGAGGAAGAGCAAGAGTAAGAGGACGATACTAATACTACCGAGGAGATGACTGATAATAATCTGCTCCCTCTAGTGGTTGCCGAATATCTTACTCCTCGTACTATGTACGACTATGCTAAGCCTAATTTAACTGGGGCTGAATCGAGTATTGTTAGACCTGCTATTGCTGCAAATAATTTTGAACTGAAACCTAACACTATTCAAATGATTCAACAGTTTGTTCACTTTGATGGTTTGTAAGACGAAGACCCAAATACTTATTTAGCAAATTTTCTAGAATTCTGTGATACTTTCAAAATAAATGGCATTTTTGATGATGTCATTCGGCTTCAATTGTTTCCTTTTTCGTTAAGAAACAAAGCTAAACAGTGGTTGAACTCGTTACCACGAGGTTCTATCACTTCTTGGGAACAGATGACCGAAAAATTCTTATTGAAATATTTTTCGCCGGCTAAAACGGCTAAGTTGAGGAATGATATCTCTTCTTTTGTGCCGATGGATTTAGAAATATTTACGATGCATGGGAGAGATACAAGGATCTACTGAGAAGATGCCCTCACCATGGGTTACCATTATGGCTACAAGTTCAAACCTTTTATAATGGTGTGAACCCCTCAACTAGGCAATTGATTGATGCAGCTGTCGGTGGAAACCTAAATAACAAAACCTCGAAAGTGGCTTATGAGTTTATAGAGGAGATGTCACTGAATAACTATCAGTGGCAAAGTCAAGAGAACAAAGCCAACAAAAACCGCCAGTGTTTTTAACCTCGACGCAGTCACCATGCTATCAAACCAGGTAGAGCTTTTAAATAAAAAGATTGATGGTTTGTATGGTTCTTCGCAGGTACATCCAGTGATGTAGTGCGATACAAATGGAGGAGGGATGAACAATACAGAATATCCATCCTACAACCCTAGCATAGAAAGCGAACATATGAACTATATGGGTAATAATTCTAGACCTTAAAATAATCCCTATAGTAACACTTACAATCCAGGTTGGAGGAACCACCCAAACTTCTCATGGGGTGGTCAAGGAAATCAGAGACATTAACCCCTTCCAGGCTTTCAGCCACCGTACCAACAGGAAGATAAGCCGAGCCTTAAAGAGATGCTTACTAAATTCATCTCGGTGTCAGAAACGCGCTTCCAGAACACCGAAATTGCACTCAAAAATCAATAAGCATCGATTCAAGGTCTCGAGAACCAAAAAGGACAGCTTGCTAAGCTAATATCTGAACAACCACAAGGCAGCCTGCCAAGAAACACTAAAACTAACCCAAAGGAGCAACTTCATGCCATTACTGCTCATGAATGTGAAGGGTTAGATGAACCAAAACCAATGTAAGAAAACGTGGTAGATAAAGGTAAGGCCGAGGTACACCATAATAGACCAAAACTAGTAAGTACAAAGTACAAACCTCATGTGCCATATCCCAATGCGACGAAGAAAGACCGCACAGATGAACAATTTGGTAAATTTTTAAACTTTTAAAAAAATTACATATTAACTTACCGTTTATTAAAGCTCTTTTGCAGATGCCCAATTCAGAAAAATTTTTAAAAGAGCTTTTGGTGAACAAATGGAAGTTAGATGATGCGTCGCATGTGGAGATAAATACAGTTTGCTCAGTAATTTTACAGAATAAACTACCTCGCAAATTAAAAGATCTAGAGAGTTTTACAATTCCTTACTTAATTGGTGGTTTACCTGTTAATGATACTTTAGCAGATTTAGGGGCAAGTATCAATGTTATGCCTTATAAAATGTTTAAACTGCTAAGACTTGGGAAACCGAAACAAACTAAGATGAGCATTCAATTGGCTGATAAAATCTTTAGATTTCCTAGGGGTATAATTGAAGATGTGCTAGTAAAAAATGATAAATTTATATTCCTAGTAGACTTTGTTGTTTTAGACATGGATGAGGATAGTGACGTTCCTTTAATTTTAGGATAACCCTTTTTAGCAACTACTAGGACCATTATTGATGGTCGTACAGGGAAATTTATATTTCCTGTAGGTGATGACATGATTAAACTCCAAGCACGTGTCAGAATATCTAGTGATCAAAATGATACAAGTCCTGTTAATGTAAGTGAACTTAATGTTCAATCTTCTTTGCAGAAAATTCCTTGGAAAAAGTTGACAGAGCCATGGTCTAGCTCTCATATTGAGAATAGAACTGTTCATGAGAAACGAAGACTCCAAATCGAGGAACTAGATGAATGGCGAACACAGTTTAAGGAGAAATTGAAAGTACATGATGAACCAAAGCAGAGCCATGACGAGCCTAAAAATAAAATGAGTCAAATTAAGGTTGGAGACCGAGTTCTAATGGATAATGCAGACCCTCGTGTTGCCACTTCTGAACCTAATGGAACAACCCTTTTCACGGTACTTAATATTTTCCTATATGGTACAGTCGAGGTAACTCATTCTAAATTTGGCACCTTCAAGGTAAATGGTACTCGTCTAAAACCTTATTTTAACAAAATTGATAGCAGGAATGAGGAGTTTCAACTCCTCGAACTGCCATGATTATGTGAATAAAAGGTGAGTTGAGCTTAGACTCTAAATAAGCGCTTCTTGGGAGGCAACTCAAGCACTAACCTCATTAATGTCCATATTTTTGATTTTTAGCACCTAACTAAAAACTAACCAAATCAATAGACGAAGGTTTCCCTACCCAAACGGCCTTGCACACGGGCGTGGCCGTGGCCGTGTGGACACCACGAGTAGGTATATCGGCATGGCGAAGACCGTGTGGAAATAGGACAAAAACTTTCCCCAAAACACGGGCTATGATAAACCAACATGCCCGTGCCTATAGGCCGTGGTCGATACTGACTAATTAACACAGGCATATGAACCTCTACATGGGTGTGGAAGAAATGAACGAAGCATCACACGGCCGTGCGATTCAGCCGTGTGACCTAACACGCCTGAGGAACACGGGCGTGGGCCAAGACTCAGACACGCCTTAAACCAATATTTATGAAACCCACGGGCTAAACACAGGGCACACGGGCGTGGGCCGCAACCGTGTGTCCCAATCCCTATTTAAATCCTCGTCCACTATTCACCTTCTCCCCCAAATTTCCCCCACCTCACGAACCATCTGTTGATGAGGACCTTTGAGTCCATTTATTTTTCTTTCAATTTTTAAACCCTTTCTCTTTACCTTTCTTGTCTTTAGTTTTTATTAGTATATTTTGATTTCTTTCTATCTCTGGCTGTTTATTATCGAGTAACCATAACGAAGTCCAATAATAAAACTCCCTAAAACTTTACTGATGACTCCGCAGTTTCAAAAGGTTCAAGGTGCTACTAAGGAATGAACAAACTACTAGAGTATTCTCCCCCACCTTCACCTCTGCCTAGTTTATCATGCTTCTCATTAGACCTATTTCTACAATTTTTACTTTCTAAGGATTTCATCCATAATTTAAGAAGTTTCACCTCCTTCACCCTCTTATGATTTTCTACTTACATTGCTATATTCTATCTTTGTACATTGAGGACAATGTATATCTTAAGTGTAGGGAGGTTATTTAATTGATTATCAGAAAAATCCCTGAACTATATCTTGTTCATAAGTAATTTTCTTACATTACCATTAGAATGAAACTTCCATTGACTTATGATTTTCATTGATATGTTTTGGATTAAGTCATAGGTAATTGTGCATTGATCATTTATACTTTAAGACAATAGAGAATCAAACATGATAAGTCTATTTTCAGAATTAAAAATTTGTTAGGTTGTTTTCCTAAATTTAAATATTACTTTGAAGTTTGAAATTTGCAAGGTTGACATCAAAAACCATAATTTTTGTGAGATTTTGAGCCTTTTGGAGTATATACATTTCTTGCTCACTTTATTAGTTATGAGTGTGTCAATATTGATTTGTTATTCTAGAACTTGCTTCGATTATGCATGTCGAGACCACACCCTTGATTTGATATACTGAAATGATAAAGGCACCTAGGTTTAACCCACTTACCCCAAAAATCCTACCGTCATAATTAACCCATAGTGAACCCCTTTGATCCTAAAAACCCGTTTCTTGATTTACCCTTAATATTAACCCAAGACCCATTCTTTTTGATTCATTGAGAATTTTTCCTATTGTTTTAGCTCATTTTTGTTAAGATCTGATTTGAGCAGTTGCCTAACTATGTTCTTTATTTTAGTTGTTAAATTCTTTCTTATTATTATATATAAAGAAAAAGAAAAAAAAAGATGAAAATTTATTCATTATTAGTTCTATGTTATTTGAGCTTAAACGATTAATTTCACATTTTGAGAAGAAGCTCATGTTATTTGTAACAGCCCGGTTTAGACCCTAGTCGGAACAGTGGTTTCGAAACTACAAATTCGAGGTCAAAGAAATAATTTAAAATTATTTTTGATGTTTATAATGTGTGATTGAGCCTGTGTGAAAATTTCGTGTGAAAATTTTATCGATTGTGTGTCAAATTATGAGAAAGGACTTAATCACATAAAATATAAAAGTTGAGTGCTGATTGTTTAAGTGTTAGATTATCGTGGCTTAATAAGTGTGGAGTCCTTAAATTGAAATTTCACCATTTGATGAATGCATGGATGGTTAAGACATTAAAATACATGATTTTTATGTTATATTAAAAGGGGTATAATAGTAAAATATGAAATAAGCTAATATTACACAAAATAAAACATAAGATAGTGGTGTAATGTTCACCTTTTCACCGAAACTGAAGAAGAAAAGAAAGAGATAGGGCCTAAAACATTCGTTCATTGTTGTTCTTAATCAAGGTATGTGTTTTGATCGGTTTTTGATAATTTCTACGTTTTTGTGATCGTTGCTTTGTGCTCTTTAAAACCCATGCTTCAATTTTGTGAATTGGTGAAGATTTTGAGATGTGCCATTGATGAACATGTGAGCATTGTGTTGATAGTTGGTAAAATATGGAAGCTTAGCGTTGGGTTAACATAGTTTGTATTTGGATTTTTGGTGAAATTGAGTAAATTGGGCTAAATTGAGAAAAGTGTAAATTGAAGGACTAAAGTGTAAGATAAATGAAATGTGTGGGCTTGTATTAGCATGATAAAAATTTGGTTAAGCATATGTGATATGAAATTGTGTGTATTTGATAATTTTATGAAATAGGGACTAAAGTGTCGAAATATGAAATGTGAGGGCTATTTTGTAAAATGCCCTAAATAAGTGTGTGTGGACTAAATTGAATGAATTGGTGATTGAATGGATTGAATTTGAATGTGTATAGACCAAGAAAGGAGAGGTTCCGATCAAGATCGAGCAAAGACAAAGTGCTCGATTAATCGACCATTTCGATATATCGACGTCCGAGGTAAGTTCGGATATAATACTTACTATTTAAATAGTATCCATGTGATGAGAAATGAATGAATGTATATTAATGGAATAGAATATGTTATGTACGAGTTCGAGTATTGAGGCACTAAGTGTGCAAAATTGAGTTGATATAGAGTTGATTAGCATTGTGTGTGCGAAATGATAGAAGCTACGGCTTTAATGATTAGCACTGTGTGTACGAAAAGATAGAAGCTTCAGCTTATCGAACTGAAACTGTATGTGCAATACTGATATAAGTTCGGTTTAACATATTGGCACTAAGTGTGCGATGATGACTATGTTTTGGTTATGAAATTGGCACTAAGTGTGCGAATAAACCAAATGAATAGAAAAGGTTAAACGAGAGTTAATATTGAGAAATTGAGTAGTATGAATGGTGAGTAACTATGTGTTGATCAAGGTACATTTGAACCTATGTGGTTGATGAAAGATTTAAGAGTTGAATGAATAGATATTTGAATATGTGGTTGAGATTGATATTGTTCCTAGTTGTGTCTTTATCTATGTGATGGTTGGATAGCACGGTTGGTGAGTAACTAAGTGTTGGCAAATGTATGTATGATACCTATGTGGTTGGTGAAATTGAAATTAGATGAATGGAATACTATGTGAGTATTGGATATAGTTGAATTTGTGTATTATTGGTAAATTATCTATGTGATGGTTCAATTTGTACAATGATGTAATTCAATGAGTTAATTGTATTATACTTCAAACTTACTAAGCTTTGAAAGCTTACTGTGTGATTTGTTTCTCTGTTTTACAGTGTCAGTAAAGCTAGCACAGATCCGGGGATCGTCAGCATTTCTATCACACTATAGACAATCTATCTTGGTACCTTTGAAGAAGTGTATATTTGAATATGGCATGTATAGGCTAGTTATTTTGAAACATGTTTAAGATGTGTAAATAGCCATGTGATGTGGCTAGATAAATGTTGGTAATATGCATGAATAATTGTGGTATATGAAGTATGATTTGGTATGACTTGATGGCAATGAAATAATCATATGGATGGTAAGCTTAGTGATGGATTAGTGCTATAGGGATATAGTGAAATTGTGGATGGTTCAAGCTTGGTTTTACATGTGAATTGGTTGAGCTATTTAGCATGTAAGATGGTATGATAGAAATGAGATTGAATTGGGTTGTCATGATGAATATTCTAATATGGTTTTGGTTGCTGTTGAGACATGGAAAGATGCTTAATTGTGATATTAGGAAATGACCCTTGTGTGGGTGGAAACTTGACCTTACAAATGGCCTATTTTGCATACACAGTCAAGGGACACGGGTGTGTGTCTCTGCCATGTGGCTCAAGGGCCACTTCGAAGTATGCCTGGGCAGTTTACACGGCCATGGCATACGGGCGTGCCTAGTGGCCGTGTGACGAAGTTAGTAGCTAGCTTAATTTTACACGGCCATGGCACACGGGCGTGCCTAGTGGCCGTGGGAACAAGTCAGTATATAGGCTCTATTTTAGCACGGCCTGGACACATGGGCGTGTCTGGTAGTCATGTGAGGCACACGGCCTAACTGTACGGGCGTGTGACCTTTGCAGTATTGAAGAATGTTTAAAATTTTAAAAATTTTCGTAAGTGTTCGATTTAGTCCCAACCTCTTTCTATCACGTGTTTAAGGTCTCGTAGACCTTGATAAGGGACTATATGCTCGTATTTGAATATGTTTGATTTATGATTGACTTAGTGTTGTGAAATGGATGTGAAATGTTTCGATTGTTCGGTAATGCCTCTTAACCCTATTCCGACGAAGGTTTTCGGGTTAGGGGTGTTACATTATTAGTAATAAGTTTTCAATTGATGTAATTATTCAACATTAGTTCGCTTTTTCTAGTTAGGTAAATTGTCAATTCAATCTCGATTCTAACTCTCTAATTTAGTCTTTATCCATACCTTTAACCTAAGCCCCATTACAACCCTTTTTAAGACCTTTTGATCTGTGTATCATCTCATTTTATAGTGGTGGAGATTTGATTTTCATGCAAGCCTATGGTAATAACTTTTTATGTTTGACTGTTGAGTGCTTAATTTGAACCTTAAACACGTTGAGTGATTTGAGTGAATCTTTAGTGAGGATGTCAATTCTTGTCGGTTTTGAATTAAAGGTGATTATTTAGGTAAGGGGAAACACCTATGTTTTTGTGTTATACAAATTTGTGACTTAAATTGTTTGAATCTTTAGGACTCTTTTAGTTAAATTATCAATGTATGAATTATCTGTGAATTATGATAAGACATTATTGATGAGAATTATGAATTAAGGAAGTTCATTTTAATTGTGAGTTGAGGATTTTGCTTGAGGACAAACAAATGCTTAAGTGTGGGGATATTTGATAAACCATAATTTATACATTTTTTGACCCCATGCTTAGTTTATTTTTGGATGAATTTTCATTAGATTTGATAAATTCGATGCTCCTAATCCTTTAATTTCATGTTTTACACCCAGGAGAGCTTAGGGAGTCGAAGAGAATGAGAAACGGGACAAAAAGGGACAAAATAGGCCTGCCTCAGAAATCAACACGGCCTGGACTTTCGCCCACGATCAGACCACACGACCGTGTGTGAGGAGCACAATTGAACACGGCCTGGGCCATCGCACACATGCATGTCCCTACCGAACCCAAGTCTAATTCTATTTCGAAAAAGACTATTCGTGGGCCAAGAAAGGTGCTCCAAAGCCTATATAAACACCCTAGGGAAGGATCTAAGGGGACACACAGAGTAGAAAGCAAAAAATACTCGAAGACAGCCATTTGGGAACAGCTTGGAAGAAAGATCTCCATCAAGACTGAAGATCTCCTATTAATTTCTCTTGAATTTTTTTTGGGTTTTCTTATGTTTTGTAGTTTTCCTTATTTTAAAATGTTTTGCTCTATCAGTATGAACTAAATCCCTTAGATACCTGAGGGGATGAAACCTAAGATGGATCTTATTACTATTTGATTTATAAGATAAATACTTGTTCTTATTCTTAATTGTGAGTTCTTATTCTTGTTTTAATAATTGAGGTTATTGATTCAAGTCGAATGTGCTTATTCAGAGGAGCAAAAGTCCCTGTTTAAGAGTAGATCAACACAATTAAGCGGAGTTGAATACAATCCTAGATATAGGACAACGTAAATCTACCGGATTAGAGTCAAATCTAATAAGGGAGTCCATAGATCGAGTTAATGCGACAATAGGGGTTTTAATTAGAAAGAGATTTCAATTAATCAACCTAAAGTCAGTTGTTTTTAGTTTCGAAAGAGATATTAACATAATTTATGGATTTCTACGGATTAAGTCAAGTGAATAAATCGTATGAATCAAAAGTAGTAAGTAAAGTCTAGGTGGATTCTTCTTTGGGTATTGCCTCTTTCATAAAGTTATCTATAAGTATTTTCCCAATTCATTCTCTGTTGTGCTTTTAATTAATTTTAGTTTAAAAGTAATCACTCCAATTCTTAGGCTAGATAATAGGAAGATAGTAATTACTAGTACTTTTAGTCCTTAAGGATACGATTTTCCAGACTCACCAAGTCTATACTACTATTCGATAGGTGCGCTTGCCTTTGTCGAAATATTAGTTAGTTTCGAGCCCATCATGTTTGAGATATGAAATGGCCATGTGATATGGCTATTCAAATGGATGTGTAAATGAATGATGAGTCATGCTATATGATGTTTGGTTTTGGTATGATCTTATGTTTATGAAGTGGTCAAGATTGTGGGAAGCATATTGAAGCAAAATGAGTATATATGTTTGATTTATGGAATGGTCATATGAATTGGTAAAATTGAGGATGATTCATATTTGGTTATACTTATCATTTAGTTGTGCAATTTGGCATATAAGATGATATGTATGGGAAATGAAATTGAATGGGATGATATGATGTCCATTTGGTATATTTTTGGTTGCCAATTGTGTGTGGAATTAGGCTTGTATGTGCTTGTAAGAATGACTCATGTGTGGGTGGCAATTTGACCTTGTAAATGGCCTATATTTGCCCACACAGTTGAGCACATGGTTGAGCACACGGGCATGTGGCTCGACCGTGTCCTTCGAGGTTACAATTCAAAACAAGTCAGGCTCAACCACGGGCTGGACACATGGGCGTCTGACTAGCCATGTGATGCAAGTTAGGCTCGACCACGGGTGAGGCACACGGGCGTGTCTCAAGCCGTGTGGTCAAGTCAGTATGTATGCCCTGTTTTGACACAGCTTAGACACACGGGTGTGTCTAACGCCGTGGGAGGCATACGGCCTGCCTACACTGGTGTGTGACCTCTGTAACTTGGTAAAATTTTTAAATTTTTGAGAATTCTCATATGTGTTCGGTTTAGTCCTGACCTTATTCTAAAGCATGTGTAAGGTCTTTAAGACCTATTTAAGGGACACTTTGATGTATTTTGTCAGACTTTACTGTGAAATGTCAGTAAATTATTCTGAATGTCTAGTAATGCCCTTTAACCATGTTCTGGCGACGGTTATGGGTTAGGGGTGTTATATTTGATTGGTATCAGAGCTATGGTTTAGTCGATTCTCAGACTAACATAGTGTGTGAGAGTCTAGCTATACATGCCATATATGTGAAATGTGATAGTGTGATGAATCTTGGCGTATAAAATGTGTTTATCATATAGTAATGGATCTCGAAAGAGCTGTAGCTGACGACGTTGAAAGTAATGCGCGTGCTCTCGCTCAAGGGACAACGCCATCTGATTTGAGACTGGCTACTAGCGATCAAGAGGGAGAAGCTAAACAAGCTTTCTTCCAAATAATGAGTGACTGGTTCACTCTGCTTGCAAGAAATAATCCGACTGTTTCACAACCTCCGCCTCCGTCTATTCCCCCTCAGACACCAGTTGTGCCTCCGGTTATGAACTTGAATCTATTGAACAAGCCTCCGGTCGATAAAATCTGTAAGTATGGGGCTGAAGAGTTTAGGGCTACTAGTGATGATGATGGTGAGAAAGTTGAGTTTTGGCTCGAGAACACGATCCGGGTATTTGATGTAATGACATTGACTCTTGATGAATGTGTGAAATCTGTCATTTTTTTATTACGAGATGCAGCTTATCAGTGGTGGAAGACTCTGATTTCTGTTGTTCCAAAGGAATGAGTTACTTGGGATTTCTTCCAGTCTGAGTTTCAAAAGAAATACATTAGCCAGAGATTTATTGATCAGAAATGAAAGGAATTCTTGGAATTGAAACAGGGTCGCATGTCTGTTACTGAATATGAAAGAGAATTCATGAGATTAAGTCAGTATGATCGGGAATGTATATCAATTGAAGAAATAATGTGTAAAAGATTTGAAGATGGCCTTAATGAAGATATCCGTTTGCTAGTTGGGATTCTGGAAATAAAAGAGTTTGTTGTGCTTGTTGATCGAGCGTGCAAAGCTGAGGCACTCGGGAAAGACAAAAGAAAAGCTGAGTCTGAAGTTAGAGATGAAAGAAAGAGATTCTCGAGCAAATCATTTTAGTCAACTTCAAAGAAATTCAGAGATGAACATAGCTATTCTAGGGCAAATGTGGGACAATCAAATAGAGATCGAGCTAGATCACAGTTGAATTCTAAAGCTCCAGCAACTTCGATGGCTAGTGTCAAAAATGTACGATCCGAGCGACCTAAATGTAAGCATTGTGGTAAAAGACATCCGAGTAGTTGTAGATTGAATGATCGAGCTTGTTTCAAATGTGGATCTTTAGATCATTTCATCTAAGATTGTCCAGAGTCTGTTGAGCAAGAGATTGTTCGGAATCTGAGATCTAATAATGCTTCAGCAAGATGTAGACCTTCCCGAAATACAAAGAATGTTAGTGGTAGTCAGAGAGTTACAAAAGACTCATTTACGAGATTTGAAGCCAGAGCATATGCCATCCGAGCTCGAGAGGAAGCTTCATCTCTGGATGTTATAACGGGTACATTTACCCTTTATGATGCTTTTGTGATTGCATTGATAGACCCAGGTTCTACTCATTCGTATATATGAATGAACTTAGTATCCAGTAAGACTTTATCTGTAGAGTCTATTGAGTTTGTTTTAAAAGTATCGAACCCCTTAGTAAAAATGTTCTGATTGACAAAGTATGCAAGAACTGTCCGTTGATGTTTCGAGATGCTTATTTTTCGGCTGATTTGATGCTATTACCTTTTGATGAGTTCGATATAATTTTGGGTATTGACTGGTTGACATTGCATGATACTGTTGTGAATTGCAAAAGAAAATATTGATTTGAGATGCCAGAATGATGAAATAGTTCGGATTGAATCTAATAATTTGAATGAGTTACTTACTATGATATCTGTGTTAAAAGCTCAGAGTTATGTGAAAAAGGGTTATGAAGCTTATTTTTCTTATGTAATTGACTCAAAAGTGTCTGAAAGGAAAGTTGAATCAGTGCCATTTGTTTGTGAGTTCCCTGATGTGTTTCCTGAAGAATTATCGGGGTTACCTCCGATACGTGAAGTTGAATTTTGTATTGATCTATTGCCTGGTACAACTCCTATTTCAATAACTCCGTATAGAATGGAATCAATAGAGCTAAAAGAATTAAAGTCACAGTTGCAAGAATTGACAGATAGAGGGTTTGCAAGATCGAGTTTTTCACCTTAGGGTGCTATTGTTCTGTTTGTGAAAAAGAAAGATGGCATGATGAGAATGTGCATTGATTATTGTCAGTTGAATAAGGTGACTATAAAGAATAAATATCCTCTACCCAGGACCGATGATTTGTTTGATCAGTTAAAAGGAGCCACTATGTTTTCAAAGATAGATATGAGATCGGGATACTATCAGTTACGGGTAAAAGATTCAGATATTCTGAAGATTGCTTTAAGAATGAGATATGAGCATTATGAGTTTTCAGTTATGCCTTTCGGACTAACAAATGCTCCTACTATTTTTATGGATCTGGTAAACATAATTTTCAGACCATACTTAGATCAATTTGTTGTAGTGTTCATTGACATCTTGATTTATTCACCTGATGAGATTGAACATGCTGAACATTTGAGAATCGTGTTGCAAACTCTGCGAGATAAGCAATTGTATGCGAAATTTAGCAAATATGAATTTTGGTTAAGAAAAGTTAGTTTTCTGGGGCATATTGTATCGGCCTCTAGAATAAGAGTTGATCCGAATAAGATTTCTACTATTTTGGAATGGAAGCCTCCAAAGAATGTGTTTGAAGTTCATAGTTTTCTGGGACTAGCTGGTTATTATCGTTGGTTTGTAAAAGGATTCTCGATGATAGTTACTCTGTTAACTAAATTGCTTCAAAAAGATGTGAGATTTGAATGGTCCGATAAATGTCAGAAAAGATTTGAATAAGTTGAAAACTCTATTGATTGAAGCTCTAGTTTTGATGCAACTAGAATCGGGTAAAGAATTTGTAATTTACAGTGATGCTTCATTAAATGGTCTGGGATGTGTTTTGATGCAATAAGGCAAAGTTATAGCTTATGCCTCGAGACAATTGAAGCCGCATGAAAAGAACTACCCAACACATGATCTTGAGCTAGCTGCAATTGTGTTTGCATTAAAGATTTGGCGTCATTATCTTTCCATTGAGAAATGCCATGTGTTTTCAGATCATAAAGGTTTGAAATATTTAATGACCCAGAAAGATTTGAATCTGCGACAAAGAAGGTTGTTAGAGCTTTTGAAAGACTACGAGCTTGTGATAGATTATCATCCGGGTAAAGCAAATGTTGTTGTTGATACATTGAGCCAGAAATCACTATTTGCATTGCGTGCAATGAATGCTCATTTAGACTTGTCTGATGATGGTTCAATTTTGGCGGAATTAAAAGCAAAACCGTTGTTTTTACATCAAATTTGTGATGCTCAGAAACTTGATAATGAAATGTTGGTAAAACGAGCTCAGTGTGATCTGAATTTTGATTTTGAATTTTGAGTTGATGTTGATGATTGCTTAAGGTTCTGAGATCGAATTTGTGTTTCGAGAAACTCAAAGTTGATTCAGTTGATTTTAAATGATGTACATAATAGTCACCTATCTGTTCATTCGGGAAGTACAAAGATGTACCATGATTTGAAGCAACACTATTGGTGGTTTGGTATGAAACGAGACATTTCTAACTTTGTGTCGAAATGTTTAGTCTGTTAGCAAGTTAAAGCTAAACATCAGGTTTCGTCTGGTTTGCTACAATTGATTCTGATTCTCGAGTGGAAATGGGATAGAGTAACGATGGATTTTGTTTCTGGGTTACCTCTGACTCTGAGAAAGAAAGATGCAATTTGGGTCGTAGTTGATCGATTGACGAAATCTGCCCATTTTATTCTGGTACGATCCGATTACTCGCTTGATAAGTTAGCTGATCTCTATATTTTTTATATTGTGAGATTGCACGGAGTGCCATTTTCTATTGTGTCAGATAGAGATTCGAGGTTTACATCACGATTCTGGAAGAAATTACAAGAAACTTTAGGCACGAAATTGCATTTCAGTACAGCTTTTCATCCGCAAACAGATGGTCAGTCTGAGCGGATTATTCAAATACTCGAAGATATGCTGAGATGTTGCATTCTTGTGTTTGACGGTATGTGGGAACAATATTTACCACTGATTGAGTTTGCATATAATAACAGTTTTTAGTCGAGCATTAAAATGGCACCATATGAGGCTTTGTACGGACGCAAATGTAGAACACCTCTGTATTGGACTGAGCTCAGTGAAAGTAAGATATACGAGGTTGATTTGATAAAAGACACTGAACAGAAAGTCAAAGTAATCCGTAATAGTTTGAAAATAGCATCTGATCGTCAGAAATCCTATGCAGATTTGAAACGAAAAGACATTGAGTTTGATATCGGTGACAAAGTGTTCTTGAAAGTGTCTTTGTGGAAGAAAGTACTCAGATTTGGTCATAAAGCCAAATTGAGTCTGAGGTTCATCGAGCTGTATGAAATTATCGAACGAATTGGGACAGTTGCGTATAGATTGTTGTTGCCACCTGAGCTAGCAAAGATTCATAATGTATTTCACGTGTCAATGCTTCGTCGATACAAATCCGATCCATCACATGTGATTCCTCCGTCTGAGATTGAAATCCAATTCGATATGACTTACGAGGAAGAACCAATCCGTATCTTAGCTCGTCAAGTGAAAGAATTACGAAACAAGAAAATTCCATTAGTGAAAGTGTTGTGGCATTGACACTGAGTGAAAGAGGCTACGTGGGAGCCTGAAGATTCAATGAGACAACAATATCCGAATCTGTTTAATGGTAAGATTTTTTGTAACAGTCCGGTTTAGACCCTAGTCGAGAACAGTGGTTTCAGGACCACAAATCCAAGTTAGAAAAATATTTTAATATTATTTTCTGTGTTTATTGTGTGTGATTAAGCATGTGCTAAAGTTCCGTGAGTTAATTTGCTCGTTTGTATGCTTAATTTGAAAAAAAGGGCTTAATCGCATAAAATGAAAATTTGATGGTTAAATGTGAAAGTACCAAATTATTGATGTCTTTATAATTTGAAGTCCTTAAAAGACAATTAGCCTATTATTATTGATAGTGGACGGTTATTGTCAATAATGACCTTGAAAACTATGTTTTATAATTTTATTATTAAAGGTTAAAAATGTAAAATAGTAAATATGTTAATTGTAATAAAATAAAAGAAATGAGAAGGTGGAGTGTTCATCTTCTTAGTGCCGAAAATTAGAAAGAAAAGAAAGGGTTAAGCTTTGTTTCATTCGGCCAAGGTTCAAGCATAAATCGGGTATGTGTTTTTGATCGGTTTTTGATAATTTCTACGTTTTTGTAATCGTTGCTTTGAATACTTTGAAACCCATGCTTAAATTTTGAGAACTGATGATGTTTTTGAAATGTGCCATTGATGAACACATGAGTTTTGTGATGTTTTATAGTGAAATATGAAAGATATGTGTTTGATTATCATAGTTTGTCTTTAGAGTTTTGTTGATTTTGAGTAAATTGGAGTAAATTGAAAGACTAATATCTTGAGAGACTAAATTGTGAAATAAATGAAATGTATGGACTCATATGAGTATGAGTAAATTCGGCTAGGCATGGGTAATATGAAATTTGGTATATTTTGTGATTTTGTGAAATAGAGACTAAAATGTCCAAATGTGAAAATGTGTGGGCTAAATTGTAAATTACCCTAATGTAACAGCCCAATTTTGGGCCTAGTCGAAATAGTGGTTTTGGGGCCACAAATCTGTTGAGGAAAATCTTATTTTTATTATATTTTTATGGTCTACGATTTCATGAAAACATTTCGTGAAAATTTCGTTCGAAAATTTCGACATTTGGGCACTCAATTTAGTCAAAAGGACTAAATTGTAAATAGTGAAAAAGTTGAGTTCTACATGTTAGAAGTGTCCAATTTATATGAAATTTTAAATTGGAGGTCCTTAAATGGAAATTAGACCATTGGTTAAATTGTTGGACAAAAATGGACATTAGATAAGTGATATAGGATATTTTTAAGTTAGGGGCATTTTGGTAATTTGGTAATTAAATGGACTAAAAGAAAAAATAAAAGCCAAAAACCTTTACCCATGGGGAAGCCATGGCTAGGGTTTTCAAGCTTTTAAGCTCAATAGTAAGTGCATCCAAGCCTCGTTTTTAATGTTATTTACATTTTTGAGATTCCCGTAGCTCGATTTAGTTATTTCTACCATTATTTTCAGCTAGGGTTTGTGTTAAAAAATTTACCCATGTATGACATGCATGTATTTTGATGAATTATGGAACAATATGGAAGTTTGATGTATGATAAACATCTTTTTCTAAGTGATTTTCAAGAAAAATGCATAAAAGGACCAAATTGCAAAAGTTATGAAATTGGTCATACATGAGTGAAATAGTGAAAATTAAGGGCTACTGTAGTTAAGAAAATGATTCGGCTAGGCTTGAAATACAAGAAAGTTGAATGAAAACCATTTTACGAGCTAGGGGCAAAAGTGTAATTATGTGAAAGTTTAGGGGCAAAATTGTAATTTTGTCAAAGTATGAATTATGAGTCAATTTAATTAATGTGAGTATTAAACAAGTAAAATTATTATTATAGATGAAGAAAAATGAAGCCCAGACAAAAATCGAGGTAAGGATAAAGTGTTGGACTAAATCGAGCTTCCACACACATTTTGAGTACCGAGGTAAGTTTGTATGAATTTAAGGCTTCACAAGTATTTTTAATTAAATCATTTATTATGATATATAATGTACATTATTTTCATGAAATTAAGGTTAATGATATCTTGATGAGAAAATGAATGAGAACATGCAAGAGGAAGTCCCAGTTGAAGACTCGAATAATGAGGATACTAATATCACAGCATGAGACAAGGAAAGTCCGTGTAAGACCATGTCAAGACATGGCATTGGAATTAAGGCAATAATATCATGTACGTCCATGTAAGTCCAAGCCAAGGCGTGGTATTAGTGAATTCATAAGGCAAAGATGTCATGTAAGTCCATGTCAAGACATGGCATTGATAAGATTCATAAGGCAAGAATACCACGTAAGACCATGTCAAGACATGGAAATGGTAAGTTTCCAAAGGAAACATATAAGGAAGGTTTCGTTTAAGACCATTTCTAGGACATGGCATTGACACCGAGTTAAGGGATCCCATGTAAGACCATATTTGAGATATGGCATTGGCGTTATGAGGCGATCCCATGTAAGACCAGGTCTGGGACATAACATTGGCATCGAGATCCATGTTTGGTGAGATTGAGTAACCTTAGTTATTCTAGGTAATTCATCAGGCAAAAGAGCCAAGTATGAAAGAGGTAACAAGAAAGCTAAGTAAGTAAAGATAGTAACAAGTTAAATTACTCATGAAGGATAAAGTTGTATCTAAGTTAAGTAAGATAAGGAATTGATATGCATATTACACTAGCAAAAGTGCTAATCTATGTGATTAAGTGTTACAGGTACCATGAGTATAATACAAGTATGAAATTATTATGTAACATGTGATGAGTAAGAACAAGTATGAGTATGTAAGCCCAAGTATTTGAGACTTATATTGTTGTTGATGTGTAAGTTGAATGAGCCAATGAATGGCTTGTAAATATTTGATGATGACTAGCTATTGGCATGGCTAACTATGGATACGCTTTAGTATTATAAGTGTGTAAATGAGAATTAATAGAAAGAAAACATGATAAAGTTAGCAACAAAACAGGTTGTACAAAAGCAGTTGTATCACTTTGAAATTCACCAAAAATGGTGGAAAATAAATTAGAAGTTGAATAAGATATTAAATTAAATCTTATTGAGTTTATTTATGCACAAAATAAACAAAATAAGCCAAATAATTTCATATGATGAGATATTTGGATTTTAGTGAGACAGGGTCAAAATGATTTCGGAATCCCCTGTTCTTACTTGGAAAATTCATTAAAATTTATAAAAAATAATTAAGAGTTAAAATTTATATGCTTGGATTTATTAATGAGTCTATTTTCAAGAGAAACAAACGGGAACATCATTCGAGTCCTGTACCATGAGAAAATTTATTTTTAGTGAAGAGGGTTCAAAACTGTCGGACAGTGAAACAAGGGAGACTTTAAAGAATAAACTGCACTAAATTGCTGAACCAAAAATTTTGGAAATTTTATGGTAAGAAGATATGTGAGTATAGTTTCAAGGAAAATTAGTGGATCTTAATTTGGAGTTCCATAGCTCCGAATAAAAATAATTTAGTGATCAGAACTCGAAGGCATGATTTCAAGATGACTATAAGTGAATTGAGAAAGTTTATGCAATAATGATGGCATTACCTTGAGAACTCAAAATAAGGATTGTTAAAAGCATGGTGATAAATTGTTTATTATTTACATACATACTTACTAAGCTTTATAGCTTACTCCCCTTCCTTTCTCATATCATGTAGGGTTTTATACTAGCTCGGGTTGGAGATTATCGGAGATGCTATCACACTATCAAGCTATCATGTTAGGTATAAGTGAATACAAAACCTTTTGAGTCTATGGCATGTATAGGAACTTAGTCATTTTGTATATGGCTATTAGGAATTGGCCGATATTTATCAAGTTTCATATTTTAATGGTAACGAGTTTTACGAAGTGAAAGTTTATGCAAATGATGTTTAGTGATCCTTCATAGTGTATTATTGTCATGTTATGGGTTACTTGTGTTGGTATATATGTGCTTATGTTTCAGAGTGGCTATTGGCATAGAGAATAGCCTTCTAATTTTCCACATGGGTAGACACACGGGCGTGTGTCTAGGCCGTGTGCGTCACACGGTTAGCCCCATGGGTGTGTTAATAGGCCATGTGTCCCCTGCAAGTTAGTGATATAAGTCATTATTGACCACGGGCTAGCCACATGGGCGTGTGCCTAGGCCGTGTGACCCTTATGAGGTTGCTGACGTCACAAACAAAATACCCAGTTTTTATACACGGGTGTGTCTATGCCATGTGAAGCACACGGGCCAAGAACACGGGCATGTGACCCTGTTTTATGTCAAAATTTTCTAAGTGTTTAAAAGTTCTGGTTTAGTCCCTTAACATCCTGAGTATATGTAACCAGTCTCGTAGACCCATGATAGGGACGTTACAATTGTAAATGAAATTTTTTAATTGGAACAAATTTTGTAGCCCAAGGTTGTATGTTCAAGCAAGTTAAGTCCGATAATGCCTCGTACCTTATTCCAACGTTGAATACGGGTAAGGGGTGTTACATTTAGTGGTATCAGAGCTATGGTTTTGTCGGTTCTCAAACTAACCTAGTATGAGTAAGAGTCTAGCTATACATGCCATATGTAGACCGTGATAGTGTGATATTTCCTGGCTCTAACAAAATTATTTTGTTAAGACAGAGATGACTTCCAACCGAGCTATTTTCGATAATACAAAAAAAAGAAAGAATGATATTGAGGTAATTGATATGTGTTTGTGATGAGACTAAACTTAGAAAGGTATGGATAGAAGTTCATGATATGTATGTGTTAATGTACGAAGTGAGAGAACCATGAGTTGAGAAATGTGGAAACGTGATGATATGTGCCCAACCTATTTGATCAAGTGAATATGATAAGTACACTTACACAAATTGATGGAATGTGTGGTTACGTACACTTGTTTGAATAAGTATAATAAGTATGTTAATGTGGATGAATTTTATGTTTACTTGTTAAATTACAAACAGTATGATGTTATGTTTTACGTCTTTGTTAACGTGGAAATGAGTACGATCATTCAATAATGTATTGACGGATAAGACCATGGTTGGACCATGGAAAAGTATGGAATGTAAGACCATAGCTGGGCTATGGTATTTCAGAGAAAAGACCATAATTGGGTTATGGCATTGTGGACATAAGACCATGGTTGGACCATGGCAGTACATGTGTGTACGTGTAAGACAATAGTTGGACTATGGCATCAAGTAAACGACGTACTCAAACCCGTAAGGCGTTCTCTAATTTGAAAAAATGCTAGTGAGTAAATTCATTGTTTGAAATTGTGAATGACAGAAAACATTCATAAAATGAATAAGTTGTAACAGCCTGATTTAGACCCTAGTCGAAGCAGTGGTTTCAAGACCACAAATCTGAGGTCAAAATAATATTTTAATATTATTCTCCGTGTTTACGATATGTGCTTTGGTCTATGTGAAATTTTTGGGTGAAGATTTTATTGATTGTGTGCTTAATTAGCAAAAAGGACTTAATCGCATAAAGTGTAAAATGCTGTGTGCTGATTGATAAGTACTTAAAAGTTTTTGTCTTTATAATTTAGAGGATTTAAATTGCAATTAGCCCATTTTATGGTTAGTGGAAGATGATAGCATGGGATTGGTTGTTAATATTAATATTCATTAAGGGCAAATTAGTAAAATGACTAATAAGTTAATATTAATTAAACAAAACAAATGAGATAGCTATATTCTCATCTCTTCCATCGAATTTGAAGAAGAAAAAGAAGGGTTTATAGCTTTGTGATATTCGGCCATTGTTCATCTTGATTGAGGTATGTTTTGAGCTCAGTTTTTGATAATTTCTACGTTTTCGTAATCGTTGCTTCGTGCTCTTTCAAACCCATGCTTTAATTTTAGAGATTGATGGTGATTTTGAGATATGCCATTGATGAATGCTTGAGCTATGTGCTAGTTGATAGTGAAATATGGAAGATATGTGAAGGATGAACATGTTTTGTCTTTGAATTTTTAGTGAAATTGAGTGATTTGAGCTTAATTGGGAAAAGTGTAAATTGGAGGACTAAAATGTAAAATAAATGAAATGTGTGGGCTTGTATTAGCATGGGAAGAATTCGGCTAAGTATATGTGATTTGAAATTGTGTGTATTTTGTGATTTGATGAAATAGGGACTAAAGTGTTGAAATGTGAAAATGTGAGGGCTATTTTGTAAAATGCCCTAAATATGTGTGTGTGGACTAAATTGAATGATTTGGTAATTGAATGAGTGAATTTGAATGTGTATAGACCAAGAAAGGAGAGGTTTGCATCGAGATCGAGGCAAAGACAAAGTGCTCGATTAATCGACCATTTTAGTATTTCAACGTCCGAGGTAAGTTCGGATATAATACTTGTTATTAAAATAGTATCTATGTGACAAGAAATGAATGAATTTATATTAATGGAATAGATTGTGTTATGTACGAGTTCGAGTATTAAGGCACTAAGTGTGCGAAATTGAGTAATACAAAGTTAATTAGCACTATGTGTGCGAAATGATAGAAGCTACAGCTTTAATGATTAGCACTGTTTGTGCAGAAAGATAGAAGCTTTGGCTTATCGAATAGGCACTATGTGTGCGATATCGATATAAGTTTGGATTAACATATTGGCACTAAGTGTGTGATGATGACTATATTTCGGTTATGAAATTGGCATTAAGTGTGCGAATAAATCAAATGAATAACAAATGTTGAACGAGAGGTAATATCGAGAAATTGAGTAGCATGAATCATGAGTAACTATGTGTTGATCAAGGTATGTTTGAACCTATGTCATTGATGATAGATTTAAGAGTTGAATGAATAGATATTTGAGAATGTGGTTGAGATTGATAATGTGCCTAGTTGTGTCTTTATCTATGTGATGGTTGGATAGCATAGTTGGGAAGTAACTAAGTGTTGGCAAATGTATGTATGATACCTATGTGGTTGGTGAAATTGAAAGTAGATGAATGGAATGTTATGTGAGTATTGGATATAGTTGAGTTTTTATATTATTGGTAAATTATCTATGTGATTGTTCAATCTGTACATTGATGTAATTCAATAAGTTAATTGTATTATACTACGAACTTACTAAGCTTTGAAAGCTTACTGTGTGATTTTTTTTCTCTGTTTTACAGTGTCAGTAAAGCTAGCTCGGATCCGGGGATCGTCAGCATCACTATCACACTATAGGCAATCTCTTTTGGTTCTTTTGGAAGAAGTGTATATTTGAATATGGCATGTATAGGCTAGTTATTTTGAAACATGTTAGAGATGTATAAATAGCCCTGTGATGTGGCTAGATAAATGTTGATAATATGCATGAATGATTATGGTACATGAAGTATGATTTGGTATGACTTGATGGCATTGAAATAATCATATGAATGGTAAGTTTAGTGATGGATTGATGCCATAGGGACATAGTGAAATTGTGGATGGTTCATGCTTGGTTTTACATGTGAATTGGTCGACCTATTTAGCATATAAGATGGTATAATAGGAATGAGATTGAATTGGGTTGTCATGATGAATGTTTTGATGTGTTCTATCTTGCTATTGATACATGGAAATATGGTTAATTGTGATTGTAGGTAATGACCCTTGTGTGGGTGGCAACTTGGCCTTGCAAATGGCCTATTTTGCATATACGGTCAAGGGCCACTTCGAAGTGTGCCTAGGCAGGTTACACGTCTGTGGTACACGGGCGTGCCTGGTGGCCGTGTGACCAAGTCAGTAGCTAGCTTAATTTTACATGGCCATGGCACATGGGCTTGCCAAGTGGCCATGGGAACAAGTAAGTATATAGGCTCTATTTTGGCATGGCCTGGACACATGGGCGTGTATGGTAGTCGAGTGAGGTACACGGCTTGACTGCACGAGCGTGTGATGATCGTGTGTCAGAATCTTAAAAAATTTATAATGAATGATCTAGCCTAAAAAAACTAACTGTGACAATGACTCAAGGCAAGCGCACCTATCGAGCAGTAGTACAGTTTAGTGGCAAGATCGGATTGTCAAACCCAAAGGAACTAAAAGTACTAATACTAACTTTCTTCTTCTTATTTAGCCTAAGAATTAAGAGAATTGTTATCTAATTAAAATTAACTAACAACTAAGCTAAAGATGCGAAGACAAAGAGAATGAATTGGGGAAATACTTGTGGGAAAAACCAATTGATTAAGACAATACCCGAGGAAGAATCCACCTAGACTTCACTTATTATCTAACTCTGAACCAGACGATTTATTAACTTGACTTGATCCGTAGGATTCCCTAATTTATATTAATACCGCTTTCGAGGCTACTAACGTCTAACCCTAGGTTGATTAATTGAAATTTCTTTCTAATTAAAACCCCTAAGATTGCATTAACTCGATCTATAGACTCCCATATTAGGTTTGACCCTAATCCGACAGATTTACATCATCCTATTTCTAGGGTTGCGATCAACTTCGCTTAACTATGCTAGATCTACTCTTAGGCAGGGACTTTTGCTCTACCACCTAAGCACGTAAGTACTTGAATCAATATCCTGGAATACCAAAACAAGAATTAAGAACACATAATTAAGAACAAATCAAGTATTTATCATACAGCTTAGAAAACAATAACAAGATTCGTCTTAGGTTTCATCCCCCTCAGGTATTTGAGGGTTTAGTTTATAATTATAAAAGAATACATCTCAGAAGAAAATATAAAACAAAATATAAATAAAACCCTAAAACCCCCTGAAGGAATTGAAGGAGAAATCCTTCTTCTTGAGTATAATCCCGATTTCTTGAGATGAATCAACTGGCTTTCTTTTCCTCTAAATACCCTATTCCGAATAGAATTCTTCTTTGCTACGACAGGGACACGCCCATGGCACATGCCCATGTAAGTTGAGGCTAAGCCGTGGTCTATCCTGTGAAAGAGGCACGGCTGTGTATTTCGGGGGCCAGGCCGTGTGCAATTTGTACTTGGCCCATTTTCTCTGTTTTCGGCCCGTTTCTTATTCTTTTCATCCTCCGATGCTCTCTTGAGTATAAAACATGAAAACAAGGGATTAGAAGCACCTATTTTCATAATTAAAGGGGTAAATCATCCAAAAGTATGCTTAATGTAAGATTAAAATATGTTCATATTACGGTTTATCAAATACCCCACACTTAAGCTTTTGCATGTCCTCAAGCAAAAATCTCAACTCACAATTAAAGCGAACTTCCTCAATTCATAAAATTCATCGATAATGTTTCATCGTAATTCATAGATAATTTATACATGGAAAAATTAACTCAAAGGGTCCTAAAGATTCAAACAATCAAAGTCGTAGTTTTTAGCATGAAAAACATAAGTGTTTCCCTTTATCCAAAAAATTACCTTTGATTCAAAACAGACAGGGATTGACATCCTCACTAAAGATTCACTCAAATCACTCGAAGTGTTTAAGGTTCAAAATAAAGTACTCAATAGTCAAACATGAAAAGTTAATACAGTCAAACATGAAAAGTTATTCCCATAGGCTTGCCTGAAAATCAAATCTCCACCACTGTAAAATTAGATGATACATAAATCAAAAGGTCTTTCAAGGGTTGTAATAGGGCTTAGGTTAAAGGTGTGGATAAAGGCTGAATTAGAAGGGTTAATATCGAGATTGAATTGACAATTTACCTAACTAAAAAAATGAACTAATCCTAAATAATTACATAAATTGAAAACTTGAAATACTAATAATATGCGCTTCTTCTTCAAGGTGTTGAATGTAAGTGAATAAGCTCACAGAACTAATAATGAATATACTTCTTTTTTAAAAAAAAAAACAAATGATATAAGAAAATTTCAACTACTGAAATAAAATAATTAGGCAACTGATCAAATCAAGTCTCGATAGAAGGGTAGTCAAAATGAATGGTGATAACAAATACAAGATGGGTTTTGGGTTAATATTAGTCGGTGAGTTAATAAAAAGGTTGTTAGAATCAAAAGGGTTCACTAGGGGTTAATTGTGAAGGTAGGCTTTTAGTGGAGTAAGTGGGTTAAATCCTAAGTGCCTTTATCATCTCAACATATCAAATCAAAGATGTGGTCTCGACATGTATAATCGAAGCAAGTTCTAGAATAACAAATCAATGTTGACACACTCATAATCAATAAAGTGAGCACGAAAGAATGTATGGTCTAAAAGGCTCAAACTTCAAGGTAATAATTAGATTTAGGTAGACAACCTAACAAAATTTTTAATTTTTGAAAATAGACTCATCATGCTTGATTCTCTAGTATCTTAAAGTTTAAATTATCATTGTATAATTAAATATGACTTACTCTAAAACATATCAATAAAAATCATAAATTAATAGGAATTTCATTCTAATTAGTAATATGAGAAAATTACTTAAGTCAAGATATCATTCAGGGATTTGAAAATAATGCAAAAGGTTAGGCACTTTTTCTAAATAATTTTCACCCCCACACTTAAGATGTACATTGCCCTCAATGTATAGAGATACATAATAATCAGAGAAGAAGAATAATCTTAAGCTAGGGAGAGAAGTGAAACTTCCTGAATTTTTGGATGAGATCCTTGGAGGATGATTAATGATGATGACTTAAACATAAGTAAGTGTGGTGATGAATACTCCTAGTGATGTTTTCCATTCTCGGAGTGGCACATTGAACCTTTAAACTGCGAAGTCATCAGTTAAGTTTTTAGGGAGTACTATTTAATAGATGTTGTTAGAGATTCTCGAGGGTTAGACAGCCAGTTATAAAAGGAATCAAATTGTACTAATAAGATTTTTAAACAAAAGGAGTAAAAAGCTTAATTAAAAAAAAAACGAAAAGAAACTAAAAATATTAAAATGAAAAATAAATATTGAAAATTAAAAAGGCCTCAAAGGTCCTTATCATCAGCTGGTTCGGTAGGTGGAGGCGGTGATTGATAAACCGTAAAAGTAACATATTTTAATCCCACATTTAGCATACTTTTGGATGATTTATTCCTTGAATTGTGTAAAAAGGTACTCTTAATCGTTTCTTTTCATGTTTTATACTCAAGAAAGCACCTAGGGATGAAAAGAATGAGAAACGAGCTCAAAACGAACCAAATTGGGCTAAAGAAAAAATCGGTACGGCTTGGGCCCAAGACCACACGGCCGTGCCTTTTTAATTTACTGTAACACGGCCTGGACCCTGAAAGACACGGGTGTGTCTTTTCAGTAGACTCAACCGCAGCCTGAAATCGATTCACACGAGTGTGTGCCATGGCTGTGTCCCTATCGTGGCAAAGAGCAATTTCATTCAGAATAGGGTACTTAGAGGCAAAGAAACACATTTCAAAGCCTATTCAAACACCCTAGTAGGAATTCCACTCAGATTAGGATACTTAGGGGCCAAGTAAAGCATTCCAAGAGCCTATATAAGCACCTAAGCATAACCTTCAACGGGGCGGTTAGCTAGGCCAAGGAGCCGAGCCAGAAAGGTCAGATTTCTGGGAATCACTTGAAGGTAGCCAGTTGATCCATCTCAAGAAGCCGGAATTATACTTAAGACGGTGGATCTCTCCTTCAATTCCTTTAGGGATTTTAGGGATTTTTTATGTTTTGTTTTATCTTTTCTTCTGAGATGTTTTCTTTTATCGTTATGAACTAAACCCTTCAGATACCTGAAGGGGTGAAACCTAAGACGAATCTTATTATTGTTTTCTAAACTATATGATAAATATTTGATTTGTTCTTAATTATATGTGCTTAATTCTTGTGTTAATATTTCTGGGATATTGATTCAGGTTGAATGTGCTTAGATGGTGGAGCAAAAGTCCCTGTCTAATAGTAGATCTAGCATAATTAAGCAGAGTTGATCGCACGCCTAGAGATATGGTAACGAGATTTTGCTGGATTAGGGTGAAACCTAATATGGGAGTCTATAGATTGAGTTAATGTGAATCTAAGGGTTTTAATTAGAAAGGGATTTCAATTAATCAACCTAGGGTTAGACGATATTCGCCTCGAGAGAGGGTTTAATAAATTAGGGAATCCTACGGATCAAGTTAAGTGAATAAATAAATGCAGTTCGAGTTAGATAACAAGTGAAGTCTAGGTGGATTCTTCCTAAGGGTATCGTCTTAATCAACTGAGTTTTCCCAATAGTATTTCCCCAATTCATTCTTTTTGTCTTTGCTTCTTTAGCTTAGTAGTTAGTTAATTTAGATTAAACAATCAATCACTTAATATTTAGGCTAAATAATAGAAAGAAGGTTAGTATTTGTACTTTTAGTTCCTTTCGGTTTGACAATCCGGTCTTGCCTAAGCTATACTACTGTTCGATAGGTTCACTTGTCTTAAATTATTGTCAGAGTTAGTTTTCAGGTTCGATCATTCTCTTTATAAATTTTAAAACTCGACAAAACAACGATCAACGGTGATATGTGAAAGAGATGACAAATTTACTGAAGAGTCACCTCAATGCCATAGAATCATCGAGCGGTGTCATTGAATTGCTGAGTACAGTAATGCTTGAACTGAGTGAGACGTGCAGAGATGTCTGAAAGTGAAGTAGCCGCATAACCTGGTCCATGGCTCGGTTATGTTTTCTTATGTGGGTGTGGGACATTGTCAGTAATATCCTAAGGATCCTCTTCTTCGATGGTAGGTGTTAGCCGATGTTGAGGAGGATCGATCCCACGTCGACGTTGGATCATCCTCATGTGTAGCACCATCTGGATGCCCTGTGGAGACATCTGACCTATCAATGTGAGTGAGGAGATCTGAGCGATGGTGTTGAGGAGCCCAAAATATCGAGCCAAGCGTGTGATACATGGACCCATAGATATGACTCTTCTCCTATGTTGCTCCGTTTGATGTTGAATGGCACGAGCTATGGAATATGCTAGGTCAAAAACGTGTCCGCTTTCCATGCACCATAGGAAGTAGCCGTCATGTGTGTTAACGACCCTGGTGCTTTCTCACCTTCCTGTTAAGGTGTGAGCTAAAAGGATGGGGCGAGAGCTGTCGCTTTGGAGCGACTAGGGTCATAATTTTCTGAGTTGGGGGCTATATTATACCAACATTTTGCCGGGGAGTTATGGATGTGGCGATGGAGGTCCGAAAGATCATGTTCCTCCATAAATTCATCGGTATAGAGTCCCAATGTGGCCCCGAATTGCGATACATTCAGTTCTCGTATAATGCCTCTGAGACGGAATTGGATTGTGCTAGGGTCATCATGGTTTGTCATCACCGTCTGAAGGTGGAACGTGGAATAGAGTTCCAAAGTAAGCTCTAGATATGTGGGCTCGATGATATTAAAGAATTGGTCCCATGGGTCGATAGTTAGGAGAGCCCGTACGTCGTCGTCTAGTTGGACCTGCTCCAAAGTGGCCCAATCAATACACCTCCCTGTGCCGAGGGGTCGTGCTCGAAGTATCTTATAAAGGTCCTCCTGGGATCTTGGAGGAAATTGTAAGAATGGGTGGCGCACTTCGGCAGATGCGCTGGCTGATGACGAACCGGGTCCCTTCCATTTTTTGGAACTAGGGACTGCGATTTTCTTACCTCGGGACGATGACATTATGGTCCTGAAAAATCATAGATATTCAGCAATTCAAGTAATATTTCCAGCCAAGATATATTGTAACATTTATCAGCAGAAATACTAATCGCTATTACTTAAACAAGGTCTAAATGGATTAACAACCTAGTATTAAGCCAAAAAGATAAACTAACTAGAAACTAAAAATTCTTATGATAATATAGTTTAATAAAGTAAAATGTGAAAAGAGGAGGTGACCGGTGGTGTTTCTTTGGAGAGAGGCGGTGTGGTTGAAGTGGTGGAAATGCGAGTGTGGGAAATGGCGGTTGGAGCTTCTGCGCACGGGTGTGGAGTGATGATGCATGGGTGTGTGCTATAAATATATTGGGGAACACGGCTGTGTCACGGGCATGTATACTGTCGGCATGGGAGTGGACTGGTTTTTATGTGTAGATGAGAGAGAGAAAGAGATAAGTGATAAGAGAAGTTAGTAGAAGAGAGGATTTTGCTGGTGGCCGGAATGGGGTAGTGGTTTTGGAGAAAAACGACTAGGGTTTTGGTGGGTTGGGGGAGACGGGTGCTCGTTGCTTTAAATAGGGGTAGGGAACACGGTCAGGGGCCACGCCCATGTTCCTTTATTCAGCCTGTGTTTTTCGAGAATTTTAATTTTAGGCGCATTTTAATTGTGTCACATGCCCGTGTTATGTAGGCGTGTTAGGCCACACAGCCATTTTTACGCGCCCGTGTATTGCCTCGTTCGCTTCTCTCATGCCCGTGGGGAGTGTCCTCCACCAGTGTTTGTAAGTCAGTGTCGACCTTGTGCCATTTACTCAGGATCGACCACGGGTTGGAGGCACGGGCGTGTCTCACACCCGTGTCAATTAATCAGTATCAGCACGGTAATAGTACACGGGCGTGTGGATTTATCTCAGCCCGTGGTCTTTAGGCAGTTTCGACCATGGTCAAGTCACATGGCCGTGTCATTTAGTCGGAGCCCGTGGCTTGGAAAAAATTATTGTCCTGTTTCTACACCATATTTGCCACGCCCATGTACCTGTTCGTGGTATCCATACGGCCACGGCTACGCCCGTGTACAAGGCCGTGTGGTAAGGAAACATGCATTTTTTTCTGAATTGGTTAGTTTGTAATTAGGTGCTAGAAATTGAGAATATAATATTAGTAAAGTTACTGCTCGAGTTGCCTCCGGAGAAGTGCTCGTTTAAAGTCTTAAGCTAGACTTTCCCTGTTTTCATTTCTAAATGAAGGTTCACAGAGCTTAAGCTCCTCTCTTATATCCCTAAAGCCTTCACCATTTTAAATTTTTAGTTGCTGACCATTTACCTTTGATGTGCCATAATTTGGATGATTTAGCTCTATTGTGCCGTAAGGGAAAATAGTTTTGATTACGAATGGACCTGACCATCTTGATTTTAGCTTTCCAGGGAACAATTTTAATCTTGAATTGTACAATAGGACTAAGTCTCCTACTTCGAATTGCTTTTATTGCTTTAAACGAGCATCATGATGTCGCTTTGTTGCCTACTTATATAATCGTGAGTTCTCATAGGCATTAGCTCGCCATTCAACCAGCTCGTTCAACTACATCATCCTCTTCTCACCTGCAGTTTTAAGATAGTAATTTAAGAATTTTATGGCCCAAAAAGCTTTGTGCTCTAACTCAAATGGTAAATGACAACTTTTTCCATAGACAAGTTTGTATGGGGATGTTCCTATGGGAGTTTTAAATGCTGTTCTATAGGCCCATAAAGCATCGTCTACTTTTAATGCCCAATCTTTCCTGTTTGATTCTACTGTTTTCTCTAAAATACGCTTAAGTTCTTGATTTGCTACTTCCACTTGTCCGCTGGTTTGAGGATGATAAGGGGTAGCTATCCTGTGATGTACTCCATATTTCTTTAAGACTCTATCAAATTGAGTATTACAAAAGTGGGTACCCCTATCACTAATAATTGCTTTGGGTGTCCCAAATTGAGAGAAAAGTTTTTTTAGAAACCTTACTACTACTTTAGCATCGTTAGTAGGTAAAGCTTGAGCTTCCACCCATTTTGACATATAATCTACTACTACTAAGATGTATTTATTTCCAAATGAACTAGGAAATGGACCCATAAAATCAATACCCCATACGTCAAATATTTCACATGATAGTATATATGTTTGAGGCATTTCATCGCGTTTAGAGATATTACCTGTTCTCTGGCATTATCACATGAAGCAACATACCTGTTGGCATCTTTAAATAGAGTTGGCCAATAAAAACCTAATTCGAGTGTTTTGTGTTCTGTCTTAATCCCGCTATAATGTCCTCTTGAAGGTCTTGAATGACAATGTTCTAGGATTTTGCTTGCTTCTACTTTTATAGCACATCTTCCAATTACTTGATCTGCACATATGAGAAAAAAAATGATCTTCCCAAAAGTAGTTTTTCGCATCAGCAAAGAATCGCTTCTTTTGATGATGTGTTAACCTTTTTGGTAAGATGTTAGCAGCTAAGTAGTTTGCAATATCTACAAACCAAGGTACCTCAGGGTCGGTTATAGAAAAGAGTTGTTCTTCAGGAAACAAGTCGTTTATCTCACTCTCGTCGAGTTCCTTGATATGCGGGGTTTCAAGCCTAGAAAGATGGTCTGCTGCAAGATTTTCAGCTCCTTTCTTATCCTGAATTTCCAAATCAAATTCCTATAAGAGTAGAATCCATCTTATAGGTCAAGTTTTTGCATCAGATTTACTTAAAAGATAGCGAAGAGCTGAATGGTCAGTGTAAATGACAACTTTAGATAGTATCAAATATTGTCTAAATTTATCAAATGCAAAAACCACAGCTAGCAATTCTTTTTCTGTGGTGGTGTAATTTTTTGTGAGGCTGTTAATGTCTTGCTAGCGTAATAAATTAGCTGGAAGTGCTTGTCTCTTTGCTGTCCCAAAACTACACCTACTGCAAAATCACTTGCATCACACATTAGTTCAAAGGGTAAGTTCCAATCAGGTGCAATTATAATTGGAGCATTTATTAATTTGTCTTTGAGGATATTAAATACGTCTAAACATTCTTGATCAAAATTGAAAGGTACATCTTTTTCTAGTAATTTCGTCAAAGGTTTAGCTATTTTAGAGAAATCTTTAATGAATCTTCTATAAAACCCAGCATGTCCTAAAAAGCTTCTAATAGCCTTAACTGAACTAGGAGGAGGTAATTTTTCTATGGTTTCAACCTTTTCTTTATCTACCTCAGTCCCTTTACTAGAAATTTGATGCCCTAACACAATCCCCTCTCGAACCATAAAGTGACAATTTTTCAATTTAAAATAAGGTTCGTTTCCTCACATCGCATTAGAACTTGTTTTAGATTTTTAAGGAAAAGATGGAAAGAATTACCAAATACTGAAAATTCATCCATAAATACCTCATAATGTCTTCCACAAGTTCATCAAAGATGGCCAGCATGCAGTGCTGAAAAGTAGCAGGAGCATTACATAATCCAAAAAGCATTCTACGATAAGCAAACGTACTGTATGGACATGTAAATGTAGCCTTCTCTTGATCCTCAAGGGCTTTTGGAATTTGAATGTAGCCGAAAATCTTGTCTAGGAAGCAATAGTACATATGCCCGGATAATCTTTCTAACATCTGATTAATAAAGGGCAAAGGGAAGTGATCTTTTCTGGTAGCGTCTTTCAACTTCCTATAGTTGTGACTGTTCTTGTAGAAATCAATTCATTCTTTTCGTTGGCTACAACAGTCATGCCTCCTTTCTTTGGAGCGACCTGCACAGGACTTACCCAAGTACTGTCAGAAATAGGATAAATTATTCCAGCATCTAAAAGTTTACTTACCTCAGCTTTAACAACTTCTTTCATGTTGGGATTTAATCGTCTTTGAGGTTGCACACATGGTTTATACTTATCTTCCATTAAAATTTTGTGGGATGGGCTTATTCCTTTAATGTCAGAAATTTTCCAAGTTATGGCTCTTTTATGTTCCCGTAGTACTTGTAGTAACTCGTCTTTCTCTTTGGGTTCCAGTTCTGAAGAGATAATTACTGGTAACATGGAATTATCTCCGAGGAAAGCGTATTCTAAGTGTTTTGGCAATTGTTTTAATTCTAATTTGGGCGGCTCATCAATAGAGGGTTCTTGTTTTAGTTCGTCATTGATTTCAATGCCTTCTTCTTTTGTTTGTCTAGAGGGAAATGTATTAGAACCCAATTCATCGGTATCATCATCTACCCCCTCATCTTGAGTAAGACACATTTCCATCGTGTCGTCATGTATAATTTCCTGCAAAGAATCCTGAATAAAATGATCAATGTCATTAATAAAATAATAGGAATCATCTTGTTCTCTAGAATATCACATATCGTAACTTTGAAAAATAATTTCCTCGTCGCCTACCCTTAGTGCAAGTTTACCATCTCCTACATCAATAACAGCCCTAGCAGTAGCTAAAAAAAGGCATCCCAAAATTAAAGGCATCTTAACATTCTCATCCATGTCAAGCACAACAAAATCAACAGGGAATATAAATTTATCAACTTTTACCAGAATATCTTCAATAATTCCCCTAGGATATTTAATGATCTGTCACCTAATCAATACTCATCCTAGTGGGTTTAGGTTCCCCGAGACCAAGTTGCTTAAACATTTTATAAGGCATTAAATTAATACTGGCACCTAGATCAGCTAGTGCTTTCTTTATGTTTAAACTACCAATTAAACATGGAATAGTGAAGCTTCCTGGATCTTTCAATTTGGTTGGTAGCTTGTTTTGAAAGATGGCTGAACATTCTTCATTAAGTTCCACTGTTGATATCTCTTCAAACTTTTTTTTATTTGTTAAAAGCTCCTTTAGAAATTTTGCGTACGTCAGCATCTGCGAAATAGCTTCAACAAAAGGTAAGTTGATATGTAGTTGTTTAAAAAGTTCAAGAAATTTACCGTATTGTGCATCTAAGCAGTTTTTCTTCAACTTTGTTGTATATGGGATTGGTGGTTTAATTTCTTCACGTGCTGGAATTACATTCTCATTTGCTTCCTTCATTTTTGCCTTATCAATTTCATGTGGTATCTTCTTCTTAGTTTCAACCAACTCCTTTCCACTCCTAAGTGTAACTGCCTTCACATTCTCTTTTTTTCTAGTTAAATTTTCAGGTCACCTTTCAGAGACTAACTTAGTTAGTTGTCCAATTTGATCCTTAAGCTCTTGAATTGATGCTTGCTGGTTATTTAATATCATTTTGGTATTGTGGAAACAAGTTTCTAACACCTCTATAAAATTTGTTAACATCTCTTAAAGGTTTGGCTTCTTTTCCTGTGGGTAGGGTTGTTGTCTTTGATTGGGATGGTATCTCCAACCTAAATTGTAAGTACTACTATAAGGGTTATTTTGAGGTCTAAAATTGTTACCCATATAGCGATCTTGCTCGTTTTTAGCACTCGGGTTGTAAGGCTGATGTTTTGTATTGTTCATCCATCCTCCATTCGCATTGTATTGCATAACTGAATGTTCCCGCAGAGAACCACATAAACCATCAATATTTTTATTTAACATCTCTACATGGTTTGATAGCATGGTGACTGCGTCGAGGTTGAAAAATCCAGTTGTTTTTGTTGGCCTTATCCTTGTAACTTGCCACTGATATTTGTTCAGTGACATCTCCTCTATAAACTCATAGGTCGCCTCGAATTTTGTTATTCAGGGTTCCGCCGGCTGCTGAATCAATTAACTGCTGGGTTGAGAGATTCACACCGTTGTAAAAAGTTTGGACCTGTAGCCACAAGGGTAAACCATGGTGTGGGCACCTTCTCAACAAATCCTTGTATCTCTCCCATACATCATATAGTGTTTCTAAATCCATCTGAACAAAGGAAGAGATACCATTTCTTAATTTGGCCGTTTTGGTCGGCGAAAAATATTTCAATAAAAATTTTTCGATCATTTGATTCCATGTAGTGATTGATCCTCGTGGAAGAGAATTCAACCACTGTTTAGGTTTATTCCTTAAAGAGAAGGGAAATAACCGAAGACGGATGGCATCATTAGAAACGCCATTAATTTTGAAAGTATCGCAAAACTCTAGGAAATTTGCTAAGTGATTATTTGGATCTTCATCCTGCAAACCATCAAACTGGACAAATTGCTGTATCATTTGTATAATTTTAGGTTTCAGTTCAAAATTATTAGCAGCTATAATAGGTCTAACAATACTTGACTCAGTTCCTTTTAAATTATGTTTAGCATAATCATACATAGTTCGAGGAGCATGGTGTTCGGCCACTTCTGGAGGTAGCAGATTATTCTCGGCCATCTTTTCATTTGTATTGATGTCGTCTTCTTTCTCTTCTTGTATGTATTGTAGGCTTCTCTTTATTTCTCTTCGGTTTCTGCGAACTATGCTTTCAATTTCACTGCTGTAAAGTAGTGGTCTTGTCGGGTTCCTTCTAGTCATAAACTAGAGATACCTACCAGGAAAAGAAAAAGAAAAAGAAAATTAGAAAAGTAAAAATAAAATTTAATTGCAAAATAAAATAAAATATGGCTAAAGTAATAAAAATTGAGCTTTCTTAATATTTCAGTTCCCCGGCAACGTCGCCAAAAACTTGATTGTGTGTCAGAGTCTTAAAAAATTTATAATGAATGATCTAGCCTAAAAAAACTAACTGTGACAATGACTCGAGGCAAGTGCACCTATCGAACAGTAGTACAGTTTAGTAGCAAGACTAGATTGTCGAACCCAAAGGAACTAAAAGTACTAATACTATCTTTCTTCTTATTATTTAGCTTAAGAATTAAGAGAATTGTTATCTAATCTAAAATTAACTAACAACTAAGCTAAAGATTCGAATACAAAGAGAATGAATTGGGGAAATAATTGTGGGAAAAACCAATTGATTAAGACAATACCCGAGGAAGAATCCTCCTAGACTTCACTTGTTATCTAACTCTAAACCAGACGATTTATACACTTGACTTGATCCGTAGGATTCCCTAATTTATATAAATACCTCTTTCGAGGCTACTAATGTCTAACCTTAGGTTGATTAATTGAAATTTCTTTCTAATTAAAACCCCTAAGATTGCATTAACTCGATCTATGGACTCTCATAGTAGGTTTGACCCTAATTCGGTAGATTTACGTCATCCTATTTCTAGGGTTGCGATCAACTCCGCTTAACTATGCTAGATCTACTCTTAGGCAGGGACTTTTGCTCCACCACCTAAGCACATCAGTACTTGAATCAATATCTTGGAATACCAAAACAAGAATTAAGAACACATAATTAAGAACAAATCAAGTATTTATCATACAGCTCAGAAAATAATAACAAGATTCATCTTAGGTTTCATCCCTCTCAGGTATTTGAGGGTTTAGTTCATAATTATAAAAGAATACATCTCAGAAGAAAATATAAAACAAAACATAAAGAAAACTCTAAAACCCCCTAAAGGAATTGAAGGAGAAATCCTCCGTCTTGAGTATAATCCCGGCTTCTTGAGATGGATCAATGCTTTCTTCTAGTTAATCCCACAATTCGGCCCCTCTGGCTTGGCTCCTTGGCCTAGCTGAACGCCCCCTTTTAGGTTGGCCTCTAGGGCTTTATATAGGCTTTTAGAATGGCTTTTTTTGCCTCTAAGTACCTATTTCGAATAGAATTCTTCTTTGCTATGACAGGGACATGCCCATGGCACATGCCCGTGTAAGTCGAGGCCAGGCCGTGGTCTATCTTGTGAAAGAGGCTCGGCCGTGTATTTCGGGGGCCAGGCCATGTGCATTTTGTACTTGGCCTATTTTCTCTATTTTCAGCCCGTTTCTTGTTCTTTTTATCTTCCGGTGATCTTCTGAGTATAAAACATGAAAACAAGGGATTAGGAGCACCTATTTTCATAATTAAATGGGTAAATAATCCAAAAGTATGCTAAATGTGGGATTAAAATATGTTCATATTACGGTTTATCATGTGACCTTTACTGTATTGAAAAATGTTTAAAATTCTAAAATTTTTCGTAAGTGTTTGGTTTAGTCCTGACCTTTTTCTAACACATGTTTAAGGTCGTAGACCTCGATAAGGGACTATATGCTAGTATTTGAATATGTTTGATTAATGATTGACTTTGTATTGTAAAATAAAAGTGAAATGTTTCGATTGTTCAGTAATGCCTCTTAACCCTATTCTGGCGATGGTTTCAGGTTAGGAGTGTTACATTTTATTGGTATCAGAGCTACTGTTTAGTCAATCTCGGGCTAACGTAGCGCGTGTGATCTGGCTATACATGCCATATATATAAATTGTGATAGTGTGATGAATCCTGATAATTGAAAATGTGTTTTCATATAGTAATGGATCCCGATCGAGCAGTTGCTGATGATGTTGAGAGTAACGCACTTGCTCTCGCTAAAGGGATAGTGGCGGCCAAATTTAGGCCGAATGATAGTAGTGAAGGAGGAGAGGCTAAGCAAGCCTTTTTTCGAATGATGAGTGAGTGGTTTTTAGAGTTTGTTCAAACGAATCCGGCTACTCCACAACCTCCACCCCCACAAGTACTTGTTGTGCCACAAGTGATAGATCCGATCTAATTGAATAAACTTCCTGTGGATAAGATTCGTAAGTATAGGGCCGAAGAGTTTACGGCCACAACTGATAACGATGCTGAGCGAGTTAAGTTTTGGATCGAGAATACAATTCGGGTATTCGATGAGATGTCGTTGACCCCTGATGAATGTATCAAGTGTGCAGTTTCTTTGTTGAGAGATACCGCAAATTGGTGGAAGAAATTGATATCTATTATTCCGAGAGAGATAATCACCTGTGATTTCTTTCAAGTTGAATTTAGAAAGAAGTATATTAGTCAACGATTCATTGATCAGAAACGTAAAGAGTTTCTAGAACTAAAACAAGGCTGTTTGTCAGTTACTGAGTGTGAGCGGGAATTTGTGAGACTGAGTCAATATGCGAGAGAATGTGTTTCAATGAAGCTACTATGTATAAATGCTTCATTGAAGGGCTGAATGAAGACATTAAATTGTTGGTTGGGATACTTGACATAAGTGTATTTGTTGTGTTAGTTAAAAGAGCTTGCAAAGCCGAGGAGCTCAGCAAAGAAAAGAAGAAAGTCGATTCTAAAGCTCATGATGAAAGAAAAAGATTGATGAGTAAGTCGTCTCAACCTTCGATGAAGAAATTTAGAGATGTAAGCAATCAATCAAATTCTTCATTTGGACATATGAGTAGAGATCGTGTGAGACTAAGTGTTGGTCTGAGAACTCAAGCTCCAATTGAATCAAGGATTGGAACCGCAAAAAGCAACAAACTTAAGTGTAGACAGTGTAGAAGATGACATGTGGGAGAATGCTGGGGCAAGTATAACAATAAAGTTTCTTATAAGTGTGGATCACGAGATCACTTCATTAGAGATTGCCCAAAGTTAGCTAAAGAAAAAGATGTTTAGAATGTGAGATCGAGTAACACGATGACTAAGGGTAGACCACCCAGAAACGTCAAGAATATGAGTGGAAGTCAAAGAGGGACTACTGATATAGCTGTGAGATCGGAGGCAAGAGCACCTGCCCGAGCCTATGCTATACGTGCGTGAGAGGAAGCATCATCGCCAGATGTCATTACTGGTACTTTTACTCTATTTGATATTGATGTGATTGCATTGATAGATCTAGGATCTACTCATTCCTATGTATGTGTGAATCTAGTATCGAGTAAGACTCTACCTATTGAGTCCAATGAATTTGTGATTAGAGTATTGAACCCCTTAGGCAAGTGTGTCTTGGTGGATAAAGTGTGCAAGAATTGCCCATTGATGTTTTGGGATATATGCTTTCCGTCTAATTTGATGTTATTACCATTCGATGAATTTGGTATAATTCTGGATATGGATTGACTCACTTTGCATAATACTATTGTGAATTGTAAAAGAAAGAGTATCGAATTGAGAAGTCAGAGTGGTGAGATAGTTCGAATTGAATCCAGTGATTTGAAAGGGTTACCAGCTATTATATCTGCGATGAAAGCTTTGAACTATGTGAGGAAGGGGTTGCAAAGCCTATTTGGCATATATGATTGATACAAAAGTGTTAGAAAAGAGAGTTAAAGAATCCGATGTGCCAAAACCGCTTTTAGAATGAGGTACGGACATTATGAATTTTTAGTGATGCCTTTTGGACTAACAAATGCTCCTACAGTGTTTATAGATTTGATGAATCGGATATTCAGACTGTATTTGGATCGCTTTATTGTGGTGTTCATTGATGATATTTTGATTTACTCATGTGATGAGATGCAGCATGCCGAACATTTGAGAATTGTGTTACAGACTCTACGTGAGAAACAATTGTATGCTAAGTTTAGCAAATGTGAATTTTGGTTGCATGAGGTTGGATTTCTGGGGCATATTATACCAGCTGCAGGAATACGAGTTGATCTGAGTAAAATGCCAGCAATTTTAGAATGGAAACCTCTGAGAAATGTCTTTGAAGTCCATAGTTTTTTGGGACTAGTAGGATATTATAGACGATTCGTGAAAGGTTTCTCGATGATTGTGACTCTGTTGATGAAGTTGCTTCAGAAAGATGTTAAGTTTGAATGGTCAGAAAAGTGCCAGTAGAGTTTTAAACAGTTGAAAGCACTATTGACAGAGGTACCTGTGTTAGTTCAACCTGAATCGGGTAAAGAATTCATAGTTTATAGTGATGTGTCGTTAAATGGTTTGGGCTATATGCTGATGCAATAAGGAAAAGTCATTGCTTATGCTTCGAGGCAGTTAAAGCCACATGAAATGAACTATCTGACGCATGACCTTGAATTAGCCGCGATTGTGTTTGCATTAAAGATTTGGCATCACTATCCATTTGGTGAGAAATGTCATATTTATACTGATCACAAAAGTTTGAATTACTTGATGACTCAGAAAGAATTGAATTTATGACAAAGAAGATGGTTAGAATTGCTGAAAGATTATGAAATTGTGATTGATTATCATCCGGGCAAAGCTAATGTTGTTGCTGAATCCTTGAGTCGGAAGTCTTTATGTGCTTTGCGAGCTATAAATTCTCAGATAGATCTATGTGATGATTCAATTTTGGCTGAGTTAAAAGTGAGATCGATGTTAGTATGTCAGATTTGCGATGCTCAGAAAAGTGATGTTGAAATGATAGCAAAATGAGCTCAATGTGATTTGAATTCTGACTCAGAATTTTGAGTTGATAGTGATGATTGTTTGAGATTTAGAAATCGGATTTGTGTTCTAAAGAATTCAGAGTTGATTCAGTTAATTTTGAACTAAGCTCATAATAGTCGTTTGACTGTGCATCCGGGGAGTACGAAAATGTATAACGATCTGAAATAGTTTTATTGGTGGCATGGTATGAAAAGAGATATCTTTAACTATGTGTAAAAATGTTTAGTTTGTCAGCAAGTTAAAGCTGAACATCAGGTTCCGTCCAGTTTGTTACAACCGAATGTGATTCCTGAGTGGAAATGGGAGAGAATCACAATGGACTTTGTGTTGGGATTGCCTTTGTCTCTGGGAAGGAAAGATGCAATCTGGGTGATAGTTGATAGATTGATGAAATCAGCTCATTTCGTTCTGGTGAGAACAGATTATTCACTTGATAGATTGGCTGAATTATATATTACTGAAATTGTGAGATTTACGGGGTTGATTTAATTAAAGAGACTGAGTTTAGAAGGTAAAAGTGATTCGTGATAGCTTGAAAGCGGCCACAAATCGTCAGAAGTCTTATGTAGATTTGAAATGAAGGATATCAAATTTGGGATTGGTGACAAAGTGTTTCTGAAAGTGTCTCTGTGGAAGAAAATACTTCTATTTGGCCGAAAAGGCAAGTTGAGTCCGAGATTCATCGGACCGTATGAGATCATTGAACGAGTTGGGCCAGTTGCTGATAGATTGATGTTGCCACCTGAGTTATAGAAGATTCATAACGTGTTTCATGTGTCGATGCTTCGACGATACAGATCTGATCCGTCTCATTTGATTGCTCCTACTGAGGTTAAAATTCAGTCAGATTTGTCGTATAGTGAAGAACCGATTCGAATCTTGGCACAAGAGACCAAATAATTGAGAAACAAAAGTATTTCCTTAGTGAAAGTGTTATGGCACAAACACGGAGTTGAAGAGGCTACATAGGAGCTTGAGAACAATATGAGAGAGCAATATCCGCATCTATTCACTGGTAAGATTTTTGGGGACGAATATCCCTAATGGGGGAGAGTTGTAACAACCTGGTTTAGACCCAAGTCAGAATAGTAGTTTTGAGACCACAAATTTGAGGTCAGAATAATATTTTAATATTATTCTCTATGTTTACGGTATGTGCTTTGGTCTATGTAAAATTTCCGTGTGAAGATTTTATTGATTGCGTGCTTAATTAACAAAAATGACTTAATCGCATAAAGTGTAAAATGCTGTGTGCTGATTGATAAGTATTTAAAAGTTGTTGTCTTTATAATTTGGAGGATTTAAATTGCAATTAGCCCATTTTATGGTTAGTGGAAGATGATAGCATGGCATTGGTTGTTAATATTAATATTTATTAAGGGCAAATTGGTAAAATGACTAATAAGTTAATATTAATTAAACTAAACAAATGAGATGGCTATATTCTCATCTCTTCCACCGAATTTGAAGAAAAAAATAAGGGTTTATAGCTTTGTGATATTCGGCCCTTGTTCATCTTGATTGAGTTATGTTTTGAACTCGATTTTTGATAATTTCTACATTTTCGTAATCGTTGCTTCGTGCTCTTTCAAACCCATGCTTTAATTTTAGAGATTGATGGTGATTTTGAGATATGCCATTGATGAATGCTTGAGCTATGTGCTAGTTGATAGTGAAATATGGAAGATATGTGAAGGATTAACATTTTTTATCTTTAAATTTTTAGTGAAATTGAGTGATTTGAGCTTAATTGAGAAAAGTGTAAATTGGAGGACTAAAATTTAAAATAAATGAAATGTGTGGGCTTGTATTAGCATGGGAAGAATACGGTTGAGCATATGTGATTTGAAATTGTGTGTATTTTGTGATTTGATGAAATAGGGACTAAAGTGTTGAAATGTGACAATGTGAGGACTATTTTGTAAAATGCCCTAAATATGTGTGTGTGGAATAAATTGAATGAATTGGTAATTGAATGAGTGAATTTGAATGTGTATAGACCAAGAAAGGGAGGTTCAGATCGAGATCAAGGCAAAGACAAAGTGCTCGATTAATCGACCGTTTTAGTATTTCGACGTCCGAGGTAAGTTCGGATAAAATACTTTTATTAAAATAGTATCTATGTGATGAGAAATGAATGAATGTATATTAATGGAATAGATTGTGTTATGTATGAGTTCGAGTATTAAGGCACTAAGTGTGCGAAATTGAGTGATACAGAGTTGATTAGTATTGTGTGTGCGAAATGATAGAAGCTACGGCTTTAATGATTAGCACTATGTGTGCGGAAAGATAAAAGCTTTGGCTTATCAAATAGGCACTGCGTGTGCGATACCGATATAAGTTTGGTTTAACATATTGACACTAAGTTTGCGATGATGACTATGTTTCGGTTATGAAATTGGAACTAAGTGTGCGAATAAATCAAAGGAATAGAAAAGGTTGAACGAGAGGTAATATCGAGAAATTGAATAGCATGAATGGTGAGTAACTATGTGTTGATCAAGGTACGTTTGAACCTCTGTGGTTGATGATAGATTTAAGAGTTGAATGAATAGATATTTGAGTATGTGGTTGAGATTGATAATGTGCCTACTTGTGTCCTTATTTATGTGATGGTTGGATAGCATAGTTGGTGAGAAACTAAGTGTTGGCAAAGGTATGTATGATACCTATGTGGTTGGTGAAATTGAAAGTAGATAAATGTAATTCTATGTAAGTATTGGATATAGTTGAATTTGTGTATTATTGGTAAATTATCTATGTGATGGTTCAATTTGTACATTAATGTAATTCAATGAGTTAATTGTATTATACTACGAACTTACTAAGCTTTGAAAGCTTACTGTGTGATATGTTTCTCTATTTTACAGTGTCAGTAAAGCTAGCTCGGATCCAGGGATCGTCAGCATGACTATTAGACTATCGGCAATCTGTTTTGGTTCTTTTGGAAGAAGTGTATATTTGAATATGGCATGTATAGGCTAGTTATTTTGAAACATGTTGGAGATGTGTAAATAGCCATGTGATGTGGCTAGATAAATGTTGATAATATGCATGAATGATTATGGTATATGAAGTATGATTTGGTATGACTTGATGGCAATGAAATAATCATATGAATGGTAAGTTTAGTGATGGATTGATGCCATAGGGATATAGTGAAATTGTGGATGGTTCATGCTTGGTTTTACATGTGAATTGGTTGAGCTATTTAGCATATAATATGGTATGATAGAAATGAGATTGAATTGGGTTGTCATGATGAATGTTTTGATGTGTCCTTGGTTGCTATTGATACATGGAAATATGCTTAATTGTGATTGTAGGGAATAACCCTTGTATGGGTGGCAATTTGACATTGTAAATGGCCTATTTTGCATACACGGCCAAGGGACACAGTCGTGTGTCTCTGCCGTGTAGCTCAAGGGCCACTTCGAAGTGTGCCTGGGTAGGTTACACGGCAGTGGTACACGGGTGTGCCTGGTGGCCGTGTGACCAAGTAGTAGCTAGCTTAATTTTACACAGCCATGGCACATGGGCGTGCCAAGTGGCCGTGGGAACAAGTCAGTATATAGGCTCTGTTTTGGCACGGCCTAGACACATGGGCATGTCTGGTAGTCGTCTGAGGCACATGGCCTGACTGCACGGGCGTGTGACCTTTGCAGTATTGAAGAATGTTTAAAATTCTAAAATTTTTCGTAAGGGTTTGGTTTAGTCCCGATCTCTTTCTAACATGTGTTTAAGGTCTCATAGACCTCGATAAGGGACTATATGCTAGTATTTGAATATGTTTGATTGATGATTGTCTTTGTGTCGTAAAATGAAAGTGAAATGTTTCGATTATTCGGTAATGCCTCTTAACCCTATTTCGACGACGGTTTCGGGTTACGGGTGTTACATAAGCATATTATATTGTCTAAAGTGAATTATGTGATTATGATTATATTATGTTAATGATGAATGTTAAGTCATATGTGTGTATTTATGAGCGTCAAGTTAGAGGTGTTTTGACCTCACCCACTTACTAGTGATGCTTTATGACGAAATTTTACGAGAACCATGTCGAATAAGTTCATAAGTGTGAAACTAAAGAGTTCAATGATGAAATAATTAGTAATGTATATAGAGATGAGAATAGTTGGAAAGTGAAAACAGCTTTAGAAGAAATATCAGAATGTTTTAAAGATTGCATAGTATATGCAATGTCAACGATAAAGAAGAAGCTAGTCTCGGCTATTCGATTCAATTGAGTTACGTGTATTTAAAGTATCCTGAAGTATAGTAATGAAATTTGTGCATTCACGAGTATATAGACGGATAGTCTGAATGAAGAAATTATATTCTAGAAAGTATGATACGGAGATATGCCTATTGGATTGTCCTAATCGAATGATGTTATTACGAGTTAAAGCTGTACTGATTGATAAAGTCATCACATTTATGAAAGTTCGAATGATCTATGCATGTTAGCAAAGTTCGAAAGAGTTGAAAGTATTATTAACCGAAGCTCTAGTTCTGAGTTTAGTTTGAATTGAGTAAGGAAATTGTGATTTTTTTCAATGATGTACTATTGAACAGATCGAAATATTTTTGAATACATGTGAAGAAGTAGTTTGCACATGTAGAAGGTTAAAGTCACATGAAAAAGAACTGTTCGACTAATGATTTAGAAACTGCCACTTTTATATTTGTGTTGTGAATTAGATGATTTTGTATGTTCAATGAAAAATGGCATAAGCTTCCTGATCCTAATGGGTTAAAGTATTTAATGTCCCAGAAGGATCTGAAATTAAGATAACGTAAATGTTTTGAAATGTTAAAAGACTAAGAGTGATTATTGACTTACCTTTTGGAAAGCAAGTATGGTTACAGATGCTTGAATGGAAAATCTTTGTTTATTTTTGTGAGTACTGGTAACTCGATTTATCTCATTTGATGATGGACTAGTCCTAGCTAAGTTAAAAGCTTAAGCGATGCTTTCTTTGTGAATTGAGAAGCTCAGAAATGTGATAGAGAGTGGTGAACTAAACGAGTATAGGGTGAAACGACTTTCTATTTTGAATTTCAAGTTGGACCTGATTCTTGTTATTATTATTGTTCTGAGATGGAATTCGCGTACTGGGTAATCTAGAGTTTGTTCAGCAGTTGAGTACGAGACTCAGTAGTAGTTAGTCGGTTCATCCGAGAGTAATAGACGGTGCAGTCATATAAAGTAGATGTGCTAATGATTGCGTTTATTACATGATATTTTGGATCCGTATTTAGATGACGATATGTTAATAGATAAAAGCTAAAAATCAAGTGTATTTAGACTAATACAGTCAGTGGTTGTGTGAGAGTGATAATGAGATAGAGTTACCATAGATTTCATATCGGGATTGTCAGTATCCTCGAAAAGGAATATGATAATTGGTTTATGGTTGATCAATTGACAAAGAAATATCCATATGATTATTTCGTTAAGTGTAGATTTCTTATTTGACAGATTAGCCGAGTAATATGGTTCTGAGATTATTCGATTATACAGAGTGCCATTATGTCAGATGGAGATCTGAAGGTTACATCGTAATTATAGAATGAGCTATAGGGAACTCTGAGTATACAGTTGCAATTTGGCACAGTAATTTGTTTTTATATTAATGATAAGTCTAAGAGGGTAGTTCAAATTTTGACGGTGTACTCCGACACTGTGTGCTAAAAGTTTAAAGGATATTGGAAAGAGATATATGAGATTTAAATCGATTTGTAATTCTGAGAAGATTAGTGAAAGTGTTTCAGGAGAGTTGAAAGCAACTTTTTCTGGTAAGATTTTCGGGGGCGAAAATCCCTAAAGAGGGGGAGAATTGTAACAACCCGATTTTGGGCCTAGTCGAAATAGTAATTTTAGGGCCACAAATCCATTGAGGAAAATCTTATTTTTATTATATTTTTATAGTCTACGATTTCACGAAAATATTTCGTGAAAATTTCGTTCGAAAATTTCGACTTTTGGGCACTCAATTTAGTTAAAATGACTAAATTGTAAATAGTGCAAAAGTTGAGTTCTACATGTTAGAAGTGTCCAATTTATATGAATTTTTAAATTGGAGGTCCTTAAATGGCAATTAGACCATTGGTTAAATTTTTGACAAAAATGGACATTAGATAAGTGAAATAGGATATTTTTAAGTTAGGGGCATTTTGGTAATTTGGTAATTAAATGGACTAAAAGACAAAATTAAAGCCAAAAACCTTTGTCCATCTTTTTCCTTGGCCGAATTTAGCATGGGGGAAGCAATGGCAAGGGTTTTCAAGCTTTCAAGCTCAATAGTAAGTGCATCCAAGCCCCGTTTTTAATGTTATTTACATTTTTGAGATTCTCGTAACTCGGTTTAGTTATTTCTACCATTATTTTGAGCTAGTGTTTGTGTTAAAAAATTTACCCATGTATGACATGCATGTATTTTGATGAATTATGGAAGAATATGGAGGTTTGATGTATGATAAACATATTTTTCTAAGTGATTTTCATGAAAAATGCATAAAAGGACCAAATTGCAAAGTTATGAAATTGGTCATATATGAGTGAAATAGTGAAAATTAGGGGCTGCTGTAGTTAAGAAAATGATTTGGCTAGGCTTGAAATACAAAAAAGTGGAATGAAAACCATTTTACGAGCCTAGGGGCAAAAGTGTAATTATGTGAAAGTTTAGGGGCAAAATCATAATTTTATCAAAGTATGAATTATGAGTCAATTTAATTAATGTGAGTATTAAACAAGTAAAATTGTTATTATAGATCAAGAAAAACAAAGCCTGGACCGAAACCGAGGCAAGGATAAAGTGTTGGACTAAATCAAGCTTCCACACACATTTTGAGTACCGAGGTAAGTTTGTATGAATTTAAGGCTTCACATGTATTTTTTATTAAATTATTTATTATGATGTATAATGTACATTATTTTCATGAAATTAAGATTAATGATATCTTGATGAGAAAATGAATGAGAACATGCAAGAGGAAGTCCGGTTGAAGACTCGGAATAATGAGGATACTAATATCACAGCATGAGACAAGGAAAGCCCGTGTAAGACCATGTCAAGACATGGCATCGGCATTAAGGCAAGGATATCATGTAAGTCCAGGACAAGTCATGGCATTGAAAAATTATTATGAGGCAAAGGTTCCATGTAAGTCCAAGCCAAGGCATGGCATTGGTGAATTCATAAGGCAAAGATGTTATGTAAGTCCATGTCAAGACATGGAATTGATAAGATTCATAAGGCAAGGATACCATGTAAGACCATGTCAAGACATGGCAATGGTAAGTTTCCAAAGGAAACATATAAGGAAGGTCTCGTGTAAGACCATGTCTGGGACATGGCATTGACACGAGTTAAAGGATCCCATGTAAGACCATATCTGGGATATGGCATTGGCATCATGAGGCGATCCCATGTAAGACCATGTTTGGGACATGGCATTGGCAGCGAGATCCATGTGTGATAAGATTGAGTAACCTCAGTTATTCTGGGTAATTCATCAGGCAAAAGAGCAAAGTATGAAAGAGGTAACAAGAAAGCTAAGTAAGTAAAGATAGTAACAAGTTAAATTTTTCATGAAGGATAAAAGGGTTGTATCTAAGTTAAGGAAGATAGAGAATTGATATGCATATTTCACTAGCAAAAGTGCTAATCTATGTGATAAAGTGTTACAGGTACCATGAATATAATACAAGTATGAAATTATCATGCAACATGTGATGAGTAAGAACAAGTATGAGTATGTAAGCCCAAGCATTTGAGACTTATATTATTATTGATGTGTGAGCTGAATGGGCCAATGAATGGCTTGTAAATATTTGATGATGACTAGCTATTGCATTGGCTAACTATGTGTAACACCCCTAACCTGAAACCATCGCTGAAATAGGGTTAAAAGGCATTACCAAACAATTAAAACATTTCACATCCATTTCACGACACGAAGTCAATCATCAATCAAACATATTCAAATACGAGCATATAGTCCCTTATCGAGGTCTACAAGACCTTAAACATGCTTTAGAAAGAGTTCGGGGACTAAACCGAAAGCTTACAAAAATTTTCAAAAATTTTAAACATTTTTCAACATTGCAGAGGTCACACGCCCGTGTGGGCAGGCCGTGTGCCTCACAAGGCTACCAGACACGCCCATGTGTCCAGGCCGTGCCAAAATAGAGCATATATACTGACTTGTTCCCACGGACACTAGGCACGCCCGTTTGTCGTGGTCGTGTGAAATTAAGCTAGATACTGACTTGGTCACACGGCCACTAGGCACGCCTGTGCAACCTACCCAGGCACACTTCAAAGTGGCCCTTGGACCACACGACAGAGACACACGCCCGTGTCTCTTGACTATGTATGCAAAATAGGCCATTTGCAAGGCCAAAATGCCACCCACACTTGAGTCATACCTAAAAAATTCAAGTCAATGCTAATTTATGTTTCTAAATGCATTCAAACATACCATTTCATGCACCAATTAATCACCAACAATATCGTCTACTTCCATACCTAATATCATCACCAATAAGTCCATTCAAAGTAACAATTGTACATCTCAAAACATATATATATCAAGCATCATGTAATCTATGCCATAATTCATTTTTAACCCACAAATTTCATCAACCACATAATCATGGAATATACTATATTCATAGCTCATTCATAAATTCAACATCATTCAACTTCCAAGCCAAATCACATGGCAAGGATTAAGCCTTTCAAAGCATGTCATAATCTTCTAGCCTATACCTGCCATATTTCAACTATATACAATCTTTCCAAAAGTACCCAAAAATAGATTGTTGATAGTGTGATAGAGATGCTAACGATCCCTGGATCTGAGCTAGCTTTACTGACACTGTAAAATAGAGAAACAAATCACACACTAAGCTTTCAAAAGCTTAGTAAGTTTGTAACATAATACATATTGCTCATTAATACCAATACATTATACTAAAAACAAACCATCACATAGATTAATTCACAATCATATATACCATACCATCCAAAGCTAATATGCTCAATTATCCTTCCATAAACTCATTAATAATTTCATCAACCACATAGGTTCCGAACGTACCTTAGCCAACACTTATTTATCAATTACATATGCTACTCAATACTCAATATTTCATTTTGATCAACTTTCGTCACTTCTTCGGTTCAATCGCACACTTAGTGCCCAAATCATTAGCCAAAGCTGAATTGACATCGCACACTTAGTGCACCTATATCAAACCAATCTTAAATCGGTATCGCACACACAGTGCCAACCACAAAGCCGAAGCTTGTATTATTTCGCACACACAGTGCTAATCATCTTGATCACATTTTCGAATACGCACACTTAGTGCCACATAACTTGAGCCCTCACATAGCATTCACAATTCAATAATATCATACCATCCATTTCATAACATTAATCATAGTTAAATACACATATTATGTCCGAACTTACCTCGGACGTCGAAATACCAAAACAGTCGATTAATCGAGTACTTTGTGTTTGCCTTGATCTCGATCCGAACCTCTTCTTTCTTGGTCTATACACATTTAAATTCAACTCATTCAATCACCAATTCATTCAATTTAGTCCACACACACTTATTTAGGGCATTTTACAAAATAGCCCTCACATTTTCACATTTTGACACTTTAGTCCCTAATTCATAAAATCATCAAATACACATAATTTGCTTGTGCCCATGCCTAGCCGAATTCTCACTATACTCATACAAGCCCAAATATTTCATTTACTTCACAATTTAGTCCTCCAGTTTGCACTTTTCTCAATTTAGCTCAAAATACTCAATTTCACCAAAAATCCAATTACAAACTATGTTAACCCAACACCAAGCTTTCATATTTCACCAACTAATGTCACAAGCTCACAAATTCATCAATGGCACATCTAAAAATCTCTATCAATTTCTAAAATTAAAGCATGGGCTAGCTAGAACACAAAGCAACGATTACAAAAACATAGCAATTATCAAAAATCGAAACAAAACTAACCTTGAATGAAGACTTGTAATGGCTAGAATATCATGGAAGACTAAAACCCTTTCTCCTTTCTTAATTTTGGTGGAAAGATGAATAGAAAAATGGCCATTTAATGTTTTGTTTTGTTATAAAATAATTTAACTATCAAATACCTATTTTGTCCTTACTTAAATGTTCATGAAAATCATTTAAACTATGGACATATTTGTCCATCAACCACCCCACTACTAAATAATGGAACAATTGCCTCATAAGGCCTCCTCATTTAAAAGCCATAACACATATACACTTCAACAATCAGCACACAACATTTATAATTTATGCGATTGGGTCCTTTTTGCTAATTAAGCACTCAAACAATAAAATTTTCACACAAAATTTCACACAAACTTAATCACATACAGAAAACACCAAAATATTATTAAAATATTTTTTCAACCTCAAATTTGTGGTCACAAAACCACTATTCTGGCTAGGGTCTAAACTGGGATGTTACACTATGGATATGATTTAGTATTATAAGTGTGTAAATGAAAATTAATGCAAAGAAAACATGATAGAGTAAAGTTAGCAAAAAAATAGTTTGTACAGCAGCAGTTGTATCACTTTGAAAATTCACCAAAAATGGTGAAAAATGAATAATAAGTTTAATAAGATATTAAATTAAAGCATATTGAGTCTATTTGTTCACAGAAGAAACAGAATAAGTAAAATAATTTCATATGATGACATATTTGGATTTTAGTGAGATAGGGTCAAAATGATTTTGGAATCCTCTATTTTGACTTGAAAAATTCATTAATAATTATAAAAAAATAATTAAGGGGTAAAATTTATATTCATGAATTTCTTAATGAGTCAATTTTTAAGAAAAATAGACAAGAACATCATTCGAGTCTTGTACCACAAGAAAATTTATTTTTAATGAAGAGGGTTCAAAACTGTCGGAAAGTGAAATAGCAGAGACTTTAAAGAATAAACTTTACTAATTGGCCAAACCAAAAATTCTGGAAATTTTATGGTAAGAATATATGTGAGTCTACTTTCAATTAAAATTATAGGATATTAATTTGGAGTTCTGTAGCTCTAGATAAAAATAATTTAGTGACTGTAACTCGAGTAGACAGCTCAAGATGAATATAAGTGAATTAAGAAAGTTTATGCAATAATGATGGCATTACCTTGAGAACTTAAAATAAGGATTGTTAAAAGCCTGGTGATAAATTTTTTATTATTTACATACATACTTACTAAGCTTTATAGCTTACTCCCTTTCCTTTCTCATATCATGTAGGGTTTTATACTAGCTCGGGTTGGATATCGCCGGAGATGCTATCGCACTATCAAGCTATCATGCTAGGTATCAGTGAATACAAAACCTTTTGAGTCTATGGCATGTATAGGGACTTATTCATTTTGTATATGACCATTAGGAATTGGCCGATATTTATCGAGTTTCATATTTTAATGGTAACGAGTTTTACAAAGTGAAAGTTTATGCAAATGATGTTTAGTGATCCCTTTTAGTGTATTATTGTCATGTTATGGGTTGCTTGTGTTGGTATATGTGTGCTTATGTTTCAGAGTGGCTATTGGCATGGAGAATAGCCTTCTAATTAACCACACGAGTAGACACACGGGCGTGTGTCCCCTACAAGTTAGTGATATAAGTCAGTGTTGACCACAGGCTAGCCATACAAGCGTGTGCCTAGGCCGTGTGACCCTTATGAGGTTGCTGATGTCATAAATAGAATACCCAGGTTTTTACACATGGACGAGGACACGGGAGCGTCTATACCGTGTGAAGCACACGGGCCAAGAATACGGGAGTGTGGCCCTGTTTTATGTCAAAATTTTCTAAGTGTTTAAAAGTTCTGGTTTGGTCCCTTAACATCCCGAGTATATGTAACGGGTCTCATAGACCCATGATAGGGACGTTACGATTGTAAATGAAAAAGATTTTAATTAGAACAAATTTTATAGCCTAAGGTTGTATGTTCAAGCAAGTTAAGTCCGGTAATACCTCGTACCCTATTCCGATGTTGAATAGGGTAAGGGGTGTTACACTAAATGTGTGCTCTTGGATTGAATTGAATGAGTTATTGAATAAATAGGTTAAATTTGAATATGTATAGGTCAAGAACCGAATAAAACGGATTTAGATCGAGGGAAGTTGAAAGTTATTGAATAGCCGTTTATCTCCGTTCTTCCCGTACGAGGTAAGTTAATATACAAATAAATGTATTTAAATTGAACTAGTTGTATATATATATATATATGGAATTTGAATTGCTATGAATATCCATTGAGATGGAATGTATGTGAAATCCGAGCTTACGAATAAGTCGACAAGTTGTTAAAGTATGAGAAGCCCCGTATGAACCTAGGAATAGATATGATTGTATATATCATGACATAGGTCTCCGATATTCGATATCATATAAGACCATGTCTGGGACGATGGCATTGATTCGATATTTTGTCTAAGATCACGTCTGGGACGTTGGCATCGATATGAGATTTACGTGTAAGACCATGTCCGAGACATTGGCATTGTATTGATTCATGTAAGACCCTGTGATTTGTAAATTTGAGAAACGAATGACTATGTGATTTGTAAATCCGTTTCAGGTACGTTTGATATGTACACATTGTGTGTATAAAAAGGTAAGTATATTCATGAACTTACCTGGATGAGTTATGTATTTGGATTTGAGAAAGTAAAATGTGTTACATGAATGGATAAGCTATTATTCAATAAAGTATATGGTGATATGCAAGATTGATAGATGAATGGCTAAGTGAATGTTCCAAGAAGAACTATGGCTATGCAATTGAGTTATTAGTAAATTCATATTGATTATATGTTTTGAATGCTTATATGTTAAGTTTATTTGTATATGACTTACTATTGGAAAGCTTACTTTTTGTGTGTTTGTTCTGTTTTATAGATCGTTAAAGCTACGAGAGGCTCGGTGTAACATCCTAAAATTTGGAATTTTATGTGTTGCATTAATTCTTGTGTTAAGCTAGTTAAAAATATTAATTGTGTAAGTTTAGGGGTTCTGAGAAGGCTCGAGGTTTATTTGGGCCCTAGTAAAAATTTTGTGTTTAAGCATATTAAGGAGAGATAGAAAGTGGAATCAAGGCTTATGGAAATAGGTGAGTAATGTGCTAGCATAAATGAGCATATGGCAAGGAGGTTATGGCATCAAGTAGAGAACATGAAGAGAAGAGGTTCAAATCCCATCAAGTGCAAATTTTTGACTAATTTTTTTGTATTTTTTCCCTAAGTGTCGGCCAAGATGGTATATATGGTAAAGTGGACTTTTTAATTTTGGCAAGGTGGCTATGGAAATTAGGAAAAGATAAGGGTAGGGAAAGAAATCAAGAGAAAAAGAAAGTATAGGGAACATGTTGGCCCAAAGAGAGGAAAGTGTTTTGGAAAGTTTTGGTTGGCAACATTTTTAACCTTATTGCCAAGGTATGGACGGTTTTGGTATAGGGAGAGGGTAGCCAAATTTTGCTAGGAACATTTTGGCAGTTTTGATGCTTGAGAGGTTGTCTTCTCTTTAGCTTTTTAGTGCAATTTTCTTTCTTCAATTCTTCCTTTTAGCCGTAACTCCCAAAGCCAAAAAGAGAGTATCTTTTCTTTGTTTTGGCCAAAAACTCTCATTTCATTTTGGTCATTTTTCTATTGTTGTGCCGAAATCTTAATCCATCTTTTACCATTCTTCTTGTTGCTGAAATACTCACATTTTTGCTTTTTTTTCATATCTCTTTTGGTGTTGGCCGAAACACTCCAAACATCTTGGTACATCTTCTCTTTTCTTTTAATCATCTCTTCAATCCTTCTTCCACTTCTTAAAAATCAAAATTTCATTGTGATCGAATTTTTTTATTCATTCTCTCCATAGCCGAATTTATTAACAACTTGTCTCCTCACTATCTCTTTTTCCTTCGTGATTGGACACTATCTTCTTGTTGAATCAGTGAGTAATAATTTTCTTTTCAACTTCTTCTCTTAATGCCGAATGTATGCCCTTGTCATGGGATGGTTTTATTAACCAAAATCATCATTTTCTTTTACTCTCTCACAACGTGATCATTTTCCCTTTTGTAGTATTCTAGTGGGAGGCCGAACATCACTCTAGTCTTAAGTTGAACGGTGAAAATCAGATCTAATATTGATACTGTAAGAATTCTTTATGGATTATTGATATTATTCAATATTTTATTGGTTGCTAAAGGAGTAATAATTTGGAATAATCGACCATTTGTTTTAGGGACAAAATCGCTCGATCTATCGACTTGTGATCATTCAATTCTAGTGGTAAGTCGACCTTTTTCCTTAATCAATCATTTCATATCAACGTAATATTATTTTGACTAAGATTTGTTTTCAATGGAGACAAGTAATATTGAATCGAAAGAGAAATCATTTGGAGATCACAAAAGGAGAGGATTAGCGATCCCTACTCCTAAATTCAAACGAAGGGCAGTATCGGCGGTTCAGGATTTTCCACAAGGTTGTGGACCGTCATCCGGGGAAAATCAACAAATTGTCATCGTTCACGATTCCAAGGGTAAACACTTTAGATCATTTATTCTAGAGTTTGATTAATAAAATCACGTATGTCGATTAAGCAAGTGTTATGATATCTTAGGTGTCGATGATCAAGAAGGCTTAGTGCTTACCGTAATCAGGTGTGTAATTTCACACCGTTTTTCGTGAGTTTTATGATTGATATCATATAGGAAATAAATCGCTATGATTAAAATTGTATTATGGTGTAAACCGAAAATTGGCCTAAATTTCACTATTTTGATAAAATTGACAAAATCGGTATTAACACTGTGAAAATTACAAAAATACCCTTAAAGGGCCGAATTATGAAAATGCCCTTAATGGGCTAATTTGATAGATTGCCGTAATGGGGCAAATTGCAAAGTGTTATTATTGGGCTGAATTATTGTTGTTTATATTTGTAAATATCATGATTTACTATATATGATGCATTTACATAATTTTACATGGGTTGGGATAATGTTGAAGAGAAGTAATTCCGGTGGCACTGCCACAAAAATGTTTGTTAATCTGGTTCACTATGATTCTGGTGGCTTGTCCACAATTCAAAATATGTTATAAATGGCTAAATGCCTGCGATTGGTGTGATTGGCGGGGTGGGTTGACTTGATCCCCACAGGTGTGATGGGATAGTATGGGTGGTGTGTAGTGGATGGATTATTAGGTTGGTTTGGGTTACATAACATTCATTTGATTTATTTGTTATTTTATTTTGCAAAAAGGGCTTAGGTCCAAAATAATGCTAAACAGGTTCAAGCCCATTGGACGACGGTAAGGGGATTATACACTGAGTTCTAGTAACTCACCCTGTTTCCATAACCCTTGCAGGTAATGCTCAATGATGTGGACTTAGGCCATGGATGACTCGGTGGAGGCCATACTTCAGAAACGGTTTTATTTGGACTTGAGATTTCTTTTTTGTTCACTTTATTACTTTACTATTTTGGGTTAAATGTTGTAATAAGGCCTCTGGTTTATTTTTATTTTGTTTTATGTTGACATATTTATATTCTGCTCAAAATACTTTAAATGTGATATTTTTCTAAAAACTTAAATAAAGATTTTCTAAAATGGATACATAAATGGATTTTTGATAAACTTATATTATTATTTATTTTCTCTCAAATTTTCATCAATATTTTTCAAAAGTCTCGGTTTGTAAAATCATTACTTCTAATTTATCGAATTTATCAATAAATCTTCAAAGTTAGTAATATATTGTCAAATATTCTAAATCAGAATTGTTTTTCTTGATTTTAACAAATCTATTAAGTACGAATGAAAAGGACTTAAATATATTTTTCTCATGTGACATGTCGGATCCGCCCTTAACGCATGGGTCAGGTTTAGGGTGTTACATTTTATTGTATCAGAGCCCGGTTGCAAAACTCGACTGTGGTTTGAGGTTCAAAAATGTTTTCCAAAGCTGTTTGAATTTTTAAATAAATAAAATATATATACATGTTTTAAAAGAAGTATGGCACCACGGGTATCCGGCACCAAGTCAAGTAAGCATATGTTATCATTGTATGATTATGATTATTATGATATGAATGTAGGAATACTCTAGAACTTTTAGTTTTAGGAGTTGAAACTATAGAGATTGAGACTATAGGATGCGTTTGCAAAAACAACTTTACTTCTTATACTTCATAAAATATTATTTAATAAACACTGAAATAGTATACTGATTCATAAGACTTTTAATCAGATTAAATCGAATTAGCCAATATGAGCGCTAGAGGACGTGGATGCGGTAGACGTGGCCGTGGTAGAGGCCGAGGCGTTAGAGTTGTGTCTGAGGCGTCGGGACATATATCGGAAATAGACGCACCTGCTTCACCTGTGACTGAAGCTGGCTCACATGATCGTATGAGGGAGGATGATGCTCTGTCCCAAGCAATGTTGTGATTCTTGGAAAGGGTTGCTGGGGCAAGAACTGGGTCAGCAGCTCGTGGGTCAATTTGGGAACGGCTCAGATATAATGGTGCTGAGGTTTTTAGGGTTATCTCGGGTGTGGCCCTAAATGTAGTGGAGTACTGGCTTAAGGTTATGGAGTGGATCATGGACGATCTAGATTGCACCGTCGAACAAAACCTAAAAAGAGTGGTGTCTTTGTTGAGAAACGAGGCGTATCAATGGTGGCTCGATATTTGGGAAGGCACTTAGGCCGATTGTATTACCTGGGATTTCTTTAAGATGACATTCCAGGGAAAGTATGTCGGGGCTAGCTATGTGGATGCCCGAAGGAAAGAATTTCTAAATCTGGTCCAAGGAGGTAAGTTTATGGAAACATACGAGGCAGAATTTCTACGTCTGAGTCGGTATGCCCAAGGAATAGTGCCGACTGACCACGAACGTTGTGTGCGTTTTGAGGACGGGTTGCGTGATGAGTTGCAGGTACTGATAGCCTCGAAAAAAGAGAGGAATTTTGCCATACTGGTGGAGAAAGCCAAGATAGCTGAAGAGGTTAAACATTCAGAGAGGCAAAACCGACACAGAGATAAGGGCAGGAACAAGAGAGACTTGGGGTACTCAGGTCCTGCTAGAGGGTTCCAAAAGAGGCCCAAAAATGAGGAGCCAGCTCGAGCTAGAGTACCAGCTGTTATCAATCAGTTACAGCCATGTGCGGATTGTGGAAAATGACACCCAGGTGAATGCTGAAAGAGAACCGGTGGTTGTTTCAAGTATGGTTCCAAGGACCACCAGCTTAGAGATTGCCCTCGACAGACTGCTCAGACGCAGGATGCTCATAACTATGATGCACAGCCAGTTAGAGGCGCTCAGCAGCCACCGAGAGGTCGTGGGCCAGGTCGAGGTGGTAGCGGCGTAGGATGAGGTCAAAGTGCTCCAGGTAGAGGTACTGGTAATAGGGGTATTGTAGAGGCGAGACAGCCAGGTTTGGTATATGCGGTCAGACGTCGAGAGGATGGGGATGCATCTGATGTAATAACTAGTACGTTCTTCATATCTGATGTACTTGTTACTGCTTTTATAGATATTGGATCCACCCATTCGTATGTTGCTTGTACTGTATCTGGAAATCTGAACATTAGATCTGAGATTACTGCTAGAGAAACAACTGTAATTACTCCTCTAGGATAGCCGGTGATAGTGAATAAGTTGTTTAGGAATGTGCCCTTAGAAATTCAGGGGGAAATATTTTTGGCGGATTTGATGGAACTGCCATTCGGTGAGTTCGACCTTATTTTGGGCATGGACTGGTTGGTGAAACACCGCGCGAAATTGGATTGTGCTGCAAAATAGATGTTACTAAGAACTTTGGAGGATAAGGAAGTGATGATGATAGGTGAAAGAAAAACTACCTGTCTAATGTGGTATCTGCTTTAAAGGCAGAAAAATTGGTGCGAAAGGGGTGTGGAGCATTCCTAGCCTTCATTAGTGCTTTGGAAGCCAAGGAATTGTCAGTGGAAAGTGTTAGAACAGTGAAAGAGTTTTTGGACATCTTTCCCGAGGAGCTTCTACGATTGCCTTCGGATCGGGAGGTAGAGTTTGGCATTGAGTTATTGCCAGGAACAGCTCTGGTGTCCATTGCTCCTTATAGAATGGCGCCGAAGGAGTTAGTAGAGCTTAAGGCTCAAATTCAGGAGTTCTTGGATCGTGGATTCATTCGACCGAGTGTGTCACCATGGGGAGTGACGGTCTTGTTCATCAAGAAGAAGGATAGGTCGATGCATATGTGTATCGATTATAGATAGTTGAATAAGTTGACGATCAAGAACAGGTATCCGTTGTCGAGAATCGACGATATGTTTGATCAACTACGAGGAGCTTATGTTTTCTCAAAAATAGATTTGAGATTGGGATATCACCAGCTTAAGGTCAATGAGGCGGATATTCATAAGACTACTGATAAACCATAAAAGTAACATATTTTAACCCCATATTTAGTATGCTTTTGGATGATTTAGCCCTTGATTTATGTAAAAAGGTGCTCTCAATCCTTCCTTTTCATGTCTTATACTTAGGAAAGCACCTAAGGATGAAAAAAAACGTAAAACAGGCTTAAAACGGACCAATTTAGGCCAAAGAGGAAATCAACATGGCCTGGACTTCAAGCCACACGGCCGTGCCTCATCAAATTACTTTACATGGCCATGCCACGATTTACACGGCCATGCCCCAATCGATAGAATCGAGACACGGTTTGGCCACGACTTACACGGGCATGTGCCATGGGCGTGCCCCACCACGGGAATGAGCAATTTCACTTGGATTTGGATGCTTGAAGCCAAAGAAACATATCCTAAGTCTACTTAAACACCTTAATAGTAATTCTACTTGAAGGAGGTACTTAGGAGCCAAGTAAAGCATCTAAAGAGCCTATATAAACAACCCAAGGCAGCCATTCTAGATAATAAAGTTTTGGGCAGAATTTTCTACCAGAGCTTTTATTTAGGGAATTACTCGAAGATAGCCAGTTGATCCATCTCAAGAAGCCGAAGTTCTATTCAAGACAGAGGATCTCCTCTTCAATTCCTTTAGGTGGTTTTAGGGATTTCTTATGTTTTGTTTTATCTTTTCTCTTGAGGCGTTTTCTTATTTTGTTATGAACTGAACCCTTCAGATACCTGAAGGGGATGAAACCTATGATGGATTTTGTTATTTGATTTCTAAATTATATGATATGTACTTAGTTTGTTCTTAATTATGTTGCTTAATTTAATCTGATGTGCTTAGGTGGAGGAGGAATAGACCCTGCCTAAGAGTATATCTAGTGCACGCCTAGAGATAGAGTGACGAGATTTTGCGGATTAGGTTGAAACCTAATATGGGAGTCTATTGATCGATTTACTGCTTCCTTAGGGGGTTATTATAAGAGAGCGAGAGTTCCACTAATTAACCTAAGGTTAGACGTTATTCGCCTCAAGAGAGGGTTTAATATAGGTTAGGGAGTCTCACGGATCAAGCTGAGTAAAGAAGTCATATGAATTAAAAGTTAGATAACAAGAGATGTCATAGGTGGATTCTTCCTGAGGGTATCGTCGTAATCAACTAATTTTTTCCACAGTCTTTTCCCAAAGTTTCATTCTTGTCTTTGCATCTAGTTTAGTTTTTCATTAGTTTTTTTTTTAGATTAATAAACCAATCACTCCATATTTTAGGCTAAATAATAGAAAGAAAGTGAGTAGTAGTACTTTTAGGTTCCTTTGGGTTCGATAAAATAATCTTGCCTAAACTATACTATTGTTCGATTGGTGCACTTGCCTCAATCGTTGTCATAGTTAGTCTAAAGGTTCGATCATTCTTTATAAATATTAAAACTCGACTGTTTGAACGATCAAGTTTTTGGCGCCGTTGTCGGGGAACATTAAAATATTAAGAAAGCACTATTTCTATTACTTTAGCCATTATTTTATTATTTTTTGAAATTTACTTTTATTTTTAGTTTAGGTTAAATTTTTATTTACACTAAATTTCTTTCTTTCTTCTCCTAGCAGGTACCTCTAGTTTATGACTAGAAGGAACCCGAGAGGACCTTTAGTGTACGAAAGTGACATTAAAGCTACCGCTCATAGAAATCGTAGAGAAACTAGATGAGCTCTAGACTACCAAAGAGAAGAACAAGACAGATCCAATCCTACTGAAGGGATGGACGAAAACAATCCACCGCCAAATGAGCAAGAACAAAATGCTCCGCGTACTATGTATGATTATGCTAAACCTAATTTGACAGGAGCAGAATCTAATGTCTTAATGGTTTGAGTATGTCGTTTACTTGATTGTCATAGTCTAACTATGGTCTTACTCATATCACAACATCATAGCCCAGCTATAATCTTACATGTCATCACGATGTCGTAGCCCCGCTATAGTCTTACATGAAATCTCATATTGACACCAATGCCATATCCCAGATACGGTCCTACATAGTGATGCATGTCAATGTCAATTCCATATCCTAGATATGGTCTTGCATGGGATCTTATATCGATATCGACGCCATATCCTAGATATGATCTTACACGATTTCATACTAAAGCCAGGTCCCAAACGTGGTCTTACACCGAATCACGTATCATTACCAATGCCATGTCCTAGACATGGTCTTATATGGGATCACATGTACCGCCATGGTCCAACCATGGTCTTATTCATCATTTTATCATTGAACGACCATACTCATCTCCAGCATTCTACTTAATCAAACTTCTCAGTTTAACTCCCATACTATAATATGTGTGGCTTCATACAGAGTCACGAAATAAAACTTTATACATCCTCTACTTTAAAAGTAGCACATGAGATTCAACTATGTGGACATATTGATCATACATCATTCAAATAGTTGTACATACACACATATCCCGTTCTCGAGGTAAATTTACTCACTATATGCACCTAATCCAATAGGTTGAGTATATAACACCGTATCCATATCAAGCCAATACATATAAGCTTATCACTTTATAACTCTAATTTCATACCTTATCACACACATGTCATAAACTTCTATTCATACCTCCCTAATTTTTCCTCAATGCATAAGCACATTTCAATTACCTCATTATCATTACAACATTATTGAAATTAGCTCGGCTGGGAATCATCTCTGTCTTAACAAAACAATTTCATTAGAGCCGGAAGATATCACACAATCAGGGTCAATATATGGCATGTATAGCTAGATTCTTTCTCACGCTAGGTTAGTCCGAGAACTGACTAAACCATAGCTCTGATACCACTAAATGTAACACCCCTTACCTGGATTCTATGCCAGAATCGGGCACGAGGCATTACCGGACTTGAATTGCTTAATCATTCCACTTCAGGTTATAAAAATTCTTTCTAATTTAAAACTTTTCGTTCACCATCATAACGTCCCTATCATGGGTCAACGGACCCTTTACACCCACTCGGGATGTCGAGGAACCAAACCCAAACTTTTTAAACTTTTAGAAAATTTTACCTAAACAAGGGCTACACGCCCATGTGGGCAAGCCGTGTGGTCACACATGCCCATGTCCCTACCCCGTGTGGAATTTATATTCATTTCGAACCTATAGGGGGTTTTACACGGCGGACACATGCCTGTGTACTTGGCCCGTGTGCTCCACACAGCCTAGACACGTCCGTGTGTAAAAACTTGGGTATTCTGTTTGTGACGTCAACAGCCTCATAAGAGTCACACGGCCTAGGCACACGCCTATGTGGCTAGCCCTTAGTTGACACTAACTTACAGCACTCACATGCGGGGGACACACGGCCAAGTCACACACCCATGGGGCTGATTGTATGTTATACACGACCTAGACACACACCCGTGTGTCTACCCGTGTGGACCAATTCAAGGCTATTTTCAAAGCCATTTAGCTACCCTCACTTGCATACATTCATACACCATCATTTAAACTTCACATATCATCAATTATAACTCTTGAATTATCACATTTAAACCATAAAATGAAGTCTTCATCTCATATACAGGGAGAACTATTTCTGGTATAATTATAAATGACTTAAGCCATCATCTATGGCTATACACAACCGAACCATAAAATCTCTTAGGCCAACACATTTGGCTATCTCAGTTATGACTTAATCAACTTTAAAAAGAATTCCTATACATGCCATAACTCATACGGACTTGAAACCTCATACCAAGTATCTGCTCGATAGTGTGAAAACATCTCCGACAGTCTCCAACCCGAGCTAGTTAAGCTAACCTATAAGAGATGGGAAAAGAAAAGGAGTAAGCAATAATGCTTAGTAAGTTTATATGCAACTAATAATCAATTATTGATATTTATTGATTATACTCAATCACAAGGTATTATAATGAGTTTTACTCTTAAAATCATGGTTACCTATTCAATCACTCATAACGCTTACTCATTCCGTCTCTTACCATATTCTAACCATATCTCGAGCTTAATGCTCACATTCATTAACATACATTCCTTGCACTTATCACCACAATTTCTCATGATACAACACATCATAATTTATCACTAAGCCAACTTCAATGCGAAATCACTCGGTGGTTTCGCACTTAGCCTACAATCAATCTTTAATAGGGTGGTATCTCACGTAGCCCACCAAATAATAATCTAAGCGATGGTATCGCACTTAGCCCATCGTAGATAAGTAACAAGGTGGTATCGCACTTAGCCCACCGTCATGTGTTGTTATTACCCATTAACATCAATATTTCATCATTCATACGAAACTATGCAATAACTATCAAATTCATTCCACTTGAATCATACATGTTCTCAATCATACCATGCACCAATCAAGAACAACAATGTGCATATAAATGCATCATTTACACTTAAACCACTATGGGTTCCTCATATACTGAATTCACTTAATTTAATTCTAACACATACCTATACCTCTCATGGTACAACCACGCACTTTCTCATTTTTAGCATACCTATTGAATCACTCAAATTGTTAAATAACACTCTTGAGTCTCAAACACATAACATCTCATTGACATCATGCCCCCTATAGGGTCTTACATGAAATATCATATCGATGCCATGTCCCTGACATGGTCTTATTCAATATCTCATACCGAAGCCATATTCCATTATGGTCTTATACGGGACCTTAATATCATCATATCATGCTATTCACATTTCCCACTATTCTTAGATTCTATTCTCTTGACATCTCATCAAAACATATTTAATACATTCATAGAGTAAATATACATTCCATACATCATTGGAATATTAAATAACCCGCATGTAATTGCAACATTTGCACACAAACTTACCCTCAATATCGAAAGTGTAGAAAGGGACCTATTTGTCCATGTGTCTCTTTTCTCCCGTTCTAGGTCCAAATCTCATTTTCTTTGATCTAGAACAATAGAATTTACTCATTTAATCACTTATAAATCATAATACATCATAATCTATGCTTAGGAAAAAATGACTATTTTGCCCTTATACTTTGGCAAAATTACGATTTTGCCCCTAGGCTCGTAAATCAGTTTTCATCATATTTTCTTATTAAACAAGCCTAGCTAAACATTTAATCCTCTTACAACTATCCACGATTCCAATTATTTCATGCATTAATGAACAAACTACAACATTTGCATCTTAATCCTAATTAGGTGTTTTCATGACAACACCATATCACAAATTAGTCCCATGGCAAGTACATTAATTAGTCTTAAGCTTTGGGGACTCCAAAAACATAAAAATCATCAAAAGGACTTACTTGTAAGGACGAGATGTAACTAAAATTTTCAAGCTTTTAAACCCTTAAGCCTATTGATATTTTCAATTGGAGAAGAAAACAAAATGAAAAGATGATAGCCTTGGCTTATTTCATCTTATTTTATTCATTTTTGTCAACTAATATCACCAACTATTGACCAAAATAAATGCTCTTGTCCCCTTTACATACTATGGCCGACCAACTCACTTAAAACAAGGCCAGATTGCACATTTGGGACCTCTAATTAATATTCTATAGCTATTTGGCACCTCTAACAATTAAAATAGAACTTTCGTACATTATGCGATTTAGTCCTCTTTCGCGGTTACACGTGAAATCGCTAAAATTAAAGCACTAAAATTTTCATGCACCTTTATAAACATGTTATAACACATAAAATAACATGAAAATAATTTTCTCTAACCTTGGATTAGTGATCCCGAGATCACTGTTCCAACTAGCCACTAAATCGGGCTGTTACAATTGTGGAGAGAATTAAGGAAGTGGAAGTGTGTAGGAGTGTGGATGCCGTATTGGGGGATAGGAATTTGGCTGAGGGGTTTTCTCTCAGTTTTAGTCAGTTTGTCACCGGGTTTTCTGTAACTATTAAGGATTTTCTTTCTCTGCTCTTTTGTGCCAAATTTGCCAGTCGTCAATTGTGCATTTTGGGTTTTCGACTCCGACCATTATGGTAAAGTAAGCAATTTTATTTTCAAGTCCATTCCTCTCCCATCTTTTGCACTAACATATGCCAAAACCTCCCTTTCTTCTCTTTTCTTTTCAAGTCTTGACCAACTGCCTGTTTCATCTCTTCTTGTCTATTGATTCTTTCGGTCGAACCTTTCACTCTAGCCTTGTAACTCTTTCTTCTTTTTGGCTTGTGACCGAAAGTTTTCCCCTCTCTGTTTTGATTATGCAATGACTCTGACAATTGGTAAGTGTTCAAAATCCATCATCTACTTTACTTTTAAAATTGAATTCACCAATGCTCTTCTTTTCTTTTTCAAAACTGAATAACCCCATTAACAGATTGTTATTTCTTTCTTCTCGTATTGCACTCATTGTGATTCTAAGGTCTTCCTCAAGGAGTGGTGAAGGGTGAATGGCTTGGAGGAGTCACACTTTCATTCTTGAAGCGTTCGGTAAGGTAATAAGGTTACCTCAGGTTTTTAGAGGTTAGCTAAATATGCCCTACCACTTACTAAGCGGTTCTTGACTGTACTTTAGGAAAGTAGCGAAGGCATGTGATCATTTTGAATAGCGTTCATTTAGGGATTAAGGTCACCCTCATTCAAACAAGGTAAGAAAGGTATTTCGAATTAAGTGTTATTAAGAGGGTGTTACCCTAACAATTAAGGACTAGCATCAGATCTCAATGATTCTAGGTTGGGTGCTCATAGATCTTGGAGCGACTCTGTAAAAAGGTATGTAATCACACTATCTCCGCTATGAGTCAGCAAAAGCCAAAAAGTCAAAACTTTGACATTTGAGGCTTCACGAGCATGCGATCGCTCGTGTGGTAAAATTGAGCCCACAACTGAGGGAGGTAAACTGAAGAGGCCACTACGAGTGTTTTTATGCATTTGGGCCGTTATAGGCCTCGTTGGGCCGAGATGTGGGCCCAATGGGCTCATGTGCCCCACACGGAATAAATCCACTATGAGTGGCAATTACTAAATTGGGCTATAACATTCACATAGTTGTGATTGAAAATGCTTGATATGCTGTTTTATAAGGTCATGTGATGAAAAGTGGACGAATGTATGCTAATTAACATGAGCATTTGACTTGTGGCACGGTTAGATGGTGGTAAGGGACAGAATGAGTAAGTTTCAAGAATGATTGAGTAGGTAACCATGAGTTTATGAGAAAAACTCATTATAATGCCTTGTGGTTGATTATAATCAATGGATATCAATAATTGATTATTATTGTTCGTATTTGAACTTACTAAGCATTATTGCTTACTCCTTTCCTTTTTTCATCTCTTATAGGTTAATTTAGCTAGCTCGGGTTGGAGGCCACCGAAGATGTTTTCACACTATCGAGCAGACACTTGGTGTGGGGTTTCAATAACCTTATGAGATATGGCATGTATAAGAGTCTTTTTTATGATCAGTTTAAGTTATAGTTAATGTGCCAAATGTGTTGGCTCAAATGTGTCACGAGACAATTGTGTATAGCCGTAGATGATGGCTCAAGTAGATTGTAATTGTATTGGAAATAGTTCTCCCTTATGTATGGGATGAAAACTTTAATTCTTTTATGATTAAATGTGATAAATCAAGAGTTGTAATTGATAATGTGTGAAGTTTATGTGATGGTGTTTTGAATGCGTGCAAGAGAGGATGGTAAAGGGCCTGGTAGATAGCCTGCTAATCGCCAAACAGTCGACGCACATGGACGTGTGTATAGACCATGTGGATAAGTTAGAATGCCAAGGTTTGGCACATGGGACAGGGCTACGGCTGTGTTAAGGCTGTGTGAATTAGTCAATGTCGACCATGGGTGGAAGACACGGGCATGTCTTAGGGCACACGGGCGTGTCCCTAAATCAACACAAGCGTGTGGCCCCTATCTTGATGAAAGGTTTTTCTAAGTTTGTAAAATCATCGGTTGAATCTCGAAACCTCTCGGAGGTATTTTTAGGACCACGTAGGTCATGAATGAGCAAGAAATGAGTCTTGAATAAAATTTTGTAACCCATTCTTTCATGTTTAAGTAAGATTAGGAATGGTAATGCCTCGTATCCAGTCTCGGTGTCAGACTCGGGTAAGGGGTGATACAAATACTAACTTTTTTTTTTAATATCTAGCCTAAAATAAAGGGAATTTTATCTAACTAATTACTAAGATAAGGATGTTAAGACACAAAGAATGAATTGGGAAATTACCTTTGAGAAAACCAATTGGTTAAGATAATACCCGAGGAAGAATCCACCTAGACTTCACTAGTTATTTAACTCTGAACCAGACGATTTATTCACTTGACCTGATCCATAAGATTCCCTAATTTATATTAATACCTCTTTCGAGGCTACTAACGTCTAACCCTAGGTTGATTAATTGAAATCTCTTTCTAATTAAAACCCCTAGTGTTGCATTAACTCGATCTATGGACTCTCATATTAGGTTTGACCCTAATCCGACAAATTTTCGTCGTTCTATTTTTAGGAGTGCGATCAACTCCGCTTAATTATGCTAGATCTACTCTTAGACAGGGACTTTTGCTCCTCTGAATAAGCACATCAATACTTGAATCAATATCCTGAAATACACATAATTAAGAACAAATCAAGTATTTATCATACAGTTTAGAAAATAATAACAAGATCCGTCTTAGGTTTCATCCCCCTCAGGTATTTGAGGGGTTTAGTTCATGTTCATAAAAGAATACATCTCAGAGGAAAGTAAATAACGAAACATAAAAAAAAAAAACCCTAAAAACCCTAAAGGAATTAAAGGGAAGATCTTCAGTCTTGAGCGTGATTCTGGCTTCTTGAGATGGATCAACTGGCTTTCTTTGAGTAATTCCCTGTATTCAGCCCTCTCTAGTTTTGCCTCCTTTGGCTCTGACAGAAGCCTTCTGTAGAACTCCTTTTTAGGTCACACTTAGGGTGTTTATATAAGCTTCGGAATGTCTTTCTTTGCCTCTAAGTAGCCTTTTCCACATAGAATTAAAACGGGTCACGGTAGGACATGCCCGTGTGAATCAAGCCCAAGCCGTGTTCGAGTCTGCTAAAGTTCCACGGCCATGTGGTGAACTCCATGCCGTGTTGATTTCACATTTTGGCCCAATTTCTCCTTTTTGGCCCGTTTCTTATTTTTTTCATCCTCCTATGCTCACCTAAGTATAAAACATGATATTGAAGGATTAGGAGCATCGAATTCCACAATTCAAGGGATAAATCATACAAAAGTATGCCAAATATGGGATTAAAATATGTATATATTATGGTTTATCAAATACCCCCACACTTAAGCATTTGCTTGTCCTCAAGCAAAATCCTCAACTCACAATTGAAATTCATTCTTCTCAACTTATAACTCCTATCAATAATGTTTCGAAATAATCCATAGGTAATCATACATTGAGAATTCAACTAAAAGAACATCAAAGTTTCAAACAATCCAAGTTGAGCATTTCATTCATGGAAAAACATAGATATTCCCCCTTATCTAAGTAGTCACATTTGATTCAAAATATCACAGAGTTAACATCCTCACTAAGGATTCAATCAAATCACTCGAAGTGTTTAAGGGAGAATAAATTAAGCACTCAATAATCAACATGAAAAGTTAATCCCATAGGTTTGCATGAAAATCAAGTCTCCACCACTGTAAATTGAGATGATACATTGATCAAAAGGTCTTTAAGAAGGGTTGTAACGTGTCTTGGTTAGGGGGTGGGGTTATAGGTTGAAAGGGAAGGTTAGAATCGAAATCGAATTGACAAATTACCTAACTAGAAAATAGACTAAAACTGAATAATTACAATAATAACACGAGCTTTGTCTAAAGATGTGAAATTTACTATTTAAGCCCATAAAAACATAGAACTAATGAAAAATATACTTTTAACTTTTTTTTTAGAACAAGTCAAGTAATAATTACATACTGAAATATAGAACATAGTTAGGCAACTAATCAAATCAAATCTCGACAAAAAGGTTAATACAATAGGGAAAATTCTTAATGAATCAAAAAGGGTAAATTTTTGGTTAATATTAAGGGTAAATCAATGAATGGTTTGTTACGATCAAAGGGTTCACTAAGGGTTAATTATGAAGGTAGGACTTTTGGGAATAAAGTGGGTTAAATCCTAGGTGCCTATATCCTCTCAGTATATCAAATCAATGATGTGGTCTTGACATGCACAATCAAGGAAAGTTCTAGAATAACAGATCAATATTGACTCACTCAAATCAATAATAAAAGTGAGCACGGAAGAATATATGCTCTAAAGGCTCAAAATCTCACAGGAATTATTGGCTTTTGATGTCAACCCTATGAACTTTAAACTTTAAGACAATACGTAAACTTGGGGAAATAACTTAGCAAATTTTTAATTTTTCAAAATTCAACTTATCATGCTCAATTCTCAAAAGCCTTAAAGTTTAAACAATCAATGCACAACTGCCTATGTTTTAATTCAAGACATATCAATAAAAATCATAAATCAATCAGAATTTGTTCTAATAGTGATATGAGAAAGAAAAGACAAAATTCAGGGAATTGAGAATAATGCAAAAAGTTGAGACTTTTTTGAATAAAATTCACCCTCCAAACTTAAGATGTACATTGCCCTCAATTTACAAAAATAGATATCTAGAAATTAATAGCATGATATCATAAGAGAGAGGTAGAAATGAAACTTCTTGAATTTTGGATGGATTCCTTGAGTTGGAAGTGTGGAAACTTGATTCGGAGGTGTAAGATAAGTTGGATGAGGCTATTTCGGTGGAGGTGGATACTAGGGTCGTGGTGTGGTGATTCCCTAGCAGCCTTTTGAACCAAAATCAAAGAAAAAAATAATAATATAAAGTAAGGACATGAAAGATAAAGGAAAGAAATCAAAAATAAAAGAAAAAGAAAAAATAAATAGACTCAAAGGTCATTGTCTTGTCGAGTTAATGAAGCAGTCGGCATGGACGTGGTGGTGGTGCACGAGCGTGGTGCTCTTACATGGGCAAAGGCACGGGGCGTGTTGCACGCTCGTGTGACTTACTCAATATCGACCACGGCCACCTCGAACGATCGTGTTGATGTATCTCAGCCTGTGTTTTTTAGGCAGCTTTGACCAAGGCCTTGTGTTGCTCGTGTTTTGGGTAAAGTTTCTATCCTTGGACTGCACAGTCTCCGCCATGCCAATGTGCCTCCTTGTGGTGTCTACACGACCATGGCCACACCACTGTGCAAGGCCGTGTGGTAAGGAGACCTGCGTTTTATTAAATTGGTTAGTTTGTAGTTAGGTGCTAAAAATAAAAAATATGACATTAGTGAAGTTAGTGCTCGGGTTGCCTCCCGAGAAGAGCTCGTTTAAAGTCTTAAGCTAACTTACCTCTCATTCGCATAATCATGGTGGTTTAAGGAGTTGAAAATCCTTTCTCATGCTATAAGTTCTACTATCAATACATAGTTCGAGTCGAGTAGCATTTACCTTAAAAGTGTCGAACTTAGGATTATTTACCTCGACTGTTCCGTATAGGTAGATATTCAGTACCTCAAAAGGGATTTCTTTGTTTGTATTAAGGTCTAAGTGGTGATTTGAGGGTCTGTCTTATCCAACAATACTTGATCCCCTATTTTAAACTGGGTTGTCCCATCTTTAAGTTTGACATGGTTTTGCTTTGGTTCTGCTTCGTGTGTTTTTGGTTTCTCCTTGAAATGTGTCTTCCACTCCTTTATTCATTGATCTGAAGCCTTAGTTCATCATGAATTACTTCTTTGTTGGCATGAGGTCTAGGATCTAGTTCAGTTGTGTAGTTCCATGGTTTTTCCTGAAAAGAAGGTTTAACTGAATGGTCATTAATAGAATTTATGCTCTTACCTTTATTACTTGATGTCCTAGCCGAGTCAAGAGCTTGAAGAGTGATCGTCTTGTCACCTGCACAAAGTGTGAGTTCACCTGTACCAACATCAATTCTAGCTTTAGTAGTTGCTAAAAAGGGTCTTCCTAAAATTAAAGGAATATTATTGTCCTCATCCATGTCTAAAACGACAAAGACTACTAGGAATATAAATTTATCAATTTTCACGAGTACATCTTCAATTATACCCCTAGGAATTCTAATAGTTTTATCAACTAATTGAATGCTCATCCTAGTTTGTTTGGGTTTCCCTAGACCTAGCTGTTTAAACATTTTATAAGGCATAACATTTATGCTTGCCCCTAAGGCAGCTAAAGCATTATCAACAGTTAAACTGCCAATTAAGCATGGAATTGTAAAACTCCCTGGATCTTTTAATTTTCATGGTAGTTTATTTTGTAGAATTGCTGAGCATTTTGCATTTATATCCACATGCAATACCTCGTCTAACTTCTGTTTGTTTGTCAAAAGCTCTTTTAAAAATTTCCTTGAATCTGGCATCTACGAAAGAGCTTCAAGAAATGGTAAGTTAATATGTAATTTTTTAAGAGTTTAAGAAATTTACCGAATAGTTCATCTGTGCGGTCTTTCTTTATTGCATTGGGATATGGCACACGAGGTTGGTACTCTGTAATTACCTGTTTTAGTTTACCATGGCTTACCTCAACCTTACCTTTATTTACCACAAGCTCTTGCCTTGGCTCAGATTCAGATTCCACTAACCCTTCACTATCTTGAGCGGTAATGACATGAAGTTGCTCCTTTGGGTTTGTTTCAGTGTTGCTTGGCAAGCTACCTTGTGGTCGTTTAGAGATCAGCTTAGCAAGTTGTCCTAATTGGTTCTCGATCCCTTGAATTGATGCTTGTTGATTTTTAAGTGTTGTTTCGGTGTTTTGGAAACGAGTTTCTGACACCGCGATGAATTTTGTTAGCATCTCCTCAAGGTTTGGCTTTTTTTCCTGTAAGTAGGGTTGCTATTGAAAGCCTTGGACGGGTTGTTGTCTCTATTTCCTTGGCAACCCCATGAAAAGTTGGGATGGTTCCTCCAACCTGGATTGTAAGTGTTACTATAAGGGTTATTTTGAGGTCTAGAATTATTACCCATATAGTTCATCAGTTTGCTTTCTATGCCAGGGTTGTAGGATGGATATTCTGTTTTGCTAATCCCTCCTCCATTTGTATCGCACTGTATAATCGGATGTACCTGCGAAGAACCACATAAACCATCAATTTTCTTACTTAAAAGTTCTACCTAATTTGATAGCATGGTTACTGCATCGAGTTTGAAAACACTAGCGGCTTTTGTTGGCCTTGTCCTTGTAACTTGCCACTGATAGTTATTTAGTGACATCTCCTCTATAAACTCATAAGCCGCTTCAGGGGTTTTGTTATTCAGGGTTCCACCTGCAACTAAATCAATTAACTGCCTAGTTCAGGGGTTCACATTGTTGTAAAAGGTTTTAACCAGTAGCCACAAGGGTAACCCATGGTAAGGGCACCTTCTTAGTATATCCCTATATCTCTCCTATGCATCGTAAAGTGTCTCTAAATCCATCTACACAAAAGAAGAGATATCATTACTCAACTTAGCCATTTTAGCCAGTGGAAAATATTTTAATAAAAAATTTTCGGTTATTTTTTCCCATGTAGTGATTGATCCTCGTGGTAACGAGTTCAACCACTATTTAGCTTTGTTCCTCAATGAAAAGGGAAACAACTGAAGGCGAATGGCATCATAAAAAATGCCATTAATCTTGAAAGTGTTGTAAAACTCAAGAAAGTTTGCCAAGTGATTGTTTAGATCCTCATCCTGCAAACCATCAAACTGAACAAACTGTTGAATCATCTGTATAGTGTTAGGTTTCAGTTCAAAATTATTTGCATCAATAACAGGTCTAACAATACTTGAATCAGTTCCTGTTAAATTAGGTTTAGCATAATCATACATAGTACGAGGAGCAGGATTTTGATTCACTAGATTTGCGACAACCACAAGAGGTAGCGGATTATTATCAGCCATCTCTTTGGTAGTGTTGGTATCGTCCTCCTGCTCTGTTTCTATGTATTGTAGGCTTCGCCTTATTTCCCTACGATTTCTACGAACGGTACTTTCAAGTTAACTATAAAAAACAAAGGGTCCTGACGGGTTCCTTCTAGCCATAAACTAGAATTACCTACCAGAAGCAAATAAAGAAAAATTAGCAAAGTTAATAAAATAAAACTAAATTGCAAATTAAAGCAGAAATGGCTAAAGTAATAAATATTTAGTTTTCCTAATATTTCAGCTCCCCGGCAACGACGCCAAAAACTTGATCCTGATCTAAGAGTTTTAATATTTATATAATGAATGATCAAGCCTAGAAACTAACTATCACCACGATTGAGGCAAGCGCACCTATTGAACAATAGTATAGCTTACTGGCAAGACCGGAATGTCGAACCCAAAAGAACCAAAAGTACTAGTACTAACTTTCTTTTTATTATCTAGCCTAAAATAAAGGGGATTTTATCTAACTAATTACTAAGCTAAGGATGCTAAGACACAAAGAACGAATTGGGAAATTACTTTTGAGAAAACCAATTGATTAAGACAATACCCAAGAAAGAATTCACCTAGACTTCACTTGTTATTTAACTCTGAACCAGACGATTTATTCACTTGACCTGATCCGTAGGATTCCCTAATTTATATTAATACCTCTTTCAAGGCTTCTAACGTCTAACCTTAGGTTGATTAATTGAAATCTCTTTCTAATTAAAACCCTAGTGTTGCATTAACTCAATCTATGGACTCCTATATTAGGTTTGACTCTAATCTGGCAAATTTTCGTCGTCCTATTTCTAGGAGTGCAATCAACTCTGCTTAATTATGCTAGATATACTCTTAGACAGGGACTTTTTCTCTTCTGAATAAGCACATTAATACTTGAATCAATATCCTGAAATATTAAAACAATAATTAAGAACACATAATTAAGAACAAATCAAGTATTTATCATACAGTTTAGAAAACAATAACAAGATCCGTCTTAGGTTTCATCCCCCTCAAGTATTTGAGGGGTTTAGTTCATGTTCATAAAAGAATACATCTCAAAAGAAAGTGAATAAAAAAACATAAAGAAAAACCCTAAAACCCCTGAAGAAATAAAGGGAAGATCCTCAGTCTTGAGCGTGATTCTGGCGTCTTGAGATGGATCAACTAGCTTTCTTCGAGTAATTCCCTATATTCAGCCCTCTCTGATTTTGCCTCCTTTGGCTCCGATAGAGGCCTTCTGTCGAACTCCCTTTTAGGTCATACTTAGGGTGTTTATATAGGCTTCGAAATGTCTTTCTTTGCCTCTAAGTAACCTTTTCCGTGTAGAATTAAAATGGGTCACGACAGGGACACGCCCGTGTGAATCGAGCCCAGGCCGTGTTTGAGTCTACTAAAGTTGCACGGTCGTGTGGTGAACTCCAGGTCGTCTTGATTTCTCATTTTGCCCCAATTTCTCCGTTTTTGGCCCGTTTCTCGTTCTTTTCATCCTCCTATGCTCACCTAAGTATAAAACATGAAATTAAAGGATTAGGAGCATCGAAATCCACATTTCAAGGGATAAATCATCCAAAAGTATGCCAAATGTGGGATTAAAATATATATATTATGGTTTATCAGTGTCGCTCGAGGCGACTGTAGGCCTTCGGAAAGGTTGTTAACTATACTGAAATACCCTTGTAGGGTAGAGTTACCGAAATATCTTTGTCGGGTAGAATTATCGAAATACCCTTATAGGGTAGAGTTACCGATATACCCTTGTAGGTTAGAATTACCGAAATAGCCTTATAGGGTAGAATTATTGAAATAGCCTTGTAGGGTAGAATTACCGAAATACCCTTGTAGGGTAGAGTTATCGAAATACCTTTATAGGGTAGAATTACCGAAATACCCCTATAGGGTAGAATTACCAAAATACCCTATAGGGTAGAATTACCGAAATACCCCTATAGGGTAGAATTACTGAAATACCCCTGTAGGGTAAAATGATCGTAATACCCCTGTAGGGTAAAATGACCGTATTACCCCTGTAGGGTAAAATGACCGTAATGCCCCTATAGGGCAAAATGACTGTAATGCCCCTGTAGGGTAAAATGACCGTTATACCCTTGTAGGGTAAAATGACTGTAATACCCTTGTAGGGTAAAATGACCGTACTGCCCCTGTATGGTAAAATGACCATAATGCCCCTGTAGGGTAAAATGACCGTAATACCCCTGTAGAGTAAAATGACCGTACTGCCCCTATAGAGTAAAATGACCGTAATGCCCCTGTAGGGTAAAATGACCGTAATACCCTTATAGGGTAAAATGACATTGATGCCCCTTAGGTAAAATGACCGTAATACCCTTGTAGGGTAAAATGACTATAATACCCATGTAGGGTAAAATGACCGTAATACCCCTATAGGGTAAAATGACCTTAATACCCTTGTAGGGTAAAATGACATTTATGCCCCTGTAGGTAAAATAACTGTAATACCTCTGTTAGGTGAATGGCTGATATACCCCCAAAGGGTAAAATGACTATTTTGCCCCTCGAGGGTAAATGATTGATTTGTCTGTGACGTAAATGACTGATCGGTCTGTGATTTAAATGACTGATTTGTCTGTGATTTGTATGACTGATTTTGAGCATGGCATTTTGCATACGCGGCATATTGCATGGGGTTGGGATACTGTTATGGAGGAAGTCTCGTATACGCGGCTCGCCACAATCATCATTCTTCGGTGGATTTGCCATATATCTCGTTATCGGCAACTTTGTTGCGATCATCACATTCTTGGAAGCTTTGCTACGATCTTTGTCGTTGTTGGTAGCTTTCTTTGCGATGCTCTTGATGGTCGTGTGTCGATCATATCACTGCCGCTGATGGCTTTGTGTCGACCATATTACTGTTACTGAAGGCTATGTGCCGATCATATTACTACTATCGATGGCTTTATGGCAATCATATTATTGTACACATGGTGTTATAGCTATCCTATTTATGGCTCTTAGCCATTCTGATTAATGGCAGCTTTGCTGCGATATTGATTAGTGCCACAACCGGTGCTGATATTGGTGTGTTGGCTGGCTGGGTAGATTTTATCCCCACATGGTGTGTTGGTTGGTACGGGTGGTGTGTTGGCTGGATTGGGATAGGTTGCGTGATTGCATTGTTGCATTTCTGTTACTGATACTATCACTGTATTGGGCTTAGGCCCACATGTATTCTATTTTTTATTCTTATAATATAATGGGCCAAGGCCCACACTACACTGTTACTTTTTTGGGTTAAAGCTCATAGTGTTCTGTTACTGAAAAGGGCTTAGGCCCGGACTGTTACTGCATATATTACTGACTGAATGATAGGGGATTACACACTGAGTTTTCATAAACTCACCCTTTCTTTTACCTGTACAGGTAATCCCCAACCTTAGATGATTTGGAGCCGCAAGGGACTTGGAGGTGGCCACATGATCGCTGATGTTTTGTGTTAGACTTATTTATTTAAATTCTATATTGGCCATTGGTGAGTTTAACTTCGTTTTAATTGGGTTTTGATTTCTTATTTAAACTACCAAACTGATGCAATGAGTTTTCAAAATAATAATTTTTTTCAAGACAAACACACATTTTTAAACTTCAAGGTTTTTTTTTTATTAGAGTAGCTTCCATGATTTTAATCAGTTAAGAAACCAACGGTAACAAACATGACAATCATTTTGAGAAGAGATTTTCAAACTGTAATAACTTAATTTGCCAATTTTTCTCAAGCAAAAAAATAAGTAAATGGGGTTTTACTTACATATGGATTTCTATCAACAAGCCCTGATTTTGGGAGACACTTCGATGTGGCACGTTAGATTCGGTTGTAACGTCTAGACCGGGTTTGGGGTGTTACAAGGAAAATCATGAAAATATCATAATACCAAAACGCAAACCAAATAAATGACTAATATCCACATAACACCTATAGAATAACATTTGGTCAAAAAAACTTATACATGCCATTATTACCAGAATCAAGGCATCCATTATTATCGATAGAACCAATGGATAGTGTGATATAGATCCGATAAGCTTCCAACTCATTCGAGCTTCCGATAATCTGTAAGGTAAATAAATAAAACAAATATGTAAGCAATGATTGCTTAGTAAGCTCATACAGTCTTTAAACATACTAATTTATTTCCATTATAAAATTTTACATATTGAAAATAATCCAATATTGTTGCCGTAATACTCATAAACTATTCTCACTAATTCACAAAGTGAACTAATCTATAGTATCACACATAGACTTAAACCCTCAAACTTAGTAAATTTTATATAAATTTAACTCTTCCACACTTATTCCATATGCATGTTATACAAGTCATACACATATCATTCAGCCACAGTTACATATTAATGCATTTAACCAAAGCCTTGTTCTAATTGAACACATAATAAATCGTTCCACGAGAAATTACATAATCTATACCTTAACATTCCTTCATGAACACTAATTTATTTTCATTTAAATACTTACCTTTTCAATGCATCAAATAAATAAACAAACTACTATTTAGCTAATAGCTTGGCACTTGCCTAAACATCAAGTAATAACAATAGTTAGCGTACTTACACATCTTACATATAAATTAAATATTGATAAACTTATTTTCTCGACATATTACTATATACATGCTTTCCTTGTATCAACATAATCAAAGATAATCACATGTTTACATGTCACTTTTTAATATATTAATTAAATACCATTTCCATGTCACGTTTCAATATGTCATGTAAATATCATTTTTTTCCAAGACACGTTTTAATATATCAATTAAATATCATTTCCAAGTATTTCAATATTAATTCATAAATATTTACAATTCACTCATAGTACATTCAATTCTCATTAATTTGTTATCTTAAATGGCTTTTCGAAATTTGTTTCACATTTCATTATACAATTGCAATATCCATTCCATAGTCATTTCATGAGCATGTAACTCATATATTCCATATATTTGCAACATATTTCACATTCTATTTTCAACTCACTATTTCACTTCCATTTCTAATACCACCATTTCAATATCAATTATAAAACTTTATTATTCAATTACCCCTATTAACAAGACTCGGACTCGGACGGATGCACATTTACAAGAGGGAATGTAACGCCCCAAATTTGGGCCTAGTAGAATTGGGCCTATTAGGCCTTGGGCGTAGGAGTGTTTAAAATTTTTGAGAACAAGAGAACGACACTAATGCAAGTTGGATCTATTAGGTGAGTGATTTTGGAAGTTTAAAGGGCTTCCATGAAGTCCTAGGATCAAACCTGGGCTTTAGGAAAAATGTTGGTTTTAAGTGACTAAAACCCTAGGAGTAAGTAAGTAGGCTTTAAAAATAAATTGGGGTAAAATAAGACACAAAAGGAGTTATGGTCTAGTGGCAAATGACGCCACATGGGAGACAAGGAAATGATGTCATAGAGGAAGAAAGGGATCCAAGGTTCAAGTCTTGGCGCTTGCAATTCATTTTGGATCTCCTTTTAAAAGAACTTAGACTTTGGCCCATAGGTTTATATTTAGTTGCGCATGTTGTAAGTCACAAAAGGAGCTTGTGTTGTGGTGGCATGTAGCATTTGGAGCATAGGAGAGGGCAAGGGTTCAAATCTCATTGCAAGCAAAAAAGGATATTTATTTTGCTAAGTTGGGGCTACAGGTGGTTGTGATGGAATTAAACTCTGCTGAAGGAGGGATCCCACATCGGAAGCTAGCATGAGGGAAGGTGAGAAGGTGGATTTAAATAAAACAATATATGAGGAGTGTAAGCATACCTTGGTTGGCGTTTGGGTAGAGGAGTGTTCGGAGCACGGATTAGCTTTAGATTCCTATCAGGTGTGCATTTCGCACTACTCTAGTTGTAAAGCTGCAAATGCCAAAATGCCGATCACACGACGATGGTAGCCACACGAGCGTGCAAGCACACATGTGGGAGCTTCGACGCGATAGTTGAGGCCATTATGAGTGTTCTTGTGGGTTTAGGTTGCTTGGGCCACGATGGGCCGAAAGAGGCCATATGGGGCCAATGGGCTCATGGGCCCAATTGGATAAGTTGTATGATTATGTAGTAAATATTGGACTAGTCAATGTGCATCTCATAACTGTGGCTAGATTTGGGCTAAATGAGCCACACGAGCGTGTAAGCTCATTTGGGCGAGAATGGGCCCTAAGCCCAATCGCATCGTTATCTCGTTTCTTCCTGTTAGGGTGATTGGTTTCTTTGTCACTGTTATTTAAGCATTCGTGTTGACTCTATTTCTGTAAGATAGTGTTCTTGATGTGTAATGCCCCAAACCCGGTCAAAATGCTACGACCAAATCTAGCGTGTCACTGGGAAGAAAACGTCTTGAAAACCAATTTGTTGACTTGATTTGAGAGGAAAACTTTTGTATAGGTATAAAAAACGAATTTGGATTGAGTGAATTGTTAAACATCTTGAAGCTTAGCTTAGCAAAATAGAGTTGCCTTGTTGTTATCCCTTGTTTGTTATTTACCTGGTGTGCAACTTCAGAAAAATAAAAAATTTACTCAAGTTTTGAAAACGTCCATTTCATAATTCACCAGGCATGCCCTTAACGTTTAACAGAAATTTAAAGAAAACTAGAACGAACAAATAATCCCAAAGTAATATCTAAGTGGCCTTATTACAAAGCTGAAATCCAACTTAAAGTAAAGAACAACTAAATCCGAAATAAACATTGAAATGGAAACAAATATGGAGCATGGCCACCTCGAGTCCACCTCGGCTCCATATCCACGATCTAAGAATTACCTGCAAAAAGTAACGGAAGGGTTGAGTCACCGAGACTCAGCGTGTAATTCCCCATCCCAAAAGACGTTAAGCTCTTACACAAATTCATATGAAAATATGCATGTCATGCAACCCATCCAACCTAGGTGTCCATCCGAGTCTCCCAAATCTACCCCTTGTGGCACCTAGCCACTGGTGGTACCTAACCACTGGTAATCGAACTCACAAATATTCATATGTGGGCCAACCCACTTGTGGTACCTAACCACTGGTGACACGATCCCTTATATCGATATGTGGGGCCAACCCACTGTGGTACCTAACCACTGGGACGAGTCACAAAAATAAGCATATGTGGTACCTAACCACTAGTGGTTCCAAACCACTGAGACTTAGTCACAGAATAATGATATGTGGGGCCAACCCACGTGTGGTACCTAACCACTGGTGATAGTCTGATAAATCATACCTTCCCCCTCCTCTCATCATACCCATTATTGTATATGCTTTTCAATACCATATGATAATGCTTAACACTTTAAGAAAATATAACATGACACATGTAGGTTTAATATAGACAAATCACGTTATCCACCATAATGGACTTACCCGGAGTCCTTGCTTTTACCCACAAGGGTAACATAGTGATTCCCACTATTACTTCAGCTTTTGACAACACATAGAAATAACATACTAAACATATGAAGTGTGTAAAAGTTACACACCTGATTACTCGTAATAACACACCCTCTACTTAAACACTATCGTCAATTGAGACTACTGCTATCTGCCTACGATCTTGCTCTGATACCGGCCCACAACCCGGTGGCCAATCCCGCACTGCTGATACTGCTCGCTTCTTAAACTTAGGGGCTGGGTTTACAGGTCCAACCCCTCCTAACGTTTGGCTGGCATTCGAGTCTATGAACACACCTTGGTCACTAAATCATATTAAAGCAGTGAAAACAAATTAAAAGAGATTGGTGCTCACAGCCACGACCCTTACCTAGATCGACAAATCCCAAAGTTTTAAACTTGATTCACAGACTAACCAAACTCCCAGAGATCTCCAAAAGGAAGCGATACCACTTCCACCTATAATCAACCAAGCATCCAACCATTAGACCAAGTAGCCATTCGGCTTAACAGGGAAACCCGAAAGAGATACTACGAAATAAAAAAAATCATCCCCTTACCTTCACCTGACAGATTCGATCACCTCCTAGCAAGATTCGACCCTACAACACCCTAGGGATGATTCGGCAAGGGCTGGAATAAGAGAGAATCCAAAATAGGAAAATTGAAAATAGAAACAAAGGTCTTCAACTGGATGTTTAGGAGTTTCAGCTATTAAAGAGATTGAGAAAACAGAAATGAAAATGGCTAAGAGGTTCGGCTATGGAAGAAGAAAAGATGGACAAGGGGTATTCGATTTTTGGAAGAAATTGAAGAGGAGAAGAGAGAGTTAGAGAGTTTTAATGTTGAGAAGCAATTGAGAGAAAAGAGGAAACCAAACAAGAAAAGGAAAATTCGGCTTTGAAAGAGAGAAGATAAGAAAGGAAAAGAAAAACAAATGAAGAAGATGAACACTCTTGGACTTCAAATTCGGCACACTTAAACGATTCTCTCCCCCCTCTCCTGTGTTTGATTTTCGGCCAACACTACCTCCAACAGATAGCCCTTATCTTCCTTTGCTATCTTAATCTACAACCTCCTCCAAAAGAGGCCTACTTAGCACCAACACTTCCCTCCTATGTCAGCATATTATCCACACATTTAAAACATTGAATCCCCTAGCTCCTAGCCTTAATGCCGTCCTCCCCCTTTCCCCCTTTAAATGCCAAATTTGGCACAAGAACATGGGCTCCAAGTGGCCAACACTTGGGCCCTCTCCATCCACTAGTGACGCCACCCTCTAATTCCCTTGCAGCGCTACCAAACTTTGGGCCACAAGCCCACTTTGCTAATTTTAAACACAGATACCTACCTTTAAACCCTATAGCTCCCCATCGAAATTTAACCTGTGTCTCATTAAACCTCGAGCCCAATTGCACTCTCTAAATCTCAACTAACACCTTAAACCTACAACATACAAAATGCACAGGCCCACTAATTTAGGATGTTACGCTTCTACCCTTTAAAATAAATTTCGCCCCAAATTTACTCGATCAAAAGAGTTGAGGTATTCTTGTCGCATAACATCCTCCTGGCTCCCATGTGGCCTCTTCGATCCATGGTTCATACAATACCTTCACCAAAGGGATGATTTCCTACGTAATACTTTGACATCCCGATCCAGGATCTGCACTGGTTCCTCCTCAAAAGATAAGTCTTGGCTTCCTTCAATTTCTTCTACCGGCACAACATGAGATAGATCTGAGCGATAGCGTCTAAGGATAGAAACATGAAACACATTATGGATCTGACTCAATTCTGGTGGCAACTCGAGCTGATAAGCTACTGGTCTCACACGCTTCAAAACTCGATAAGGCCCGATAAACCTAGGGCTCAGCTTGCCTTTCCACCCAAATCTCAGCACTTTCTTCCACGACGACACCTTTAAGAAAACCTTGTCATCCTCTACAAATTCTATATCCTTCCGCTTAAGATCGGTATAGGACTTTTGTCTGTCCGAAGCTTCCTTCAGACGAGCTCGAATCAGCCTAACATTATCTTCTGTTTCCGCAACCAACTCTGGACCCAATAATCGCCGCTCCCCAACTCGTCCAACACGTAGGGGTACAACACTTCGTCCATATAACGCTTCATATGGTGCCATCTCAATACTTGCTCGGTAACTATTGTTATATGCGAACTCATAGCCAACGGTGAAATTCTTCCCAACTACCTCTGAAATCCAAGGTGCAACTCATAACATATCTTCCAAAATCAATTACCCTCTCCGATCGCCCATTTGACTGGGGATGAAACGCCGTACTGAAATCCAACCTTGTACCCGATGCCTGATGCAATGCCTTCCAGAATCTTGACGTAAATCTAGGGTCTCTGTCTGAAATAATCGACATTGGCACCCCATGCAACCTCACAATCTCCACTATATATAATCTAGCTAACTTCTGAAGAGAGTAATCCACACGTACAGGTATAAAATGAGCAGGCTTTGTCAGACGGTCAACAACTACCCAGACCAAATCATTTTTAGTAGGCGTGAGGGGTAGCCCACTAACAAAATCCATCGTGATCATTTCCCATTTCCACTACGAAATCTTTACCGGTTGCAACAATTGTAAGGGTAACTGATGTTTGGCTTTGACTCACGACACGTCAAACACTTACTCACAAATTCGATTACCTCTTGCTTTAGGCCCGACCACCAAAATCGCTACCGCAAATCCCAAAGACATCTTACTACCTCAAGGATGCATAAGCGTATGGATCGCTATGTGCCTCTGAAGAATCTTACGCCTTAACTCCACATCTTTAGGCATGCAAACTTTCCCTGAAAACACAAAGACTCCATCCTTGCTCAAACTATACCCTCAATCCACCACTCGCACTTGCAAACATCGAGCGCTTAAGACTTCATCGCGCCATTGTTTTTCCTTAACTGGTTTACCCATGTTGGCTTCACTTGCGCTTACGCTAGCACTTAGTCATCATACAGACTAAGGTGGGCAAATAAGGCTCTTAAATCTGCTACCACTTTGTGACTCAAGGCGTCAGCTACCACGTTAGCCTTACCCAAATGGTACTCAATCAAGCCGTCATAATCCTTCAACAACTCGATCCACCTCCGCTGCCTTAAATTCAACTCCTTCTGGGTAATGAGGTACTTCAAACTCTTATGATCTGTGTACACTATAGACTTCTCGCCATACAAGTAATGCCTCCAAATTTTTAGGGCGAAAACCACTGCAGCCAACTCTAGATCATGCACCGGGTAATTCACCTCGTGAGGTCTCAATTGTCGAGAAGCATACGCCACTACCTTCCCCTCTTACATCAGCACACATCTTAACCCTGTATGCGACGCATCACAATAAACCGTAAACTCCTTCCCTACTTCAGTTGAATCGAGATCAAGCTTCATTAAAATCCTTTTTAACTTCTCAAAACTCTCTTGTTGCTTATCTGACCACACAAACGGAACCCCTTTCCTTAGAAACTTGGTTAATGGCACTGCAATCAAAGAAAACCCTTCTACAAACCTTCTGTAATATCCTGCTAAACCCAAAAAACTCTGAGTCTCTACCATAGACTGCGGTGGTTTCCAATCTAATACAACTTCAATCTTCCGAGGGTCCACTCTAATCCCCTCAGCTGACACTACATGACCCAAAAAGGTAACTTCCTTCAACCAGAACTCGCACTTACTAAACTTAGAGAACAACTGCTTTTCTCTTAGAATCTGCAAAACGACCCATAGATGCGCGTCGTGCTCCTCCTCTGACTACGAGTACACCAGAATTTCATCTATAAATACTACGGTGAATCGGTCCAAATACAGATGAAACACTTGATTCATCATATCCATAAATACAGCTGGTGCGTTGGTTAACCCAAACGGCATCACCAAAAATTCATAGTGATCGTAACGAGTGCGAAAAGCCATCTTATGGATATACACCTCCTTGACCTTAAGCTGGTGATACCCTGACCTCAAATCTATCTTGGAAAAGACTGAGGCTCCCCTAAGTTGGTCTAACAAGTCATCGATCCTCGGTAATGGATACCTGTTCTTAATTGTCAACTTATTCAGCTATCGGTAATCTATGCACATTCGCATCGACCCGTCCTTTTTAACAAAAAGCACAGGCACTCCCCAAGGCGATACACTCAGCCGGATAAAACCTCGATCCAACAATTCCTTTGGCGCCATTCTGTATGGGGCAATAGATACTGGCGCTATTCCTAGTAAAAAGTCTATACCAAACTCCACTTGGCAATCTGGGGGCAAACCCAGAAGCTCTTCTGGGAACACATCAGTGAATTCTTTCACCGTCTAAACATTCCCCACAGTTGATTCCCTAACCTCCAAGGAACAAATATAAGCTACAAATGCCTTACATCCTTTCCTCAACATTTTCTCAGCCTTCAAGGCGGATACCACACCAGATAGGTAGTTTCTTCTTTCATCTATCATCACTACCTCTTCACCCTCGATCGTCCTCAGTACCATGCGCTTAGCTGCACAGTCCAAACCCGCTTGATACTTTACTAACCAATCCATCCCTAAGATCAAATCGAACTCCCCGAATGGCAGTTCCATCAAATCAGCCTAAAACACTACCCCTTGAAGTTCTAGGGGTACATCCCTATACAGTTTGTTTACTACCAAAGAGTGTCCTAGAGGGCTAATTACCGTCATCTCCCTAGAAGAAGTCTCATAGGCTAAGTTTAAGGTTCCCACTATACTACTAGCAACATAAGAGTGTGTCGAACCAACATCAACCAAAGCAGTATAAGGTAACCCAAAAATTAAAAACATACCGGTTATGACATCCGACGCATCGCCCTCCTCTCGATGTTTCACTGCATAGACCAACCCATGCTGTCTTGCATCGGTATTTCTAGCACCCCTACCCGGTGCTCCACGGCCTCACCCGTTACCATTACCGCCCCTGGCTGAACCTCGACCCTTTTGCGGTTGCTAACCACCTCTCCTGAATGGTGTACGTCCTTGACCTTTAGCCTGTGTCCTAGCTGGCCTCCGCGGACAATCCCTTATCTGATGATCCATCGACCCATGAAGCACCCTCTATTACCTGTCCAACACTCCCCCGGATGAGACTTCCCACATCGATCACACCGTGGTGGCCACTGAGTAGCAGCAGCTGGCCTTGCAGCTTGATTCGGTCCACCAAATCTAGCTCTTTTTTGAGAACTCCCAACAGACCCTGAAGGCCCAAAACTCCTTTTATCCCTATTCCTGTTCTGATTCTGTTTCTCGGTTTGCTTCACCTCCTCAACAATCTTGGCCTTCTCTACAAGGATGACAAATTCCCTCTCTCGCCGAGGAGCAATCAACACCCGCAGCTCATCCCTAAGCCCGTCCTCAAACCTAACACAGTGCTCATGCTCCGTAGCCACGATACCCCGAGTATACCTGCTTAACCGCAAGAATTTTGCCTCGTATTTAGATACCGACTTATTCCCCTAAACCAAATTCAAAAACGCTTTACACTGCGCATCTATATAACTAGACCCAACGTACTTCCTCTGGTAAGCCGCCTTAAAGAAATCCCAAGTGATATCATCAGCCATCGCACCTACCTTGACTATGAGCCACCACTGATAAGACTCATCCCGGAGAAGAGACACTATCCCTTTCAACTTCTCCTCAGTCGTGAAACCTAGGTCATCCATTATGCGCTCTGTCGCCTCTAACCAGTATTCAGCTGTGTTGGGAGCTACACTCAAAACTCCCCTAAATACCTCTGCTCCATTAGCTCGGAGTCGTTTAGACACAGATTTCTGAGCCCCCGCAGCTACGCCTGCTCTAGCAACTCTCTCCAAGACCCGTAGCATTGCCTGCGACACTGCGTCATCACCACCCATTTGCTCCTGAAACTCAGTGCCCACCGCTGGCGGCGGCGGCACCTCATTCTCTGACCCATAACCAGATCTTACTGGTTCTGATACAGTCATCCTACCCCTACCACGACCACGCACATTACGACCATGTCCTCAAGTACTCATTTTACAGACCCTTTATTGAAAACATTTTGGGCCTTATACCCACTACTGAGCTTTTAAACCTGGCTCTGATACCAAAAATGTAATGCCCCAAACCCGGTCAAAACGCTACGACCGAATCTGGCGTGTCACTGGGAAGAAAACATCTTGAAAACCAATTTGTCAACTTGATTTGAGAGGAAAACTTTTGTATAGTTATAAAAAATGAATTTGGATTGAGTGAATTATTAAACATCTTGAAGCTTAGCTTAGCAAAATAGAGTTACCTTGTTGTTATCCCTTGTTTGTTATTTACCTAGTGTGCAACTTCAGAAAAATAAAAAATTTACTCAAGTTTTGAAAACGTCTATTTCATAATTTACCAAGCATGCCCTTAACGTTTAACAGAAATTTAAAGAAAATTAGAATGAACAAATAATCCCCAAACTAATATCTAAATGGTCTTATTACAAAGATGAAATCCAACATAAAGTAAAGAAAAACTAAATCCGAAATAAACATTGAAATGGAAACAAATATGGAGCATGGCCACCTCGAGTCCACCCCGGCTCCATATCCACGATCTAAAAATTACCTGCAAAAAGTAACGGAAGAGGTGAGTCACTGAGACTCAGTGTGTAATTCCCCATCCCAAAAGACGTTAAGCTCTTACACAAATTCATATGAAAATATGCATGTCATGCAACCCATCCAACCTAGGTATCCATCCGAGTCTCCCAAATCTACCCCTTGTGGCACCTAGCCACTGGTGGTACCTAACCACTGGTAATCGAACTCACAAATATTCATATGTGGGGCCAACCCACTTGTGGTACCTAACCACTGGGACGAGTCACAAAAATAAGCATATGTGGTACCTAACCACTGGTGGTTCCAAACCAACGAGACTTAGTCACAGAATAATGATATGGGGCCAACCCATGTGTGGTACCTAACCACTGGTGACGATCGATAAATCATACCTTCCACTCCTCTCATCATACCCATTTTTCATGTATATGCTTTTCAATACCATATGATCATGCTTAACACTTTAAGAAAATATAACATGGCACATGCAGGCTTAATATAGACAAATCATGTTATCCACCATAATGGACTTACCCAGAGTCCTTAATTTTACCCACAAGGGTAACATAGTGATTCCCATCACATTACTTGACTTTTGACAACACACAAAAGAACATATTAAACATATGAAGTGTGTAAAAGTTACACACCTGATTACTCGCAATAACACACCCTCTACTTCAACACTATCGTCAATCGAGACTACCGCTATCTGCCTACGATCTTGCTCCGATATCAGCCCACAACCCGATGGCCAATCCCGCACTACTGATACTGCTCGCTTCTTGAACTTAGGGGCTGGATTTACAGGTCCAACCCCTCCTAACGCTTTGTTGGCATTCGAGTCCATGAACACACTTTGGTCACTAAATCATATTAAAGAAGTGAAAACAAATTAAAAAAGATTGGTGCTCACGGCCACGGCCCTTACCTTGATTAAAAAAGATTGGTGCTCACGGCCACGGCCCTTACCTTGATTGACAAATCTCAAAGTTTTAAACTTGATTTATAGACTAACCAAACTCCCAAAGATCTCCAAAAGGAAGCGATACCACTTCCACCTATAATCGACCAAGCATCCAACCATTAGACCAAGTAGCCATTCGGCTTAACAGACAAACCCGATAGAGATACTACGAAATAAAAGAAATCATCCCCTTACCTTCACCTGACAGATTCGATCACCTCCTAGTAAGATTCGGCCCTACAACACCCTAGAGATGATTCGGCAAGGGCTGGAATAAGAGAGAATCCAAAATAGGAAAACCAAAAATAGAAACAAAGGTCTTCAACTGGATGTTTAGGAGTTTCAGCTCTTAAGGAGATTGAGAAAACAAAAATAAAAATGGCTAAGAGGTTCGGCTATGGAAGAAGAAAATATGGACAAGGGGTGTTTAGCTTGTGGAAGAAATTGAAGAGGAGAAGAGAGAGTTACAGAGTTTCGGTTTTAAGAAGCAATTGGGAGAAAAGAGGAAACCAAACAAGAAAAGGAAAATTTAGCTTTGAAAGAGAGAATATAAGAAAGGAAAAGAAAAACAAATGAAGAAGATGAACACTCTTGGCCTTCAAATTCGGCACACTTAACCGATTCTCTCCCCCCTCTCCCATGTTTGATTTTCGGCCAACACTGCCTCCAAAAGATAGCCCTTATCTTCCTTTGCTATCTTAATCTACAACCTCCTCCAAAAGAGGCCTACTTAGTACTAACTCTTCCCTCCTATGTTAGCATATTATCCACACATTTAAAACATTTAATCCCCTATCTCCTAGCCTTAATACCGTCCTCCCCCTAGCCCCCTTAAAATGCGGAATTTGGCCCAAGAACATGGGCTCCAAGTTGCCAACACTTGGGCCCTCTCCATTCACTAGTGACGCCACCCTCAAATTCTCTTGCAGCGCCACCAGACTTTGGGCCACAAGCCCACTTTGCTAATTTTAAACACAGATACCTACCTTTAAACCCTATAGCTCCCCATCAGAAATTTAACCCAGGTCTCAACCCAAACCTGAGCCCAATTTGCACCTCTAAATCTCAAACAACACCTTAAACCTACAACCCAAAAAATGCATAGACCCACTAATTCAGGATGTTACATGATGAGCAAAAGGGATTCTATCCATAGGGGGAGGCAAAGGTGCCAGTCAAGACTATGCACATAGCCTTCACTCCCAAGTTTAAGCGACATAGGGTGTCAGCTGTTCGGGACTTTTCGCCTGGATACGGAAGGATGTCGGCATCAAACTTTGGTTTAACTAGGCAAATCGCAGTTGAACGTTTTAGTGACAGTGAAAGCTCTTGTGATTATTTAGTACTCTACGTGATAAGGTGTGTAATCTCACACCTCCGTTATTCTGTTAATGCGTTGTTCTGTGAATCGGCTAAAAGCCAAAATACCGATAAGCCGAAATATCAAAATCTGAGATCACTCAAGCATGCGAGCGCTCGTAGAGATAAACTGAGCCACAAGTGTTGGCGATAGACTGCTGGGAGTGTCATGAACTCTCCCGTGGGAATGAGGCTATGATGGGCCTTGTTGAGTCGAAGTGGGCTAAGTGGGCCCAATGTGCTAACGGGCCCATAGGGGCAAAATCCATGGTAAGTGCCGATTGATAGATGCGGCTGCGAAGTTTGCAAAATCGTGACCAAAAATGGGCTAAATGGGCCACACAAGCATATGGACCTGCTTGGGTCAAAATTGGGCTTTAGGCCCAATTGCATTGTTTTGATTAAAAAAAGGGTATCCGTGTTGCTCGAAGCGACAGTGGGCCTTCGGAGAGGCCATTAGATGGGTAAAATTACCGAAATACCCTTCACGGGTAAAATTACCAAAATACTGTCTATGGGTAAAGTTGCCGAAATACCCCAGTTTGCAAAATTATCGAAATACCTTTGAAGGGTAGGATTATCGAAATACCCCTGAAGGATAGGATTCTTGAAGGGTAAAATGATCCGTATTGCCTTGGGGTAGATGGTGACTTAGATTATGAGTTGGGTGATTTGGTGGGATTGTATGGTCGTGTTTTAACTAACTTGATGGTGGTTCTACGACTGGTATGCCTTTAAATTATGTTTAAATGTCTATTACTGAGCATGGCCATTTTGAATACACGTGTAATGATTGAGCATGACATATGCGACATATTGCATGGGGTTGGGACATTGATACGAAGGAAGTACCGTTATAGTAGCATCACCACATATTCTGATTCTAGTGGCTCAGCCACATATACCGTTGTTAGCAGCTAGGCTGCACCATTGCAGAGTTTGGCTGGGTGGGTCGATATGGTCCCTACATAGAGAGTTTGGTTGGTATGGGTGGAAAGTTTAGTTGGTATGGGTTGGGTTACATGTCCATTGCATTGATATGATTTTGGGGCTTAGGCCCAAATTGTTACCGAATAGGGCTTAGGCCCAGATTGTTATCGAATAGGGCTTAGGCCCAGATTAATACTGTATAGGCTCAGGCCCAATCTGTGACCGTAATAGAGGATTACACACTGAGTTCTCATAACTCACCCTTTGTCCTTAATTGTGCAGGTAATCCCCAGACATGGAGGATTTGGAGCTGCGAGGGACTCGGAGGTGGCCACACGACCGACATGCTTTAAAGTTGAACTTAGTGACTCTATTTTTACTTTACATAAATTATTGGGTTAATAAATTTTCGTAATAAGGCCATTGGGATTTTCTTTTAACTTTTATTTGGTACTTCTTTTAATTACAACTGCTAGGCTATTAAACATGGGTTTTAAAATAATAACTACTATTTTCAAAATATCCCGTTTACGCAACTATTTAAGTCAGACTTTCGCAGCAAATAAGGTTTTAAAAATAATAATATATTGGCAAGGGAATGACTTTGAGCAAATTTTGTTTTGTTAGTAAGCAACGAAATCCAAGGTTTTTAAATGGTAAAAGGATTTAAACAAGAAGGGTTTCAATGAACGCGTAGTTTTCAAGTAACACTTTGATGTGACACACTAGGTCCGGACATAACTTCTAGGCCGGGTTTGGGGTGTTACAAGGAATTAACATATGAATAAACTTATGATCAACATAAGCCATCACTCATGGCTATATATAAGATGAAGCATTAATAATTATAATCCAACACATACGGCCAAATTAATCATGACACATATAATAAGTTGACCTAGTCCCTATACATGCCATAGACTTAAAATACTTGAATTCATTTATACCCAAAATGATAGCTTGATAGTGTGATAGGATCTCCGGCGATTTCCAGCTCGAGCTGGCTCGATGACACTATAAATCATGGGAAAGGATGGGGGCAAGCTATATAGCTTAGTAAGTTCATATGCAAATAATACAATACATTATTCATACATTTGACATATAAATAAATTAACATATATCAACATAAATGTCATTAAAACTTCATAAATTTCATATAGACATAAATGTCATTTAATATCAACATAACACATATCAACATAATTGTCATATACTAATAGCTCATCATATGAGTTACATAATACATATCAACATAATTGTCATTTAAGCTTCATAAGCACAACTTACTCAAATCACAATCTTACCAATTGTTCATCATATACTGGGTTCATTTTCTTTGAGTTTTACGTACATACCTGTACTATCTCATAACATATTCACGTATTTTCTCATCTTTGGCATACCCGTTGAACCACTTGGAATACTATAGAATACACAGAAATCTTTGCACATAAGTGCCATAAATGTAGCCAATGCTACCACAAATCTCATAACACATATAAGCTTGCTCTCGAGCTATCCTCGGGCCTGCTCACACAAGCTATCAGTCGAGACGTAGCTACGCGGTGCTGCTTATACAAGTTGTAGATATCCGCAACATATGCCAGTATCCTAGCCACCAATAGGACGTACAGGACTAGCATAGGGACACATAAATCACATAATCACATGCGTTCCTAGTGACATGTCACTTATATCCTAATCTATTCGTAAGGTTCAACCAGGATTTACTCGCTCGTCGAAACTTCATCAATTTCATCCATAGGGTCAATCATACAATTCATGCAATAACAAAACATTATAAATACTGTAACACCCTAAACCCGGCCTAGACGTTACGACTGGATCTAACGTGCCACATTAAGTGTTGTTTGAAAACTATATGTTCATTGAAAAACCCTTTTTCCGAATCAAAGCTATCTATCCTTTAAAAATCCCAATTTTTTGCTTATTAACAAAATACAATTTGCTCAAAGTTATTCTCTTACAAAAACATTACTACTTTCAAAACCTTGTTTGTTGCGGAAGTTTGATCCAAACATTTGCAAATACGTGATATTTTGAAAGCGGTGGTTATAGTTTTAGAAAGATCCCGTGCTTAACAGACCAGCAATTTGTAATTTAAAGAAATACAAAATAAAAGTTAAAAAGGAAAAAAAACCAATGGCCTTATTACAAAAATTATTAATCCAATAAATTAAAATAATTAAATTAAACTAAAATCGCTAAGTTTAGTCTTTAAACCATATCCAACGTGTGGCCACCTCCGAGTCCTCTGCAGCTCTAAATCCTCTAAGGCTGGGGATAACCTGCACGATTAAAAGAATGGGGTGAGTTACGAGAACTCAGTGTGTAACCCCCTATTACGGTTATAGACTGGGCCTAAGCCCTAATCGGTAACAGTCTGGGCCTAAGCCTCAAAATCGTATCAATGCAATGAACATGTACCCAACCCATACCAACCAAACTCTCCACCCGTACCAACCAATATCTCCATATGGGGACCATGTCGACCCACCCAGCCAAACTCTCCAATAATGTAGCCTAGCTACTAATAATGATATACGTGGCTGAGCCACCAAAATAAGAATATGTGGCGATGCCACTATAACGGTATGTGGCGATAGCACTGTAACGGTACTTCCTCCAATCAGCAAAGAACCCAACCCAATGCAATTTGTTATGTATGTAGTGTATTACGATCATATACAGATATATAAATTCACATAAACAACATTTAAACTACCACTAAGGGTATCACGATTATTTTTTCGTTTAGGGGTAAAATAGTAATTTCACCCCTCGGGGTATTTCGGTAATCTACCTACTAAGGGTATTTTGATAATTTCACCTATCAAGGTTATTTCGGTAATTTACCACTAAGGGTATTTTAGTAATTTCACCCATTAAGGGTATTTCAATAATTTTACTCCTCGAACGGCCTTTCTGGAGGCCCACTGTCGCCTCAGTGATGCCGGTTCTATATATGGTCAAAATGGTGCAATTGGGCCTAAAGTCTAATTCAGCCCAAATGGGCTCACACGCTTGTGTGGCCCATTCAGTTCATTTTTAGTCTCGGTTTTGCAGGCTCGCTACCGCATCAATCATCCGGCACTTACCATAGATTTCGCTCATGTGGGCCCGTTAAACCATTGGGCCCACTTAGCCCACTTCGGTTCAACAAGGCCCATTACATCCTTAGTCCCACGAGAGAGGTCGTGACACTCCTAACAATCTTTCGCCAACACTAATCACTCAGTTTATCTCTAGGAACGCTCGCGCACTCGAGTGATCTCAGGTGCCGATACTCTGGCTTTTTGGTATTTCAGCTTTTGGCTGATTCATAGAACATCGCATAACAGAATATGCAAGGGTGTGAGATTACACACCTGTTATGGATTGCGGTTCGAGACACTCTCTGAGGCACCTAAGATAATAATGGCCATTAGTTAATCTCAACGCCCTTGAAAATTCTTAATATCGAAATATACTACTCAACCAAATTCACTTACCACAAGACGCGATCTCCTACAGTGCGACGGTAATCAGCCTTATTCCTTGGCTAATGAAAACAGGTCTCTAGCAATGAAGAATCAAGAGAGAGAAAGTTAGTCACCATCCAACATTCGACCCCCCACAGAGAAAAGAGGGAGACCGATGTTTACTCATAAAGTCGCAAGAATACCCACTAGCAACGAATTAAGAAAGCACTTGAACTACTCCACCCTTACCAATACCAAAGGTCGACGACAAATGTTAGTTGTTTGTCAATAGAATCCAGCCCCAACCACCAAAGAATAAAAAATTCGAGATAAAGAGATTATGAAGATTAGCCTTACTAAATTCAGCCAACAGAAAGAGGACCCAAGCTTTAAGAAAAATTGATGTTTGGCTAAAGGGAAAACGAAGAGGAAGAAGTGTGGCTATACGAACTAGAGAAAATGAAAAGATTCAGATGAAAATGTGAAGAGAGATGTGAAGAAGAAGATTCAGCCAAACAAGTGGGGGCCAAAACGAGTGACACAAGTTTATGATAGGCTACTAATAAGGGGAGGAGAATAAGAGAAAAATGCACAAAAGGCAAAGAAAAGTGCACGAAATGTTTCAGAGAAGGAAAACCCGAAAAAAAAATGCGAACCTCAAGAACAAAAAGGGGTTTCTGTTTCTACTCAAACTCAGGGCTACCGAAAATGCTTCCAAATGCCACCCCCTAGCCGAAATCTCCCCCTTAGCGACACTCCCACATACGGCCAACTCTCCCACTCTCCTCCCTTCCTTGATTTTCTCCACTATCTTCTCCTTGAATCACTCCTAGCCTTCCATTCAAACTTGTTGACCAAGTCTCCAACTCCCCTTGAAGAGTTTGATCCGAACTCTACTTCCTCCACTCTCCAACCACAAAATAAAAGCTTTCAATAGCAATCTATGGGATTTGAACCCCCTCCCTCCTTACCTTCCTAATGACGCCACAGTCACCTTGCCACATTCTCATCTTGTGACTCCTAAATGCACACAAATTTATTTAAGTCCTACAACTACCAACTTCTTCACTTTAGGGTCAAAAACCAAAAGTTTTCCAAGGCTCGACTCGAACCCAGGCCTCCTTACAACCCCCAAATACACTCAAATATCCAGCCGAGTATGTACAACATGAAATTGTGTAAAAATTACAACCCCTAATTTTTAGGACGTTACAACTCTACCCCTTTAAAGAAATTTCGGCCACAAAATTTACCTAATTAGAAGAGGTTAGGGTATTGCTGACGTATTGCCTCCTCAGGCTCCCACGTGGCTTCCTCTGAACCATGATTACGCCACAGCACCTTGACTAATGGAACAGATTTCCTCCTCAGCACCTTAACATCTCCATCCAGCATTCTACCGGTCCTTCCTCAAAAGTCAGATAAGGTCTTACCTCGATCTCCTCCACTGGCACTATATGAGAAGGATCAGAACGATATCGCCTCAGCATGGAAACGTGGAACACATTATGTATACGATCTAAGTCAGGAGGGAGTTCCAGCTAATAGGCGACCGGTCTCACACGCTTTAATATCCGGTAAGATCCGATAAATCTAGGGCTCATCTTGCCCTTCCGTCCAAATCTCAGAATCTTCTTCCATGGTGAGACCTTTAAGAAAACATAATCTCCCACTGCGAACTCAATCTCTTTACGCTTCAAATTAGCACACGATTTCTACCTATTCGATGCTTCTTTTAATTGCTCTCAGATCAATTTTACCTTCTCCTCAGTTTCAGCTACTAATTTCGGTCTTAGCATTCGCTGCTCACCCAATTCTATCCAACAAGTAGGGGTACGATACCTACGACCATACAACACCTCGTACGGTGCCATCTGAATACTGGATTGGTAGTTGTTGTTGTAAGTGAATTTTGCTAATGGTAAATAGTCTTCCCAACTTCCCTTGAAATCAATCACATAGATTCTCAATATGTCTTCCAAAATCTATATTACCCTCTCCGACAAACCATCAATTTGCGGATAAAATGCTGTGCTGAAATCCAACCTTGTACCCAAAGCTTCGTGTAACACTCTCCAGAATTGTGATGTGAATCTAGGATCCCTATCCGAAATGATAGACACCGGTACCCCATGTAGCCTTACAATTTCTGCCACATACAGCTTTTCCAACGTCTACAATGAGTAATCAGTATGAATCGGTATGAAGTGGGTAGATTTAGTCAGTCGATCAACAATTACCCATGCCGAATCTTTCTTAGTAGGCGTTAGGGGCAACCCACTAACAAAATCCATCGTTACCCTCTCCCACTTCTAGAGTGGAATTTTAACAGGTTGTAACAATTCAGAAGGCTATTGATGGTCAGCCTTTACTTGCTGGCATGTCAAACACCTACTTACAAAATCGATAACCTCACGCTTAAGTCCTGGCCACTAGTACTGTTCATGCAAGTCTCAGTATAACTTGTTTCCACTAGGATGCATAGCGTATGTGCTACTATGCACCTCCTGTAGAATAGATTGCCTTAACTCTGAATCCTCCATACACAAACTCCCCCATGGAAGCATAATACTCCACTATTCATCCCAAAATCCACAGTCTCCCCCTTATTCACTAGTTAGAAATGAGAAGCCAATGACTCATCCATCAACTATTTCTCTTTAATTTGATTAATCCAAGTCAGTTTCACTTGTAGTTTAGTAGTAGACTACCATCCTCAAACAGGCTAAGACTAGCAAAAGTTGCCCTTAGCTTAGATACAACCTTACGGCCCAAAGCATCTGCTACTACGTTAGCTTTTCCCGAATGGTACTCGAGCGAACAATCATAATCTTTAAGTAACTCTATCCATCTTCGTTGTCTAAGGTTCAACTCCATCTGAGTAAGGAGGTATTTGAGACTTTTATGGTCGGTATAGATGATCGACTTCTCCTGTACAAGTAATGTCTCTAAATCTTTAGTGCGAACACCACCAAAGCTAATTCCAAGTCATGAGTGGGGTAACTCACCTCGTGCAGCCTAAGTTGACGAGACGCATAAGCCACCACTTTACCTTTTGCATCAGCACACACCCTAGACCCATGTACGACGCATTACAGTAGACAATAAATTCCTTTCCAACCTCAGGCTATATAAATAACGGCGCTTCAATCAGAATCTTTTTCAGTTTCTCAAAACTATCCTGCTATTTATCAGTCCAAACAAATAGTGCTCCTTTATGCAGTAACTTAGTTAGAGGTGCAGCAATCAGTGAAAACCCTTCGACGAACTGTCTGTAATACCCGGCCAGACCCAAAAAACTTCTAATCTCAGATATCGACTTCAATGGCTTCCACTCCAATACGGCCTCGACTTTCTAAAGATCAACCCTAATCCCCTCGACAGACACGACATGACTTAAAAATGTCACCTCTCGCAACCAAAACTCGCACTTGCTGAATTTGGCATAAAGTTGCTTTTCTCTCAATATTTGCAGAACCAGCCGTATATGTGAATCATGCTCTTCCTTGGTTCTTGAATACACCAGGATATCATCTATAAACACCACTACGAATCGGTCTAAGTAGGGTTAGAAGACTCTGTTCATCATATCCATGAAAGCAGTTAGTGTATTCGTTAACCCAAACGGCATGACTAGAAACTCATAATGTCCATAACTAGTTCGGAATGTAGTGTTGTACACATCTACCTCCTTAACCCTTAGCTGATGGTATCTCGATCTAAGATCTATCTTAGAGAAAACCAAAGCTCCTCCCAGCTGGTCAAACAGATCGTCTATCCTTGGTAACGGATACTTGTTCTTAATCGTTAGTTTGTTCAATTGACGGTAATCAATACACATGCGCATTGACCCATCTTTCTTCTTCACAAACAAAATCGGTGCTCCCCATAGAGACACACTCGATCGGATGAATCCTCAATCCAATAGCTCTTGGATTTGAGCCTTTAATTCTACCAGCTCCTTTGGCATCATCCTATATGAGGCGATAGGCACTGGTGCCGTTCTCGGTAGAAGCTCAATGCCAAACTCGACTTCACGGTTTGGAGGCAACCCCATAAGTTCTTTAAGAAATACATCCGAAAACTCTTTTATTGTCCTGACATCCCCAACAGACAAACCCTTAACATCAGATATGATGACATACGCTAGAAACGCCTCGCAACCTTTGCGAACCAACTTCTTGGCCCTTAATGCTGAGATTACATTGGATAAGTAATCCATTCGCTCCCCTATCACGACCATTTCCTTAGCCTCTGAAGAATTCAATGCCATACGCTTAGCAGCGTAATCCAAATTCACACGGTGTTTCACTAACCAATCCGTGCCCAAAATGAGATCAAACTCACCAAATGGTAGTTCCATCAAATCCGCCGAAAAGACAACCCTTGAACCTCTAGAGGTACTCTCTAAACAGCTTATTCACTCTAACCGACTGTCTCAGTGGACTAAACACTGACATATCCCTATCAGCAATTTCAAACTGTTTGCCTAATGTTCCTGACACAATATATGCAACATATAAGTGCGTCGACCCAATATCAATTAAAGCAGTATATGGTACATTATGAATGGGGAATCTACCACTATGACGTCAGGTGCATCACCATCCTCTCGACGTCGAGCAGCATAAATCAACACTGGCTGTCTCACCTCCGTGTTACCAGCACCTTTTCCCAGTGCTTCACGACCTCGTCCAAACCTATTTCCCCCTCTGGGTGGACCACGGCCTCTCAGTGGCTACTGACCACCTCTCCCTGGTTGTTCAAAGCCCTGACCTGCTGCTTGCCTCTAAATAGGCACCCAAAGACAGTTCCTAAATAGATGATCCTTGGACCCACATCTAAAACACCCCTAGTTCTTTTCCAGCACTCTCCCAAATGAGGCGTCACACAATCAATGCAAGGTTGCGGTCATCCAGCAACAACTGGAACCCCAGCTCACGCTGGCCCATCAAACCTAGGCCTCTTCTTAGGCCCACCTGAAAAACTTGAGGGCCCAAAATCCCTCTTATTTCTTCCTTGTTCCTTCTCACAGTTTTGAAGCTTAGAGCATTTCACATCTTTAGTAATCTTTGCCTTCTCAATTAGGGCAGCAAAGCCCCTTTCCCTCTGCCGGGCTATCTGTACCCGCAACTCATTTTGAAGACCATCCTTAAAATACAAGCAGCGCTCATAATCGGTCGCGACTATACCCCGAGCATACCGACTCAACCATAAAAACTCTACCTCATACTTTTCTACAAACTTATTTCCTTGAACCAGGCCCAGAAATTCTTTCCTCTGGGCATCCACATAACTTGCCTCGACATATTTTCCTTAGAAGGCCATCTTAAAGAAGTCCCATGTCAGCCGGTTGACCTACATGCTCTCTCTCACGGTAAGCCACCATTGATATGCCTCATCCTGCAGTAAAGGCACTGCTCATTTCAGTTTTTGCTCCACCGTGTAGTCAAGATCATCCATTATTCGCTCGACAGCCTCTAACCAATATTCTACTACATTCGGGGCCATACCAGAGACGCCTCTGAAATTTTTTTCCCCATTCGACCGGAGTCGTTCAAAGATTGACCCGCGGGCTACTAACCTAGTACTCGCTCCAGTAACCCTCTCAAGCACCCATAACATTGCTTGGGACAGAGCATCATCCCCACCGACTCGATCACAAGACCCCGTTTCAGTCATTGGTGATGGCGGCGCTTCACTTTCAGGCATATGTCCTGATGCTAAGGACCCAACCCTAGCACCCCGGCCTCTACCACGGCCACGTGTACCCCTTCCGTGACCTATTGTGCTCATATCATCATAGCGTACTTATTTGATTTAAGGATCTTATGAATCAGCTTATAGCTCTTGTAATTATTAGCAAATATTTTATGAAAAACAGTAATTAAAGTTGTTCTTACAGATCAAATTTACTATAGTTTCACTTTCCTACAGTCTTAGTTTCTATAACTAAGGGGTTTAGTATGCTACTACTATCCCTAGTAGTTTCTCAATACAGTCATTTTAGCATATAACAGAGTATAGAGTCAGGAAACTTATGGATTTGGTGCCGGAGACTCGGTGTGCCACATTTTCAATAACACTATCACTTTTCAACCAAAATTTTAATAGTTAAAGAGAAAATTTTCAAAACCCATTCCACAGTCAAGTTTTGCAATCGAGCTTTGATACCACTAAATATAACACCACAAACCCGGCCTAGACGTTACGACCGGATCTAACGTGCCACATTAAGTGTTGTTTGAAAACTATACGTTCATTGAAAACCCTTTTTCGAATCAAAGCTATTTATCCTTTAAAAATATCAATTTGTTGCTTATTAACAAAATACAATTTGATCAAAGTCATTCTCTTACAAAAACATTTCTACTTTCAAAACTATTTGTTGCAAAAGTTTGATCCAAACATTTGCGAATACGTGATATTTTGAAAGCAGTGGTTATAGTTTTAAAAAGAACCCGTGCTTAACAGACCAGCAGTTTGTAATTTAAAGAAATACCAAACAAAAGTTAAAAAGAAAAAAAACCAATGGCCTTATTACAAAATTATTAATCCAATAAATTAAAATAACTAAATTAAACTAAAATCACAAAGTTTAGTCTTTAAACCATATCCAACGTGTGGCCACCTCTGAGTCCTCCGCAGCTCCAAATCCTCTAAGGCAGAGGATAACCTGCACGATTAAAAGAAAGGGGTGAGTTATGAGAACTCAGTGTGTAACCCCCTATTACGATTATAGACTGGGCCTAAGCCCTAATCGATAACAGTTTGGGCCTAAGCCTCAAAATCGTATCAATGCAATGAACATGCACCCAACCCATACCAACCAAACTCTCCACCCGTACTAACCAATCTCTCCATATGGGGACCATGTCGACCCACACAGCCAAACCCTCTAATAATGCAGCCTAGCTGCTAATAATGGTATACGTGGCTGAGCCACCAAAATAAGAATATGTGGCGATGCCACTATAACGGTATGTGGCGATGCCACTGTAACGGTACTTCCTCCAATTAGCAAACAACCCAACCCAATGCAATATGTTATGTATGCAGTGTATTATGATCATATACAAATATATAAAATCACATAAACAACATTAAAACTACCAATAAGTGTATCGCGATTATTTTATTGTTTAGGGGTAAAACGGTAATTTTACCTCTTGGGGGTATTTTGGTCATTTTACCAATCGAGGGTATTTTGATAATCTACCCACTAAGGGTATTTTGGTAATTTCACCCATCAAGGGTATTTCGATAATTTACCCACTAAGGGTATTTTAGTAATTTCACCCATCAAGGGTATTTCGATAATTTACCCATTAAGGGTATTTCGATAACTTTACTCCTCGAACGGCCTTTCTAGAGGCCCACTGTCGCCTCGAGCGACACAGATTCTATATAAGGTCAAAATGGTGCGATTGGGCCTAAAGTTTAATTCCGGCCCAAACAAGCCCACACGCTCGTGTGGCCCATTCAATTCGTTTTCGGTCTCAGTTCTACAGACTTCGAAGCCGCATCAATCATCTGGCACTTACCATAGATTTCGCTCATGTGGGCCCGTTAACCCATTGGGCCCACTTAGCCCACTTCGGCTCAACAAGGCCCATTGTAGCCTCAGTCCCACGAGAGAGTTCGTGACACTCCCAACAATCTTTCGCCAACACTAATGACTCAATTTACCTCTACGTGAACTCGCACGCTCGAGTGATCTCAGGTGTCGATACTCTAACTTTTCGGTATTTCAACTTTTGGCCGATTCACAGATCATCGCATAATAGAATAAGCAAAGGTGTAAGATTACACACTTGTTATGGATTGCGGTTTGAGACACTCTCCGAGGCACCTAAGATAATAATGACCACTAGTTAATCTCAAAGCCCTCAAAAATCCTTAATATCGAAATATACTACTCAACCAAATTCACTTACCACAAGACGCGATCTCCTACAGTGCGATGGTAATCGGCCCTATTGCTTGGCTAATGAAAACATGTCTCTAGAAATGAAGAATCAAGAGAGAGAGAGTTAGCCACCATCCAACATTTGACCCACAATAGAGAAAAGAAGGAGACCGATGTTTACTAATAAAGTCGCAAGAATACCCACTAGCAATGAATTAAGAAAGCAATTGAACTACTCCACCCTTACCAATACCAAAGGTCGACAACAAACGTTAGTTGTTTGTCAATAGAATCCAGCCCCAACCACCGAGGAATAAAAAATTTGAGGTAAAGAGATTATGAAGATTAGGCTTACCAGATTCGGCCAACAGAAAGAGGACCCAAGCTTTAAGAAGAATTGATGTTCGGCTAAAGGGAAAACGAAGAGGAAGAAGTGTAGCTATACGGCCTAGAGAAAATGAAAAGATTCAGATGAAAATGTGAAGAGAGATGTGAAGAAAAAATTCGGCCAAACAAGTGGGGGCCAAAATGAGTAACAAAAGTTTATGATTGGCTACTAGCAAGGAGAGGAGAATAAGAGAAAAATGCACAAAAGGTAAAGAAAAGTGCACAAAATGTTTCAGAGAAGGAAATCGCGAAAAAAATAAAAAGGAGAACCTCAAGAACAAAAAGGGGTTTCGATTTCTACTCAAACTCAAGGCTACCGAAAATGCTTCCAAATGCCACCCGTAGCCGAAATCTCCCCCCTTAGCCATACTCCCACATTTGGCCAACTCTCCCACTCTGTTTCATTCCTTGATTTTCTCCACTATCTTCGCCTTGAATCACTCCTAGCCTCCCATTCAAAATGGTTGACCAAGTCTCCAACTCCCCTTGAAGAGTTTGATCGAAACTCTCCTTCCTCCACTCTCCAGCCACAAAATAAAAGCCTCCAATAGCAATCTGTTGGATTCAACCCCTCCCTCCTTGCCTTCCTAATGATGCCACAATCACCTTGCCACATGCTCATCTTGTGACTCCTAATTGCACACAAATTTATTTATGTCCTACAACTGCCAACCTTCTTCACTTTAGGGTCAAAAACCAAAATTTTTCCAAGGCTCAAACTCGAACCCAGGCCTCCTTAGGACCCCCAAATACACTCAACTAACTAGCCAAGCAAGTACAACATGAAATTATGCAAAAAATTACAACCCCTAATTTTTGGGACGTTACAAATACAATTATAACGTCGCATTATTTACATACAAACTTACCTTGACATAAAAATGGCAAAAAGTACTAAATCATCAAACACTTATTTTCCCCGGTTCTAGGTCCTAACCTCATTTTTCTCGATCTATAATATCACATTTAACTTATTTAATCATTATACTATTCAAATCATCCCAAAATCACATTATGGCAAAAATTATATTTTTTCCCCTAAACTTTTAACTTTTCAATTTAGTCCTTAGGTTCGTTAAGTGATTTTCATTCAATTTTTTCAAAACCCAAGCCTAGCCGAACCATTTTCATACTCATAACAACCCACATTTCTCATTTATTAACACTTTTACAACATATTTTACAATTTTTACAAATAAGTCCTTTTTGACATTTTTACCAAAAATCAATTAGCAAAAGTCATTTAATAAACAACAAACATGCATTTTCTACCATCAAACATCAAAATACACATGTCTAATATGTGTCAAACTCTAGACCTTGTTCATTTCTTAAATTAGTGGTAGAAATAGGTAGATCGGGTTACAACGACTTTAAAAACATAAAAATCATTAAAAACTGGGCTAGAATGGACTTACAATCAAGCTTAGAAGTGGCAAAACCCTAGCTATGGCTTCCCCTAGTGAATTTCAGCCATGATGAAGAAGATGGACAAAAATTGTCTTTTAATTTGGCTTTTTAATTCATTTAATTACCAAATTACTAAAATGCCCTTAGTGAAAAACTTTAGAAACATACCAAACCATGTCCATTTTTGTCCACCAACTTAACCAATGGTCTAATTACCATTTAAGGACATCTAATTTAAAATCTCATAGCAATTGGACACCTCTAACATATAGAATTCAAGTTTTTCACTTTTATAATTTAGTCCTTTTAACTAAATTGAGTGCCCAAACGTCAAAATTTTCGAACGAAATTTTCATAAAATAACTTTATAAAACTATAGATCATAAAAATATAATAAAAATGAATTTTACTACATTAAATTTATAGTCTCGAAACCACTATTTTGATTAGACCCAAAATCAGGCTGTTACAATAAGCTTGTGTGAACTTAGTAAATAATTAGGATACAAATGACAAGTCATTAAGGTGTAGCAGGCTTTGTTCTGGTGTATATTTAGTAGGCTTTGTGCCAATGTATATCTTGCAGGCATTAGTTGTCGATATTTTTAGTAGTAGGCACTCTGTGCAGCATTTTATTTAGTAGGTACTACGTACTGGTGATGGATACTGTACCGATGGCTTGAGGTCCTACATGTGTTGCGAATTCTCTGAAGCTTGTGTGAGTAGCATCGTTTGTCAGAATTTCCTTATGTTAGATCATATGAGCATTACCCTCCGTGTATTCGAAGTTGATTTACTATTATTCTCCGGGCAAAATAGTTAACTATTATGATGGAAATGGAATAAGATAATGCGATGAATTATATATTGGTACATGATTATTTGACATGTTATGTTTTGATGATATGAATCATTCATGTTTAATTATTTCGTGTAGTTGGAATGATAAGATACAATAAATGAATTATTAGTTTTACTGTTATGTACGATTTATATTTAAATTGACAGGTATGATATTTTATTTTACGAACTTACTAAGCTCTATGAAATTTTACTTTATTTCATTTTATTTATTTATAGATTGTCAAAATTTTGCTGTCGATTAGAACGTCGTTGGAGATCACACTATCTAGCAATTCATTCGGTAGTTATTCACTTATTTTGGCCTAGTTGTAGGTGTCGTAAATAGAGTTTTGGATATGTAAATTATATGCACTATTGTCAAATTTTGTGCACTTTGAAGATTTTGGTGTATGTGTTGATGTAAATCCTATTTGGTAAATTGTTTGGCTATGATTTGTGATGGTGACTGCATGAATTGATATCTAGATGCATTTAAATGGTTGTTTTGGTATGTTTAGGTCAATATGCAAATTGGAATGCTTGAAGCTTGATGAATGGTTAAATTGGTTATGTTAGGTTATGCATTTGTAATAAGATATATAAACATTTAATGGTTTCATTTATGGGTGAAATTTGGTATTTTCTATTTAAAATTTTAAGGATGTTTGAATGAAACTAATTTTTGTACATGCTTTGATTGAATGGTTGTTGTATATATGATTGAATTGTGGTGCCGATGAGGGTATATTGGTTAGGCACTTAGGTTGATTGTTAATTGGTATATTTTGGCTTGATTTGACACATTTTGAATAGGTTTGAAAGTTGGTTATTGCATAGCTTGGTATCTAAGTTTTGGTATGTGAAATGGCTTGTGTTAGAATGTGTTTTTGGGCAGACACGATTTGCCACATAGCCACGTATCCCACTCAGTTGCTTGACACGACCATGTGGCCTCTTTGATTTTTGGTGCAAGATTGATCACACGACATCAAGGAGTTACACAGCCTAGTGACACGACTGTGTGACCCTAATTTACACAGAATCAAGTTGTTACATAGTTTGGCCACACAACCATGTCCTTGAACCACAAGGGCTAAACCTAGTCATACGGTCGTGTTACCCTTATTTTTAGTTTTTACCATATTTTTCTATTTTGTTTCAAATTAACCCAAAATTGTTCTCGATTTGTTTTAAATGTTCCGTAAGCTCAATTTAGGTCCTCGAGTTGATTAAATAACAGGGAAATGAATGCTTATGATTTATTTATTTATTTTTGATTGAATTATAATAAATATTCATGGTTTAATGTCATAATGCCTTATAGTTCAGGTTGAGCGATCAGACCAAGTATAGGGTGTTACATTAGAAGTAGATTTTCTTCTTAACTTAAAAGCCGTAGGAGAATTCTTCACCCTCCAATTTACTTAGATTTGACCTTAGGGGATTGGTTAGAGCCATTTGTGGAGCTTATTGAAGATAATTCTTCAAAGGGTTTCATAAGACATTGACTTTTCATCACCATTGGTTATTTTTATTGAAGCTTTATTCTTCAAGTGGAGCACTCTTTCCATCATCCATATTATTTTTGTTTATTCCATTTTTCATCTTTCAATTTGCAAAGAATTATTTCTTGTATGGTTTATTAGAGCCATTAATTTAATTTGTGGGGGGTTTATGTCTCAAAGGGTTCAATTGGACACTTATCATTAGATAACAGAGCCAAGATTCGATCAAAGACAAGATTCGAGGACGAACCTTTTTGAGGAAATGGGGAATGATACACACACAAATGGGGTGAGATTTATTAAAGGAAAATCAACCAAGATGCCAATTTTCAAGCTCAAAAGATTAGTCAACTTGTGACGGATTTTTGGCTGCACATGAAGAAGAACGTTGTCAAGGTATGTTATAAGTGCATTGCTTGTAAAAAAGAAAAATCTAAGGAAATGCCTCATAAACTCTATACTCCTTTGTCGATTCCTTTTCACCATGGTAAACTTATCCATGGATTTCATTCTTGGTTTTCCACAAACTAAAAAGGTCAATACAATATCTTTTCTTTTTGTTGACAGGTTTTTTAAGATAGCTCACTTCATTCTTTTTCAGAAAACGGATGATGCTACACATGTGACCGACTTATTCCTTAGAGAGGTGGTGTGCCTATATGGGATACCTCACACTTTCATTTTTGATGGATACAAAAGGATCCTAATCCACTTTTGGAAAGTGTTGTAGGGTAAGCTAGGTAGTAAATTATTATATTCTACTACATGTCACTCCCAAATTGATGGCTAAACATGTTGGATCTAGTGTCCTTAGTGTAGTTATTTTTTGAACAGATTGGTTTAATAAAATTATTCATGAATTACATTAATACTCTTTGAATATTTTCCTCACGTGATTTTTGCATGTAATGCAAAATAAAAGAAAATATTAGCTCACTGTTTGTCTAATGTTTAACTAACATTAAGCAGTATTACATGGTCAGATCATAGTATAGAAAGACAACTTATATTAGTGGACGAACCTAAACATGTCCTTACTCTAATTGAAAATGAGAAAACTGATTAAAAGACTAATATGCCATCTATCAAGTCCAATTTGGGAGCTACTTTGTCTTGGGCATCGGAGTAGATAACTCTTAGGACATATAGACATATATGTGACTGACTAGACTAACAATACATCAGACTGGACCCAAGAAGAATAGATCATGAATCCGTTTAAGAATTTATTCACTTTTGACGTTCATAGTGTGGCATACGTTAATCCTGAGTGGATGATGGACTATGTATGCACAACTTGTATACTTTGATGTAAGTAAAAGCCTGAGTTCAAATAGATAAGGAATCAAAATCTGGTACGTCGAGTATACGATTTCTCTAGTATGTAGCATCATTCACAATAGTGGAATTCATAGCATAAGAAATGGGTAAATAATATCCTTTCATTAGCATTACATGATAGATGAATTTCTTAATTATTATTTGATAATAATTGAATTTTCGTGAAGGAAGATGTAATGATTAATATGAGATAAAATAGGATCATACTGGGAGAACAAATTTATCCCAATGTGATTAAGGATATCCTATGAGGGTAACACACTTATGAAAATGTCAAAGGATGAGCACTGACGAGTAGCTTTCGTAGTGGTATGTCATTAGGAAGAGCTCATGTAACACCCAGATTTGGCAGGTCCTATGTTGGGCAAGTAACCCAGAGGAATCTGAGTAGCGCGGTCTTATCTGCCTAATTGACACCATTGGTGTATACTTAGGGCATTTAGTTAATAATAGAGTATAAGGTACAGAACGTTTTATGAAGGATATGGATATGTGAAAATGAAGGGAATGGTAAGGGTATTCAGGGTTCTTTGTAACAGTCCATTTCTATGTGATGTCAGAATAGTGGTACGACCTTAAAGTCAAGTGGTTTTAGAAAATGAGTTATTGGGACCTCGTTTCTATAAATTGAGTCAAAATATTTTATTAAATATTTATGGAGTGTTATTAAGGTCGTATTAAAGTTTCGTTGAGAAATTCTGATGTTTAAATGGTTAATTAGGTAAAAAGGACTAAATTGTAAAAGGAAAAAAAGTTGAGTTCTATTTGTTAAAAGGGCTAAATGGCTATGAAATCTTAACATGATGGACTAAGGAAGTAATTATACCAATTGAGTTTATAGTGGAAGACTTTGATGAATAAATTCATGAAATTATGTTAGTTTTTAAATGATAAATTAGTAAATTAGAAAATAGATAACTTAAACTAAGCAAAATAAAACAAAAGTGGCCATCTTCAACCTTTAGTTTTCTTTGTTTCAATCGAAAGCCATAGCCAAGGAGAAGTTAGGTTCGACCATGCTTCAATTTATGCATGTAAGTCCATTTTGCACCCTTTTTTTAATGATTTTTATGTTTTTGTTATCATTTTAGCTTAATCTAGCTAACACGGGGTCAATTTGTTAAATTATTAATGTTTAGAATTTTACCATGGATGAATTTGTGATGTTCTTGAAGTATTATGATAGATTATTAAGCTTAGTTGTTAAATATAAGTATTTTGTTAAGTAATTTTTAATATTTTCAAGTTTAAGGGCTTATTTATGAAAATGGTAAAATTCAAGAAAAATATTGTAAATTGTGGATAAATATGGGCTGTTATAAGATTAGGTAAAAATCGGCTAGCATGAATTATGGTTAAAAATGGTGAAATTGCAAGTTTTGGGTTTAGGGGCTAAATTAAATAGAAGGTAAAATTTGAGGGCAATTTTGTAAATTTTTATTATGAAGGGTTATATGTTAAATTAATTATTTTTAAATGCTGGAATGGGATTAGTTGAATACAAATATTTATCTAGATCAAGAAATGACTCAAACGAACACTAATCGCGGGAAAACCAAATTAACGGATTAGTCGTCGGATCACTTTAGGACATTGTTTTGGTACAGGTAAGTTCGTGTGAACTTGTGATGGTTTTAATGTTAGTTAAATTGAATGTTTACTATGTTATTCAAATATAAATTAATTTAAACATAAATGTGTTAAGGCCATGATGAATTGAAGGAAATAAAGTCCTGGTTGAACCATAAGAATTCTTAGGATACAAATGACATGTTATTAGGGATTTCATGTTTAAGATGCTGGTCTTGAATGTCCTACTTGTAACACCCCTCACCTGTATTTAACGCCGGAATAGGGTTACAGAGCATTACCAAACTTATCACAAATTAAAACATACATTTCTCATACAAATTAATCAATTCAAATACAATTTCATTCACAACCAATCATTTTGTCCCTAATACAAGCCTACGAGGCCCTAAACATGCATTAGGAGTGGTTCGGGACTAAACCGATAACTGTGGAAACTTTTTGAACATTTAGAAAATTTTCTAAAAAATAGGGGACACACGCCCGTGTCACATGCCATGTCCCAGCCTATGTCCGACCCCGTGTAACTTTCTGACTTGGGTCACACAACCAACACACACGCCCGTGTGCCTTAAAAATGGCCATACATGCCCATGTGTATGACCGTGTGCTAAGCCATGCCAAACCTGTAAGGTATAATGACTTATGCCACACAGCCAATTCACACGCTCGTGTGTGAGGCCGTGTGGAGCATATTGACTTGGTTTCTAAATCAACACCAGGGGACACACGGCCGTGTAACATAACCGTGTATCACACACGGTTGAGACACTCACCCGTGTCTCTGCCTGTGTGGACAAAATAGGCTATTTACCAAGCCATTTTGCCACCCAACTTGCACAAATCTATACCAAACCGAATTGCACAACTCAAGAAATAAAAATAGGCATTTAAACCAACCAATTCAAGCCTAAATCATGCATAATCTATATGACCATCTTCCATACACACAAGTCACAAAAGTAGGCCATACCATTTATACCAAATTCACACATACACAATTAACCAATTATGCACATTCAATCATACATCAACATGTTCAATTTACAAGCATATAACTTCTCTAGTTTCTACTTTTTGACAATCACAAAACCTATTATCAATAAGCATTTCAAGGCAAAACTTAACTATATAATATAAACCATATGCATACCTTTATACACATAACCATACCAACAAAAAATTAAGCCAACTCAAATGGAAAAACAAAACCAAACTTAAAAAATTTACAGGCCAATTCATATGGCTAAATACCTTGACCAAACATATGCCAAAATGACCAAAGTCCCTATACATGCCATATACTCTAAACATAATCTCAAAGAGTACCAAAGTGATAGTAGGATAGTGTGACGTAGTCTCTGACGATCCCCGAATCTAAGCTAGCTTTATTTCACTATCAAACATGGAAAATTAAACAAAGTAAGCTATAAAGTTTAGTAAGGTCATATGAAATAAACTCAATGAAATCATAAATACACAATTCAACCATTCAAATATATCAATATGTAACTCATATTATCAAACAAACCTTTCACATCTTTAAATCATAAGATTATATGCAAACTTCTCAATTTCTTCAATTCAAAACTTATATGGTCCATGTACATACCTGTACCATCTCGTATCAATCTCATACTTCAACCACGTCTTTCATTTACCCATTGAACCATTCAGAATACTATCGCATACATGGGAAACTTGCACCTGAAGTGCCATATATATAGCCGAAGTTATCTCAATCACATATCACATATATGCTCACTCTCGAGCTATCAACGGCATTGCTCACACAAACTGCGGGTCAAGACGTAGCTACACGGTGCTACTCACATAAGCTGTCAAGTAACCGCAACACATGCCGGTATACTCAGCCACCGGTAGGACGTACAGGACTAGCACCCGGATCACATAATCACAATAAGCCCTAATGACATGTCATTTGTATCCTAATCTATTCCTAAGGTTCAACCGGGATTTCACACTTGCTGAATCATCGTCGAATCATTTTTGAACATGTCTGTGGTCTCGTATTCATAGTTTAAGCAATATCAAAGCATTTAAAACATAATTATAAAAAATGCTTATTACATAAGAACTTACCTCGGATGTAAAAATGACGACACGAGTCAATTAGTCGAGAACTTTGTTTTTCCCTCGATCTAGATCTGAATTTCGCTGCTTTTGATCTATATGTAATCAAAATTAGCTTATTTAATTATCTCTCTATTCAATTTAGTCCATATCACATTTTAAAGCACTTTTACATATTTGCCCCAAATGTTTCACATTTTTACAGTTAGTCCTTATTTCATAAAATCACAAATTCATGTAATTAGGTCCCTACCCATGCTAGCCAAATTTCTCTTATTACCAACGTAGCCCATATTTTTCATTTATTTCACATTTTAACCATGAATTTTACACTTTTCACAATTAATCCCTAATTTGCATTTTCACCAAAAATCACTTAATAAAACTTGTATAACTATCATCAAACATTCATAACCTATCATTAAACATCAAAATACTCATGTATTCATCAATGGCAACATTTAAAATATTTAATAGTTTTGCAAAATAGTTCCTGGGCTAGCTAGACCTAGTTGAACCAATCTCAAAAATACAAAAATCATTAAAAATCGGACTAAAACGGACTTATAATTGAGCAATTCAATGACCGAACCCTAAATAGATTCCATTGCTTCTTCTTTATTTGAATTTTAGATTAAGGAAGATGATAATGAATGAAATTTTGTTTTATTTTACTTATTTTAACTTTAATTATCAAATTACATATTTAACCTTAAATGAAAAAACATTAAAATCATCATATTAATGTCCATCTTTGTCCACTCATGATTAAAATGGTATAATTACAACATAAGGACCTTAACTTGAAGGTTCTATAGCTATTTGCCACCTTTAGCTAATAGAACTCAAGTTTTACGCTTTATGCGATTTAGTCCTTTTTATCAAATTGACTAATCAAACGATAAAATTTCTTAACGAAATTTTCACACAAACATATTATCATGTTGTAAACCTTAAAATAGTAATAAAATAAGTATTTTGATCTCAAATTTTTGGTCTCAAAATAACTGTTCCGATTTAACTAAAAACGGGCTATTACAACTCTCCCCTTTAGGGATTTTCGTCCCCGAAAATATTATCAGTAAAAAGGTTAGGGTACTATTTTCTCATAGCTTCCTTGGGTTCCTACGTCGCCTATTCGACTCCGTGTCGTTGCCATAACACTTTCACCAAAGCTATGCTTTTATTTCTTGGCTATTTAACCTCTCAAGCTAAAATTATTGTTGGTTCTTTGTTGTATGTCATATTAGGTTGAATTTCAATCTCTACCGGAGAAATTTCATGTGATGGATCCAATCTATATCGACGCAACATTGACATATGAAACATTATGGATTTTCTCTAACTCATTTGATAAAGCTAGCTGATATGTCACTGGCCCTATTCTTTCAATGATCTCATACGGCCCGATAAATCGCTGAATTAGTTTACCTTTATGACCAAATAGAAGGATTTTCTTCCACGAAGATACTTTTAGAAATACTTTGTCACCGATCTAAAATTCAATGTCTTTTCATTTTAAATTTGCATACATTTCTATCGATCTGAAGCTGTTTTTAGACTGTCATGAATTACCTTCACTTTTTCGTTAGTCTCTCGAATCAAATCAATCCCGTGAATCTTTTTCACACTCAGCTCAGTCTAGTACAACGGAGTTCGACATTTGCTACCCTATAATGCTTCGTACAGTGCCATCTTTATGCTAGATTGAAAACTATTGTTATATGTGAATTCAACCAATGGTAAATATTTCTCCCAGTTGCCTTCGAACTCTAAAACACAACATCGGAGCATATCTTCAAGAATTTGAATTACTCTCTCAGACTGATTTCTAGTTTGCAGATGAAATGCAATACTAAAGTTCAATTTCGTACCTAAAGCTTCTTGCAATTTCTTCTAAAATCGTGATTTGAACCTCGGATCTCTATCCGAAATAATCAAAACTGGCACCCCGTGCAATCTAACGATCTCAGAGATATACAATTCAACTAATTTATCAAGTGAAAATTCTATACGTACCAGAACAAAATGTGCAGACTTCGTTAGTCGATCTACGACAACCCAAATACCATTTTTCTTTTTGGGAGACAGGGGCAAGCCCGAACAAAATCCATCGTAACCCTATCCCATTTCCACCCAGGTATCATCACTGGTTGTAGTAATCTCGAAGGCACCTAATGCTCGGCTTTTACTTGTTGAAAAACTAAACATCTCGACACAAACTCTGAAATGTCTCGTTCCGTGCCTGACCACCAATGCAACTGTTTCAAATCATTATACATTTTGGTACTCCCCGGATGAACAGATAAACAACCACTGCGTGCTTCGTGTAAAATTTTCTAATTGAGTTCAGAATTCTTTGGTACATAAATTCTATCTCGAAACATTAAATAATCATCAGATCCGATCTAATAATCTGAATCACTAACCGACTCACATTGCATTCTTTTGGTTTGTAACTCATTATCACACTTTGGACCTTCACAAATTTGCTAAAGAAAAACTGGTTTAGCTTTTAACTCTGCTAGAATCTAACCATCATCAGATAAGGTTAATTGAGTATTCATCGCTTTCAAAGGAAACAGAGATTTTCTACTCAAAGCATCTGCGACTACATTTGCTTTCCTCGGATGATAATCAATTATTAACTCATAATCTTTCAATAGCTTGAGCCATCTCCATTGACGCAAATTTAGATCTTTCTGAGTCATTATGTATTTCAAGCTTTCATGATCAGTAAAGGCATGACATTTCTCACTGTACAAAAGATGTCACCAAATTTTCAATGCGAAAACAATAGCAGCCAACTATAAATCATGCGTCAGATAATTCTTTTCATGGGCTTTAACTGTCTGGAGGCATAAGCTATAGCTTTTCCTTCTTGCATCAAAACACAACCAAAACCATTCAATGACGCGTTGCTATAAATCACAAACTTTTTACTTGACTCAGGTTGAACAAAAACTGGTTCCTCTAATTTAACCCTATGCTTGGCTTATTTTTGGATGAATTTTCATTAGATTTGATGAATTTGATGCTCCTAATCCCTTAATTTCATATTTTATACTCAGGACAGCTTAGGGAGTCGAAAAGAACAAGAAAGGGGCCAAAAAGGGACAAAATGGGCCTACATAAAAAATCACACGGCCGTGTGTGGCGAGCAGAATCGACCACGGCTGAAGGAGTCCACCACGGCGTGTCCTTGTCGTAGCAAAGATGAATTCTATTCAGAATAGGATACTTGTAGGCCAAGAAAGGCTTCTCAAAGCCTATATAAACACCTTAGGAGGCAACCTAAGGGGGAACGTTGAATAGACACGAAATAGGAGGCGAAAAATAATCCAAGATAGTTGTCGGGAATAGCTTAGGAGAAGGACCTCCATCAAGACTGAAGATCTCCCATCAAGTTCTTTAGAAGCTTGTAGGTTTTCATTATGTTTTGTGAGTTTCCCTATTTTATGATGTTTCCTTCTTTTAGTATGAACTAAACCTCTCAAATACCTGAGGGGATGAAACCTAAGGTGAATCTTATTATTATTTGATTTATAAGATAAATACTTGTTCTTATTATTAATTGTGAGTTTCTATTCTTGTTTTGATAATTCAGGTTATTAATCCAAGTCGAATGTGCTTGTTTAGTGGAGCAAAAGTCCCTATTTAAGAGAAGATCAACACAATTAAGCGGAGTTGATTGTAACCCTAGAAATAGGGTGATGAAAATCTGTCGGATTAGAGTCAAATCTAATAAGGGAATCCATAGACCGAGTTAATGGGACCATGGGGGTTCTAATTAGAAAGAGATTTCAATTAATCAACCTAGAGTTAGTTGTTTTTAGTCTTGAAAGAGATATTAACATAAATCAGGGAATTCTACGGATTAAGTCAAGTGAATAAATCATATGAATCAAAAGTAATAAATGAAGTCTAGGTGGATTCTTCCTTAGGTATTGCCTATATCATAGTTGTCCAAAAGTATTTTCCCAATTCTCTCTCTGTTACGTTCATAGTCATCTAGTTAGTTAAATTAGTTAGTTAATTTTAGATTAAAAATGAATCCCCTTAATTATTAGGCTAGATAATAAAAAGATAGTTATTACTAGTAATTTTAGTCCTTGAGGATACGATATTCTGGACTCGCCATAACTATACTACTCTTTGATAGGTCCGCTTGCCTTTGTCGAAATAATAGTTAGTTTCAAGCTCCATCAAGTTTTTGGCACTATTTTTGGGGACTACGATATTAGGAAAACTAAATTTTTATTACTTTAGCCATTTTATTTATTTGCAATTTATTATATTTATTTTGTTCTAATTTTGCTAATTTTTCTTTTATTTGCTTTTGGCAGGTAATTTTAGTTTATGACTAGAAGAAACCCGTCATGACCATTACTTTTTGACAACGATATAGAAGCTACCACTCGCAGAAATCAAAGAGAAATAAGGCGAAGCCTACAATACATAGAAGAAGAGCAAGAAGACGAAACCAATAATACCGAAGAGATGGCTGATAATAATCCGCTACCTCCTGTAGTCACCGCAAATCTAGTGAATCAAAATCCTACTCTTCGTACTATGTATGATTATGCTAAACCTAATTTAATAGGAACCGAATCAAGTATTATTAGACCAGCTATTGCTGCAAAAATTTTTGAACTGAAACCTAACACTATACAGATGATTCAGCAATTTGTTCAGTTTGATGGTTTGCAAGATGAGGATCCAAACAATCACTTGGCAAATTTTCTAGAGTTTTGTGACACTTTCAAAATTAATGGCATTTCTGATGATGCCATTCCCCTTTGGTTGTTTCCCTTTTCATTGAGGAACAAAGCCAAACAGTGGTTGAACTTGTTACCATGAGGATCAATTTCTACATTGGACCAAATGACCGAAAAAATTTTGTTAAAATATTTTTCGCTGGCTAAAATGACTGAGTTAAGGAATGGTTTTTGTTATTTTGTGTAGATGGATCTAGAAACACTCTACGACGCATGGGAGAGATATAAAGATCTACTAAGGACATGCCCTCACCATAGGTTACCTTCGTGGCTGTGGGTTCAAAAATTTTATAACGGTGTGAACCCCTCAACTAGGTAGTTGATTGATTCAGCCACCGGTGGAACCCTAAATAAAAAGACCTTGAAGCGGCTTATGAGTTTATAGAAGAGATGGCACTGAATAACTATCAGTGGCAAGTTATGAGGACAAAGCCAACAAAAGCCGCCAGTGTTTTCAACCTCAACGCAGTGACCATGCTATCAAACCAGGTAGAACTGTTAAATAAAAAGATTGATGGTTTGTATGGTTCTTCGTAGGGACATCCAGTGATGCAGTGTGATACATACGAAGGATGGACGAACAATACAGAATACCCACCCTACAACCCTGGCATAGAAAACGAACAGATGAACTATATGGGTAACAACTCCAGACCTCAAAATAACCCTTATAGTAACACTTACAATCCAAGTTGGAGGAACCACCCACACTTTTCATGGGGTGGCCAAGGAAATCAAAGACAATAACCCCTCTAGGCTTTCAATAGCAACCCTACCCATAAGAGAAAAAGCCAAAGCTTAAGAAGATTCTAACAAAATTTATCGCAGTGTTAGAAACCCATTTCTAAAACACCAAAATAACACTCAAAAATCAGCAAGCATCGATTTAAGGAATCAAGAACCAATTAGGACAACTTGCTAAGCTCATATCAGAACGACCACAAGGTAGCTTGCCAAGCAACATTGAAATTAACCCAAAGGAGAAACTTCATGCCATTACTGCTCACGAAAGTGAAGGGTTAGATGAGCCAAAATTGAGGCAAGAGAATGTGGTAGAGGAAGGTAAGGTTGAGGTAAGCCATGATAAACCAAAATCGGTAACTACAGAGTACCAACCTCGTGTGCCATACCCCAATGCGATGAAGAAAGATCGCACAGATGAACAATTCAGTAAATTTCTTAAACTCTTGAAAAAATTACATATTAACTTACCATTTCTTGAAGCTCTTTCGTAGATGCCCAATTTAAAGAATTTTTTAAAAGAGCTCTTGGTTAACAAACGGAAGTTAGACGATGCGTCGTATGTGGAGCTAAATGCAGTGTGCTCAATAACTTTACAAAATAAAGTACCACAAAAGTTAAAAGATCCAGGGAGTTTTACGATTCCTTACTTAATTGGTAGTTTATCTGTTAATAATGCTTTAGCAGATTTAGGGGAAAGCATCAATGTTATGCCTTATAAAATGTTTAAACAGCTAAGTCTAGGGAAACCCAAGAGGATGAGCATTCAATTGGCTGATAAAACTATTAGAGTTCCTAGGGGCATTATCGAAGATGTACTAGTAAAAATTGATAAATTCATATTCCAGTAGACTTTGTTGTTTTAGACATGGACGAGGACAACAATGTTCCTTTAATTTTAGGACAACCATTTTTTAGCAACTACTAAAACTAGAATTGATGTTGGTACAAGTGAACTCACACTTTGTGCAAGTGATGAGATGATCACTCTTCATGCTCTTGACTCGGCTAGGACATCGAGTAATAAAGGTGAGAACATAAATTCTATTAATGACCATTTGGTTCAACCTTCTTTTCAGGAAGCACCACGAAATTACACAACTGATCCAGATCTTAGACCTCGTGCTAACAAGGAAATAACTCATGAGGAGCGAATGCTTCAGATTGATGAATTAGAAGAGTGGAAGACACATGACAAGGAGAAACCGGGGAAACACGATGACCCAAAGCAAAACCATGCCAAACTTAAGGATGGGACAAACCAATTTAAGATCGGAGATCAGGTATTGTTGGATAAGAAAGACCCTCGAATCACCATTTCGGACATTAATACAAATGAGGAGATCCCTTTCATGGTACTGAATGCCTTCCCATACGGAACATTCAAGGTAACTAATCCCACATTTGACACTTTTAAAGTAAACACCACTCGACTTAAATTATATATTGATAACCGAATTGATAGCAAGAATGAGGAGTTTCAACTACTCAAACCACCATGATTATGCGAAGGAGAGGTAAGTCTAGCTGAAGACTTTAAACGAGCGCTTCTCGGGATACAACTCGATAACCCTATTAATTTTCATATTTTATATTTTTAGCACCTAACAAAAAACTAACAAATTTAATAAAAGCGTAGGTTCCCTACCACACGGCCTTGCACACGGGCGTGGCCGTAGCCGTGTGGACACCACGAACAAGTACATCGATATGGCAAAAATCGTGCGAACCAAGGACGAAACATCCCCAAACCACAGACAGAAATAAAATGTCGCGATACGGCCGTGGTTGACACTGAGAAAGCAACACGGGTGTGCAACATGCCCGTGTCCCCAGACCGTGGTCGATACTAATTAAGCAACATGGGCGTGGGAACATCTACACAGGCGTGGGAGAAATGACGAGACACCACACGGCTGTGCAATACGGTCGTATGACCTAACACACCCATGGAACACAGGCATAGGCAACCACCAGATCCCTGATTCCTATTTAAAACCCCATTCTTCACACTTTCTCCCTAATTTTTTCTTTTTCCAAACCCTAATCACCACAACCCTTTCTTTTTCTACTATCTCCTTTCATTTTCCTTTCCCCATTTCCCTCATTCTTTCTTTTCACCACCATCCCCATGTCGAAGAAGAGAAAGGATCCTATCACAGTTTCCCCGTGCGCGACCACTCTACATAAGTTCATGCCGGCCGCTTCATTCCCTCGACAAGACAAGGACCTTTGAGTCCATTTATTTTTTCTTTTTCTTTTCTCTTCTCCTTTATTTTCCTTCTCTTTATCTTTTTTGTGCTTAATTTATATTATTATATTTTTATTTCTTTAATTTAGGTTCAAAAGGCTGTTAGGGAATCACTACATCTCCACCTGAGTATCCACCTCCGCGTTCATCTATGCCTAGCTACCGTTTCTTTTCTTTGACCCCTCAGTTTCTAAGGGTTTGGGGCACTATTAAGGAATGACTACACCACCAGAGCATTCCCCCAACATGCACCTCTACCTAGTCCATCGTGCTTATCTCCCTAAGGATTTCATCCATAATTCAAGAAGTTTCACTTCTTACCCTCTCTTATGATTTCTTACTATATTGTTATTATCCATCCTTGTACATTGGGGACAATGTACATCTTAAGTGTGGGGAGGTTATTTAACTGATTATCAGAAAAATCCCTGAATTATGTCTTGTTCTTAAAGTAATTTTCTCATATTACTAATTAAAATGAAACTTCTATTGATTTATGATTTTTATTGATATGTCTTGGATTAAGTCATTGGTAAATGTGCATTGATGATTTATACTTTAAGATATTAGAGAGTCAAGCATGATAAGTCTATTTTCAGAATTAAAAATTTGGTTAGGTTGTTTTCTTAAATTTAAATATTACTTTGAAGTTTCAAATTTGCAAGATTGACATCAAAAAACCATAATTTTTGTCAGATTTTTGAGCCTTTAGAGCATACATTTCTCGTGCTCACTTTTTTGTTTATGAGTGTGTCAACATTGATTTTGTTATTCTAGAACTCGCTTCGATTATGCATGTCGAGACCACACTTTTGATTTGATATACTGAGATGATAAGACACCTAAGATTTAACCCACTTATCCCACCAAAAAGCCTACCTTCATAATTAACCCCTAGTGAACCCATTTGATCCTAATAAACCATTTCTTGACTTAACCTTTAATATTAACCCAAAACCAAATTTTATTTCCTTACTTTATTGACTCCCCTTTTGTCGAGATTTGACTTGATCAGTTGCCTAACTATGTTTTTTATTTCAGTTGTTAAATTCTATCTTATTATTGTATGTTCTTATTTTAAAAAAAGTTGGAAATTTATCTATAATTAGTTCGATATTGTTGAGCTTAAAGCAGTTAATTTCACATTTTGAGAAGAAGCTCATATTATTTGATGTAATTAGTAACTATTAGTTCATTGTTTCTAGTTAGGTACTTTGTCAATTCAATCTCAATTCTAACCCTCTAATTCATCCTTTATCCATATCTTTAACCCGAGCCCCATTACAACCCTTTTAAAGACCTTTTGATTTGTGTATCATCTCATTCTATAGTGGTGGAGAATTGATTTTCAAGTAAGCCTATAGGATTAACTTTTCATGTTTGACTTTTGAGTGCTTAAATTTAACCTTAAACACATTGAGTAATTTGAGTGAATCCTTAGTGAGGATGTCAATCCTTGTCAGTTTTGAATTAGAGGTATTTATTTAGGTAAAGGGAAACACCTATGTTTTCATGCTATAAAAATTTATGACTTGGATTGTTTGAATCTTTAGGACTCTTTTAGTTAAATTATCAATGTATAAATTATCTATGAATTATGATGATACATTATTGATGAGAATTATGAATTGAGGGAAGTTAATTTTAATTGTGAGTTGAGAATTTTGCTTGAGGACAAGCAAATGCTTAAGTGTGGGGATATTTGATAAAAAATAATTTACACATATTTTAACCCCATGCTTGGCTCATTTTTGGATGAATTTTCATTAGATTTGATGAATTTGATGCTCCTAATCCATTAATTTCATGTTTTATACTCATGAGGGCTTAGAGAGTTGAAAAGAACAAGAAACAGGCCAAAAAGGGACAAAATAGGCCTACATCAGAAATCACACGGCCTGGACTATTGACCACGGGCAAATCATGTAACATCTCGAACTAGGGCCTAATCGGAATAGTGGTTTCGAGAAAACAAATCTGAAGTAGAAATAATTATTTTATGATTATTATAAGGTCTATGATATGTTACATGCTTGTGTGAAAATTTCATGAAGAAATTATACGTCTAAGGTGCTCGATTAGACTTTAAAGACTACATTGAATAAATTACAAAATATGAGTTCTAGAAGTTTTTTGTATGAAATTGAATTAGATTTTTAATTAGAGGGTCTTAAATATAAAATTGACCAAGTTCTAAAATTTTGGACAAAAATGGGCTTGGATAGATAAAATTTCAAAGAAAGGCTAAAAGAGCATTTTGGTCATTTGGTCATTAAATGGATTAAAAACAAAATTAAAAAGCCAAATTTGTCCCTCTTCTTCATATGGATGAAATTTACTAGGAAAAGACATGGCTAGGGTTTCTCAACTTTACAAGCTCATGGTAAGTCCGTTCTAGCCTCGTTTTTCAAGTTATTTATGATTTTGAGTCCCGATAGCTCGATTTAGCTTATGCTACCAATACTTCATCCTATGGTTCATCTTTGGAAAATTACCCGTAGGTGAAAAGTGTGTATTTTGATGTTTTATGGTAGAATATGAAACTTGAAATTATGTTAATGTAACATCCTGAATAGGGGGCTCTGCATTTGCAATGTGTTATGTGTGTATGTTGTGCTATGTGTGTCATTCTGGTGTGTTTAGAGGTTTTGGGAAGGCTCGAGGTTAAGCCTGAGCCTTGGTAGAAATTTTATTTTTGGGCACTAGAAGGGAGAGCTAGTTGAAGTGGGCCTTAAGGGTACTTTAGTGGGGTAGTTGACACAAGAATCTAATTGGTAAAGTGGCAAGGAGGTGCCACTAAGGGTGTAGGTGGGTGACGCCACAGGGAAGTTGTGAGGGAACAGGTTCAAGTTGCACTGACAGCAAATGGGAGTGTTTTTTTTTTTGATTTCATGCGCCTAAGGAGCCTGAGAGATGGTTTCGGCTGGGACTCTACATGGGTGAGTGTGGATTAAGTCAAAAGATAGGAAGATGAGGATAAGAGGAAAATGTGGGATAGGATGTGAGTGTAGGTGGTGGCCGAATGTTGGACACTAGGAGCAAGGGGGAGGAATCGGTTTTGGATGGTTAAGGGTGTGCCGAATTTACTGAGCCAATTCCTTTTGTTCCTCTTTTGCTTTCTAGCCGAATTTTCTTAGACCATTGGTGCTTCTTTTACTCTTCCTCTCTTCTTCCCTTCTTCTCTTCATAAAAGACCTCTAAGCCGAAATCATTTTTCCTCTCCAAACTCTTCTTCAGAGCCGAACCCTCCCACCATCTTTTCCACTTTCCGTTCTCTTCTTTTCGTTGCTCTATTTAAATGCCAAGATCTCACCTTTCTTCTCTTCTTCTTCTTGATCGGATCTTCCCTTAAAGACCAATCATCTCCTTGATTCCATCTTACTTAGCCGAATCTCATAAGCCTTTTTCCTTGACTCTCTTTTGTCGAAACATATCCTGTCCCTTCTCATAGTAGTGGTCGTCACTCTACTCCACAACTCTGCCAGTCGGATTCTTTTGGTCAGGGTAGGTATTATTCTTTTCATCTCAATTCTCTTTTCTCTCCTTTATGGATGCCGAAAGCATTAATCTTGTCTTATGGCTTTGACAGATCGAAGTAGGGGCTTGTCTTCGCGTTTTCGAATTTTGGTCATCGATTGAAGGGTGTTAAAGGGCATTCAGTTCTAGTCAACTTAGACATTTAATCGGTACTTAATCCAAGTTTTATAGTCTTCAAAATTTATCGATCTAGGTAAGGGATCTTTACTTAGAGTGTTGTTCATTTTCGTTCTTTGCTTCAATGTTTTAATCTGGTCTATTGTCCAAGATCTTTTCCATGGATACAAATGCTAGTCAAGAAAAGGAAAGGGTTGGACCTGTAGTCCCAGCCCCAAAGTTTAAGAAACTCGCGGTGTCTGCTGTTTGAGATTGGCCACCGGGTTGTGGGCCAGCTTTTGAGCAGAATAGTAGATAGATAGTAGTGGTTCCTATTAGCAATAGTGTCGACATATAAAGCGTGGTATTGCGTGTTACCAGGTGTGTAAACCTCCACACACTTTATTTTATCTGTACTAACGATTGTGTGGGCTGAAAAGCCAAAAAAGGCTGTGTAGACAGTCGTGATGCCCTTAGCGGTAAGGCTAGGAGTGCCAGGTTCGTGACCGTATCGTTTTCTTTGCATGGACGAATATATATGTGGTAATCTGTTGTGTTATGGATAGCATGTTGCATTCGTTAGGATATGTATGTAGTCCATAAGGTATGGGTTTGATATGAAGGGGAAGTGCATGATTATTTGGTCACGTAGTGATCGGTGGCTATGCCACTATATATATATATATACATACATTAATTGGGTCACATAGTGATCGGTGGTTAAGCCACAATATATATGTATATTCTATTTGGTCACATTGTGATCGGTGGCTAAGTGACAATGTATTATTTGGTCACCTAGTGATCGGTTTATGACTAGCAGCATGACTGTCGAAATGGAGTGTAGCAGATGGAGGGTTGATTATATAAATCCCCACAGTGTGATGGGCTGGTACGGGTTGGTGTGTAGAGGATGGAAAATCTAGGTTTGGGTTGGGCTTATTGCATTATGTGTTTGTATGTTTTTATATATATGGGCTAAGGCCCAATGTACGATTGTGGGCCATGAGCCATTTGTATAATGCAGGAGAATTTACACACTGAGTCCCGGTGACTCACCCCTTTCTTAAAATTTTCAAGTAGTCAGTAGATTGTGGATGTGGGAGCCGAGGCGGACTCATGGAGGCCATAGCACCGTTTTCTTTCATAACTCGTTTCTTACTATAATTTATTTTTAATTGAGATTTTTGTTATGTAATAAGGCCTTTCTAAGTTAAATATGTGTTTTTATTAGCTATTGTTTATTCCAACTTCGACACTTAATCATGAAAGTGAAAATGCGGTTTTTGCAAAAACATATGGGCAGCATCAAATAATCAATTTTTTAATGTATCCACAAGCATAATTAAATGTTCGATTGGTATAGCTCAAAAATTTTCTTAATCTACGTATTGTTATCTTCATAACTACGCTTTAATCGAAAAGTTTTTCAAACCTCTAATTTTTTTTAAAATTCATTAAAATCTCATTTTTAATTCACCTTGTAACATACCAATTTCGGTCATAACATTTAGGCCGGGTTTGGGGTGTTATATTTTGGTATCAGAGTCTAGGTTACAAAACTTGGGATGTGAAATGGGTTCACAAAGGTTGTATAAAATTGAAGTAAACATTAAGGTTTTGATCAAGATATTGCATCCGAGTCCACTGGCAACCAATCCACGCAGGTAAGTGTTTTAGTTCCTGGTAATGTATGCATGAAATGTTTATTTGACTGGATGGATATGATGTCAGCATAGGCAAACTTAAACTGTAGGGACTGAAACCTCTAGCTTTTGACGTGTTTTGCGAAAACTACTCTTTAAAGCTACGTTACATAAAATTGCTCGGTATTAAGACAGTGGAAGATACTAACTCATAAAACTTTTAATCAGATTAAGTTACAAGCGTTAGTTATGAGCACTAGGGGGCGTGGTGTGCGTGGCCGTGGTAGAGGCAGGATTGCTGTATCGAAACCGATAGGATCTGGTCATGATTTTGAAAATGAGATACTAGTAACGCCAGCTGTAGAAGCAGAATATTATGACCAAACGGGCAGAGACGATGCGGTGTCTCAAGCGATGCTACGGGTACTGGAGAGAGTTGCTGGGGCAGGCGTGGGTACAGGGGCTCAAAAATCTGTGGCAGAGCAACTCCGGGCTAATGGAACAAAAATGTTTAGGGGTATTTTTGGCGTAGCTCCTAGTACAGCTAAGTATTGGTTGGAGGCAATGGAGCATATAATGGATGATCTCAACTTCACGGAAGAGGAAAAGTTGAAGGGAGTAGTGTCTCTTCTCCAGGATGAGGCGTACCAATGGTGGCTTACATTTAGGGATGGATCAGTGATTGACTGCATTACCTGGGATTTTTTCAAGTCAGCATTCCAGAGTAAGTACATCGGATCAAGTTATGTAGATGCGCAGCATAGGGCATTTCTGAATCTGGTCCAGGGAAATAAATTGATGGTGGAATACGAAGCGAAATTTCTGTGCTTGAGTCGTTATGCTTGGGGAATAGTGGCCACAGACCATGAGTGTTGTGTTCGGTTTGAGGACGGTCTAAGGGATGATCTGCGTGTGCTGATAGCTCCACAGCGAGAAAGGGAGTTTGTGGTTTTAGTGGAGAAGGTTAAGATAGCCGAGGAAGTTAAGCGGTCCGAGAAGTGGAATCAGGATAGATACAAGGATAGGAATAAGAGGAGTTTTGGATCGTCGGGGTCAACGGGGCGTTTCTAGAAAAGACCTAAGATGGATGGGCCGAGTCGGGGTGTGAGATCTGTGGGTAATAGTTAGCCTCAAAGGTGTGCCCAGTGTAGTAGATTTCATTCGGGAAAATGTTGGATGGGTGAAAGAAGATGTTTTAGGTGTAGGTCTACTGATAATCAGGTTAGGGATTGTCCATAGGATCGGGGTGGCGCAGGGCCTGTGGGACAGACTAACGCTCAGCCGGGTAGAGGAGGGCAACCACCGTAGAGAGGTCGTGGTCCAGCGAGAGGGGGTAATGGTTATGGTCGGGGCCGTGGAGCACCAGGCAGAGGTGCAGGGAACACTGATGCGAGACAGTCGGGGTTGGTTTATGCAGTGAGACGTCGAGAGGAGGGGGATGCACCGGATGTCACAACCGATACGTTCTTGATTTTTGGTTTGCCTTTTTCTACATTAATTGATATTGGATCGACCCATTCTTATGTTGCTAGTGTAGTATCTAGAACTTTAAGTATAGACTCTAAGATTATTTCTAGGGAGACGACGGTAATTAGCCCGCTAGGTCAGTCGATAGTGGTGACGGTAATTAGCCCGCTAGGTCAGTCGGTAGTGGTGAATAGACTGTATAGGGATGTACCTCTAGAAGTGTAAGGGGTAGTTTTTCCTGCGGATTTAATGGAATTGCCGTTTGGGGAGTTCGATCTAATCTTAGGTATGGACTGGTTAGTGAGATATCGAGCAAATTTGGACTGTGCAGCCAAGTGTATGGTATTAAGGACTCTTCAAGATGATGAAGTGGTGATAATAGGGGAAAGGAGAAACTACTTGTCTAGCGTAGTGTCCGCTCTAAAGGCTAAAAGAATGGTGAGAAAAGGATGTAGGGCATTCATAGCCTTTGTTTGTGCTCTGGAGGTCCAAGATTCAACTGTGGGGAATGTTAGAATGGTGAGGAATTTTTGACATTTTCCCATAAGAACTTCCAAGACTACCCCCGGATCGCGAGGTGGAGTTCGGGATTGATCTTCTTCCGGGGATAGCACCAGTGTCCATTACACCATATAAAATGGCGTCGAAGGAGTTGCTAGAACTGAAAGCTCAGATTTAGGAACTGCTGGATCGGGGTTTCATCCGACCAAGTGTATCACCTTGGGGAGCGCCAGTGCTATTTGTTAAGAAGAAGGACGGAACAATGTGTATGTGCATTGACTACCGTCAGCAAACAAGTTGACTATCAAGAACAAGTATCCGTTGTTGAGGATTGATGACTTGTTCGACCAGTTGAAAGGGGCATTAGTTTTCTCAAAGATAGATTTGAGATCAAGATATCATCAGCTTAAGATCAAAGAATCAGATATTCATAAGAAAGCTTTCAGGACCCGTTATGGCCATTACGAATTCTTGGTGATGCCATTTGGATTGACCAACGCACCAACAGCATTTATGGTTATGATGAATCTAGTATTCCAACCCTATTTGGACCAGTTTTTCGTAGTATTTATAGACGATATCCTGGTATATTCAAGATCAGAGGAGGAGCATGATTTGCATCTTTGAGTGGTTCTACAAATCCTGAGGGAGAAACAATTGTACGCTAAATTTAGTACGTGTGAATTTTGGCTAAGGGAGGTTACATTTCTGGGACACGTTGTGTCAGCGGAAGGGGTCAGAGTCGATCCCCTAAAAGTTGAAGCTATCATGGATTGGAAATCACCCAGGTCAGTGATAGAAATTTAGAGTTTCCTTGGTCTTGCTGGGTACTACAGGAGGTTCGTTGAGGCATTCTCCTTGATTGCAACACCTTTAACCAAGTTGTTGAGAAAGGGAGTACCTTGTGTTTGGGGTGTTAAGTAGCAGAAAAGCTTTGAGAAGCTGAAGAAGGTGTTGACGGAAGCTCCGATTTTGATTTGACCGGAGGCTAGAAAGGAGTTCGTGGTTTACTGTGATGCTTCACACACAGAGTTAGGATGTGTATTGATGCAAGGTGGAAAGGTTATTGCTTATGCGTCTCGACAGTTAAGACCATATGAGTTAAATTATCCCACCCATAATTTGGAGTTGGCAGCTGTGGTTTTTGCCTTGAAGATCTGGAGACACTATCTGTATGGAGAGAAATCTGTCATCTATATAGATCATAAGAGTTTGAAATATCTCCTTACCCAGAAGGAGTTGAACTTGAGGCAGAGGAGGTGGATTGAGTTATTAAAAGATTATGGTTGTTTGATTAAATACCATCCGAGTAAAGCTAACATAGTGGCAGATGCGCTAAGTCAGAAAGTAATCTCGATCTGAGGGTGATGTTTGCCCATCTGAGCCTTATGAATATGGGAGTTTATTAGCTGAGCTTTAGGTGAAGCCGACGCGGGTAGATCAGATTAAAGAAAAGTAGTTGGAGGATGATATTTTGAGTGCTCGACTATCTCAAATGCAACATGGTGAAGTAGGGGATTATGGTCTGAACGATGATGGGGTCCTGTGTTTCGAAGAAAGTTTGTGTGCCGAAGGACGTGGAGTTGAGGCAAATGATTCTTCAGGAAGTGCATAATAGCCCATACGCTATGCATTCGGGAGGAAGTAAAATGTATCGAGATTTACAGGAACAATTCTGGTGGCTAGGTTTGAAGCAAGAGGTAACCAAATTTGTGGGTAGATGTTTGACATGTCAGTAGGTAAAAGCAGAGCATCAGTTGCCTTCGGGGTTATTGCAGCTGGTAAAGATCCCGCAATGGAAATGGGAGAGGATCACTATGGATTTTGTTAGTGGGCTACCCCTTACGCCCACTAAGAAGGATTCGATATGGGTGGTCGTTGATTGATTAACGAAGTTCGCTCATTTTATACTGGTTTGATCATTTATTCTCTTCTAAAGTTGGCTAAGTTGTATATAGCAGAGATTGTGAGATTGCATAGGGTACCTGTGTCTATCATCTCAGACAGAGATCCTAGGTTTACGTCAAGATTTTGGAGGGCATTGCATCAAGCGTTGGGTACAAAGTTAGATTTTAGTATCGGCGTTTCATCCATGAGACAGACAGACGATCGAAAAGGTGATTGATTTTGGAAGACATGTTGAGAGGTTGCATCCTCGATTTCAAGGGTAGCTGGGAAGAATTTTTACCGTTGGCAAAATTCACATATAACAACAACTATCAGTCCAGTATTCGGATGGCGCCATATGAAGCGTTGTATAGGCGGAAGTGTCGTACTCCTACGTGTTGGACAGAGTTGGGTGAGCGTCAACTATTAGGTCCAGAACTAGTGTTGGAAACTGAGAACAAGGTTGAGTTGATCTGGGCTAGGTTGAAGGAAGCTTCTGACAGGAAAAAATCTTACGCTGACCTTAAGCGGAGGGACATAAAATTTGCAGTGGGTGACCAGGTTTTCCTAAAGGTGTCACCGTGGAAGAAAATTCTAAGGTTTGGACGGAAGGGTAAGCTAAGCCCCAGGTTCATCGGGCCTTATCGTGTGTTGAAGCGTGTAGGACCAGTTGTGTATCAGCTCGAGCTACCTTCGGAGTTAAGTAAGATTCATGGTGTGTTTCATATCTCAATGTTGAGAAGCTACCGTTCAGACCCATCTTATGTGATACCGTTGGAGAAACTCGAAGTAAGGCTAGATTTATCCTTTAAAGAAGAACCAATTCAGATCCTGGAGTGAGATGCTAAAGTTTTGTGAAGGAAATCGGTTCCTTTGGTTAAGGTTCTGTGGCAGAATCATGGGTCAAAAGAAGCTACATGGGAGCCAGAGGACGTTATGCAATAGCAATACCCTCACCTCTTTTGACCAGGTAATTTCGGGGCCGAAATGTCTTTAAGGGGGTAGAACTGTAATATCCTGAATAGGGGGCTCTGCATTTGCAATGTGTTATGTGTGTATGTTGTCCTATGTGTGTTATTCTGATGTGTTTAGAGGTTTTGGAAAGGCTCGAGGTTAAGCTTGAGCCTTTGTAGAAATTTTTTTTTTTGGGCACTGCAAGGGAGAACTAGTTGAAGTGGGCCTTAAGGGTACTTTAGTGGGGTAGTTGACATAAGAATCTAATTGGTAAAGTGGCAAGGAGGCACCATTAAGGGTGTAGGTGGGTGACGCCACAGGGAAGTTGTGAGGGAGCAAGTTAGAGTTGCGTTGACAGTAAATAGGAGTGTTTTTTTTTATTTCATGCGCCTAAGGAGCCTGAGAGATGGTTTCGACTGGGACTCTGCATGGGTGAGTGTGGATTAAGTCAAAAGATAGGAAGATGAGGATAAAAGGAAAATATGGGATAGGATGTGAGTGTAGGTGGTGGCCGAATGTTGGACACTAGGAGTAAGGGGGAGGAATCAATTTTGGATGGTTAAGGGTGTGCCGAATTTACTGAGCCAATTCCTTTTGTTCCTCTTTTGCTTTCTAGCCGAATTTGCTTAGACCATTGGTGCTTTTTTTACTCTTTCTCTCTTCTTCCCTTCTTCTCTTCACAAAAGACCTCTAAGCCAAAATCATTTTTCCTCTCCAAACTCTTCTTTAGAGCTGAACCCTCCCACCATCTTTTCCACTTTCCGTTCTCTTCTTTTCGTTGCTCCATTTAAACACCGAAATCTCACGTTTCTTCTCTTCTTCTTCTTGACCGAATCTTCCCTTAAAGACCAATCATCTCTTTGATTCCATCTTACTCAGCCGAATCTCATAAGCCTTTTTCCTTGACTCTCTTTTGTCGAAACATATCCTGTCCCTTCTCATAATAGTGGTCGTCACTCTGCTCCACAACTCTGCCAGTCGGATTCTTTTGGTTAGGGTAGGTATTATTCTTTTCATCTCAATTCTCTTTTCTCTCCTTTATGGATGCTGAAGGCATTAATATTGTCTTATGGCTTTGACCGATCGAAGTAGGGGCTTATCTTCGCGTTTTCAGCTTTTGGTCAGCGATTGAAGGGTGTTAAAGGGCATTCGATTCTAGTCGACTTAGACATTTAATCGGTACTTAATCCAAGTTTTATAGTCTTCGGGATCTATCGATCTAGGTAAGGGATCTTTACTTAGAGTGTTATTCATTTTCGTTCTTTGCTTCAATGTTTTAATCTGGTCTATTGACCAAAATCTTTTCCATGGATACAAACGCTAGTTAAGAAAAGGAAGGGGTTGGACCCGTAGTCCCAGTCCCAAAGTTCAAGAAACGCGCAGTGTCTGCTGTTCGAGATTGGCCATCGGGTTGTGGGCCGGCTTCTGAGCAGAATAGTAGACAGATAGTAGTGGTTCCTATTAGCGATAGTGTTGACATAGAAAGCGTGGTATTGCGTGTTACCAGGTGTGTAAACCTCCACACACTTTATTTTATCTGTACTAACGACTGTGTGGGTTTGAAAAGTCGAAAAGGTCGTGTAGATACAGGTCATGATGCCCTTAGGGGTAAGGCTAGGAGTGCCAGGTACGTGACCGTATCGTTTTCTTTGTATGGACGAATACATGTGTGGTAATCTGTTGTGTTATGGATAGCATGTTGCATTCGTTAGGATATGTATGTAGTCCATAGGGTATGGGTTTAATATGAAGGGGAAGTGCATGATTATTTGGTCACGTAGTGATCGGTGGCTATGCCACGATATATGTATGTACATACATTAATTGGGTCACATAGTGATTGGTGGTTAAGCCACGATATATATGTATATTCTATTTGGTCACATTGTGATCGGTGGCTAAGCCACGATGTATTATTTGGTCACCTAGTGATCGGTTTATGACTGGCAGCATGGCTGTCGAAATGGAGTGTAGCAGATGGAGGGTTGATTGTAGGAATCCCCACGGTGTGATGGGCTGGTATGGGTTGGTGTGCAGAGGATGGAAAAACTAGGTTTGGGTTGGGCTTATTGCATCCATGTGTTTGTATGTTTTTATATATATGGGCTAAGGGCCAATGTGTGATTGTGGGCAATGAGCCGTTTGTATAATGTGGAAGAATTTACACACTGAGTCCCGGTGACTCACCCCTTTCTTAAATTTTCAGGTAATCAGTAGATCGTGGATGTGGGAGCCGAGGCGGACTCGCGGAGGCCATAGCACCCTTTTCTTTCATAAACTCGTTTCTTATTATACTTTATTTTTAATTGGGATTTTTGTTATGTAATAAGGCCTTTCTAAGTTAAATATGGGTTTTTGTTAGATATTGTTTATTCCAACTTCGACACTTAATCATTAAAGTGAAAATGGGATTTTTCCAAAAACATACGGGTAGCATCAAATAATCAATTCTTTTTAATGTATCCACAAGCATAATTAAATGTTCGATTGGTATAGCTCAGAAATTTTCTTAATCTATGTATTGTTATCTTCATAACTACATTTTAATCGAAAAGTTTTTCAAACCTCTGATTTTTTTTAAATTCATTAAAATCTCGTTTTTAATTCACCTTGTAACATACGGATTCGGTCGTAATGTTTAGGCCAGGTTTGGGGTGTTACGGTTAAAGAACTTTTGCTAAGCGATTTTAAGTGAAAACGAGTAAAATGACATAATCGGTAAAAATACCTAATGTGCATAAGTGTATGTTAGATTAAGAATTTTATGTTGCCATAGAAGGGAAAAATGATTAGCATGTTATAAAACATAATAATAAGGGCTGAAGTTTAATTTACGAGCATTGGGGCAAAAGTGCAAATATGTGAAAGTTTAGGGGTCAAAGTGCAATTTGTAAAAAAATGATTTTTGGACCCATATGAATAATGTGACTAATTAGTAAGCTAAATGTGATATAGATCAAGGAAATCAAGATTCGGGCTTAAATCGAGAAAATACAAGGTGAAGGACTAAAATGGTAAATTGTCATTTCTAAATCCGAGGTAAGTTGGTGTGTTAATAATAATGCAATAATGTCGTAATGTATGTATGAAACCTAAATTGTGGTATTAAATTGATTTTTTCTGAATTACATGTTTAGTATATTATGTTGGTGAATTGATTTAATAATATGTTTATGATAAAAGGTGACATAAGTGACATGGAAAATGGGTTGAAATGTTGTGCTTAAAGGTGTTTTCTATGACTATGGTTATTATGCGAAATGGAAAGTTTATATGTAAATAATGCATTTATTTTACTTGTTCAATAATTATTTTTCTAGATATTATGGAAGCCATTGGGTGATAACTATAATATGAAAATGTATGGAATGTGAAATTCTCGATTGAACCTTCGGAAAACAGGATAGATACAGACAATATGTAGCTAGGTCACACGAGTGATAAGGGACCTTCATCTTGTGCACAAGAAAGCTACGAGATGGCAAAATTTGATATGTAGCTAGGCCACATGGATGATAAGGGACTTTCACCATGTGTGCAAGAAAGCTACGGGTTATGAGTAGCTAGGTCACATGAGTGGTTCCTAGAGTTGGATGCCATGTAGACAAGAAAGCTACGGGTTATGAGTAGCTAGGTCACATGAGTGGTTCCTAGTGTTGGACGCCATGTAGAGAAGAAAACTACGAGATGGAATGGCTAGGTCACATGGGTGATAGAGGACCTTCACCATGTGTACAAGAAAGCCAAATTATGTGTAGGTGGAGCTATGTGCTGAGACCACCAAGCACCGGGTGTTTTTCGAAGGAGTTCAACGAGATAACTTACTAATGGTGATTGGTGAGATCATGTTTTGAATAAGTGCAGGTGTGAATGTGGCCAATTGAAAAATGTGGCAAATGTACGTGTTAGCAAGTGTTTATGTGAACAAGGGTGCATGTGACCATGTGTGTAGGTGCGTAATGTGTTTGATATGTGATACGTGATTGAAATGGTGGTAAGGATGATATGGTGTAAGCGCCATTATGAGTACTCGTAAATATTTGTGATGATTATTTATTTGTATGGCTAGTATTGAACATGCTTGGTGTTATGTGTGCATATATGAAAGTAATATAAAGAAAACATGGGAGAGTAAAATTTTCAGTAAAATAGATTGGAATAGCAGCAGTTACGTGATTTTGAAAAATCACCATAAATAGTAGAAATTGATTTTTATGATGAATGAGAGATGAAATTAAATCTTATTTAGTATATTTTCACATAAAAGAAATGGTGTGAGTAAATTAATTTTCTATTATGAGATATTTAAATTTTGGTGAGACAGGGTCTGAATGGTTTCGAAAATCCCCTGTTCCAAATTTGAAAAATCACTAAAAATTTTATAAAAATGGTTGTGGTGTGTAATTTATATTCTCAGAATCCTTGGGGAATGTACTTTCGATAGAGACAAACAGAAAGGTTATCCAAACTCTGTATAATGAGGAATTTTAATTTTCGTGAAGAGGTGTTAGAGCTATCGAACAACAAAATAGGGGAATCTTTAAGGAATAAACTGTATTGATTGGCTGAACCAAAAGTTCTAGAAATTTTATGGTAATAAGATATGTGAGTCTAGTTTTATGGAAAATTAACAGATCTTATTTTGGAGTTATGTAGCTCTAGATATAAATTATTTAATGACTGTGACTCAAGAAAACAACTTAACTGGAATTTGAATAAATAGAAAGAATATGAAAATAGCATGTTATCGAGTTGCTTCTTATTTTCATGCGAGCTTACTAAGCGTAAAGCTTACTCCCTCCTTTTCATTTCTTTTAGTTTTGTCAGGTCAGCTCAGGGTTGGAGATCGTCGGAGGCAGCATCACAGTATCGAGCCATTATCCTTGGAGTATTTGCATGTGTATGTTAAATGTTTTCAAGTGAGTGGCATGTATAGGGACTTAGTTTTTCTATGATGGATGTTTTTGGGATTAGCCAATGTATTGGATTATATTGGTTTGCTAATTACAGTCATGAGATGTGGCTTATAATGATTTTGGCTTGTAAGCCTATTTGTCCATGGTATATGTTAATGTCTTGTTATGTGGTATAAGTGATTAAATAGATGACAAGGTCAAATGTATGTGTGTGCATGTAAAGATGACAAAAAGGCTTGGAAGTTAATTTAAGTCTTGACCACACGGGTAGAGACACAGTCGTGTGTCTCAATCGTGTGGAGGACACACGGGTAGAGACACAGCCGTGTGTCTCAATCGTGTGGAGGACACGGCCTCTAGCCATGGACGTGCGCTTTGGCCGTGTGCTCTTAAACGGTTGCTGATGTCACAAACAGAGAGTTACACGAGCTGAGGACAAGGGTGTGTCCCAAGCCACAAGGGCGTTCACACGGCCCAACCCAAACGGGCGTGTGACTCTCCAAAGCAAGCAAATTTGGATAAGTTGCCCAAAGATTTTCAAAGTTCTCAGTTTAGTCCCGAACCACCCTGAGGTATGTTATAGGCTTCGAAGGCCTGTATAAGGGACGTTATGCATGTGTTTGAAAAGTTTTAATTTTGGGCAAAATTTGGTAACCTGGTTTTGTTTGATTGTGAATGTTTAAGTACGGTAACGCCTCGAACCCTATCCCGGAGTTGGATACGGGTGAGAGGTGTTGCAAATCACACGGACGTGTGTGGCGAGCAGAATCGACCATGGCCGAAGGAATCCACCATGGGCGTGTCACACGGGTGTGTCCCTGACAGTAGCAAAGATGAATTCTATTCGGAATAGGATAGTTGTGGGCAAAGAAAGGCATCTCGAAGCCTATATAAACACCATAGGAGGCAACCTAAGGGGGATGTTGAATAGATGTTGAATAGGAGGCGAAAAATACTCCAAGACAGCCGTCGGGAACAACTTAGGAGAAGGATCTCCATCATGATTGAAGATCTCCCATCAAGTTCTTTAGAAGTTTTTGGGTTTTCATTATGTTTTGTGGTTCTCCCTATTTTATGATGTTTCCTTCTATTAGTAGGAACTAAACCTCTCAAATACCTGAGAGGATGAAACCTAAGACAAATCTTATTATTATTTGATTTATAAGATAAATACTTGTTCTTATTCTTAATTGTGAGTTTCTTTTCTTGTTTTAATAATTCAGGTTATTAATCCAAGTCGAATGTGCTTATTCAGTGGAGCAAAAGTCCTTGCTTACTAGAAGATCAACATAATTAAGCAGAGTTGATTGCAATCCTAGAAATAGGGCGACGAAAATCTACCAGATTAGAGTCAAATCTAATAAGGGAATCCATAGATCGAGTTAATGAGACAATAGGGGTTTTAATTAGAAAGAGATCTCAATTAGTCAACCTAGAGTTAGTTGTTTTTAGTCTTGAAAGAGATATTAACATAAATCAAGGATTTTTACGGACTAAAAATGGGCTGTTACACTACTGATGGCTAAGGTCCTGTATTTGTTGTGGATTCTCCACAGCTCGTGTAAGCAGCATTGTGTAGCTTACATTTCGACCAACAGCTCGTGTGAGCAGACCCATTTCATAGCTCATGTGAGAAATGATGTAAAGGAAAGGTTACGGTTATATGTAAAGGCACACTTCGTGTGAGCTTTCCTGAGTATCCGATGTAATTCTAGATGGTTCAACAGGTAAGAAAATGGAATGAAATGGTAAGTTCATAACTGGGACGTAAAATGATGTTATAAAAGGATTGATGAGTTAAATAATGTACTTATATCTGAAAAATCTACTTATGCTATGGATGAATACATTAATTTCATGGACAAATACACTAACTTGTGAATTGATGATGTTTTTAGGCTTATGCTAACCATTTGGAATGGAATGGTAAGTATGTAAAAGGAATGGTTCACAATCTTGTGAAAAGGTTGATGATTGTGTGATATGTCTTATAAAATCCTATTATGTTATAAATGAATTTATATGTGGTGTTGATGAACTTATATGTGATGTTGATGAACTTACTCATTTTTGACTTGGATGGTGTTTCAATAGGCTTATACCAAGTTTAGGGTACCGGTGTTGAATCATGCTTAATCTATGTATTATAATATTGAAGTAGTAAGTTATGTTTAAGGTTTATACGAGCTTACTAAGTACTCGTTGCTTATGTAGTTTATTTTCTTTGTTTTTTAGATCATCAAAAGCTCAATTTTGTTGGAAGCTTGTTAGAGACCTAGCACACTATCCAGCAGACAAATCGATAGTTTTTTAGTATTATGGTCAAGGTTTATAATGACATGTATAAGGTAATTTGTAATGGTATTTTGGTGTATGTGTTAATGGAGTTTTGATATGTGTAATCTTTGGAAAGCTATGTTGGTTTAGTACAATTTAATGCTTTACCAATATAGGTTGTTTAGTTGCTTTAAAGTGCTTGTTTATAAGGTTCTCTTGGCATGTTGATGATGGTATGAAAATGGTTACTTGTGACATGTTTTAGTTCATATCTAAACTAGGTTATTATGGATGGAAATGACCTTATTAACATGTATAGGAAGTTATGTATTTGGTATGTTATGTTTGGAAAAGTATGTTTGGTTGATGGACTTGGAAATGCTTGTTAAACAATGTCATTTTGGTACCTTTAAGTGATACTGTATGTGACTCTGAGCGGAACTGGAGGGCTCCAAATCCCTCTTATTCCTACCATTTTCTCTGTTCAGACACTCAGTATGCTTCACCTCCTAGGTGATCTTTACCTTATCTACCAATGTCGCAAAATCTCGCTCCCTCTGTGGATCAATCAAAACTCTCAAACTATCACTGAGCCCGTCCTTGAAACGAACACACCGCTCATAATTAGTTGCCACCATCCCACGTGTATAGCGACTTAATCGCAAAAATTTAGCTTCATATTCAGCCAACTTATTTATCCCCATGAGTCAAATTCAGAAACTCTCTCTTCTGAGCATCCACATAACTAGCGCCCACATATTTCCCTTGGAAAGCAGTCTTGAAGAATTCCCATGTCAGTCGGTCAGCCTGAGTACCCTCTTTGACTGTAAGCCACCACTGATAGGCTTCATCTCGTAACAATGACACTGCACCTTTTAGTTTCTGTTCAAAGGTGCAGTCGACGTCATCCATGATCCTCCCTGTGGCCTCAATCCAATATTCAGCCACGTTAGGGGCAACTCCAGCAATGCCTCTAAAAATCTTAGCCCCATTAGATCGTAGTCGTTCTGTGACCGACCCACGGCCCGCAGTACCAATATTGGGCCTAGCGACCCTCTCCAGAATTTGCAACATAGCTTGGGACAATGCATCGTCCCCAGTTGCTCGATCGTGAGACCTAGTCTCAGTCACAGGTGAAGCTAGTGCCTCTCTAGCTTCAACATTAGGCATGTGGCCCGATGACGAAGACCCAGCTCGAGCACCTCTATGGCCTCTTGTACCCCTTCCACGAGTACCTCTGGTGCTCATTATCTATTTGCATATTATCAATTTTTAACAATTTTATGCATCAGTTTACAGTTCTAGTGTTATTAACAGATATCTTATGGAAAGTAATATCAGTATTTAAGAGTTTTCTTTTCGCAGAACGCAGTCTTACTACAGTTTTAGTTTTCCCTAACCAAAATATTTCAATATAGTCTATCTCAATATTTCACTTTAAACAAAAAGAGGTTTCAGAGGACTTACAATATCAGCACCGGAGACTCGGTGTACCACACTTCCAGTAAAACTATTTCAAAATAATTCCAAATCGTTTGGAGCCGTTCTTTTTTTGAAAATTGCAAGTATTAGAAGAAACCCAAAAACCACAGTCAAGTTTTGAAATCGAGCTATGATACCACTAAATGTAACACCCCAAACTTGGTCTAGACGTTATGGCCGAATCTGGCGGTATCACATTGAAATGCTTTTCGAAAACATAGTTTCTTTGGAAAATCCATTCTATTAAAACTCGTTTATGATCTTAACGGAGAATTTTAGGGTATCTTGTTCCTTTAAAACTCAAGTTGTTTTTAGTAGGACGTTGATCTTATTAGTTTGTTACTATACTTTAAAACCATGATGCGAAATCTTTTATAGTACGTTACGAAAACGTGGTGTTTCGAAAAACAATTATCTTTTGAAAATTGCGTCCTATTACTACTCAGATGTGAATTGAAATAAATAAAATCCCAAAATTAAAAGTTAAAATTTAAAGAGGCCTTGTTAAAAAATAAATACCCAAATTGGAACACCTCAAACCCGGCCCAAACGTTACGATCGGATCTGGTATGTTACAGGGAAAATTGAAAACAATCTTTCAATGACTTTGGGAAAACCCATATTTTTTTTCTTTTAAAAAAAAAACTTTCTGATTAAAGCAAGGACTTTGTGTATAAACAAACAGATTCAAATGACTTTCAGGGAAAAGGTGATTTGACATGAGTCATCATTGTTAAGAAAAACCCTAGTTTTATCAAAAATACCTTGTAACCCATTCGTTAATATTTTTGAAAGATAGTTGTTTAATGTTTTAGGAAAAATCCAGTTTTGAGCATTTATTCACAATCAGTAATCAAAGTAAATACTAAAGCCCAATTAAAAATTACCAAAGGCCTTATTACAACAAAAATCCCCACATAAAAACTAACTTTAAGCAGTAGAAAGTTTATAGAAAAGAAATGTAACGTCTTTTATGGCCTTCACAGGTCCACCTTGGCTCCCATATCCACGATCTACTGATTACCTAAAAAGTAAAGGAAAGGGTGAGTCACAGAGACTCGGTGTGTAAAACCATCTGACACATAAACCGGCCCACGGCCCACAATCTTGTATTTAGCTCATACACAATGTCATACAATCGCAAGAAATGCATTATGCCCAGCCCTACCTAGTATTTCCATCCTCTACACACCAACTCGTACCAACCATCACACAAATGAGGATTTCTACAATCAACCTCCATCTCACTACACACCATCTTGACAAATCTTTGTCAAAAATGTGGCAGCCACCGATCACTATGTGACCTTAAAACAACTGTGGCATAGCCACCGATCACTACGTGACCTCATAAACAGATGTGGCAGTACCACCGATCACTATGTGACCTTAATAAATATTGTGGCAGAGCCACCGATCACCATGTGACCTTAAGAGCAATGTGGCAGAGCCACCGATCACAATGTGACCTTATCACTTCCCCTTTATCAACATTTCCATATCCCATGCACAACATGTATATCATGACAGATGTATCATGCTAGTAACAAGGCAATAGATTATCACAATCAACCAACTCATATCAGGTAATTACAGATACGTACCTAGCACTTCCTGCCTTACCCCTAAAGGGTATGTCGACTGTATTTACAGTCTTTCCCGGCTTTTCAGCCCATACAATTAATAATATAATTAAGTAAAGTGTGTTAGGATTTACACACCTAGTAACACACAAAACGACACTCTCTATGTCGACACTATCGTTAGCATAAACAACTGTTATCTGCCTACGACTCTATTCCAAAGCTAGTCCACAACCTGGTGGCCAATCTCGGACTGTTGACACCGCTCACTTCTTAAACTTAGGGGCTGGGTTCACAGGTCCAACCCCCTCCTTTGCCTGATCGATATTGGATTCCATCAATGATCTTGTCAAATGCTACTATAATGAAATATGGTTGTTTAAACCACAATATAAGGTTAAGGTAACGAATACGATAATGAACCTAAATAAAATCTAAAGAGAACACCCTTACCTTGAAACCTGAAAAGAGAGATGGGGTTCAGAGATTAACGATTTTTGGCTTAGGGACTTAGATGATCTGATTTCCTTCAATTCCCGAAATAGTGCCCCAAAGAGAACACAGAGACAGTAAGAATCATAAATCCAACGATGGCCTTACCAAGCCAATTAGCCATTTGGCTTTGGCTTCCAAAAATCGAAAGAGAAGCATAGAGAATTAACAGAAGTCGACACTTACCTCAACACAGAAGATTCGGCTATCACTTAAGAGAAGATTCGGCAATGACAGGGAAGAAGATTGAAAGGGCCGAAAGAAATAAAATAAAACTACAAATGGGACTTAGGGGTTTTCAGTTTTGGAAGTGATCAAAAGAAAAGATGAACAAGAGAAGGCTATGAAGATTCGGCTTGTAGAAAAAAACAGAGAAGAGAACTATGGGCAAGGGACATTCGGCTATAGCATAGAAATGGAGATGAGAATGGGGGTTTGGGGTTTTGGCTTTTGAGAAAGAAACAATTGGGAGAAGAGGAATAAAAACAAGATAGAAAGAAGTGATAGGAATGGTGAAGAAGAAGAAGAATTTTCAGCAGGACCTAAGTGAATTCAGTTTTGGCAGAAAATGAAGAGGGGAAAGGAAACCTCAAATGCCGAAAATAAGAAGAGAACTCTCACTTTACTACACACAATTTTGGCACCTACTAACCCAAAAGCCAAAAATGCATTATTTTGAGAACAAAAAGCCTATGCTCCACAGTAGAAATTCGGCACACCCTAGCCCTACCAAAAACCGATTTCCCCCCCTCTACTATGAGTTTGAAATTCGACAACCACTAAGCTCACAATGTCCATCCCTTATTTTCCTTCTCAAATTCCTCCTGATCACCCATTTGAAATATTTTGAACACTTCAAGCTCCCCTTTTTCCTCTCTGCCACTCATTCAAACTATTTGACTCAGTCCAGTCCCCTATCCTGAAGTGTCCCAGTCAAGCTCTGCCTCTGTTCTCCTTGACGGCAAAAAGAACTCCCAAAATGAGCTCCTTGTGACTTGAACCTGCTCCCTCTACTACTCCCTGTGGCATCACTTACTAGCATCTTAAGTGGCGCCTCCTTGCCACACTGCCACCCCTTTCCTTGTGTCAACCAAACACCAACAGAATCCCTTAAGTCCTATTCCTACTAGCTCCTCCACTAATGTGCCTAAAAAGGAAATTTTTGCCAGGGCTCCAGCTTTTCACCGGGCCTTCCCTAGACTCCTATACACACTAAACAAGCACATTACCAGAGCATACACACACAAACACATCAAATGCATATCCCCTAGATCAGGATATTGCAGTTTTACCCAGTTAGGAAAATTTCGACCTCGAAATTATCTGATCAAAAGAGATGAGGGTATTGCTGTCAAATCGCCTGTTTGGTTCCCATGTAGCGTCCTCAGAACCATGATTACGCCACAAGATCTTAACCAACGGAACTGTCTTTCTGCGTAACACTTTGACAGTACGATCCAAAATCTGAACTGGTTCCTCTTTAAAGGATAGATCAGGACTTACTTCGATTTCCTCTACTGACACCACGTGAGACGAATCCGAATGATAGCGTCTTAGCATCAAAACGTGGAACACATCATGAATCTGACTTAACTCTGCAGGTAACTCGAGTTGATATGCTATTGGTCCCATACGCTTCAATACACGATAAGGCCCAATGAACCTGGGGCTTAGCTTACCCTTCTGTCCAAACCTTAGCACCTTTTTCTACAATGAAACCTTTAAGAATACCTGATCACCTATCTTAAATCTATATATTTACGCTTAAGATCAGCATATGATTTCTTCCGGTCCGACGCTTCCTTTAACTGAATTCGAATTAACTTAACCTTATCTTCCGCTTCCGAAACCAAGTCTGGACCCAACAACTGACGCTCGCCCAACTCTGTCCAACACGTAGGAGTACGACACTTTCGACCATATAATGCCTCATAAGGTGCCATCTGAATACTCGCTTGGTAGCTGTTGTTGTATACGAATTCTGCTAAAGGTAGAAATTCTTCCCAACTACCTCTGAAGTCTAAAACATAGCCCCTCAGCATGTCTTCTAAAATCTGAATTACCCTCTCTGATTATCCATTAGACTGTGGATGAAACGCTATACTGAAGGGAGTAATTGACGCAAATCGATATGAAATGAGCAGACTTCGTCATTCGGTCCACAATTACCCATACTGAATCCTTTTTAGTGGGCATAAGGGGTAACCCACTAACAAAATCCATCATAATCCTCTCCCACTTCCACTACGGAATCTTTAACGGCTGCAACAAACCTGAAGGTAACTGATGTTCTGCTTTTACCTACTGGCATGTCAAACACTTACTCACAAATTCGGTTATTTCACGCTTCAAACCTGGCCACGAAAACTATTCTCGCAACTCTCTATACATCTTACTTTCGCCAAGATGCATAGCATATGGGCTACTATGCGCTTCCTGAAGTATCAACTGTCTTAATTCCACATCTTTTAGCGTGCAAACCTTCTTACGAAAATATAGAACCCCATCACTATTCAAACCGAAATCCTCTACCCCATCACTATGTACTTGAAGTAGTCGAGCACTCAAGCCATCATCCAGCAACTGCTTTTCTTTAATCTGATTTATCCATGTCGATTTCACCTGTAGCTCAGCTAACGAACTCCCATCATCATACAAGGTAAGATGGGCAAACATCGCCCTCAAATCTAAGATTACATTTTAACTTAGCGCATCCGCCACCACGTTAGCTTTACTCGAATGGTAATCAATCGAGCAATCGTAATCCTTCAACAACTCGATCCACCTTCTCTGTCTTAAATTCAGCTCCTTCTGGGTAAGAAGATATTTTAAGCTCTTATGATATGTATAAATGATGGACTTCTCCCCATACAAATAATGCCTCCAAATCTTCAAGGCAAACACCACAGCTGCCAACTCCAAATCAACACACATCCAGTCTTAGCTGCCGAGACACATACACCACAACCCTTCCGTCTTGCATTAACACACATCCCAATCCCGTGTGTGAAGTATCACTGTAAACCCCAAACTCTTTTCCAGCCTCCGACTAAATCAACACTGGAGCTTCGTCAAAACCCTCTTCAGCCTCTCAAAACTTTCCTGCTGCTTGTCAGTCCACACAAAAGGTACCCCTTTCTTCAAAAACTTGGTTAGAGGTGCTACAATTAACGAGAGCCCCTCAACAAACCTTCGGCAATATCCATCAAGACCCAAAAAACTTCTAATCTCTGCCATAGACTTTGGTGGCATCCAATTCAAGACAGCTTCTATTTTCTAAGGATCTACTCTAATTCCCTCTCTGACACAACATGGCCCAGAAAAGTAGCTTCACTTAGCCAAAATTCGTACTTACTAAATTTGGTGAACAATTGCCTCTCTCTCAATATTTGCAACGCCACCCGAAGATGCGAATCTTGCTCCTCCTCTAACCTTGAATAAACCAAAATATCGTCTATAAACACTACCAAAAACTGGTCCAAATAGGGTTGAAAAACCCGATTCATCATATCCATAAATGCTGCTAGTGCATTGGTTAACCCAAATGGCATCACCAGAAATTCGTAGTGTCCATAGCGAGTACGAAATGCCATCTTATGGATATATGTTTTCTTAACGTTGAGTTAATGATACCCCGACCTCAAATCTATCTTTGAAAAGACCGAAGCCCCATTCAACTGGTATAATAAGTTGTCAATCCGCGGTAACGAGTATTTGTTCTTGATTGTCAATTTGTTCAGCTGGTGATAATCAATGCACATACGCATTGATCCATCCTTCTTATTAACAAATAACACCGGCGCTCCCCATGGTGATACACTCGGTCAGATGAAACCTCGATCTAAAAGTTCCTGAACCTTAGCTTTTAGTTCCACTAGCTCCTTTGGTGCCATTCTATAATGAGCGATAGATACAGGCGCTAACCCCGGAAGAAGATCAATTCCGAATTCCACCTCGCGATCCGGGGGTAATCCTAGAAGCTCTTCTAGAAAAACATCGGAAAACTCCTTCATTGTCCTCACGTCCCCCACAGATAATTCCTTACCCTCCAAAGCGCAAACCAAGGCTATGAATGCCTCGCATCTTTTCCTCACCATTCTTTTAGCCTTTAGAGTGGACACCACATTAGACAAATAGTTCCTCCTTTCTCCTATTACCACCACCTCCTCATCTTCAGGAGTCCTGACCACCATGCACTTAGTAGCACAATCCAAATTTGCTCGATACCTTACTAACCAGTCCATCCCTAAGATCAAATTGAACTCCCGAATGGTAGTTCCATTAGATCAACCGAAAAACCACCCTTTCACTTCTAAAGTTACATCTCTATTTACCACAACCGACTATCCTAACAGACTAATTACTGTCATCTCCCTAGAAGCAATTTCAGAGTCTATACTTAAAGTTCCAGATACCACACTAACAACATAAGAATGTGTCGATCCTATGTCAATCAATGCAGAAAAAGGCAATCCAAAGATTAAGAACGTACTGGTTATGATGTCCGATGTGTCCCTCTCCTCTCTACGTATAACTGCATAAACCAACACCGACTATCTTGTATCGGTGTTTTTTGCACCTCTGCCTGGCGTTCCTCGTCCCCGACCAAAACATTACCCTCTCTAGCCGGACCATGACCTTTCTGCGGTTGCTGGCTTCCTCTACCCTGCTGAGTATAACCCTGATTCCTTGGCCTTGCACTGTCTCGCTCCTGTGGACAGTCCCGAATATGGTGATCAGCCAATCCACACCTGTAACACCTTTTGTTACTTGCCCAACATTCTCTAAAATGGAATTTACCACACCGAGCACACCTCTGAGGCTGCCTATCAGGAACGGGTCTCACTACCCGATTCGGCCTATCCATCCTAAGTCTTTTCTGAAAACGCCCAGCCGACCCTGACGATCCAAAACTCCTTTTATTACAACTTCTACCTCTATCCCGATTCTACTTTTCTGACCGCTTCACCTTCTCGGCTATCTTAGCCATTTCTACTAAAACTGCGAATTCCCTTTCACGCTGTGGCGCTATCAATACCCACAGATCATCCCTCAAACCATCTTCAAACTGAACACAACGCTCACAGTCTGTAGCCACTATCCCCCGAGCATAGTGACTAAGGCATAGGAACTCTGCCTCATATTCAGCCACCGATTTACTTCCCTAAACCAGACTCAGAAATGCCCTACGCTGTGCATCCACGTAGCTTGATCCGATGTGCTTACTCTAAAATGCCATTTTGAAGAAATCCCAAGTGATATGGTCAGCCACTGCCCCATCCCTAACCATAAGCCACCACTGATACGCTTCGTCCCGCAGAAGAGACACAACCCCTTTCAACTTCTCCTCTTTTGTGAAATTGAGATCATCCATTATACGCTCAACCGCCTCCAACCAATACTCAGCTGCACTAGGGGCTACCCCAGAGATACCCCTAAACATTTTCTCTCCATTAGCCCGAAGTCGTTCTAACATAGATTTTCGGGCCCCTGTACCCAGTCCTACCCCAGCAACTCTCTCCAATACCCGTAACATCGCTTGGAAAACTGTATCATCACCATTTGTTTAATCCTGGAACTCTGTCTCTGCAGCTGGTGGTACTGGCATCTCATTTTTGACTCATGACCAGATCCTACTGGTTCTAACACCGCAATTTTGCCTCTACCACAGGCACGCACACCACATCCACGACCCCTAGAGCTCATAACTAATGTTTGCAACTTAATCTGGTTAAAAGTTTTATGGGTTAGTATTTCTTTCAGTGTTTAACACGAGTAGTTTTATGGATAATAGTCTTAAGGAATAGTTTTTACTAGACGCATCAAACAGTTTCAGTATTTAAAGTTTGGGTATCTTAGAGCTTAACAAACATACTCATTCATACCATCAATCATTTCAATCATACATCACCAAATAGTTAGAATCACTTACCTGGGTGGATCGGGTGCCGATGGACTCTGATGCCATATTTCGCTCAAACTAGTTTTCTCCAATTCCTATTGATTTTATAAAGTACTGTCGAACCCATTTTACAGCCCGAGTGTTTGCAACCTAGGCTCTGATACCCAAATTGTAACACCCCAAACCCGACCCAAATGTTACGACCGGATTTGGTATGTTACTGGGTAAATTGAAAACGATCTTTCAGTGACTTTGGGAAAAACCATATTTTTTTTCTTTTTAAAAAAACACTTTTCGATTAAAGCGAGGACTTTGTGTATAAACAAACAGATTCAAATGACTTTCAGGGAAAAGGTGATTTGACATGAGACATCATTGTTAATAAAAACTCGAGTTTTATCAAAAATACATTGTAACCCATTCGTTAATATTTTTAAAAGATAGTTGTTTAATGTTTTAGAAAAAATCCAGTTTTTAGCATTTATTCATAATCAATAATCAAAGTAAATACTAAAACCCAATTAAAAATTACCAAAGGCCTTATTACAACAAAAATCCCCAAATAAAAACTAACTTTAACCAATAGAAAGTTTATAGAAAAGAAATGTAACGTCTTTTATGGCCTTCACGAGTCCACCTGGGCTCTCATATCCACGATCTACTGATTACCTAAAAGTTAAGGAAAGGGCGAGTCACAAAGACTAAGTGTGTAAAACCATCCGACACATAAACTGGCCCGCGACCCACAATCTTGTATTTAGCTCATACACAATGTCATACAATCGCAAGAAATGCATTATGCCCGGCCCAACCTAGTATTTCCATCCTCTACACACCAACCCGTACCAACCATCACACAGAGGGGATTTCTACAATGAACCCTCCATCTGTTACACACCATTTTGACAGTTATGCTGTCAAAAAATGTGGCAGAGCCACCGATCACTATGTGACCTTAAAACAATTGTGTCATAGTTAGCGATCACTACATGACCTCATAAACAGATGTGGAAGTGCCACCGATCACTATGTGACCTTAATAAATATTATGGCAGAGCCACCGATCACCATGTGACCTTAAGAATAATGTGGCAGAGCCACCGATCACAATGTGACCTTATCTCTTCCCCTTTATCAACATTCCCATATCCCATGCACAACATGTATATCATGACAGATGTATCATGCTAGTAACAAGGAAATAGATTATCACAATCAACCAACTCATATCAGGTAATTACACATACGTACCTGACACTTCCTGCCTTACCCCCAAAGGGTATGTCGAATGTATTTACAGTATTTCCCAACTTTTCAGCCCATACAATTAATAATATAATTAAGTAAAGTGTGTTAGGATTTACACACATGGTAACACGCAAAACAACACTCTCTACGTCGACACTACCGTTAGCAGAAACAACTACTATCTGCCTACGACTCTGTTTCGAAGCCGGTCCACAACCCGATGGCCAATCTCGGACTACTGACACTGCACGCTTCTTAAAGTTAGGGCTTGGGTTCACAGGTCCAACCCCTTCTTTGCCTGATCGATATTGGATTCCATCAAAGATCTTGTGAAATGCTACTATAATGAAATATGGTTGTTTAAACCACAATATAGGGTTAAGGTAACGAATACGATAACGAACCTAAATAAAATCTAAAGAGAACACCCTTAACTTAAAACCCAAAAGAGAGACGGGGTTCAGAGATTAACGATTTTCGGCTTAGGGACTTAGATAATCTGATTTCCTTCAATTCCCAGAATAGCGCCCCAAAGAGAACACAGAGACAGTGAGAATCATAAATCCAACGATGGCCTTACCAAGCCAATTATCCATTGAGCATGGCTTCCAAAAATCGAAAGAGAAGCATAGAGAATTAACAGAAGTCGACACTTACCTCAACACAAAAGATTCGGCTATCACCTAAAAGAAGATTTCGCAATGATAGGGAAGAAGATTGAAAGGGACGAAAGAAATAAAATAAAACTACAAATGGGACTTAGGGGTTTTCAGTTTTGGAAGAGATCAAAAGAAAAGATGAATAAGAGAAGACTATGAAGATTCGGCTTGTAGAAGAAAATAGCGAAAAGAACTATGGGCAAGGGACATTCGGCTATAGCATAGAAATGGAGATGAGAATGGGAGTTAGGGGTTTCAACTTTTGAGAAAGAAACAATTGGGAGAAGAATAAAAATAAGATAGAAAGAAGTGATAGGAATGGTGAAGAAGAAGAAGAATTTTCGGCAGGACCTAAGTGAATTCGGATTTGGCAGAAAATGAAGAGGGGAAAGAAAACCTCAAATGCCGAAAATAAGAAGAGAACTCTCACTTTACTAAACACAATTTCGGCACCTACTAACCCAAAAGCCGAAAATGCATTATTTTGAGAACAAAAAGCCTATGCTCCAAATTAAAAATTCGGCACACCCTAGCCCCACCAAAAACTGATTTCCCCCTCTACTATGAGTTTGAAATTTGGCCAACACTAAGCTCACAATGTCCATCCCTTATTTTCCTCCTCAAATTCCTCCTGATCACCCATTTGAAATGTTTTGAACACTTCAAGCTCCCCTTTTTCCTCTATGCCACTCATTCAAACTTTTTGACTCAGTCCACTCCCCTATCCTGAAGTGTCCCAGTCAAGCTCTGCCTCTGTTCTCCTTGACGGCAAAAAGAACTCCCAAAATGAGTTCCTTGTGACTTGAACCTTCTCCCTCTACTACTCACTATGGCGTTACTTACCAGCATCTTAAGTGGCGCCTCCTTGCCACTCTGCCACCCCTTTCCTTGTGTCAACCAAACACCAACACAATCCCTTAAGTCATATTCCTGCTAGCTCCTCCACTAAAGTGCCTAAAAAGGAAATTTTTGCCAGGGCTCAACTTTTCACCGGGCCTTCCCTAGAATCCCATACACCCTAAACAAGCACATTACATAGAGCATACACACACAAACACATCAAATTCATAGCCTCTAGATCAGGATATTACAGAAATTAAAATTATTGGAAATAAAATTTAAATACAAAAAAGGTGCGGTTGTGTGGCCACCTTTGAATCCCTTGTAGCACCAATCTGCCTAAGACTGTGGATTACCTGTACATATAAACAGAGGGGTGAGTTTGCAAAAACTTAGTGTGTAACCCCATATAAGAAAATAGCCAATCATGCCTTAGGCAAGTACAGTCTGGGCTTAAGCCCAAATCAATAACAGTTTAGATCAGTTGGGCCTTAGCCCATTTCAGTGGCAATAACAGTTTAGGCATGCAATCAAAATTCTACCAAACCAGCCTCTACACTCCACTCCGTCCAGCCCAACACTCTATGTGGGGATAAAATCACCCACCCATCCCTACACTTCAAAAATTAGCATCGATTGCGGCACTAAATAGTATTTGTAGTAGAGCTGCCAGTACAGTACACTTCCTCTAATGATATTAATCCCATCCCATGCAACATATCACACATGTACACAACATATATATATATCGTGGCATGCTCATATAAAGTCATACATAACATAAGGCATACAGTCATTTTATATCATAGGGGCATAATAGTCATTTTAAGTCCTAGGGACATAATAGTCATTTCATATCAGTTTGGGGGTCTAGGTAAACTTACCAACCCATCAGTAGGTCCATAGTCATCTTGGGCGACCTGTGCAACCTTTACAGCCAAACTGTGAAAATGGGCCCAAGGCCCATAATACGGGCCCACGCTCGTGTGGCCCACATAGCCCAAAATTGGTCTTAATCATGAAAATTACACAGTTTGGCCCAATTTTCTCCACACGCTCGTGTGGTTTACCCGTGTGGGGCCCACAAGCCTATTGGGCCTACATAGCCCATTTCGGCCCAACGTAGCCCAAAACGGCCTAATTCCACGAAATCACTCATGATGGTCTCAATAGTCTAAAGCCCATGTTTTATGCATTCAGTTTACCACACGAGCGAGCGCACGCTCGTGCAGCATCAAATGTCACGTTTTTCAGCTTTTGACGATTTACGATTTGGGTAGTGTTTACACACACTTTTCGAATTTTACCAATATCGTTTGTAAACTGCTATTACACACCTGGGTTATATTTGCTGAGAAAACTGCCCACGCCTTTGGAACCTACACTTGACCAACAATCCTCAATTATTCACTTAAGTAATTACTTAATCGAATAAACATAAATTATCCCCAATCGCTATACTCAAAACAACTTACCCTTGATCGAGTGAAGGGAAGTTTAAAATGGTTCAATACCACTTGCGACTCCTTCAATCCTCGAGAAGTTCTTAGAAAACCAAAAGCAGCACAAGAGTATTCAGCTTTAACAGTGTAAGAAAGGAGAAGACTTGATACGAATTAAAAGAAAGCAAAAAGGAATTGAGTGCTCTTATCGATTTGTCAGAGAATAATCGCTAAACCGAAGACAAAATAGCAATTGAATCAGCTAGAGTACCAACTAGAGAGGAATAATAAGAGGAAACTTTTTAGGGAGAAGAAAGAAGAGAAATCGAAGGAGGCAAAATTCAGCCAACACAATAGGCAATATTCGGCCAACACAAAAAAAGAAGAGAATAGGAGATGAAAAGAAAAAAAAAGTGTATTCGGCCAAAGAGGAAGGTTGTCAAAAGTGAAACAGAAGAATTCCCAAAACTCCTACCATATTCGGCCAAAGAGAGAATAATAATACAAAATCAAAATGAGACATACCAAATAAGGATTACCACTCTGGCCTAAATTCTTGAGTGCCAGAGTCCATTTTCGGCATAACTCTCCCTTCCCCCTCATCTTCCTTGATTTTCTCCTAAAATCCTTCCTCAAATCTCTCCACCTGATTACACCTCCCCTCAACCACTCAATTTGAATTCTCCTCAACCACTTTAGTGTTTCAGTCAAACTCTAACACTTCCATTGTACAGCAGCAAAATAAATATTCCACTGCTTCCACCAAGATTCGGACACCAATCCTCTGGCATAGGTAACACGCCACTTACCCCTAGACCAGCAGACTCTTTATGTCATGCTTTACCCACAATAATTTAAAAGCCTACTAACTATAGGCAAGGGTTTTATTCCTTAAAAACAAAATTTTTACACAAGCCTAGGCTTGAACCCGGGACTTCTCAAACACTCCCAAACACACCTAAATCACTCAACCACTGAAGCAACAGTTATTTATGTTACAAACATGCAAAAATAAATACTTAAATTTATTGGGCGTTACAACTCTACCCTCAATTGGGCCTCGAAATTTACCTGGTCAAAATAGATGAGGGTGTTGTTGACGTATCGCCTCCTCAGGTTCCCACGTGGCCTCCTCTGAACTGTGATTGCGCCAAAGTACCTTAACCAGTGGGATAAACTCCCTCCTCAAAACTTTCACATCATGATCTAAAATCTAAACGTGTTCCTCCTCAAAAGTTAGGTTCGGTCTAACCTTAATCTCCTCAGTCGAAGTCGCGTGTGTGGGATCAGAGCAGTAACTCCTCACCATAGAGACGTGCAACACATCATGAATCCGATCTAACTCTGGAGGTAACTCAAGTTGATATGAAACCGGTCCCACACGTTTTAGTATGCCATAAGCCCCAATAAATCTAGGGCTTAACTTGCCCTTCCGTCTAAATCTCAGTACCTTCTTCCATGGTGAGACCATAAAAAAGACGAAGTCCCCTACAGAATACTCAATCTCCTTGCGCTTCAAATTTTCATACAACTTTTGTTTGTCTGATGCTGCCTTCAATTGATACCAAATTAATCTAACTTTGTCCTCAATATCAGAAACCAATTCAGGGCCCATAACACGCCACTCACCCAACTCAGTCCAACACATAGGAGTACGACACCTACGGTCGTATAAGGCCTCGTAAGGTTCCATCTGTATGCTAGACTAGTAGCTATTATTATATGCAAACTCTGCCAATGGAAAATAGTCTTCCCAATAGCCTCGAAAATCCATTACACAACTTCTTAACATATACTCTAGTATTTGAATTACCCTCTCTGATTGACCATCTGTCTGAGGATGAAATGCAGTACTGAAGTCTAATCTTGTACCCAAAGCCTTGTGTAACTTCTTCCAGAACCTAGACATGAAGCGAGGATCTCTATCTGATATTATGGAAATAGGTACCCCATACAGTCTCACTATCTCAGCCACATACAATTTAGCCAACTTCTGCAAAAAGTAATCAGTACGAACTGGCATGAAATGGGCTGACTTGGTCAACCGATCCACTACGACTCATACTGCATCCTTTTTTGTAAGCATTAGGGGTAGCCTACTAACGAAGTCCATGGTTACTGTCTCCCACTTCCAAAGTGGAATTTTAACTGGCTGAAGCAACCCTGAAGGTAACTAATGTTCAGCCTTAATCTGCTAGTAAGTCAGACACTTACTTACAAAGTCGATAACTTCACGCTTAAGACCTGGCCACCAATATAACTCATAAAGGTCTCGATACATTTTATTCTCGCTGGGATGCATAGCATAAGGACTACCATGCGCCTCTCGCAGTATAGACTGTCTCAAATCAGTAACCCTTGGTACACAGACTCTCCCACGGAAACACAATGCCCCTTCGCTATTCAGTCCAAAATCTGAAGTTTCCCATTCTCAATTTATCAGAATCGAGGACACAAAGACCCATCCTCCAACTGTTTACCCTTAATCTGTTCAATCCTTAACGGTTTAACTTGAAGTTCGGCCAACAAACTATCATCATCAAATAAGCTGAGGTGAGCAAACATCGCCCTTAGATCTGCCATAGTCCTACGGCTCAGTGCGTCAGCCACTACATTGGCCTTACCAGGATGGTATTCAATCGAACAGTCATAATCCTTAAGCAGCTCAATCCATCTGCACTGCCTAAGATTTAGCTCCTTCTGAGTGAGGAGGTATTTGAGGCTCTTGTGATTAGTGTAAATGATACACTTTTCACCGTACAGATAATGCCTCTAGATTTTCAGTGCAAATACCATCGCGACCAACTCCAAGTCATGCGTCAGATAATTTGCCTTATGAGACTTATGCTGGCAAGATGCATATGCCACTACTATACCCTCTTGCATCAACACACAACCCAAACAGATATGTGATGCATCGCTGCAGACAATAAATTTTTTCCCAGACTCTGGCTGTATTAAGACAAGAGCCCCTGTCAAAACCTTCTTAAGTTTCTCAAAACTCTCTTGCTGCTTATCAGTCCAGACAAATGGCACCACTTTACCCAATAATTTAGTTAGAGATGCAGCAATCACTGTAACCCCTCAACAAAACGTCTATAATATCCTGCCAAACCCAGAAAACTTTGAATCTCAGAAACAGTCTTAAGCGGCTTCCAATCCAAAATAACTTCAATTTTTTGAGGATTAACTCTAAGCCCTTCAGCAGACACCACATGGCCTAGAAATGTCACATTTCGTAGCCAAAATTCACACTTACTGAACTTAGCGTATAATTGTTTCTCCCTCAAAATCTGCAAAACAACTCAGAGATGTGCTTCATGTTCATCCTCAGTTCTCGAATAGAACAAGATGTCATCTATAAACACCACTACGAACCAATCCAGATAAGGCTGGAACACTCGGTTCATCAAATCTATAAAAGCTTCTGGTGCATTCGTTCGTCTAAACGGCATCACAAGGAACTCGTAATGACCATAACGAGTCTTAAATACTATCTTGTAAACATCAGCCTCTTTGACTCTCAGTTGATGGTACCCCGATCGGAGATCAATCTTAGAGAAGATCGAAGCTCCCCGAAATCGGTGCTCCCCATGGATACACACTAGGACGGATGAACCTTCGATCCAGTAACTCTTAAATCTGAGCCTTAAACTCCACTAGCTCCTTCGGTGTCATTCTATAAGGAGCGACAGACATCAGAGCTGTACCCAATTGGAGCTCAATCCCAAATTCAACTTCACAGTTTGGAGGTAGTCCAGGTAGTTCATCGGGAAAAACATCCAAAAAATCTTTGACTGTTCTGATATCTTCAACAGACGGTACCTCAAAATCAGCACCATTAATGTAGGCTATATAAGCGTCGCAACCCTTACGAACCAACTTCTCAGCCTTCAAGGCAGAAATCACATTTGACAAATAATTCTAACTCTCTTCTATTACCACCACCTCATTACCCTCCATAGTTTTTAGTACCACTCGTTTAGCAGCACAATCCAAATTCACTTGATGCTTAACCAGCCAATCCATGCCAAGTATTAAGTAGAATTCACCAAAGAGAAGTTCCATTAAATTGCCAAAAAGATGGTTTCCTGCACCTCCAAAGGTACATCTCTGAATAATTTATTTACTTTAATTGACTACCCTAAAAGGACTCAACACAGTAACCTCACTCATAGTGGTTTCAACCATTAAACCCAAAGTCTCAGACACCGAGCATGCTATGTACGAATGCGTAGACCCAACATCAATCAGTGTAGTATAAGGTATGTTAGATAAAGAACGTATTAGTAATAACATCTGGGGTGTCTCCGTCCTCGCGGTGACGTGCAACATAAACCAATGTTGGCTGCCTCGCCTCAATATGACCAGTACCTCTGCCCGGTGTTCCATGACCATGGACCATACCATTTCCATCTCTAGCCTGACCACGGCCTCTCGGTGGTCGCTGAACACCTCTCGATAGATGAACAGTACCCTGGCCTATAACTTTCATCTGGTTGGGCCTCCGTGGACAATGTCTGACACAGTGCTCTAATGATTCGCACCTCAAACATGCCCCAATCCTTTTCTAGCACTCGTTCTGATGGCGTCTACCATAGTTAACACATGGCTGCGGTCAAGTAGCAACAATAGGGGCCCCAACTCTAACCAGCCCATCCACTCTGGCCTTTTTTTGGCCTTTGAATGGAACTGGAGGGCTCCGAATCCCTCTTATTTTGACCCTTTTCTCTGTTCAGACGCTCAATACGCTTCATGTCCTCGACGATCTTCGCCTTATCTACCAGTGTGGTAAAATCTCGCTCCCTCTGTTAAGCTATCAAAACTGTCAGACTATCCTTGAGGCTATCCTCGAAACGAACACACCGCTCATAATTAGTTGCCACCACCCCACGTGCATAGCGGCTTTCTCGTAAAAATTTAGCTTCATATTCATCCATTGATTTATCCCCCTGAGTCAAATTTATAAACTCTCTCCTCCGGACATCCACATAACTAGTGCCCACATATTTCCCTTGGAAAGCAGTCTTGAAGAATTCCCATTTCAGTCAGTCAGCCTAAGTACCCTCTTTAAATGTAATCCACCACTGATAGATTTCATCTCGTAACAATGACACTACACCTTTTAGTTTCTATTCAGGGGTGCAGTCGAGGTCATCTATGATCCTCTTTGTGGATGTAATCCAATATGTAGCCACATTAGGGGCAACTCCAGCAATACCCTTAAAAATCTCAACCCGATTAGACCGAAGTCGTTCTGTGATCGACCCATGGCCCACAGTACCAGTATAGGGCCCAGCGACCCTCTCCAGGATTTGCAACATAGCTTGGGACAATTCATCGTCCCCAGCCGCTCGATCGTGAGACCTAGTCTAAGTCATAGGTGAAGCCAGTGCCTCTTTAGCTTCAACGTTAGGCATGTGGCCTGATGACGAAGACTCAGCCCGAGCACCTCTACGGCCTCTTGTACCCCTTCAACGAGTACCTCTGGTGCTCATTATCTATTTGTGTATTATCTATTTTTAATAATTTTATACATCAATTTACAGTTTCCAGTGTTGATTAACAGATATCTTATGGAAAGTAATATCATTATTTAAGAGTTTTGTTTTCACAGAATGCAGTCTTACTACAGTTTCAATTTTCCCTAACCAGAATATTTCAGTACAGTCTATCTCAATATTTTACTTTAAATAAAAAGAGGTTTCAGTGGACTTACAATATCGGCACCGGAGACTCGGTGTACCACACTTCCAGTAAAACTATTTCAAAAAATTCCAAATCGTTTGGAGCAATTCTTTTTTTAAAAATTGCAAGTTTTAGAAGAAACCCAAAAACCACAGCCGAGTTTTGAAACTGGGCTCTGATACCACTAAATGTAACACCCCAAACCCGGCCTAGACGTTATGGCTGAATATGGCGGTATCACATTGAAGTGCTTTTCCAAAGCATAGTTTCTTTGGAAAATCCATTCTATTAAAACTCGTTTATGATCTTAACGAAGAATTTTAGGGTATCTTGTTCCTTTAAAACTCAAGTTGTTTGATTGTGTGTCAGTGTCTTAAAATTTATATAATGAATGTTCTAGCCTAAAAACTAACTGTGACAACGACTTGAGGCAAGCGCACTTATCGAACAGTAGTACAGTTTAGTGGCAAGACCGAATTGTTGAACCCAAAGGAACCAAAAGTACTAATACTAACTTTCTTTTTATTATTTAGCCTAAGAATTAAGGAAATTATTATTTAATATAAAATTAACTAACTACTAAGCTAAAGATTCTACGACAATGAGAACGAATTGGGGAAATACTTGTGGGAAAAACCAATCGATTGAGACAATACCCGAGGAAGAATCCACCTAGACTTCACTTGATATCTAACTCTGAACCAGACAATTTATTCACTTGACTTGATTCGTAGGATTCCCAAATTTATATTAATACCTCTTTCGAAGCTACTACGTCTAACCCTAGGTTGATTAATTGAAATCTCTTTCTAATTAAAACCCCTAAAATTGCATTAACTCGATCTATGGACTCCCATATTAGGTTTGACCCTAATCCGACAAATTTTCGTCATCCTGTCTCTAGGGTTGCAATCAACTCCGCTTAACTATGCTAGATCTACTCTTAAACAAGGTCTATTCCTCCTCTACCTAAGAGTATAAATGCTTGAATCAATATCCCGAAATATCAAATCAATAATTAAGAACACATAGTTAAGAACAAATAAGTATTTATCATACAGTTCAGAAAACAATAACAAGATTCGTCTTAGATTTCATCCCCCTCAGGTATTTGAGGGGTTTAGTTCATAATCATAAAAGAATACATCTCAGAAGAAGATATAAAACAAAACATAAAGAAAACCCTAAAACCCCCTGAAGGAATTTGAAGGGAAAATCCTCTGTCTTGAGCATGATTTTGGCTTCTTGAAACGAATCAACTGGCTTTCTTCGAGTTAATCCTACAATTCAGGCCATCTGCCTTAGCTATTTGGCCTAGCTGAATGCCGCCTTGAAGGTTGGCCTCTATTTAGGCTTTTGGAATGTCTTTCTTTGCCTCTAAGTACCCCAATCCGAATGAAACTCTTCTTTGCTATAGCAGGGACACGCCGGTGTGCCACGCCCATGTGATTCGAGTTATAGGTCGTTGTCAGTCCTGCTAAAAGGCACAACCATTTGACTCGGGGTCCAGGTGCACGGCTGTATGACTCAGGGTTTAGGCCGTGTGAATTTCATACTTTGGCCCATTTTCTCCGTTTTCAGCCCATTTCTCGTTCTTTTCATCCTCCTATGCTCTCCTGAGTATAAAACATGAAAACAAAGGATTAGGAGCACCTATTTCCATAATTAAAGGGATAAATCACCCAAAAGTATGCTAAATGTGGGATTAAAATATGTGCATATTATGGTTTATCAAATACCCCTACACTTAAGCTTTTGCTTGTCCTCAAGCAAAATTTTCAATTCATAATTAAAACGAACTTCCTCAATTCATAATATTCATCAATAATGTTTCATCATAATTCATAGATAATTTATATATGGATAATTTAACTCAAAGAGTCCTGAAGATTCAAACAACCAAAGTCACAAGTTTGTAGCATGAAAAATATAGGTGTTTCCCCTTATCTAAATAATTACCTTTGATTCAAAACTGACAAGGATTGACATCCTCATTAAAGATTCAGTCAAATCACTCGAAGTGTTTAAGGTTCAAAATTAAGCTCTCAAAAGTCAAACATGAAAAATTAATCCCATAGGCTTGCCTAAAAATCAAATCTCCACCACTATAAAATGAGATGATACACATATCAAAAGGTCTTTAAAAGGGTTGTAACAGGGCTTAGGTTAAAGGTGTGGATAAAGGTTGATTTAGAGGGTTAGAATTGAGATTGAATTGAAAAATTACCTAACTAAAAAAATGAACTAATTTTGAATAATTAAATCAATTGAAAACTTGAAACTAATAATGCGAGCTTCTTCTTCATGATGTTGAATTTAAATGTATAAGCTCACTTAATCACGGAACTAATAATGAATATACTTCAATTTTTTATTTTTTATTTTTTTAAGAACAAATCAAATATTTACATAATATAAGAAGAATTCAACAACTAAAATAAAATAATTAGGCAACTGATCAAATCAAGTCTCAATAGAAGGGTAGTCAAGAGGAATGGTGATAACAAATACAAGATAGGTTTTGGGTTAATATTAGTGGGTGAATCAATAAAAGGGTTGTTAGGATCAAAGGGGTTCACTAGGGGTTAATTGTGAGGGTAGGCTTTTAGTGGAGTGAGTGGGTTAAATCCTAACTACCTTTATCATCTCTGTATATCAAATAAATGATGTGGTCTTGACATGTATAATCGAAGCAAGTTCTAGAATAACAAATCAATGTTGACACACTCGTAATCAATAAAGTGAGCACGAAAAGAATGTATGCTCTAAAAGGTTCAAACTCTCACAAAAATTATGGGTTTTTGATGACAACCTTGTAAAATTTAAACTTTAAGGTAATAATTAGATTCAGGTAGACAACCTAACAAAATTTTATTTTTTTTAAAAATAGACTTATCATGCTTGATTCTCTAGTATCTTAAAGTTCAAATCATCACTGTATAATTATCAATGACTTAATCTGAAACATATCAATAAAAATCATAAATCAATAGGAATTTTATTCTAATTAGTGATATGAGATCAGCTTAGCGAGTTGCCCTAACTGGTTCTCGATTCCTTTAATCGATGCTTGTAGATTTTTAAGTGTTGTTTTAGTGTTTTGGAAATGTGTTTCTGACACCGCTATGAATTTTGTCAGTATCTCCTCAAAGTTCAGCTTCTTTTTCTTGTGGGTAGGGCTGTTGTTCGAAGTTTGGAGGGAGTTGTTTTCTCTGATTTCCTTGACCACCCCATGAGAAATTGGGGTGGTTCCTCCAACCTGGATTATAAGTATTACTATAAGGGTTATTTTGAGATCTAAAATTGTTACCTGTATAGTTTGTCTGTTCACTTTCCATGCTAGGATTGTAGGGTGGGTACTCAGGATTCACCACACCTCTTAGATTTGAATCACATTGCATTACTGGGTGTACCTGCGAGGAACCACACAAACCATCAATCTTTTTATTTAACATCTCTACCTAATTTGATAGCATGGTGACTGGGTCGAGGTTGAAAACTCAAGCTGTTTTCGTTGGCCTTTTCATTGTAACTTGCCACTAATAGTTATTCAGTGACATCTCCTCTATAAGCTCATAGGCTGCCTCAGGAGTTTTGTTATTCAGGGTTTCGTCAGCTGCTGAATTAATTAGTTGTCTCGCTGAAGGGTTCATACCGTTGTAAAAGGTTTTGACCTGTAGCCACAAGGGTAATCCATGGTGTGGGCACCTTCTCAATAGATCTTTCTATCTTTCCCATGCATCGTATAATGTTTCTAAATCCATCTGTACAAAAGAAGAGATATCATTCCTTAATTTGGCCGTTTTGGCTGGCGAAAAAAATTTTAATAAAAATTTTGAGGGTCACTTGGTCCCATGTAGTGATTGATCCTCGTGGAAGAGAATTCAGCCACTGTTTAGCTTTATTCCTCAAAGAGAAGGGAAATAACAGAAGATGGATGGCATCATCAGAAACACCATTAATTTTGAAAGTATCACAAAATTCTAGGAAATTTGCCAAGTGATTATTTGGATCTTCATCCTGCAAACCATCAAACTGAACAAATTGCTGTATCATTTGTATAGTATTAGGTTTCAGTTCAAAATTATTAGCAGCTATAGCAGGTCTAACAATACTTGACTCAGTTCTTGTTAAATTAGGTTTAGCATAATCATACATAGTTGAAGAGCATGATTTTTGGCCACCTATGGAGGTAGCAGATTATTCTCGGCCATCTCTTTGATTGTATTAATTTCGTTCTCTTGCTCTTCTTGTATGTAGTTTAAGCTTCGCCTTATTTCTCTATGATTTCTGTAACCGTACCTTCGATATCACTGTCATAAATCAAGGGTCCCATCGGGTTCCTTCTAGTCATAAATTAGAGGTACCTACCAGGAAAAGAAAAAGAAAAAGAAAATTAGAAAAGTAAAAATAAATTTTAATTGCAAAAATAAAATAAAATATGGCTAAAGTAATAAAAATTGAGCGTTCTTAATATTTCAGTTCCCCGACAAAGGTGCCAAAAACTTGATCGTGTGTCAGAGTCTTAAAATTTATATAATGAATGATCTATCCTAAAAACTAACTGTGACAACGACTTGAGGCAAGCACACCTATTGAACAGTAGTATAGTTTAGTGGCAAGATCAGATTGTCGAACCCAAAGGAACCAAAAGTACTAATACTAACTTTCTTTTTATTATTTAGCTTAAGAATAAAGGGAATTGTTATTTAATCTAAAATTAACTAACTATTAAGCTAAAGATGCTAAGAAAAAGAAAATGAATTCGGGAAATACTTGTGGGAAAAACCAATCAATTGAGACAATACCCGAGGAAGAATCCACCTAGACTTCACTTGTTATCTAACTCTGAACTAGACGATTTATTCACTTGACTTGATCCGTAGGATTCCCTAATTTATATTAATACCTCTCTCGAGGCTACTAACGTCTAACCCTAGGTTGATTAATTGAAATCTCTTTCTAATTAAAACCCATAGAATTGCACTAACTCGATCTATGGCCTCCCATATTAGTTTGACCCTAATCCGGTAGATTTTCGTCATCCTATCTTTAGGGTTGCGATCAACTCCGCTTAACTATGACAGATCTACTCTTAAACAAGGTTTATTCCTCCTCTGCCTAATAGCATAAATGCTTGAATTAATATCCTGAAATATCAAAGCAAGAATTAAGAACACATAGTTAAGAACAAATCAAGTATTTATCATACAGCTCAGAAAATAATAACAAGATTCGTCTTAGGTTTCATCCCCCTTAGGTATTTGAGGGGTTTAGTTCATAATCATAAAAGAATACATCTCAGAAGAAAATATAAAACAAAACATAAAGAAAACCCTAAAACCCCCTAAAGGAATTTCAAGGGAAGATCCTTTGTCTTGAGTATGATTCCGGCTTCTTGAGGCGAATCAACTGGCTTTCTTCGAGTTAATCCCACAATTCGGCCCCTCTGGCTTGGCTCTTTGGCCTAGCTGAACACTGCCTTAAAGGTTGGCCTCTAGGGTGTTTATATAGGCTTTTGGAATGTCTTTCTTTGCCTCTAAGTACCCCAATCTGAATGAAACTCTTCTTTGCTACGGTAGGGACATGCCCGTGTGACACGCCCGTGTGATTCGAGTTATAAGCCGTGGTCAGTCCTGCTAAAGAGGCACGGCCGTGTGACTCGGGGTCTAGGCCATGTGGATTTCATACTTTGGCCCATTTTCTCCATTTTTGGCCTGTTTCTCATTCTTTTCATCCTCCGGTGCTCTTCTTAGTATAAACCATGAAAACAAAGGATTAGGAACCATGGTGCAGAAGCTTGTATAGTACGTTACGAAAACGTGGTATTTTGAAAAACAATTATCTTTTGAAAAATCGTGTCCTCCTACTACTTAGATGTGAACTGAAATAAATAAAATCCCCAAATTAAAAGTTAAAATTTAAATAGGCCTTATTGCAAAAGAAATACCCAAATTAAAATTATTGGAAATAAAACTCAAATATAAAAATAAGTGCGGTTGTGTGGCCACCTCCGAATCCCTCGCAGCACTAATCCGCCTAAGACTGGGGATTACATATACAGATATACGAGGGTGAGTTTGAAAAAACTCAGTGTGTAACCCCATATAAGCAAATAGCCAATCATGCCTTAGGCAAGTACAGTCAGGGCTTAAGCCAAAATCAATAACAGTTTAGATCAGTTGGGCCTTAGCCCATTATAGTATCAGTATCCATGTGGGCCTTAGCCCATTTCAGTGACAATAACAGTTCAGGCATGCAATCAGAAATCCTACCCAACCAGCCTCTACACTCCACTCCTTTCAGCCTAACACTCCATGTGGGGATAAAATCATCCATCCATCCCTACACTCCAAAAATTAGCATTGGTTGCAGACTAACAAAGATTTGCAAGCAGAGTCGCCAAGACAAAGACACTTCCTCCAATCATATTAATCCCATCCCATGCAACATATCACACATGTATGCAACATATATATATATAGTGGCATGCTCATATACAATCATACATAACATAAGGCATACTGTCATTTTATATCATAGGGGCATAATAGTCATTTTAAGTCCTAGGGGCATAACAGTCATTTCATATCAGTTTAGGGGTCTAGGTAAACTTACCGACCCATCAGTAGGTCCACAGTCATCTTGGGTGACCCGTGTAACCTTTACAGTCAAACCGTAAAAGTGGGCCCAAGGCCCATAATACGGGCTTACGCTCGTGTGGCCTATATAGCTCAGAATTGGTCTCGATCATGAAAATTACACAGTTTGGCCCAATTTTCTCCATACGCACGTGTGGTCTACCCGTGTGGGGCCTACAAGACTGTTAGGCCCACACAGCCTATTTCGGCCCAATGTGGCCCAAAACGGCCTAAGACCACGAAATCGCTCATGGTAGTCTCAACAATCTAACGCCCATGTTTTATGCATTTAGTTTACCACACGAGCAAGTGCACACTCGTGTAGCATCAAATGTCATGTTTTTCGGCTTTTTCCAATTTATGATTTGGGTAGTGGTTACAAACACTTTTTGACATTTCATCGATATCGTTTGTAAAGTGTTATTACACACCTGGGTTCTATTTGCTGAGAAAACTGCCCACGCCTTTGGAACCTACACTTGACCAACAATTCTCAATTATTCACTTAAGCAATTACTTAATCGAATAAACATATGTTATCCCCAATTGTTATACTCACAAAAACTTCCCTTAATCGAGTGAAGAGGGAAGTTTATTACGCTTCAATACCACTTGTGACTCTTTCACTCCTCGAGAAGTTCTAAGAAAACCGAAAGCAACACAAGAGTATTCAACTTTAACAGTGTAAGAAAGGAGGAGACTTGATATGAATTAAAAGAAAGCAAAAAGGAGTCAAGTGCTCTTACGATTTGTTAGAGAATAATCGTTAAACAGAAGACAAAATAGCGATTGAATTAGCTTGGGTACCAACTAGAGAGGAATAATAAGGGGAAATGGTTTAGGGAGAAGAGAGAAGAGAAATCAAAGGAGGTGAAATTTGGCCAACACAAGAGGCAATATTCGGCCAACACAGGGAAATAAGAAAACGAGAAAGAGGCAATATTCAGCCAACACAGAGAAAGAAGAGAAGATGAGATGAAAAGAAAAGAAAAAATGTATTCGGCCAAAGAGAAAGGTTGTCAAAAGTGAAACAGAAGAATGCCCAAAACTCCTACCATATTCAGCCAAAGAGAAAAAACTAATACAAAACCGAAATAAGGCATACCAAATAAGGATTACCACTCTGGCCGAAATCTTGAGTGCCTGAGTCCATTTTCAGCATAACTCTCCCTCTCCCATCATCTCCCTTGTTTTTGCTCCTAAAATCCTTCCTCAAATCTCTCCACCTGATCACACCTCACCTCAACCATCAATTTTAAATCTCCCCAACCACTTCAGTGTTTCAGTTAAACTCTAACACCTCTACGGCACAGTAGCAAAATAAATACTCCACTACTCCCACCAAGATTCGAACACCAATCCTCTAGCATAAGTAACACACCATTTACCCCTAGACCAATAGACCTTTTATGTCATGCTTTACCCACAATAATTTAAAAGTTTACTAACTATAGGCAAGGGTTTTATTCCTTAAAAACAAAATTTTCACACAAGCCCAAGCTTGAACCCCAGACTTCTCAAACACTCCCAAACACATCCAAATCACTTAGCACACTGAAGCAACATGTATTTATGTTACAAACATGCAAAAATAAATACTTAAATTTTTGGGGCGTTATATAACAAGACTTTTAACTATTCGAAACTTTGTTGACATTTCTCGAACCACTCAAATTTCACATCTTTTTGTAGCAATCTAGTCATCGGTGTAGCAATCATCGAGAATCCTTTAACAAAATGTCAATAATAACCAGCTAACCCCAGAAAACTTCTAACTTTGGATACTGTAACAACCCAAACCTGGTCAATATGTTACGACCAAGTCTGGTATGTTACAAGAAGGGAAATTTTGAAAATTCTAACTAAACATCGTAACTTGGGCAAAATTTCTAAATAGTGTTTCTATCTTGGAAATAGTTTAAAATTCCTTCAAGAGTTTCTTTCTAAGTCCTTATTAGGTTGAACTAAAACCCGTAAAAATTTATTTATTTTTTGAAAGCCGAATTTGAGGGGTTTCATAAGCCTGACAGTCGAAAACAATGTTACGATTTTAATAAAATCTCTGAATTAATTAGTTATTCGCATGTTATCCTTTGTTAACACCCTTTTTAAAAAAATGATGGTCTGTGTTTTAATTTTAGAAAACTCTATATTTGATGCATCATAAAATATGTAATAACAGTATTAAAATCCAAATTTAAAGTTGTAGTGGCCTTATTACATAACAAAATCCCAATTAAAAATATGTTTAGATAAAGAAAACAAATTTACGAGAAAAACATTGCATGGCCAGCTCAAGTCCGCCTCGGCTCCAACTCCGTGATCTAGGGGTTACCTGCAAAATTAAACAGAGGGGTGAGTCACCGAGACTTAGTGTATAAATTCCCTTATAACGTATTCTGGGCCTCAAGCCCACAGATGCCCATTAGGCCTTAGCCCACACAATATAGCATATTAAACATGTATGCAATGTAGCCCAACCCAACCTAGGTTTCCATTCTCTAGGTCACCAGAATCAGCCAAACACCCGTGGCATTAAGCCACCGTAGTCTCAGACCACTGTGGTCCCAGAGCACTTGTGACAGAGTCACAAAATATATAAACGTGGGGCCAACCCACTGTGGTCCCAAACCACTGAGACAAGTCACTGATACGTGTATGTATACGTGGCATCAAGCCACCGTGGTTCCAAACCACTGTGGTCCCAGACCACTTGTGACAGAGTCACAGAATCACACTTCCCCTTTTTATCATATCCCAAAGCCCATGCAACATATTATCATACTGAGATGAATGCAACCATACTTGTAATGTACAATAGGCAATTATTTCATGCATACATATATTCGAAGGTAATATCATATCGAAACTTACCCGGTGTCTCCAACTTTACCCACAAAGGTATCTCTACAATGTCGACAGTTGTTTCAGCTTTCTGCCAACATAGTTAATAATGTGAATTAATAAGCACAGTGTGAGCATTTTACACACCTAATTACGCAAAGAACTAGACTCTCTATCTCGTCGACACTCTTCCTAGCAGGAATAACAATGATTTGCCTATCCCAAACCAATGCCGGCTCTCTACCACAACCCGACGGAAAGTCTCGAACTGCCGACACCACACGTCTTTTGAACTTAGGGGCAGAGACTACGAGTCCACTCCCCTCATTAATTCTACTGGCACTTGCATCCATGAAGAGATTTGATCAGTACTTAGAGTGAAACGTCGCTTGTCTAACAGGAGAATTGATTAAGGCAGACTACAACCGATAAGGGATATAATAGCCAAGAACTGAAAAGAAGTGACCCTTACCTTGGTAAATGATGAACCGTACAACAACTGATTCGTCCTCGAATCAGAGATGAGTCGCGAGAGAAGAAGAGATTCGACCTAACAGTCAAAAGTTACCCCTGAATATACCAACTTAAAAGAGCACACTAAAATAACGAATAGCATTACTTACCCCTAGATTCGGCAATAACAAGTTCTTGATCAAACGAGAATCTAACCCTTTTGCACCCTTCAGAGATGATAACCAACACCACACCAGGACGAGGTAATGAGTGTTCGATTTATACTAACACTATGGAAAGAAAACAATAGTTAGGAAGCACATCACCCATTCGGCCACAAGAAAAAGAAGAAGAAGAGGGAATGACATATGAATAAAAGAAGAACCCATTACCTTCAACAACCGAGTAACCAAGGTATTCCGATTCACTTGGGACCAAGAGAACTATTCGGTTTAGAAGAAGAAATAGAAGGATGACAATGGTGAAGCAGTAAGGTTTCGGCTAACACCAAAAAGACAATGGAGAAAGATGAAGCAAAAGAAATGAGATGAGAGTTTCGGTTATAGGAAAAAGATGTGGAGAAGAAGAGATGAGAGAAAAAGAGTAGAAAAAGAGTGCTACGACTTTTCTTTGGTAAAAAAAGAAAATGAAACAAAATGACCAAATTGCAAAAGAAAAGGGAAGGCTCTTTGGATGGTTTCGGCTTTACTCCTCTCTCAAATGACACTTGCAAAAACAGCACTACACTACCCCCTTATGACCGAATATATTACCCAAATTGCCTAAGAAACAAAAGAAACTTTTGGCACACCCACACACACTCACCAACCGAATATGCTCCCACCAAAGACCCCTACATTCGACCAACACCTCCACCAACTTGAATCCCATGATCCTCTCCTTGTTTCACTCCCTGTCACTCATTTTGAATTAGTAGACCAAGTCTTCCTCCAAAAACTCCGTCACACCTTCCATTCAAATGCTTTGACCCAGTCAACAACCTCCTTTGAAGAGTCCAAGATAAATGCCAACGCTTCACTACCTTGAGCACAAAAAAATAAAGCTCCCACTTGCACCGATGAGGCTCGAACTCCTTCCCTCCTCCTGCTCCCTTATGACGCCACCCCCTTGCTCCTTAAGTGGTGTTATCTTGCCATCACACCACACTCCATCTTTGTGTCAACAAACACTAGAAAATATTCTTAAAGCCTACTTCAACTAGCTCTTCCCCCTAAAGTGCCCAAAAAGCAAAATTCCGCCAAGGCTCTGGCTTGAACCCGAGCCTCCCTAGGACCCCTAAAGACATCTAAATAACAAGCAGAACAAGCCAAGCACACAGAAATGCATACAATGCCAAACCCCTAATTCTAGGATGTTACAGATACATTTCTCGGTGGTTTCTAGTCAACAACTGTAGAAATCTTACTTGGATCGGCTCTTATACCTTCCACTGAAATAATGTGACCCAAAATTTGACTTCTATGAGCAAAAACTCATATTTACTAAATTTACCATGGAGTTGGTTATCTCTCATGGTTTGTAGCACAATCTTCAAATGCTCGGCATGCTCAGACTCATCTCGTGAATAGATTAGAATGTCATCAATGAACGCAACAACGGATCTGTCTAAATACAGTCTAAAAATTCAGTTCATCAAATCCATAAAAACTACAGGAGCATTAGTCAATCTGAAAGGTATAACAAGAAATTCATAATGTCAGTACCTCGTTCTGAATGCAATTTTTGGTGCATCTGAATCTTTCACTCATAACTGATAATAGCCAGATCTCAAATCAATCTTTGAAAACACTGTTGCCCCTTTCAACTGATCAAACAAATCATCTATTCACGGCAACAGATACTTATTCTTTATTGTAACCTTGTTGAGCTGTCTATAGTCAATAAACATTCTCATTGACCCATCTTTCTTCTTTACGAATAATACTGGCGCACCTAGGGTGAAAAACTAGGTCGTGCAAAACCTCTATCTGTTAATTCTTGCAACTGAGTTTTTAACTCTTTCAATTCTGTCGGAGCCATTCTGTATGGAGCTATTGATATCGGTGAAGCTTCTGACACTAATTCAATAGCAAATTTAACCTCTCTGATCGGTGGCAACCCCGATAATTCTACAGGAAACACATCCAGATATTCATAAACAACTGACATTGATTCAATCTTAGATTCTGACACTTTTGTATCTAAAACATAAGCAAGATAAGCTTCACAACCTTTTCTCACACATCTTTGAGCTGACATAGATGAAATCACTACAGGCAATTCACTTGATTCATCTGATTAAATTCAGAGAATTTCACTATTCTGACATTTCAACTCAATAGTCTTTCGTCTACAATTTACAATGGCATCATGCAGAGTCAACCAATCCATACCCAAAATTACATTAAAAATCAAATGGAAAAAGCATCAAATCAGCTGGAAAATAGTAACCCCGAGTCATCAAAGGAAAATTCTTGCAAAATTTATCAACTAAAACATACTTGCCTAAGGGGTTCGATACTTTAATCACAAACTCAGTAGATTCAACAGGCAATTTCTTACTAGACACTAAATTCATACATATATACGAATAAGTCGATCCAGGATCAATCAAAGCAATCACATTAGTGTCATTAGGAGAAAATGCATTAACATCTAGTGATGACGCGTCTTCGCGAGCGCAAATAGTGTAAGCTCCAGCAGGTGCTCTGGCCTCAGATATCTTAGCCAAATCTTTTGTTGTGCCTCTACTACTGGTCACATTTCCCATATTTCTTGGTGGTCTTCCTCTATTAGCTATGTTACTTGGTCTTGCATTCTGATTCTTATCGTTCTCAACTAACTCTAAGAAATCACGTATGAAATGATCTTTTGAACCATAATTGAAACAAGCCCGGTTATTCATTCTACATTCACCAGGATGTCATCTTCCGTATTGTTGACATTCAGGTCTATAATTTCTCATACTGCCAACACTCGAGACCGATATAGCTTGAGTTTTAGGCATTGTTTTCCACAATCTCGGTTCGAATACCCAATTGAAGCATTTGGACGAGTGAAAAAATCTCTGGATTTCTCTGACGAAGACTGATATGGCTTACTCATCGATCTTTTTCTCGAGTCTCTTGCCTCTGAATCTGCTTCGCTTTTCTTTGCTAAGCTCCTCGGCTTTGCATGCTCTATCAACCAGGACAACAAATTCTTTCAATCCTAGGATTCTGATTAGAAGTTTAATATCCTCATTCAATCCATCAACGAACCGTTTACACATGATTTCTTCAGTTGAAACATACTCTTGAGTATACTTACTCAATCTTACGAATTCTCTTTTGTACTCAGTCACTGTCATACTACCCTGTTTCAATTTTAAAAACTCTTTATGCTTTTGATCAAGAAACTACTGACTTATTTATTTCTTCCAAAACTCAGTCTAAAAGAATTCCAAGGTCACTCTTTCTCTCGGTACCACTGATACTAAAGTATTCCACCATTGATATATAGTTCCCTTAATAAGGAAATGGCACACTATAAACACTCAGTTGGCGTGCATAAAAGTTCATCAAATACTCGGATAATGTTTTCAAGATAAAACTCGACTCTCTTGGGATCATCATCAATAGTAGCTCTAAACTCTTCAGCCCTAAATTTCTAGATTTTATCTACTGGTAGCTTATTCAATCTTAGAAGTTCTCTAATGCCCCAAATTTTGGTCCTAGAAGTATAGGGCCTTGTGTATGGATCAGTAGGGAGGCTGTACATAAGTATTTAATTGTGCAAGAAAATGACACAATTAAATGTCTGCTTCAGTGATTAAGGGTCCTGAGAAGTGTTGGAGAAGTCCTAGGTTCAAACCTGGGCATTAGCAAAAATTTTAGTTTTTAAGTGAATAAAACCCTTGGTGCTTGATAGTAGGCCTTTTAGATATGTGTGGTTAAAATATGACACAAGGAGCTGGTTGGTGATAAACTGTAAAAGTAACATGTTTTAATCCCACATCCCTAATTAATGTAAAAGGTGCTCTTAATCATTTCTTTTCATGTCTTATGCTCAGGAAAGCACCTAAGGGTAAAAAAAAAAACGTAAAACGGGCTTAAAACAGACCAAGTTGGGCCAACCCAAGAAATCAACACGGCCTGGACTTCAAGCCACACGGTCGTGCCTTGCCATTTACTTCACACGGCCATGCCATGATTTGCACGATCGTGCCCCAATCAAAAGAATTGAGACACGGCCTGAAGACGACTTACACGGGCGTGTGCCATGGGCGCCCTGTTGCGGGAAAGAGCAATTTCACTCGGTTTGGATGCTTGAGGCAAAGAAACACATTCCTAAGTCTACTTAAACATCCTAGGAGGAATTCTACTTGAATTAGGATACTTAGGAGCCAAGTAAAGCATCTCAAAGCCTATATAAACACCCAATGTAGCAACTAAAAAAGGAGTTCGGCAAAAGCCAAAACAGGACAGCTTTTTGGCAGAGGCTTTTGTCGAAGCTTTCATTTTTTAGGGAATCACTTGAAGATAGCCAGTTGATCCATCTCAAGAAGCTGGAGCTCCATTCAAGACGGAGGATCCCTCCTTCAATTCCTTTAGGGGGTTTTAGGGATTTCTTATGTTTTGTTTTATCTTTTCTCTTGAGATGTTTTCCTATTTAGTTATAAACTAAACCCCTCAGATACCTGAAGGGGATGAAACCTATGATGGATCTTGTTATTTGATTTCTAAATTATATGATAAGTACTTGGTTTGTTCTTAATTATGTTACTTTATTTAATCTGATGTGCTTAGGTGGAGGAGGAATAGACCTCGCCTAAGAGTAGATCTAGCATAATTGAGCAAAGTTGATCGGGCGCCTAGAGATAGGGTTACGAAATTTTGTCGGATTAGGGTAAAACCTAATATGGGAATCCATTGATCGATTTACTGCTTCTTTAGGGGGTTATTATAAGAGAACGAGAGTTCCACTAATTAACCTAAGGTTAGATGTTATTTGCCTCAAGAGAGGGTTTAATATAGGTTAGGGAGTCTCACGGATCAAGCTAAGTAAAGAAATCATATGGTTTGGGGAAAAAATAATAAGTGAAGTCATAGGTGGATTCTTCCTGAGGGTATCGTCTTTATCAACTGAGTTTTCTTAAAGCCTTTCTCCAATTCATTCTTTTGTCTTTGCATTTAGTTTAAGTATTTCGTTAGTTTAATAATCCAATCACTCCATATTTTAGGCCAAATAATAGAAAGAAAGTGAGTAGTAGTACTTTTAGGTTCCCTTGGGTTCGATAAGATATTCTTGACTGAGCTATACTACTGTTCGATAGGTGCACTTGCCTCTATTGTTGTCATAGTCAGTCTACAGGTTTGATCATTCTTTATAAATATTAAAGCTCGACTGTTTGGCACGATCAAGTTTTTGGCGCCGTTGCCGGGGAACACTAACATATTAAGAAAACTCTATTTCTATTACTTTAGCCAATTTTTTTATTTGCAAATTATTATTATATTATTATTTATTATTATTTCTTTTACTTTGCTAATTTTTCCTCTATTTTGCTTTTGGCGTAAAATTTTAGTCTATGGAAAAGATGGCAATCAATAATTATCGCTGGCAAGGCATGGGGCAATTCCTACTAAAGCAAGCAGTGTTTTCAACCTCGACGTGGTCACCAGCTTATCTAATCAGTTAGAGATGATGAATAAAAAGATTAATGATTGGTATAGTCCATCGCAGGTACATCCAAAAATACAATATGATTTGTATCTAGGAGGCGTGGCAAATCCTGAGTACCCATCCTACGGATGTGGCATGGAAAACGAGCAAGCTCAGTATACAGGTGACTATTCTATATATCAAAATGTGACACTTATAATACAGGTTGGAAGTACCATCCCAATTTCTCGTGGAATTATCAAAATAGCCAAAGATCAGAACTTCCTCCAGATTTTCAACAACCACCTCACCAACAAGAAGAGGAGCCGAATCTTGAAGAGATGTCGATTTAATTTCATGGCAGCCATAGATTCTCATCTCCAAAAGACTGAAGCAACACTTGATGAACAACAAAAATCGATTAAAGGGATCGAGAACCAAGTTGGAGAACTTACTAGGTCAGTGGGACATCTCACAAAGCTAATACGACCGCTAGGACGTCTACCAAGTAGCACCGAGGTTAACCCAAAGGAGCAAACTCAAGCCATCTCAACTCAAGACAGTAAGGGGTTAGATAAACCAAACATAATACAAGAAAACAAGGTAGACGAAGCTAAGATAGAGGTAACACAAGAAAAGCAAAAACCAGTAATCAAAGAGTACCAACCTCGCATACCTTATCCCGAAACAATGAAAAGAGATGATTCAGAGGAATAGTTCGGTAAGTTTCTTAAACTCTTAAGGAAATTACATATTAACTTCCCTCTCCTTGAAGCTCTTTTTCAGATACCAGAATCGAGGAAATTTTTAAGACAGCTCTTGACCAACAAACGCAAATTAGACAAAGAGCACCACGTGGAGCTAAACGCAATGTGCTCAGCAATTTTACAAAATAAACTGCCACAGAAATTAAAAGATCCATGGAGTTTTACAATTCCATGTTTAATTGGTAGTTTATCTATTGATAATGCGTTAGTGGATTTAGGGGCAAGCATCAATGTTTTGCCTTACAAAATGTTTAAACAACTAGGTCTAGGGAAACCCAGACAAACTAGGATTAGCATTCAATTCACTAATAAAACTATAAGAATTCCTAGGGTTATAGTAGAAAATGTTCTAATCAAAATTGATAAATTCGTATTCCCAGTAGACTTTGTCGTTTTAGACATTGATGAGGACACCACGATCCCCTTAATTTTAGGAAGACCCTTTTTAGTAACTGCCAGAGCTAAAATTGATATCTATGTAGGAGAACTCATACTTCGTGTAGGCGATGAGATAGTCACTCTTCAAGCTCTTGACTCGGTCAGAACATCAAGTGATAAAGGTGAGAAAGTAAATTTAGTTGATAACCAACCTTCATTGCAGGAAACACCACAAAGCTACAAACTTGAGCCGGGTCATAGACCTCATACTAATAGAGAAGAATTACATGAGGAACCAGAACCACACGAAGTGAAACCGAAGGAAACCCCAGACGAGCTGATAGGAACAACAAATCACATCAAAATAGAGGATCAGGTATTATTGAATAAGGAAGACCCTCGAATCACCAATTCAGAACTCAAGGCAAACGAAGAAATCACTTTTGAGGTACTTAATGTCTTCCTATACTACATGCATTTAGGTAAGCAATCCTAAATTCAACACTTTCGAGGTAAACATTACTCGACTTAAACTTTATATCCATAACCAATTTAATCGAGTGAGAAAGGATTTCCACCTCCTCAAACCACCATGACCATACGAATGAGAGGTAAAGTCTAGCTAAGACTATAAATGAGCGCTTCTCGGGAGGCAACCTGAGCACTGACCCCATTTTTATATTTTTTTATTTTTTATTTTTTCATTTCTTTTTCTTTTTAGCACCTAACCATAAACTAACCAAAGAGCAGATTTCTAGGCCACACGGCCCTACACACGGGCATGCCCGTGGCCGTGTTGAAGTTAGGGGCTGACCCATGGGTGTGTCGTTTGCCATGCACGAACAGGGAATAAACTTCTTTCTCCAACACATACTACGATACTAGTCCACACCCGTACTGACGCCTCGTACGAGGTTACTGACTCATCAAGCATAGGATAAACACGGCCGTGCCTCCCAACCGTGTCAACATTCTGACTTATCGAACACCGGAGGAGCACACCCTTATTGAATTACCGTGTGAAGAAAGACACGGGCGTGCCATGACACCCACGGCCATGCCCGAACACCGTGAATGCGTTCAAAATTCAAAATCCCAAAAGACGAGCTACATCTCTATTTAAACCTCATTCCACATTTTTCTAGTTGCCTTTCATTTTCCATTATTTATTTTTGTTTCTATTTTATTTCATCATTATTTATTTTATTTTATTTTATTTTATTTTATTTTATTTTCTTCTTCTTATTCTTTATGATAGTTAGATTTAGCTTAGGATACAATAAAACCAAGCCGGCTACTTCGAGGATTCAATTTCAAATGGTTCGAGACGCTTCCCCACGCTCACCTCCAATCTTATCCGGTTTCTTTTCATGGACTTCATCCAAAATTCAGAAGTGTTACTTCTCCTTTCTTTTGATTTTATTATTACATAATTGTTTATCTATCTTTGTACATTGAGGGCAATGTACGCCTTAAGTGTGGGGGTAAAAGTACCGACTTTTTGCATTATTCTCAAAATCTCGAATTTAGTCTTGTTCAAAGTATTTTTCTCATATTACTAATTAGGATGAAATTTCTTATGATGTATGATTTTTATTGATATGTTTTAGAGTAAGTCGAGTTAATTGTCCATTGATGACTAAATCAAGGATACTAGAGAATCGAGCATGATAAGTCTACTTTCTAAAATTAAAAATTAATGTGTCGTTGAACCTGAATTTGAGTATTACTTTGAAGTTTGAAGTTTGTAGGATTGAGGTCAAAAACACCCATAATTTTTGTGAGATTTTGAGCCTTATAGAGCATATATTCTTTTTCGTGCTCACTTTATTGATTATAAGTGAGTCAACTTTGAACTGTTATTCTAGAACTTGCCTCATTTATACATGTCGAGACCACACTTTTGATTTGATATACAGAGATGATAAAGGCTCCTAGGATTTAACCCCTAGTGAACCCCGTTGAATCCTAACAACCTTTTTATTAACTCACCCACTAATATTAACCCAAAACCCCTTTGTATTTGTTATCACCCTTTCTTTTGACTACCCTTTAATCGAGGTTTGATTTGATTAAGTTACCAAATTATATTAGTTCAAGAGTTACATTTATCATTTTTGATGTAATATCTTAGTCTCGTTCTTAAAAAAAGAAAAAAAAGCTTAGAGCATTTAAAACTCCAATTGTTGAAGAAAAGCTCAGATTAAAGTATTATCAAATTTCAAGTGATGAAAATACTCTTTATTATAGAGTAATTATCAATAGTAAGTATTATTAGTTTTCATTCGATGTAAATATTCATATTTAGTTCATTGTTTCTAGTTAGGAAAATGTCAAGTCAGTCTCGATTCTAACCTTCTAATTCAGCCTTTATCCACACCTTTTAACCCAAGCCCCGTTACAACCCTGATTAAAGACCTTTTGATTTGTGTATCATCTCATATATAGTGGTAGAGATTTGATTTTAAGGCAAGCCTATGGGATTAACTTTTCAGGTTTGACTTCTGAGTGCTTATTCTTGAACCTTAAACACTTTGAGTGATTTGAGTGAATCTTTTGTGAGGATGTCAATCCTTGTCGGTTTTGAATTAAAGGTAATTACTTAGATAAGGGGAGACACCTATGTTTTCATACTACAAAGGTATGACTTATCGTAATTGAATCTTTAGGACTCTTTGAGTTGAATTATCCATGTATAAATTATCTATGAATTATGATGAGACATTGTCGATAGGAATTATTAATTATGGAAAGTTTGTTTTAATTGTAAGTTGAGAATTTTGCTTGAGGACAAGCAAAAGCTTAAGTGTGGCGGTATTTGATAAACCGTAAAAGTAACATATTTTAATCCCACATTTAGTATGCTTTTGGATGATTTATACTTGATTTTATGTAAAAAGGTGCTCTTAATCCTTTCTTTTCATGTCTTATGCTCAGGAAAGTACCTAAGGATAAAAAGAATGTAAAACGGGCTTAAAACAGGCCAAATTGGGCCAACCCAAGAAATCGACACGGCCTGGACTTCAAGCCACACGGCCGTGCCTTGCCATTTACTTCACACGGCCATGCCACGATTTACACGGCGGTGCCTCAATCGACAAAATCGAGACACGGCCTGAAGACAACTTACACGGGCGTGTGCCATGGGCGTGCCCCTACTATGGGAAAGAGTAATTTCACTCGGATTTGGATGCTTGGAGGCAAAGAAACACATTCCTAAGTCTACTTAAACATCCTAGGAGGAATTCTACTTGAATTAGGATACTTAGGAGCCAAGTAAAGCATCTCAAAGCCTATATAAACACCCAAGGTAGCAACTAAAAAAGGAGTTCGACAGAAGCTGAAACAGGACGACTTTTTGGTAGAGGCTTTTGCCTAAGCTTTCATCTTTTAGGGAATCACTTGAATATAGCCAGTTGATCCATCTCAAGAAGTCGGAGCTCCATTCAAGACGGAGGATCTCTCCTTCAATTCTTTTAAGGGGTTTTAGGGATTTCTTATGTTTTGATTTATCTTTTCTCTTGAGATGTATTCCTATTTAGTTATGAACTAAATCCCTCAGATACTTGAAGGGGATGAAACCTATGATGGATCTTGTTATTTGATTTCTAAATTATATGATAAGTACTTGGTTTGTTCTTAATTATGTTGCTTAATTTAATCTGATGTGCTTAGGTGGAGGAGGAATAGACCCCGCCTAAGAGTAGATCTAGCATAATTGAGCGAAGTTGATCGGGCGCCTAGAGATAGGGTTACGAGATTTTGCCGGATTAGGGTGAAACCTATTATGGGAATCCATTGATCGATTTACTGCTTCCTTAGGGGGTTATTATAAGAGAACGAGAGTTCCATTAATTAACCTAAGGTTAGACATTATTCACCTCGAGAGAGGGTTTAATATAGGTTAGGGAGTCTCACGGATCAAGCTAAGTGAAGAAATCATATGGTTTGGGGAAAAAATAATAAGTAAAGTCATAGGTGGATTCTTCCTGAGGGTATCATCTTTATCAACTGAGTTTTCTTAAAGTCTTTCCAATTCATTCTTTTGTCTTTGCATTTAGTTTAAGTATTTCGTTAGTTTAATAATCCAATCACTCCATATTTTAGGCTAAATAATAGAAAGAAAGTGAGTAGTAGTACTTTTAGGTTCCCTTGGGTTCGATAAGATATTCTTGCTTAAGCTATACTACTGTTCGATAGGTGCACTTGCCTCTATTGTTGTCACAGTCAATCTACAGGTTCGATCATTCTTTATAAATATTAAAACTCGACTGTTTGACACAATCAGTTGGTAAGGTGGTTAGTGGCGTGATTTAAGCTGCAAGGGAGCTTGGGTTCGAGTCTCATGTTGTGCAATGGAGTATTTATTTTACTTCCTTGCCGCATGAGAGGTGGAGCTTTACTGAAACTCTGCAAATTGGAATTTGAAATGGTCATGGAGGAAGTTAAGAGAGATTAGACAGATAATTTGGGTTGTTAGGAGAGAGTATGATGGAATTTTGAAATATGAGGTTGGAGGAAATTGTAGAGCAAATCAAGGAATTCAAAATTGGGAGTGGTGTAACCAAATGGAGAAACTTGTGTATGAGAAATTCGGCTAGGAGGGGGAGTTTATGAGCATTATCAGTTTTGGTGGTGTTCTTTTGGTTTTGTTTCATTTTTGGGTTTTTTGGTAAAATAGTGTCGGCTCTTGTCAACTTTGTTCCCTATTGTGCCGAATTTCTCCTTTTGTTTTTTTCTTGATCTCTATTTCCGACTTGTTGTTAGTCTCTTCTTTGGCTGAATATACTCTTCATTTCCTCCCTCAGTTCTATTTGGTTATAGTTGTCTTTCTCTCCATCTAACATCGGTGACCGAATACACAATACCTTTTCCCTCCTCTTTTCTTTTCAAATCATTCCTGCTATCACCCCTTCTTTTTAGTACCCAAGCCGTTTTACTGCATCCCTTACTCCTTCACTTCTGTCTTTGATTCAACAACTAATCTCTAGCAACTGGTCGATCTCTCTATCGCAACTTTCTTTTCTTTGGTCGTTGATTTTGGGTAGCTGAATTTTCCATCTCTGGTGTGTGTTTCTTTTCGTGCCTTGGTTTAGGGCATACACTTGTTGTAACACCCCTTACCCATATTCAACGTCGAAATAGGGTACGAGGCATTACCAAAACACATACACTTGAAAACGTATTAAATTGAGGCATAAAATTTCATCCAAATTATACAAAATGAACTGCTAAATATTAAAGGCCAACATTTTAGGCCAAACCAATTATGACATATACAAATGACTAAGTCTCCTATACATGCCATAAACTTAAGAGGTTTGTATTCACTTTTACCCCACGATGATAGCTTGATAGTGTGATTACATCTCCGGCGATCTCCAACTCGAGTTAGCATACAACCCTATAAGATATTGGAAATGAAGGGAAGTAAGCTACAAAGCTTAGTAAGTAAGTATGTAAATAATAAGTGATTTATTAACAGGCTTTTACAAATCTTCACAATATGTTCTCAAGATAATACAATCATAATTGAACATAGTTCCACTTTTTATTCATGTTCATCTCAAGATGTCTACTCGAGTCACAGTCACTAAATTATTTGTATCTAGAGCTACGGAACTCCAAATTAAGATCTGTTAATTTTTCATGAAACTAGACTCACATATCTTCTTACCATAAAATTTTCATAATTTTTTGTTTATCCAATCAATACAGTTTATTCATTAAAGATACCCCTATTTTACAGTTTGACTATCCTGACCTCTCTTCACTACGAATCAATTTTCTCCTTGTAAAGAGTTCATATGACCTTCTTATTTAGTTAATTTGAAAATAGAAACATTCATAATTTCGGGAATATAAATTATAACCCAAAATTATTTTTGTACAATTTTTAATTATTTTTCCAAGGCGGAACAGGGGATCACATAATCATTCTGAAGCAGTCTCACAAAAATTCAAATATCTCAAAATATACGAATCATTTATTTTCTATGTTTCTTTTAAATAAAAAATAGACTCAATAATATTTAAATCAATATCTCATAAAACTTATAATTCAATCTCTACTATTTTTAGTGATTTTTCAAACTCATGTCACTACTGCTGTCCAAACAGTTTTATTGTAAATTTTTGCTCTCTTTCACTTTAGTTGTGTTCATCACTTGCTTATACCAACCTTTCCAATTTCCAATTACATACCGAACATATTGTTCGTATGTGCATTTTCCACATTTCTTAATTGGTCACATTCACACTTGCACTTACTCATAACATGATCGCCCCAATCATCATTAGTAAATTATCTCGTTGAACCTCTTTGAAAAGCACCCAATACTCGGTGGTCTCAGCACATAGCTCCACCTACACATAATTCGGCTTTCTTGTACACATCACCCATGTGACCTAGCCATTCCATCTCGTTGCTTTCTTGTCTACATGGCGTCCAACACTAGGAACAACTCATGTGACCTAGCTACTCATAACCCGTAACCTTCTTGTACACATGGTATACACACAGTATTACACATGTGACCTAGTTACATATGAAATTATTATCCCGTAGCTTTCTTGCACACATGGTGAAAGTCCCTTATCATCCATGTGGCCTAGCTACATATCAAAATTTTCCATCTCGTAGCTTTCTTGTGCACACGGTGAAGGTACCTTATCACTCGTGTGACCTAGCTACATATTGTCTGTATCTCTCGGTTTTACGAAGGTTCAATCGAGAATTTACCATTCCATACATTTTCATATTTTAGTTATCACCCATTGATTTCCATAATATCTAGCAAAATAATTATTGAACAAGTAAAATAAATGCATTATTTACATATAAACTTTCTTTTTGAAATCTCGTCAGGTACAACCGTGTAGCAACTGATACAACCCATGTAATATTAATTTAACATTCAATTCTTGTAACATTAATTTGCCATTCAATTTCACATAACGCAACAAACATCACATTTTCCATACCATACATACCATCTATCAACTTCTCCTAAACATATTAAATCATACAATTTATGCCATGTCAATAGAAAATTACAATTCAAGCACGGTGTTGCATTATTATTAACACACGAACTTACCTCGAATGCCAAAACTATCATTTTACCATCTTTCTCGATTTTCAATTTCCTCCACATCTAGGTACAAATCTTATTTTTCAGGGTCTAAAACATCACATTTCACTTATTTAATTAATGTACTATTTAAAAAAGTCCTTAACTTTTGCAAAATTACAATTTTACCCCTAAACTTTTACATATTTACACTTTTTCCCCAATACTCGAAAATTAAACTTCAGCCCTTTTTCTTATGTTTTATAACATGCTGATTATTTTTCCCTTCTATTGTAACATCAAATTCTTACTCTAACCTACACTTATGAACATTAGGTATTTTTACCGATTATGTCGTTTTACTCGTTTTCACTTAAAATCGCTTAACAAAAGTTCTTTAACATAATTTAAAGCTTCATATTCTACCATAAAACATCAAAATACACAATTTTCACCTATGGGTAAATTTCCAAAGATGAACCCTAGCATGAATTATTGGTAGCATAAGCTAAATCGAGCTATCGGGACTCCAAAACCGTAAATAACTTGAAAAACGGGGCTACAATGGACTTACCATGAGCTTGGAAAGTTGAGAAAACCCTATCCATGTATTCTCTTGGTAAATTTCGTCCATATGGAGAAGATGGACAAATTTGGCATTTTAATTTTATTTTTAATTCATTTAATTTACAAAAGGACCAAAGTGCCCTTACAAAAAATATCTTATCTAATATATACCATATCCATTTTTGTCCAAAAATTTAACCAATGGGCTAATTACCATTTAAGAACCTCTAATTTAAAATTTCATAGCAATTTGACACCTTTAACTTCTAGAACTCAAGTTTTGCACTTTTTACAATTTAGTCCTTTTGACTAAATTGAGTGGCCAAACGTCAAAATTTTCGAACGAAATATTCACGAAATCATTCCTTGAAATTGTAGACCATAAAAATATAATAAAAATAAATTTTCTTACGTCGAATTTGTGGTCTCAAAACCACTGTTCCGACTAGGCCCTAATTCAGGATGTTACATTTCTCCCCCCTTTTAGGATTTTCATCCTCGAAAAACTCACCAGAAGAGTGGTTTAGTATCTTTCTCTTAATTTCCAACTGAACTTAAAACTAGAGCTTTGGTTAATAATATATTCAATTACTTTAACTTTGTTAGTATACCAAGACCATTCAAACTTTAACAATTGTGATAACTTTTCCAATCAGAACAACTTTAACTTATAATAATATCATCCGGTTAGAATAATCCAATAGGCATATCTTTGTATTATGCTTTCTAGAATATAATTTCCGTATATATATAAAACAAAACCATAATTAGTAGAAACATAATAATAATCTCACATAAATTTTTACCATCGACTTCATTCCAACATATTTAAATAGAATTCCGAAGAGATAAAGAAATACCAATCATAAACCCACCAGAGCAATAAGGCATTCATCTAACATCATAGTTAGCTTCTCACAACGTAGAAACTCCATCAGAAACTGAACAATTACACACATATCTCTGACGATAAAATAATATATAAAATGCACAGAAAAGATCATCATATTCATTTCAACTAGAACTGTCACACACATAGACATCTTTACTACTCAAATATCATTTCTTTGACTAATTCTGTCATCATGAACCCCGTATTATTCCACTCACTAACGAAAATAAATTCGGGAAAAATTTCAGCAAACACATACTTTAGACATCATATCTGAATAATTTGATTAGCCAAGACTAACTTCTCATTTATCCGTGACATTGCATAATCTATATAATCTTTAAAACATTCTAATATCCTTCAAAAATTGTTTCCAGTTTCCAAACTATTCTTATCTCTATATGCATTACTAAGTATTGCACCACTAAACTCTTTAGTTTCGCATTTATGGACTTATTCCACATGGTTCTCGTGAATTTTCATTATAAAACAACACTGGTAAGGGGTGAGGTCGTAAAACTTCTGACTTAACTCTCATAATTACATACATATGACTTTGTATTCGTCACCAACATCATATAATCACAATTACATAATTCACTTCAAGCTAATTAACATACATAGTCATGTTACACGAACTTTTTCAATTATCTTATTCAAACAAGTGTACATAAACACACATTCTATCAAGTCGAGTAAATTTACTTATCGTACTCACTTAATCAAATATGTTGGGTACATAACATCATATGCATGCCAAACAAACATGGATGGGCTTATCACCATATAAACTTTCATTTCATTCCACTTTTCACATTTCTCAACTTGTGGTTATCTCATTTCGTACATTAACACATATATATCGTGAACTTCTATTCATACATTTCCAAATTTCGACACATCATAAGCACATCTCAATCATTTCAATATCATTATTAGCATTATTGAAAAATAGCTCGGTTGGAAGTCATCTTTATCTTAACAAAACAATTTTGTCAGAGTCGGGAGATATCACACTATCACGAGTAGTAATATGGCATGTATAGCTAGACTCACATACGCTATGTTAGTCCGAGAATCGACTAAACCATAGCTCTGATACAACCAAATGTAAAACCCCTTACCCGTATTCAATTTCAGAATAGGGTACGAGGCATTACCAAAACACATACACTTGAAAACGATTAAATCGAAATCATAAAATTTCATCCAAATTATACAAAATGAATGCTAAATATTAAAGGCCAACATTTTAGGCCAAACCAATTATGACATATACAAATGACTAAGTCTCCTATACATGCCACAAACTTAAGAGGTTTGTATTCACTTTTACCCCACAATGATAGCTTGATAGTGTGATTACATCTCCCATGATCTCCAACTCAAGTTAGCATACAACCCTATAAGATATGGGAAATGAAGGAAGTAAGCTAAAAGCTTAGTAAGTAAGTATGTAAATAATAAGTGATTTATTAATGTGCTTTTATAAATCTTCACAATATGTTCTCAAGATAATACAATCATAATTAAACATAGTTCCACTTTTTATGCATGTTCATCTCAAGCTGTCTACTCAGGTCACAGTCACTAAATTATTTTTATCTGGAGCTACGAAACTCCAAATTAATATCCGTTAATTTTTCATGAAACTATACTCACATATCTTCTTACCATAAAATTTCCAGAATTTTTGGTTTAGTCAATCTATGCAGTTTATTCATTAAAAATTCCCCTATTTTACTGTTTGACTATTCTGACCTCTCTTCACTACGAATCAATTTTATCCTTGTACAGAGTTCATATGACCTTATTATTTAGTTAATTTGAAAATAGAATCATTCAGGATTTCCAGAATATAAAATATATCCCACAATTATTTTTTACAATTTTTAATGATTTTCCCAAGGCAGAACAGGAGATCACGTAATTATTCTGAACCAGTCTCACAGAAATTCAAATATCTCAAAATATACGAATCATTTGCTTTCTATGTTTCTTTTAAATGAAAACAAACTCAATAAGATTTAAATAAATATATCATCCAACTTATAATATCTCTACTATTTTTAGTGATTTTTCAAACTCATGTCACTGCTGCTGTCCAAACAGTTTTATTGTAAGTTTTTGCTCTCTCTTTCACTTTAGTTGTGTTCATCACTTGCTTATACCAACCTTTCCAATTTTCGATTACATATCGAACATATTGTTCATACGTGCATTTGCCACATTTCTCAATTGGTCACATTCACACTTGCACTTATTCATAACATGATCGCACCAATCATCATTAGTAAATTATCTCGTTGAACCCCTTCGGAAAACGCCTAATACTCGGTGGTCTTAGCACATAGCTCCACCTACACATAATTTGGCTTTCTTGTACACATGGTGAAGGTCCCTTATCACCCATGTGACCTAGCCATTCCATCTCGTAGCTTTCATGTCTACATGGCGTCCAACACTAGGAACCACTCATGTGACCTAGCCGCCATAACCCAGAACCTTCTTGTACACATGGTATACACACAAGATACACATGTGACCTAGTTACATATGAAATTATTATCCCGTAGCTTTCTTGCACACATGGTGAAAGTCCCTTATCATCCATGTGGCCTAGCTAGATATCAAATTTTCCCATCTCGTAGCTTTCTTGTGCACACGGTGAAGGTCCCTTATCACTCGTGTGCCTAGCTACATATTGTCCGTATCTCTCGATTTTCCAAAGGTTCAATCGGGAATTTACCATTCCATACATTTTCATATTTTAGTTATCACCCATTGATTTCCATAATATCTAGCAAAATAATTATTGAACAAGTAAAATAAATGCATTATTTACATATAAACTTTCTTGTCGAAATCGTCAGGTACAACTGTGCAGCAACTGATACAACCCATGTAATGTTAATTTAACATTCTATTCTTGTAACATTAATTTGCCATTCAATTTCACATAACACAACAAACATCACATTTCCCATACCATGCATACCATCCATCAACTTCTCCTAAACATATTAAATCATACAATTTATACCATATCAATAGAAAATTACAATTCAAGCATGGTGTTGCATTATTATTAACACATGAACTTACCTCGAATGCTGAAACGACCATTTTACCAACTTTCTCGATTTTTGATTTTCCTCCACTTCTAGGTCCAAATCTCATTTTTCAGGGTCTAAAACATCACATTTCACTTATTTAATTAATATACTATTCAAAATAGTCCTTAACTTAACTTTTTTAAAATTATAATTTTGCCCTTAAACTTTTACATATTTACACTTTTGCCCCAATACTCGAAAATTAAACTTCAGCCCTTATTCTTATGTTTTAGAACATGCTGATCATTTTTCCCTTCTATGGAAACATCAAATTCTTACTCTAACATACACTTATGAACATTAGGTATTTTTACCGATTATGTCGTTTCACTCGTTTTCACTTAAAATCGCTTAACAAAAGTTCTTTAACATAATTTCAAGCTTCATATTATACTATAAAACATTAAAATACACACTTTTTACCTGGGTAATTTTCCAAAGGTGAACCCTAGCATGAATTATTGGTAGCATAAGCTAAATCGAGCTATCGGGACTCTAAAACTGTAAATAACTTGAAAAACGGGCCTAGAACGGACTTACCATGAGCTTGGAAAGTTGAAAAAACCCTAGCCATGTCTTATATTGGTAAATTTCGTTCATATGGAGAAGATGGACAAATTTGGCATTTTAATTTTGTTTTTAATTCATTTAAGTTACAAAAGGACCAAAATGCCGTTACAAAAAATTTATTATCTAACATATACCATATCTATTTTTGTCAAAAAATTTAACCAATGGGCTAATTACCATTTAAGAACCTCTACTTTAAAATTTCATAGCAATTTGACACCTTTAACTTCTAGAACTCAAGTTTTGCACTTTTTACAATTTAGTCCTTTTAACTAAATTGAGTGGCCAAACGTCAAAATTTTTGAACGAAATTTTCATGAAATCATTCCGTGAAATTGTAGACCATAAAAATATAATAAAAGTAAATTTTATTACGTCAAATTTGTGGTCTCAAAACTACTATTCCGACTAGGCCCTAATTCGGATGTTACACTTGTAGGACGATTCTTCCTCCTCTTAATATTAACTCTGCGATTCGGTAAGTATGTGTTTATTAAGGATCATGTATTGTATCATATGTGCATTAATGGGAGGTTTGATTCACATGCAGATAATCATTGAGGGGACTGTAACCCTCTTTCGTCAGCGATCTAAGTAGGTTAAATCCACGCTCATTCAAGCAAGGCGATAGTAAGTAATCATTTGAATAGGCTTCGGTTAGTGTCTCTTTCAACTCATGTGTTAAGTATTTAACCAAAGCTTCTGTTGTAATAGGTTGGAGTGCACGTGGGCTAGTTTACTCGTTATCACGAACAGGTGTGTAATCGTACCCTGCAAACGGTAATAGGGTAAAAGCCGGTAAAGTGTGTACACACACACTGATTAGACTGTAGAAAGGCGAAAGCCAAAAAGTCGATAGGTTGGGCGTTGAGCGTGCGAACGCTCATATGGTAAACCGAGCATACGAAACATGGGTGTACAATGGAAAAGGCCGCCATGAGCGGTTTCATGGGCTTAGGCCATGATAGGCTTTGGGCCCATTTACACTGTCTGTACTGTTATGGTCGCTCGAGTCTCTCAAGATGATTGTGGGCTTACTGATGGGACTAAGTGTACTTAGGCCCGAACTAATAAAATGACCGTAATGCCCTTGTAGGGTAAAATAACTATAATGCCCCTATAGGGTAAAATGATCGTAATACCCCTATAGGGTAAAATGACCATAATGCCCCTGTAAGGTAAAATGACCGTAATGCCCTTATAGGGTAAAATGACTGTAATGCCTCTGTAAGGTAAAATGACCCATAATGCCCCTATAGGGTAAAATGATCGTAATGCCCTTATAGGGAAAAATGATCGTAAAGCCCCTATAAGGTAAAATGACCGTAAAGCCCCTGTAGGGTAAAATAACTATAATACCCCTCTAGGGTAAAATGACCGTAATACCCCCAAAGGGTAAATGACTATTTTGCCCCTCGAGGGTAAATGATTGACTTGCCTGTCATTTGTATGATTGATTTGTCTGTGATTTGTATGATTGATTCTGAGCATGGCATTCTGCATACATGACATACTGCATGGGGTTGGGATTCTAATATGGAGGAAGTACTGTACTGGTGGCTCTGCCACATTCACTATTACTGGTGGCGTTGCCACATATACTGTTACTAGCAGCTCTGCAGCGTTACGATTACTGGTAGTTATGTTGAGATTGTAACACCCCAAACCTGGCCCAAACACCACAACCAGATCTGGCATGTCATTTGGAAAGATTTTACAAAATATTGCGATCTTCAGAAAAAAATTTAAGTTATTTTTTTGGAACTCCAAGTTTAGTGGCTCATTTGGAAAACTTAGTAATTATTTTGTGAAAATAACTATTTAGCCAATTCTTGTGTTTATGTGATGTTTGAAAACACCGGTCGTGACATTCTAGAAATCATAAGGTTTACTTTCAAACTTTGGTTTATAAAATTGTTGATTTAGTTTTGAGGAAAACTATTTTTTTCATTAGATAAAAAAAATGTCTTGTCGATCATATTTGAGATATAAGCGTCTGAATATTTAAACCAAAATTTAAACCAAAATAATAGTGGCCTTATTACAAATCAAAAATCCCCAGAACCAGAAAAAGATAAATAAAGCAAAGTTTAGTTTAATAAAACCCGAGCATGGCCACCTCGGAGTCCACTCCAGCCCAAATCTGTTGAACTAAGTATCACCTGTAAAAGTTAAGCAGAAGGGGTGAGTCGGGAGGACTCAGTGTGCAATTACCTCACATAAACTATAACTGGGCCTAAGCCCCCATATCTCAATCGGCCGAAGCCCAAAACGCAATAGCATATCAGATAGTCAATATGATAACTCAACCCATCCTAATATTTCCATCCTCTACCCTCCACTTCATATATCCATCCTCAAGACTCTTGGGGATTTCTACAATCAACCCTCCATCCTTTACACTCCTCTTTGGCAGTCATGCTGCTCAAAGTCGATAAAATGTGATAGAGTCACCGATATATGTGGTCTAGCCACTGCGATAATGTGACGAATTCACTGATAAACATATATGGCAGTGAGCCATCGATATACTGTGACAAAGTCACCGATATACACTTCCCCTTATCATCATCAACATTTCCCCAAACCCATGCACATGCAGTCATAGTGAAATGAATACGTCATATAATAGCATACATAGAATGGTTAAAACACATGCATATTCATGCTAACGATCATATTTATAAGGTAAAAATCAGAGGATAACTAACTTGGTATTTTGACTCTACCTCCATGGGTAACTCAATAGCCATTTCTGAATTTTTGACTTTCAAACAACACATATACCTTTATTTAATAAATCAACCAAAAGTAGGTGTGGGAATTACATACCTGTAAACACGGAGGATTAAACTCTCAATATCGTCGATATTTTCACTAAAAGAGACAATCACAATATACCTATCCCAAACAGATGTTGGTTCCCTACCACAACCTGGCGAAAAGTCTCGCACCGCTGATACTGAACGCTTTTTAAACTTGAGGGTAGGGACTATGAGTCCAACCCCCTCCTTCCCTTGACTGGCATTCATGTCCATGAAAAGATCTTGATCAGGAAACCAAGTTAAGCAATGAAAAAAAAACTGAAAGAGTAGATTCCCAAACCGAAGAAGTTCCTTACCTTGATTAACAGAAATCGAAAGCTAGAAGGCTTGGCTAAGAAATCAATTGAGTTCCTAAATGATCACCATGTTAAACCGATTCATAGAAATAGAATAAAGGAAGTGGCCTTTCGGCCAACCGAATCAATAAAGACCCCCTTCTAAACATTTGACCACTATCCAACTTACCAAGATCCTCTCGAAAGTAGGCCACACGAAGAAGAAATGATGGTGATGCACCCTTCTATAATCGGTCAGTGGCCAAAGAAGTGAGTCAGGATTTCAGTGTAACCAAACCAAAAGAAAAATAAAGAAAACGAGAAGAAAAAGAGAAGAAGACTCCTTACCGAACCCAGAGATTGATGAGTGAAGAGTCTATAATCGGCTACTAGCACAATCGATAGAAAAGGTGCCTACTCTTGATGCAAAAAGGAGATTTAGCTTCTACAAAAATAATATGAAATAAATAAGAGAAAAGAGAAGGAAAAAAACAAAGAATAAGATTCAGCTATAGCACTTACAGGTTCGGTTATGAAGAGGAAACAAGAAGAAGATGAACTAGGGAGATTTGGCTTAAGAAGAAACAAGAAGCAATTAGACTAGGGAGATTCGACTATGAAGAAATAAGAAGTAAAAGAAAAGAAAATGCTCAAAAGGTGTTGCGGTTTTTGGTATCAATGGATATGAATCAAAGAGACAAAGAATGCACAATGGTAACAACAATGATGGTTTCGGTATACTACTCCCCAAAACACTTTGAACAAAAATGGCACACTTCTACTCTATAACCGAATGCACAACAAAACAAATGCCAAAAGCAACCAAATGGAGTTTCGGCCTCCCCACCTACCAAGCTAAACTGTGCACACACACACACCTTCCCAAATTCAGCCAACCTCTCTCCCTCTCTCCAAATCCCATAACTTCCTCCACCTTTCACTCTCCACTCCCTATTCAAACTTGTTCACCGATTCTTACTCCTCCAATTCCTCTCCTTCATTCAATTCAAATGTGTTGACTCATTCAACTTTCACACTCCAGAGTCCTAGCCGAATCCACCTCTCCTCCATCATGGCGTAAAAAAGAACCCAAAATACAAGTTGTGCGACTCGAACCTGCTCCCTCACTGCTCTCCTGTGGCGTCATCCCCATGCTTCCTAGGCATCACCTTGCCACTTTACCACAATTCACCTTGCGTTATCAACTACACACAAATATATAAGACCTACCTCTACAAGCTTCGCCCCCTAAAGTGCCCTAAAACAAAAATTTAACCAAGACTCCAACTTAAACCCGAGCCTTCCCAAGACCCCCAAACACACCCAAATAGCAAGCAGAACATACCAAACCCACAGAAACATGAAATGTAGAAGCCCCTAACTTGGGATGTTACAGTTCTACCCCCTTAAAGAAATTTTGGCCTCGAAATTACCTGGTTAAAAGAGGTGAGGGCATTACTGCCGTATAACATCCTCTGGTTCCCACGTCGCCTCTTCCATACTGTGATTTTACCACAAGACTTTGACCAAAGGAACTGATTTCCTTCCCAGCACTTTAACGTCTCGATCTAAAATCTGCACTGGTTCCTCTTCAAATGATAGGTCTAGTATTACCTCAATCTCCTTCACTGACACAATGTGAGATGAATCAGATCGGTAATGCCTCAACATCGAGACATGGAACACGTCATGTATCTATTTCAATTTTAAAGGTAATTTAAGCTGATACGCCACTGGTCCCACACATTTCAATACCTGATAAGGCCCGATAAACCTGGGACTTAACTTACCCTTCTGTCCAAACCTCATAACCTTTTTCCACGGTGAAACTTTCAAGAAAACTCGATCACCTACTGCAAATTCTATTTCCTTACGCTTCAGGTCTACATAAGACTTCTTCCTGTCAGAAGCTTCCTTCAACCGAGCCCGAATTAGCTTAACCTTCTCCTCTGTCTCTGAAATCAATTCTAGACCAAACAACTGTCGCTCACCCAACTCTGTCCAGTAGGTAGGGGTACGACACTTACGACCATACAGCGCTTCGTAGGGTGCCATCTGTATGCTGGATTGATAGCTATTTTTGTATGCAAATTCTGCCAACAATAGAAAATCCTCCCAACTACCCCTGAAGTCGATAACACAGCCTCCCAACATATCTTCCAAGATCTGAATTACCCTTTCAGATTGACCATCAATCTATAGATGAAATGCCGTGCTAAAATCCAATCTTATACCCAATGCCTGGTGTAGTGCCTTCTAGAATCCCGACATAAACCTAGGGTCTCTATCCGATATGATAGACACTGGTACCGCATGCAGCCTCACAATTTCTACCACATACAGCTTAGCCAGCTTATGCAGTGTATAATCAATACAAAAAGGTATGAAATGGGCAAACTTCGTTAATCGATCAATAATCACCCACACCGAATCTTTCTTAGTAGGCGTAAGAGGTAGCCCACTAACAAAATCCATCGTGATTCTCTCTCACTTCCACTGTGGAATCTTCACCAGCTGCAATAACCCCGAAGGCAACTGATGTTCCGCTTTTACCTACTGACACTCAAACATTTACCCATGAACTCGATAACCTCTCACTTCAAACCATGCCACCAAAGTAGTTCACGCAGATCCCGATACATCTTACTCCCATTAGGATGTATAGCGTATGGGCTGCTATGTGCCTTCTGAAGAATCATCTACCTTAACCCAACATCCTTAGGCATGCAAACCCTCTCACAGAAACACAAAACCCTATCACTGTTCAGACTATAATCTTCTACCCTACCATTCTGTACCTGCAGTAGTCGAGCACTCAAGACATCGTCCAACAACTGATTCTCTTTAATCTGACCGATCCACGTCGGCTTCACCTGAAGTTCAGCTAACAAACTCCCATCATCATACAGGCTGAGATGGGCAAACATCGCCCTCAAATTTGATATTACCTTCCGACTTAACGCATCTGCCACCACGTTAGCTTTACCTGGATGGTATTCAATCGAGCAGTCATAGTCCTTCAATAGCTCAATCCACCTTCGCTGCCTTAAATTTGACTTTTTCTGAGTAAAGAGATATTTCAAACTCTTATGGTCGGTGTAGATAACAGACTTCTCTCTATACAGGTAGTGACTTTAGATCTTCAGAGCGAACACCACCGCAGCCAACTCCAGATCATACGTGGGATAGCTCATCTCATGCGGTCTTAACTACCGAGACGCATACGAAACTACCTTCCATTCTTGCATCAACACACACCCTAGCCTTGTGTGGGAAGCATCACAATAGACAATGAACTCTTTCCCAGCCTCAAGTTGAATCAAAACTAGAGCTTCCGTCAAGATCCTCTTCAGCTTCTCAAAGCTTCCTGCTGCTTATCAGCCCAAACAAATGGTACCCCTTTCTGTAACAACTTAGTTAAGGGTGCCGCAACCAAGGAGAATCCCTCAACAAACCTTCTGTAGTATCTAGCTAACCCAAGAAAGCTTCAAATTTTTGCTACCGACTTCAGCGGCTTCCAATCTAGAACAGCTTTGTTTTTTCGGGGATCCATCCTAATTCCCTCCGTAGAAACAACATGCCCTAAGAAGGTAACTTCCTTCAGCCAAAACTCACACTTGCTGAATTTGGCATATAGCTGCTTCTCTTTTAATACTTGTAGAACAACCCGAAGATGCGAATCATGCTCCTCTCCGGTTCTTGAGTAAACCAGAATATCATCTATGAATACCACAACAAACCGATCTAAATAGGGTTGGAATACCCGATTCATCATATCCATAAATATAGCTGGTGCATTCGTCAACCTGAATGGCATCACTAAAAACTCATAGTGACCATAACGAGTTCGAAATGCCGTCTTATGAATGTCTGCCTCCTTGACCTTAAGCTAATGATAACCTGACCTCAAGTCTATCTTCGAGAAGACTGAAGCCCCTTTAAACTGATCGAACAAATCGTCAATCCTCGGTAGCAGGTACTTGTTCTTGGTCGTCACTTTATTTAACTGGCAGTAGTCAATGCACATACGTATTGACCCGTCTTTTTTCTTCACGAACAACATTGGCACTCCCCACGGAGATACACTTGATCGAATAAAACCATGATCCAACAGCTCCTGGATCTGAGCCTTAAGTTCTACCAGCTCCTTCGGTGCCATCCTATATGGGGCGATGGACACTGGAGCCATACTCGGAAGTAATTCAATTCCAAATTCCACCTCACGATCCAAAGGCAACCCCGAAAGCTCTTCAAGAAAGAAAACCATGAATTCCTTCAATGTTCTAACCTCTCCTACAGTTACATCGTTTGCATCCAAAGCACTGATAAAAGCTAGAAATGCCTTGCACGCTTTTCGAACCATCTTGGCAGCCCTTAATGTAGAATTAGACAAATAATTCATTCTTTCCCCTATCACAACCACCTCTTTATCCTCTAAAGTTCTCAACACCATTCGCTTAGTCGCGCAATCCAAATTAGCACGATGCTTAACCAGTCAATCTATGCCTAAGATAAAGTCAAACTCCCTGAATGGTAATTCCATCAAGTTTGCCAGAAATACAGCTCCTAGAAATTCTAAAGGCACACCCCTGAACACCTTGTTCACCACTACAGATTGTCCTAAAGGGCTAACCACAGCCATTTCTCTAGCAACATTTTCATATTCTATACTTAAAGTCTCAGATGCGGTACAAGTGACATAAGAATAGGTCGATCCAATATCAATCAAAGCAAGAATTGGCTTATCAGCTATAAGAAACGTACCTGTTATGACATCTGGTGCGTCGCCATCCTCTCACCGCTGCGGTCTTGATAGATTAAACCCTACTGCCTTGCATCTCATTCATCGACACCCCGCTGGTGTTCCACGACCCTGACCAAAACCATTCCCCCCTCTGATTGGACCACGACCTCTAAGATCTCGTCATCCACCTTCTTCCCTAACAGATATAACCCCGACCCATCGACCGTGCCCTAGTTACTTCTTGCGGACAATTCCTTATTAAATGATCCTTCGACCCACACTTGAAACAACCTCTATCTCTTCCCCAGCACTCTCTTACATGTGATCTCCCACACTGAGCACACTGTCGAGACTGTCCAACAGCAATCAACATTACAACTCGACTCGGCCTCTCAAACTTAGGCCTCTTCTGAGAACCCCCAACTGACTTTGACTGCCCAAAACTCCTCTTATTTCTATCCCTATCCTTATACCTATTTTGCCTCTCAGTCCGCTTAACCACTTTAGCTATTTTAGATTTCTCAACCAGGATATCAAAATCCCTCTCCTACTGCGGAGCTCTCAACACTCTCAACTCATCTCGCAGCCCATCTTCAAATCGTACACAATGCTCATAATCGATCGTAACTATCCCTCGGGCGTAACGGCTCAAGCACAGAAATTTTGCTTTATACTCAGCCACGGATTTACCCCCTTATACCAGATTCAAGAATGCTTTCCTCTGAGCACCCACATAGCTTATCCCAACGTATTTTCCCTGAAATACTGCTCCCAACATATTTTCCCTGAAATACTACCTTGAAGAAATCCCAATCAATACGATCCGCTGGAGTACCCTCTCTTATTATGAGCCACCACTGATATGCCTCGTCCCAAAGAAGAGACACCGCTCCCTTTAATTTCTCCTCTGCCGTGCAGTCTAGATCATCCATAATTCGCTCGACTGCCTCCAACCAATATTCAGCCACATTTGGGGCCACACCAGAGATACCCCTAAACATTTTAGCTCTGTTTGCTCGAAGTCGTTCAGGAATAGACTTTCGAGACACTAACCCAATGGTTGCCCCGGCAACTTACTCCAATACCCGCAACATCGTCTGAGAAAGGGCATCATCCCCACCAATTCTATCTTGAGATCCCTCTTCTACCATGGGTGATATCAAGATCACCTTCGTGCTCATACCCGCTTCGAGAACTTAGCCTCTACACCCCAAATTTCTACCTCTACCAAGGCACCACGTCCACGTCCTCTAGCACTCATGTCTAACGTTTCATCTTAATCTGATTACAAATTTTATGCATTAGCATTTCTTTCCACTATTTATTAACGAGTAGTCTTATTAAAATAGAGTTGTAAGTAGTTTTTCTGAAAAATATACGTGTACCTAAAGGTTTCCATTTCTAAAGTATAGTTTCTTAATTCTAACATTTATAGCACAATAAAACTACTTCGTGCAAATCACCCAATTGAGTCAGAAATACTTACCGTATAGACTTGGTGCCGGAGACACAGGTGCCATACTTTCAAAAATAAGTACATAAGTATTTTCTCTCTAAACCATCTTAAACCTAAAATTTGGAAAACATTTTAAACCCAAAACCCATGGCCGAGCTTTTAAAACTGGGCTCTGATACCAAAATTGTAACACCCCAAACCTGGCCCAAACACCACGACCAGTTCTGGCATGTCATTTGGAAAGATTTTACAAAATATTGCGATCTTCAGTAAAAATTTTGTTTTTTTTTGGAACTCCAAGTTTACTAGGTCATTTGGAAAACTTAGTAATTATTTTGTGAAAATAACTATTTAGCCAATTCTTATGTTTAGGTGATGTTTGAAAACACCGGTCGTGACATTCTAGAAATCATAAGGTTTGCTTTCAAACTTTCGTTTATAAAATTGTTGATTTAATTTTGAGGAAAACTTTTTTTTCATTATATAAAAAAATGTCTTGTCGATCATATTTGGGATATAAGCGTCTGAATATTTAAACCAAAATTTAAACCAAAATAATAGTGGCCTTATTACAAATCAAAAATCCCCAAAAGCAGAAAAGGATAAATAAAGCAAAGTTTAGTTTAATAAAACCCGAGCATGGCCACCTCGGAGTCCACTCTAGCCCAAATCCGCTGAACTAAGTATCCCCTGCAAAAGTTAAGCAGAAGGGGCGAGTCATGAGGACTCAGTTTGTAATTAACTCACATAAACCACAACTGGGCCTAAGCCCCCATATCTCAATCGGCCAAAGCCCGAAACACAATAGCATATCAGATAGTCAATATGATAACCCAGCCCATCCTAATATTTCCATCCTCTACTCTCCACTTCATATATCCATCCTCAACACTCTTGGGGATTTCTACAATCAACCCTCCATCCTATACACTCATCTTTGGTAGTCATGCTGACAGTCATGCTGCTCAAAGTCAATAAAATGTGACAGAGTCACTGATATATGTGGTCTAGCCACTGCGATAATGTAACAAATTCACCGATAAACATATATGGCAGTAAGCCATCGATATAGTTTGACAAAGTCACCGATATACACTTCCCCTTATCATCATCAACATTTCCCAAACCTATGCACATCCAGTCATAGTGAAATGAATACGCCATATAATAGATACATAGAATGGTTAAAGCACATGCATATTCATGCTAACGATCATATTTATAAGGTAAAAATCAGAGGATAACTAACCTGGTATTTTGACTCTACCCTCCATGGGTAACTCAATAGCCATTACCGAATTTTTGGCTTTCAAACAACACATATACCTTTATTTATAAATCAACCAAAAGTACGTGTAGGAATTACACACCTGTAAACACGGAGGACTAAACTCTCAATATCGTCGATATTTTCACTAGAAGAGACAATCACAATCTGCCTATCCCAAGCAGATGTTGGTTCCCTACCACATCGCCGATACTGAACGCTTTTTAAGCTTAGGGGCAGGGACTACGAGTCCAACCCCCTCCTTCCCTTGACTGGCATTCATGTCCATGAAAAGATCTTGATCAGGAAACTAAGTTAAGTAATGAAAAAAATCGAAAGAGTAGATTCCCAAACCGAAGAAGTTCCTTACCTTGATTAACAGAAATCGTAAGGTAGAAGGCTTGGCCTAAGAAACCGATTGAGTTCCTAAACGATCACCATGTTAAAATGATTCTTAGAAATAGAATAAAAGAAGTGGCCTTTCGGCCAACCGAATCAATAAAGACCCCCTTCTGAACATTCGGCCACTATCCAACTTACTAAGATCCTCTCGAAAGTAGGCCATACGAAGAAGAAATGATGGTGATGAACCCTTATACAATCGGTCAGTGCCCAAAGAAGTGAGTTAGGATTTCGTTTAACCAAACCAAAAGAAAAAGAAAGAAAATGAGAAGAAAAAGAGAAGAAGGCTCCTTATCGAACCTAGATATTGATGAGTGGAGAGTCTATAATCGGCTACTAGCACAATCAATAGAAAGGGTGCCTACTCTTGATGTAAAAAGGAGATTCGACTTCTACAAAAATAATATGAAATAAAGAAGAGAAAAGAGAAGGAAAAAAACAAAGAATAAGGTTTGGCTATAGCACTTATAGGTTCGGTTATGAAGAGGAAACAAGAAGAAGATGAACTAGAGAAATTAAGCTTAAGAAGAAACAAGAAGCAATTAGATTAGGGAGATTCGGCTATGAAGAAATAAGAAGCAAAAGAAAAGAAAATGCTCAAAAGGTGTTGTGGTTTTTGGAATCAAAGGAAATGAATCAAAGAGACAAAGAATGCATAATGGTAACAACAATGATGGTTTTGGTTCTATACTACTCCCAAAAACACTTTGAGAAAAAATGGCACACTTTCACTCTATGACCGAATGCACAACAAAACAAATGCCAAAAGCAACCAAATAGAGATTCGGCCTCCCACCTCTCTCCCTCTCTCCAAATCCCACAACTTCCTCCACCATTCACTCTCCACTCCCCATTCAAACTTGTTGATCGATTCTTACTCCTCCAATTCCTCTCCTCCCTTCAATTTAAATATGTTGACTCATTCAACTCCCATACTCCAAAGTTCTAGCCAAATCCACCTCTCCTCCATCTTGGCGTAAAAAAGAACCCAAAATGCAAGCTGTGCGACTCGAACCTGCTCCATCACTGCTCTTCTGTGGCGTCATCCCCCTTTGTTTCCTAGGCGTCACCTTGCCACTTTACCACACTTCACCTTGCGTTATCAACTACACACAAATATATAAGACCTACCTCTACAAGCTTCCCCCCTTAAAGTGTCCCAAAATAAAAATTTAACCATGACTCCAACTTAAACTTGGGCTTTCCCAAGACCCCAAACACATCCAAATAGCAAACAGACCATACAAAGCACACAGAAACATGAAATGCAGAACCCCCTAACTTGGGATGTTACAGTGATATTGGTGTGCTGGCTGGGTGGGTGGATTTTATCCCTATATGGTGTGTTGGTTGGTACGGGTGGTGTGTTGGCTGGAATGGGGTGGGTTGTATATTTGCACCGTACTGATACTATATTGGGCTTAGGCCCACACTGTTACTGCAATGGGCTAAGGCCCATACTGCATTGTTACTGAATAGGGCTCAAGCCTAGACTGTTACTACATAGTGTTACTGACTGACTGATAGGGGATTACACACTGAGTTTTCGTAAACTCACCCTTTCTTTTTAAACTATACAGGTAATCCCTAGCCTTAGACAAATTAGTGCTGCGAGGGACTCAAAGGTGGCCACATGATCACTGATATTCTATTTTAGACTTAGTTATTTGATTTCAATTCTCATATTGGGCTATTGATTATGTAATAAGGCCATTGGTTGGTTAAATTTTTAGTTGGGCTTTGATTTTTTTTTAAACTGCCAAACAGATACAAAAGAGGTTTTCAAAATAACAACAATTTTCAAGAAAAACACGCATTTTAAACTTCAAGATTTTAATTAGAGAAGCTTCCACGATTTTATTCAGTTTAAAGAAATCAACATTAATAAATATGGAAATCATTTTGATAAGTTGGTTTCAGATTGCAATTCCTTAATTTGTCGAATTTTCTCAAGCATTATAAACTAAATAGGTTTTAACCTAAATACGAAGTTTTATAAACAAGTTTAAATTTCAAAAATCACTTCGATGTGACATGTCAGATTCGATCGTAATGTCTAGGCCAGGTTAGGGTGCTACAAATTCCACACCTTGAGGAGCTACGAGAATAGGTTGGGGATTAGGTGGGGGTGGAGGTTGTTGAGCGGCTGAATTTTGCCAAACAAATTGCGTGAACCACTCATTCATCATTTGGAAGAAGGCTTCTTTAGCCTCTCCTCCATGACTACTCGATACATTTCTAGATTCAGACGGCGTTGTCCCTTGAGCAGGAGCTGGTGCATTGCTCTCAACATCATCAGCTACAGCTCGATTGGGATCCATTTGCTATATGGAAACACAGTTTAAATTGTCATCACACTATCACAGGTTATATATGGCATGTATAGCTAGACTCTCACATACGCTACGTTAGTCCTAGAATCAACTAAACTGCAGCTCTGATACCAAAAAATGTAACACCCCTCACCCGTATTCAATGCCAGAATAGGTTTACAGAACATTACCAAACTTATCACACATTAAAACATACATTTCTCATACAATTAATCAATCCAAATAAATTTCATTCACAACCAATCATTTTGTCCCTAATACGAGCCTATGAAGCCCTAAACATGCATTAAGAGTGGTTCAGGACTAAACCAATAACTTTGGAAACTTTCTGAACATTTAGAAAATTTTCTCAAAAACAAGGGACACATGCCCATGTGGCCCGGCCATGTGTGTCACGCGGCCACAGACATTCCCTTGTCACATGCGTGTGGACATTCAAAATAGAAGCACATGGTCGTGTCCCGTCCCATGTCTGACACCGTGTAACTCTTTGACTTGGGTCACACGGCCAACACATACGCCCGTATAGCTAGCCCGTGTGCCCTACAAATGGCCATACACGCCATATGCCTAGCTGTGTACTAGGCCGTTCCAAACCTATAGAGGACACTAACTTATGCCACACAGCCAAGTCACACGCTCGTGTGTGAGGCCGTGTGGAGCATACTGACTTGGTTTCTAATTCAACACAAGGGGACACACAGCCGTGTAACATAATCGTATATCACACACGGTTGAGACACATGCCCGTGTCTCTACCCGTGTCGACAAAAATAGGCTATTTACCAAGCCATTTTGCCACCCAACTTGAACAAATCTATACCAAACCAAATTGCTCAACTCAAGACATAAAAATAGACATTTAAACCAACCAATTGAAGCCTAAATTAGGCATAATCTATATCACCATCTTTCATACACATAAGTCACTAAAGTAGGCCATACCATTTATACCAAATTCACACATACACAATTAGCCAATTATGCACATTCAATCATACATCAACATGTTTAATTTACAAGCATATAACTTCTCTAGTTCCTACTATTTGACAATCACAACATCTATTATCAATAAGCATTCCAAGGCCAAACTTAACTACATAATATAAACCATATGCACACCTTTATACACATAACCATACCAACCAAAAATTAAGCCAACTTAAATGGCAAAACAAAACCAAACTTAAAACATTTACAGGCCAATTCATATGGCTAAATGCCTTGACCAAACATATGCCAAAATGACCAAAGTCCCTATACATGCCATATACTCAAAATATAATCTCAAAAAGTACCAAAGTGATAGTAGGATAGTGTGATGTAGTCTCCAACGATCCCCGAATCTGAGTTAGCTTTATTTCACTATAAAACACAAAAATTTAAACAAAGTAAGCTATAGAGCTTAGTAAGCTCGTATGAAATAAACTCAATGAAATCATAAATACACAATTCAACCATTAAAATATATCAATATGTAACTCATATTATCAAACAAACCTTTCACATCTTTAAATCATAAGATCATATGCAAACTTCTCAATTTCTTTAATTCAAAGCTTATAAGGTCCATGCGCATACCTGTACCATCTCGTATCAATCTCATACTTCAACCACCTCTTTCATTTACCCGTTGAACCATTCGAATACTATCAGATACATGGGAAACACGCACCCGAAGTGTCACATATATAGCCGAAGCTATCTCAATCACATATCACATATATGCTCATTCTCGAGCTATCAACAAGCCTACTCACACAACTTATGGATCAAGACGTAGCTATACGGTGCTGCTCACACAAGCTATCAAGTAACCACAACACATGCCAGTATGCTCAGCCACCAGTAGGACGTACAGGACCAGCATCCAGATCACATAATAACAATAAGCCCTAATGACATGTCATTCGTATCCTGATATATTCCTAAGGTTCAACCGAGATTTCACACTTGTCGAATCGTCATTGAATCATTGTCAAACATGTTTGTAGTCTAGTATTCATAGTTTATGCAATATCAAAGCATTTAAAACATAATTATAAAAATGTTTATTACATACGAACTTACCTCGGACATAAAAACGATGACACGAGTTGATTAGTCGAGAACTTTATTTTTCCCTCGATCTAGATCCAAATTTCACTTTTCTTGATCTATATGTAATCAAAATCAGCTTAGTTAATTATCTCTCTATTCAATTTACTTGATATCACATTTTAAAGCACTTTTACACATTTTCCCATAATGTTTCACATTTTTACAATTTAGTCCTTATTTCATAAAATCACAAATTCATGCAATTAGGTCCCTACCCATGCTATCCAAATTTCTCTTATTACCAAAGCAGCCCATATTTTTCATTTATTTCACTTTTAACCATGAATTTATACTTTTCACAAATTAATCCCTAATTTGCATTTTCACTAAAAATCACTTAACAAAACTTGTATAACTATCATCAAACATTCATAATCTATCATTAAACATCAAAATACTCATGTATTCATCAATGGAAACATTTAAAATCTTTAACAATTTTGCAAAATAGTCCCTGAACTAGCTAGACCTAGTTGCAACAATATCAAAAACACAAAAATTATTAAAAACAAGATAAAAATGGACTTACAATTGAACAATGTAATGACTGAACCCTAAATAGGTTCCATGGATTTCTCTTTCTTTGAATTTTCAATTAAGGAAGATGAGAAAGAATGAAATTTTGTTTTATTTTATTTATTTTAACTTTAATTATCAAATTACCTATTTAACCTTAATGACAAAACATTAAAATCATCATATTAATGTCCATATTTGTCCACTCATGATTAAAATGGTCTAATTACAACATAAGGACGTTAAATTTAAGGTTCTATAGCTATTTGACACCTTTAGCTAATAGAACTCAAGTTTTACGCTTTACTCGATTTTGTCTTTTTTATCAAATTGACTAATCAAATGATAAAATTTCTGAATGAAATTTTCACACAAACATATTATCATGCTGTAAACCTTAAAATAATAATAAAATAAATATTTTGTCCTCAGATTTGTGGTCTCAAAACCACTATTTTGATTTGACTAAAAATGAGCTGTTACACTACTAATGGCTGAGGTCCTGCATTTGTTGTTGATTCTCCACAGCTCATGTGAGTATTAATGTGTAGATTACATTTTGACCCAAAGCTCGTGTGAGCAGACCTATTTCATAGCTCATGTGAGCAATGATGTAAAGGCACACTTCGTGTGAGCTTTCCCGAGTATTCGATGTAATTCTAAATGGTTTAATATGTAAGAAAAAGGAATGAAATATGATGTTATAAAAGGATGGATGAGTTAAATAGTGTACTTATATATGAGAATTCTACTTATGCTATGGATGAATACATTTATATCATGGACAAATACACTAACATGTGAATTGATGATGTTGTTTAGGCTTATGCTAAGCATTTGGAATGGAATGGTAAGTATGTAAATGGAATGGTTCACAATCTTGTGAAAAGTTTGATGAATATGTGATATGTCTTATAAAATCCTATTATGTTATGAATTAATTTATATGTGATGTTGATGAACTTACTCATTTGTGACTTGGATGGTGTTTCAATAGGCTTATACCAATTTTAGGGTACTGATGTTGAATCATGCTTAATCTATGTATTATAATAGTAAAGTAGTAAATTATGTTTAAGGTTTATACGAGCTTAATAAGCACTCGTTGCTTACTTAGTTTATTTTCTTTGTTTTTTAAATCATCAAAAGCTCAATTTTGTTGGAAGCTCGTTAAAGACCTATCACACTATCTAGCAGACAAATCGATAGTTTTTGAGTATTATGGTCAAGGTTTATAATGAAATGTATAAGGTGATTTGTAATGGTATGTTGGTGTATGTGTTAATGGAGTTTTGATATTTATAATCTTTGGAAAGCTACGTTGGTTTAGTACAATTTAATGCTTTACCAATATAGGTTGTTTAGTTTCTTTAAAGTGCCTATTTATAAGGTTCTCTTGGCATGTTGATGATAGTGTGAAAATGGTTACTTGTGACATGTTTTAGTTCATATCTAAACTAGGTTATTATAGATGGAAATTACCTTATTAAGATGTATAGGAAGTTATGTTGTGTTTGGAAGAGTATGTTTGGTTGATGGACTTGGAAATGCTTGTTAAACAATGTCATTTTGGTACATTTAAGTGATAGTGTATGTGACCCATTAGGATATTTTGATGGCATAGAATTAGCCATTTATGTTGGCATGTGATGGTTAAAATGCACTAGGTTGGGTAAATGTCAAATGGTCAATTTGCTTTGGTTTAAGTTTTGATATTTATAACATCTTTAAATCGGGGTCTCTGTATTTTTTTGTATGTTTGCATATGTTAGTGTGATTGTTATGCTAGTTTAGGGTGTTTGGGGTTCTGGCATGAGCTAGGGGTAGGCTTAAGCCATAGTAGAAATTTTTGTTTTGAGTACTTGGAAGGGCAGCTAATAGAGTTAGGGGTTAAGGGAAATATTTGGTGTGTTTTGACACAAGGAGCTAGTTGGAAAAGTGGCAAGGAGGTGCCACTTGAGCACAAGGGGGATGACGCCACAAGCAGGTGGGAGAGCCTAGGTTCGAGCGACAGAATTCCCCTTTCTGCTAATTCTTTTTGACGCCAGCTCAAGGGAGGAGTTCGACTCAAGGTGGACTCTGATGGATGAGGTTGGAAGAGGTCAACAGGATTGAATGTGTGGATGAGAGAGGTTTGTGGAGTTGGATGGATTCAAACTCGTTTGAATAAGTGGTTAAGAGGAATTTAAGGAGAGAAAGGGGGGATTGATATGGGAGGTGGCTTGGCCAAATTTTTGTAATGGCTAGGAGAGCTTAGAGCATTCGGTTTTTGTGTGTAAGTGGGGTGCTGAAATTGGGTTTTTGGGTATGATTTTCGATATATTGGGGTGAGTTTCATTTTCATTTTGACTTTAGTTTTCTTCCATTTTCTTTAGTACCGAAACCTCTCTCTCAATTGCATACCCTTGCATTTTGGTTCTTTTTTCTTTCTTCTTCAAAATACCTTTGGCCGAATGCCCTCTCAAACCTTTTCTCATATTTGTTTCTTTAACTTCATCTTTTCTCTCAATCTCTCTCATTGTACCGAAAACACCAAGAGCATCTTTCTTTTTCTCTCATCTTGTGCTAAATACGAAACCATCACCCCCCTCTCTATTAACATTTTTCTTCTCTTTTGGACCCATACCCGAATCACCTTACCACTCTTTTCCCTATTTTCTTCCAGTATTTGGAGGAGTCGAACCTTTCTTTCTTGTTGTGTTAAGTTGTTGTTTTCTCTCAATTGTGTCTTAAGGTCGAAACTGTCTAATCCTCTTTTCACTCTTAATTTTTGGCAAAACCGAATATCTTTGCTCATATCTCATTTCCTCTTCTTGCATTTTCTCTTAATCTACCTAGGTCCCAAAATCAATCTCTCTTCTCTGGATCTCCAAGCTAAATCTCAACCCACATCTTACAGCAGATCGTCATCGCCCATCCACTCTTAATCGATTTTAGTAAGTGTTAAGGTAAGGGGTGATCATCTTCTCACGTTATATTCTTTTCGGGATTTATGTTGGTGTGGAATAGCTTTTGGGATCTATGGTGATGTGTTTGGTCGATTGTAGGAAGGAGTGTAGCTGCATTCTGTTGATCTCTAGGATTTGCTTGGCTTGTGATTTCAATCTAAATCTTTGGGATTTATTGATTAGGTAAGGAATTTATTCATTTGGGTTTGATATTCTTAGTCATAGTATTCTTTGTGTTAACCTGGCTTAGTGACCAAAAGGTGTTATGGACCCTAATGGCAGCCAAGCATTAGGAGGGGTTAGATTTGAAACCCCAGCCCCTAAGTTCAAGAAGAGGACCGTGTTCATGGTTCGGATTGGCCACTGGTGTGGACCAAAGATCCGAAGCGTGAGAGTAGGCGCTAATCTGTAGTGTTGATTAACGATGCATCGATGTGGAGGGTGTCATACTGCGAGTAATCAGGTGTGTAATACTTACACACTCCATTATTTAATTTGCTAGTTATGTTTATTGTTAAAAGCCAAAATAACTATTGAAATCGGTGTGTTACCCTTGTGGGTATGAGCGTGGACTCCGGGTGAGTCCCCTGTGGATTGGCTATCGATATATGCTGTTATACTATTTGATTATGCTATGCTATGGGCTACTTGCATTACAAACATGTTATCATGCCACGAAAAATGTGTTCATGATGATGGGTATGCTGAGAGGAGGGGGAAGGATGATTTAGACTGTTACTAGTGGTTTTGACCGTACAGTGGGTTGGCTCTGCTTTCCTTATTATTTGTGACTAGTTTCAGTGGTTTTGACCACCAGTGGTTTTGACCACACGGATATTATTTGTGACTATGGTCACCAGTGGTTTTGACCACACATGGATTATTGTGACTCGTCCCAGTGGTTTGGTACCACAGTGGGTTGGCCTCACATGTTGATTACGGGATTGTCATTAGTGGTTTTGACCACACGGTGGGTTGGCCCCACCTTTTGATTTGTGACTACGGTCACCAGTGGTTTTGACCATACTTATGTGATTTGTGACTACGGTCACCAGTGGTTTTGACCACACGGGGTAGACACAGGAGTTCGGTTGGTTAGGTTGGGTTTGCATAATTTGCATATTGACTTATGAAATGTATAAGTGCCTTGTTATTATCGGGATGGGGATTTATACACTGAGTGTCGGTGACTCACCCCTTCCCTTACATTTTTACAAATAAGGCTTAGATCGCGGATGTAGAGCCGGGGTGGACTCGAGGTGGCCATGCACTTTATTTTCGAGTTTTATTTTAAACTTCCATTTTAGTTTATATTTTCTTTAAATTTGGTTTTGGATTTGTAAGAAGGCCACTAAATTTTATTACTTTGGGTTTTTGATTATCTGCTTTAAGTTTTATCATACTGTGCTTAAGTTAAATAACATAGCATGCTCAAATAACCGGTAAAAATCAACATTTTTAAAAAAAAAATCATACCTCTTGTCGGGATTTTTATAAGTTTTACCATCGGGTATTAATAAACATATGAGGTTAATGAACAACACAGATTATCTCCAACTTAAGTTTTTACATCAAGTTCAATTACATAACGGTTTTTAACTTAATTATTTTAAACTCACCCCGGTTTTTATACAACCAAATGACTTACCAAAACTAGAAACAACAAACGATCCTTTCAAGGGAGTTTTCTTTTAAACTCAAAACGATAAAAATGTTTTCGATAACAATTTTTCATAAAAATAAATTGGCAACTTATTTTCTACAAAATATTTTTCACTATGTAACATACTAAATTCGATCGTGGTGTGTTGACCGGGTTTGGGGTGTTACAATTTTCGTATCAGACCTAGGTTCAAAAGCTCGGCTGTGGGCCCGAGGCCTAAAAAAGTTTTAAAATGGGTTATGAAAGGTTTTTGTGGGAAGGTACTATTGGAAAAGCATGGCACCGAGTCTCCGGCATCGATCCACTCAGGTAAGTACCCCTATTTTTGTTAATGTGATTGTAATGATGATGTTATGACTAGTAGTAATATGGAATTACTTTAGAAACTTAAACCATAGGATTGTGTGAACTTACGAAAATAATCCCCGTATTAAACTATTCATAAGACTGTGCTTCAATTATAGTGGAATAAGTCTAATGCATAAAACTATTAAATCAGATCAATTCGTATCGGCAGTCATGAGCGCACGAGGACGTGGGCGTAATACACGTGGATGAGGTAGGGCTAGGATGATAGTGTCGGAACCGGTAGGGTCTGAGACATGGTTCAGAGAACGAGGTACCACCGCCGCCAGTTGTGGGTGCGGAATATCAAGATCAGATAGTTGGTGATGATGCAGTGTCGCAGGCGATGCTGCGGGTTCTAGAAAGAGTCGAGGTTTTAGGCGTCAGAACGGGAGCTCAAAAATCTATGTCTGAACGACTCTGGGATAATGGCATAGAGGTATTCAGAGGTGTATCAGGTGTGGTTCCTAGTACGACAGAATATTGGCTGGAGGCGACAGAACGTATCATGGACAACCTGGATTTTACGACTGAGGAGAAGCTGAAAGGTATAGTATCTCTTCTCCGAGATGAGTCATATCAGTGGTGGCTCACGGTTAGGGATGGAGCAATGGCCGATGACATCACTTAGGATTTCTTTAGGGCAGCCTATCGGAGGAAATACGTTGGGGCTAGTTACATCGATGCGCAGCATAAGGCGCTCCTGAATTTGGTTCAAGGAAATAAGTTAGTATCGAAGTATGAGGCAGAATTTCTTCGATTAAGTCGGTATGCACGAGGTATTGTGGGCACAAAACATGAGCGCTGTGTCAGATTTGAGGATGGGTTGAGAGATGAGCTGTGAATGTTGATTGCTCCACAACAGGAGCTTGTGGCTTAGTGGCAAGTGGCGTATGGAGTGAACTTTATGGTCTAAGGTTCAAGTCTCATGGAAAATCTCACACGAGGGAATGTTAGACTGGAAACAGAGGGTGTTTTGAGTGTGGGTCAATGGGACACCGAGTGAGGGATTGTCCGCAGAGGTCAGCTAGGCTTCAGTCTAGGGATCAAGGTCATACACAGTTCAGGAGGGATGCTCAGTAACCACAGAGGGGTCGCGGTTCGGCCAGGGGAGGTAACGGTTCTAGACAAGGTCACGGAGCACCGGGTAGAGGTGCTGGGAGCATAGAGGCAAGACAACCTGGGTTGGTATACCCAGCGGGGCGTCGAGAGGAAGGCAACACACCGGACATCATAACCGGTACGTTCTTAATTTTTAGACTGCCTTATACTGCTTTGATAGATGTTGGTTCGACGCACTCGTATGTTGCCAATAGTATAGTGGAAACTATGAACTTAGACTTTGAGATTACTTCTAAGGAGATGATAGTAACAAGCCCTCTAGGTCACTCTATAAAAATAAATCAACCCTAGAACTTCAAGGGGTAGTGTTTTTGGCTGATCTGATGGAACTGCCGTTCGGGGAGTTCGATCTAATTCTCGGGATCGATTGGCTAGTGAAGTACCACGCCAGTTTGGATTGCGCAGCTAAGCACATGGTTTTGAGGATAGTTGAAGGTGATGAGATAGTAATGATAGGTAATAGAAGAGATTATCTATCTAATGTTGTGTCTGCTCTGAAGGTCGAAAAAATGGTGAGGAAGGGTTGTGAGGCGTTTATGGTGCATATTTGTGCCTTGGAGGCCAAGGAATCAGTTGTGGGGAATGTCCGAACGGTGAAGGAATTTGTCGATGTATTCCCAAAGGAACTTCCAGGTCTGCCTCCGGACGTTGAAGTTGAGTTCAGTATAGACTTGTTACCCAGAACCGCGCCAGTGTCTATTGCCCCATATAGGATGGTGCCGAAGGAATTGGTGGAATTGAAGGCACAGATTCAGGAATTATTGGACCGGGGTTTCATTCGACCGAGTGTATCACCTTGGGGAGCGCCTGTGCTCTTTGTTAAGAAGAAAGATGGTACAATACGGATGTGTATAGACTACCGCCAGTTGAATAAGTTGATGGTCAAGAACAAGTATCCGTTGCCCAGGATAGACGACTTGTTTGATCAGCTTAAGGGTGCATCAGTTTTCTCTAAGATAGATCCTAGGTCGGGGTATCATCAACTCAAAGTGAAGAGGCTGATATCCATAAAACAACGTCTCGTACTCGTTATGGGCACTACGAGTTTTTGGTAATACCGTTCGGGTTGACTAATGCACCGGCAGTGTTCATGGACATGATGAATCGGGTGTTTTAGTTGTACTTGGACCAGTTCGTAGTAGTATTTATAGACGACATTTTGGTGTACTCGAAATCTGAGGAGGAACATGGCGCGCATCTACAGGTGGTTCTACAGACTCTGAGGGAGAAACAACTATTCGCCAAGTTTAGTAAGTGCGAGTTTTGGCTTAAGGAGGTAACTTTCTTGGGTCATGTGGTGTCAGCTGAGGGGATTAGGGTGGATCCTCGGAAGATTGAGGCAGTGTTGGATTGGAAGCCACCTAAGTTGGTAGCAGAGATTCGGAGTTTTCTGGGTTTGGCAGGATATTACAGAAGATTCGTGGAAGGGTTTTCTTTGATTGTAGCACCGTTAACTAAGTTATTGCGGAAAGGAGTTCCGTTTGTATGGTCTGATAAGCAGCAGGAAAGTTTCCACAAGTTAAAGAAGATTTTGACAGAAGCTCCAGTTTTGATTCAGCCTAAAACAAGGAAGGAATTTACGGTTTATTATGATGCATCGCATACTAGTCTTAGATGTGTGCTGATGCAAGAGGGCAAGGTGGTGGCGTATGCGTCTCGACAGTTGAGATCCTACGAAATAAACTACCCGACGCATGATTTGGAGTTGGCTGCAGTAGTTTTCGCCCTAAAAATTTGGAGACATTACCTGTATGGGGAGAAGTTAGTAATCTACACGGATCACAAGAGTTTGAAGTATCTGTTGACGCAGAAGAAGTTGAATTTGAGGCAGCGGAGGTGGATCGAGTTGTTTAAGGACTACGATTGCTCGATGGAATACCACCCGAGTAAGGCTAATGTGGTGGCTGATATGTTGAGTCACAAGGTGGTGGCAGACTTGAGAGCAATGCTTACTCACCTGAGTTTGTATGATGATGAAAGTTTGCTAGCAGAGTTGCAAGTGAATCCATCATGGGTTGGTCAGGTTAAGGAAAAGCAGTTAGTGGATAAGGACTTAAGTGCTCGGTGTGTGCAAGTGCAGAATGGTGGATTGGAGGGTTATAGCTTGAGTTGTGATGGAGTGCTATGTTTCCAGGGGAAAGTATGTATGCCGAAAGACGTTGAGTTAAGGCAGAGGATTCTTCGGAAGCTCATAGCAGTCCTTACGCTATGCACCTGGGAGGTAGTAAAAAGTATCGAGACTTAAGAGAATAGTTTTAGTGGCCGGGTCTGAAGCGTGAGGTAATGAAATTTGTCAGTAAGTGTCTGACGTGCCAACAAGTCAAAACTGAGCATCAGTTACCGTCAGGTCTGTTGCAGCCGGTAAAGATTCCACAGTGGAAGTGGGAAAGGATTACGATGGATTTCGTCACTAGGTTACCCCTTACGCCTAGCAAGAGGGATTCAGTTTGGGTGATAGTAGATCGTTTGACTAAGTCAGCTCATTTTATACCGATTAGAGTGGATTACTCGCTCCAAAGGTTGGCTAAGTTGTATGTGGTGAAAATAGTGAGACTGCATGGGGTACCGGTATCGATTATCTCTGATAAGAATCCCAGATTCACGTCGAGGTTTTGGAAAGTGTTGCATCAGGCACTGGGTACGAGATTGGATTTTAGTATAGCATTTCATTCGCAGTCAGACGGATAATCAGAAAGGGTAATTCAAATCTTAGAAGATATGTTAAGGGGTTGTGTTCTGGATTTCAGCGGTAGTTGGGAGGAATATCTACCACTGGAAAAGTTCGCGTATAACAACAGTTATCAAGCGAGCATCCAGATGGCACCATATGAGGCATTATATGGACGAAAGTGTCGTACCCCTACGTGTTGGACAGAGCTGGGTGAGTGGCAGTTGTTGGGTCCAGAGTTAGTGATAGAAACAGAAGATAAGGTTAACCTGATTTGGGCTCATCTGAAAGAGGCTTCAGACAGGCAGAAGTCTTATGCCGATCTCAAGCGGAGAGATATAGAGTCTGCAGTAGGTGACAAGGTCTTTCTGAAGGTATCACCGTGGAAGAAAGTGCTGAGATTTGGTCAGAAGGGCAAGCTAAGCCCTAGGTTCATCGGGCCGTATAAAGTATTGAAGCGAGTGGGACCAGTAGTTTATCAGCTCGAGTTGCCAGAAGAATTGAGTCAGATTCACGACGTGTTTCATGTTTCAATGCTTAGGCGCTATCGATCATATCTGTCGCATATTGTGCCAGTGGAGGGAATTGAGGTGACCTCAGACTTGTCTTTCGAGGAGGAACCAGTGCGAATTTTGGATCGGGATGTCAAAGTGCTACGTAAGAAGTCAGTTCCTTTGGTGAAAGTATTATGGCAGAACCATGGTACGGAGGAGGCCACGTGGGAAACAGAGGATGTGATGCGGCAGCAATACCCTCAACTCTTCTGACCAGGTAATTTCGAGGCCGAAGTTATTTTTAAGGGGGTAGAACTGTAACATACTTAAATCGGGGTCTCTGCATTTTTTTGTATGTTTGCATGTGTTACTGTGATTGCTGTGCTAGTTTAGGGTGTTTGGGTTTCTGGCATGAGCTAGGGGTAGGCTTAAGCCATAGTAGAAAATTTTTTTGAGTACTTGGAAGGGTAGCTAATAGAATTAGGGGTTAAGGGAAATATTTGGTGTGTTTTGACATAAGGAGGTAGTTGGAAAAGTGGCAAGGAGGCGCCACTTGAGCACAAGGGGGATGACGCCACAAGCAGGTGGGAGAGCCTAGGTTTGAGCGAAGAATTCCCCTTTTTGCTAATTCTTTTTTACGCCAGCTCAAGGGAGGAGTTTGGCTCAAGGTGGACTCTGATGGATGAGGTTGGAAGAGGTCAACAGGATTGAATGTGTGGATGAAAGAGGTTTGTGGAGTTGGATGGATTCAAACTCATTTGAATAAGTGGTTAAGAGGAATTCAAGTAAAGAAAGGGGGGATTGATATAGGAGGTGGCTTGGCTGAATTTTTGTAATGGCTAAGAGAGCTTAGAGCATTTGGTTTTTATGTGTGAGTGGGGTGTCAAAATTGGGTTTTTGAGGTATGATTTTTGGTATATTGGGGTGAGTTTCATTTTCATTTTGACTTTAGTTTTCTTCCACTTTCTTTGGTGCTGAAACCTCTCTCTCAATTGCACCCCCTTGCATTTTGGTTCTTTTTCTTTCTTTTTCAAAATACTTTTGGCCGAATGCCCTCCCAAACCTTTTATCATATTTGTTTCTTTAACTTCATCTTTTCTCTCAATCCCTCTCATTGTGCCGAAAACACCAAGAGCATCTTTCTTTTTCTCTCATCTTGTGCTAACGCCGAAACCATCACCTTCCCTCTCTATAAACATTTTTCTTCTCTTCTTTTGGACCCATAGCCGAATCACCTTACCACTCTTTTCCCTATTTTCTTCCAGTATTTGGAGGAGCCGAAACTTTCTTTCTTGTTGAGGTAAGTTGTTGTTTTCTCTCAATTGTGTCTTAAGGCCGAAACTCTCTAATCCTCTTTTCACTCTTGATTTTTGGCAAAACTGAATATCTGTGCTCATATCTCCTTTCCTCTTATTGTGTTTTCTCTTAATCTACCTAGGTCCCAAAATCAATCTCTCTTCTCTGGATCTCCAAGCTGAATCTCAACCCACATCTTGCAGCAGATCGTCATCACCTATCCACTCTTAATCAATTTTGGTAAGTGTTGAGGTAAGGGGGTGATCATCTTCTCACGTTATATTCTTTTCAGGATTTATGATAGTGTCGAATGGTTTTGGGATCTATGGTGATGTGTTTGGTCGATTGTAGGAAGGAGTGTAGCTGCATTCTGTTGATCTCCGGGATTTGCTTGGCTTGTGATTTAAATCTAAATCTTCAGGATTTATTAATTAGATAAGGGATTTATTCATTCGGGTTTGATATTCTTAGTCATAGTATTCTCTGTGTTAACCTGGCTTAGTGACCAAAAGGTGTTATGGACCTTAATGGCAACCAAGCATTAGGAGGGGTCAGATTTGATACCCCAACCCCTAAGTTCAAGAAGAGGGCCGTGTCTGTGGTTCGTGATTGGCCACTTGGGTGTGGACCAGCATCCGAGCAGGAGGGTTGGAAATTAACGGTAGTGTCGATTAATGACAGCACCGACGTGGAGGGTGTCATACTGTGAGTAATCAGGTGTGTAACACTTACACACTCCATTAGGTAATTTGCTAATTATGTTTATTGTTAAAAGCTAAAATAACTATTGAAATCGGTGTGTTACCCTTGTGGGTATGAGCGTGGACTCCGGGTAAGTCCCCTGTGGATTGGCTATCGATATATGCTGTTATACTATTTGATTATGCTATGCTATGGGCTACTTGCATTACAAACATGTTATTATGCTGCGGAAAATGTGTTCATGATGATGGGTATGATGAGAGGAGGGGGAAGGATGATTTAGACTGTCACCAGTGGTTTTGACCACACAGTGGGTTGGCCCCGCTTTCATTATTATTTGTGACTAGTCTCAGTGGTTTTGACCACCAGTGGTTTTGACCACACGGATATTATTTGTGACTACGGTCACCAGTGGTTTTGACCACACATGGATTATTGTGACTCATCCCAGTGGGTTGGCCCCACATGTTGATTACGGGATTGTCATCAGTGGTTTTGACCACATGGTGGGTTGGCCCCACCATATGATTTGTGACTACGGTCACCAGTGGTTTTGACCACCAGTGGTTTTGACCATACGGGGTAGACATAGGAGTTCGTTGGTTAGGTTGGGTTTGCATGATTTTCATATTGACTTATGAAATGTGTAAGGGCCTTGTTATTATCGGGATGGGGATTTATACACTGAGTCTCGGTGACTCACCCCTTCCCTTACATTTTTGCAGATAAGGCTTAGATCGCGGATGTAGAGCTGGGGTGGACTCGAGGTGGCCATGCACTTTGTTTTCAGGTTTTGTTTTAAACTTTCATTTCGGTTTATATTTTCTTTAAATTTGGTTTTGGAATTGTAAGAAGGCCGCTAAATTTTATTACTTTGGGTTTTTGATTATCTGCTTTAAGTTTTATCATACTGTGTTTAAGTTAAATAGCATAGCATGCTTAAATAACCGGTAAAAATCAACGTTTTGAAAAAAATCATAACTCTTGTCGGGATTTTTACAAGTTTTACCATCGGGTATTAATAAACATATGAAGTTAATGAACAACACAGATTATCTCCAACTTAAGTTTTTACATCAAGTTCAATTACATAACGGTTTTTAACTTAATTATTTTAAACTCACTCGGGTTTTCATACAACCAAACGACTTACCAAAACTAGAAACATCAAACGATCCTCTCAAGGGAGTTTTCTTTTAAACTTAAAATGACAAAAATGTTTTCGATAACAATTTTTCATAAAAATAAACTGCCAACTTGTTTTCTACAAAATATTTTTCACTCTGTAACATACTGAATTCGGTCATGGTGTGTTGATCGGGTTTGCGTGTTACAATGTTTGTATACAAATTGAGGTGCCTTTGAATGGCATATTGGTTAGGTGAATTTGGTTGTTTGAAATGGCATATTTATGCATGTTTGATTGATGTTTAGGTACCTTGTATGTGTGCTTAAATAAGTTGAATGTTTATGCATGAAATGGTATTATAATGGCTTGATTTAGGTATATTTTGTGTCCACACGGTCTTAGACACGGATGTGTGACTTAGTTGTGTACAACACACAGCTTGGTGACATGGCCATGTGTCATCTTAGGATTTCAAAGGGTGCAAGTCAGTGAATTACACGGCCTGGCACACGAGCGTGTGACACGGCTATGTGACCCTACTCAGAGAGTTACACGGGTGAGGACATGGGCTTGGATACAGCCGTATGTCTTGAGTTTGAAAGTACATGGCCTGAGACACGAGCATGTGTCTCAGTCGTTTGAGGCACACAGCTTGGCTAAAAGGTGGTGTGACCCCTGTTTTTCAAATTTTCTATCTTTTTCCTTAACTTTTCAAATTGTTTCCAATTGGTCTCGATTTTCTTCTAAGATATTTTTAGGGCCTCTAGGGATCAATTTAGGGACAACATGCATGTCTATGAATGGTTTATCATATATTTAAGTTATTGAAAGATATTACGTTGTATGGTTTTTTAGTTAATCGGTAATACTCTGTAACCCTAATTCAGCGATGGATATGGGTTAGGGGTGTTACATTCTTTGGGTAATGAAGGTAATGCCCAAGGTAAGATATGCCAAATTTTCCTAGTTAATATGCAAGTTACATTCTAACAAGATAGTTAGGAATGAACGATGGGGTAAATCAAAGTTACGTAAAGATTATGGACTCTTGTATACGTTTCCTTAATGTTGTTAACCCCTAAGAGGGTAGTGTTGAAGGTTGATGACACGTGTTAATTTCCATTATGGAAACATGGGTTTCTATATATATATATATATATATATATCTTGATATGAGCTCTAGGAAAAGAAAAATAGAGAGTTCTCTTCTTCCTTCTATTTAAAAAAACATTTCTATCTTGCTTTGGACCTGATCAAGGATCTTTCTTACTAAGCTAAAATTAAAGATCAGAGTTCATGTAGATGGTTGTTTCATGTTCAAGTGTTTATTGAGTTTCGTGCTAGATGATTAGGATCTGGAGATCAAGCTATCGTTCGTAGACGTCAGGTGAGTCCTTATGAACCCTATATATTGTATGTTGTTTATTCTAGATACATCTGCAAAAGATCGTATAAACCGTGATGTAAAACTAAAAGGGATGATATGATGAAAATGCTGACATATGAATGTTAGAAAAGACTTGCATGTATAGGTGGTATGCGTTAGAGTATGCCCAATGGCCAATCATGAGATAATTGTCATCACATTCTTATTTTACCTTGTTTATTAATATAAGGCACTGCCATTGCTATTTCAGTTTCTTTTACTGTGTGTATAAATAAACTGGTTAATATTAAAGTCCTAAGAATAACATGATTATTCTTAAAAAGGCCTTTAGTCGAGTATTATTGTGGGCTTGGACAATAATAATACATTGAGACTAATGTGTAGTTGATTAATGAAAAAGTGTTGTCATTGACATAAGGATGTCAAAATCAATACATGAGTATGTCTTAGAGAGCAACATACTATACTGACCTGCCATGAGAATGTGTCTTTGATTATTATGTAATAGAACAAATATTACTCACAGTGGTAACTATGTATATGCTCCTTAGACTTGAGACCATCATTTTCCCAACATCGTGAGTCGTCTATTTTGATACAATCAAACGTATGCCATAACAGGTTGTGCTATAAAGATTGATGTTGGATATAACACAATACATGTAGTGGGATATGGTTGATCAAGATAAGATTTTTCCCTCCTACATAATGGGAGCAATATCTTAGGCCTTTTGATGGAGTGAGACTAGAAATGCATGGTCATGCTTGAATAAGTTGATATAATATATCACACTTATTTGTTTATTGTAGTTTACTTAGAAAATCAAAAAAAATATGATATTGGACTATACAAGTGTGATTATTCCATGACTTGTGTCCAATCTAGATATTAAGAATAAAAGGATATAATACATGAAAAGATTATCGCAGAAAAGTTACGTCAAATCATGAATTCTTGTAACTTGGGTAGCAATGATGCATTGCTATATTCTACTCATTGCTTGTAATGTTAGAAACGTTCTAGTATTACTACCAACATTATAAGAGCCTACATGGTCACACCCTATAGTTGAAGTGAATAGAATCAAAATACATTTGGTATTGTATTTAATTGTCACATGAATTAAATTAATTATTGAATTAATTTAATTTGATAGTTAAATATTAAACACATTATATGTACAAACTTACTCGTACACAAATACAAAACATAGATAAAATTAATATATGAATTTGATTCATACAAAATATTAATTATATATATTTTACCAAAATTATTAATATAAAAATTATAATAATAATTTTGGTAAAAATATAAAAGGACATGGAAAGTGATATCTTTTTGGAAAAAAATATAATTTTTTTTTACTTTCAATTTATTTATCTAGTAATAAGCCCCATTTTTATTTTCTGATATATGATATCAAATTAAATAAAAGGAAAGGAACCCCTTAGTGTGTTAGTGTTACCAATAAAACAAAAAAAAAGGTCTAGTAGTTGTTCTTGAAATTTATCTCTGAAAAAGTTTAAGAGAATTTTGATGTTCTTTCTTTGTCTGAGCTGATCATGTAAAGGCCGAGACATTATTTTTGTGACTTGGAATCGACATCTCCGAAAGCGATCCTATCAACAACGTCATTCATCATTTTTCAATTTCGAAAGGTATATTTTTCAAGCATTGTTTCAACCTGATTCATTCATCGTACATGGACCCCTTGTTGATGATCATCGGAATAATTTTTCCACTGTGCAACGAGGCGTACTGATGATCCAACAGTATGAACCAGACAAGTATAGGGTACATAATGGGAAATCTAGAATCAAAGGTATGATTGTAAGAGAATTTCTAAGATGCATGTTAAGTTTAGGGCAAATGCATGAAAGGTCTGTTATGTGAGTCTGTGTTGGGACTTTAAACATGATCCTTTGAAAGAAAAAGTCCATGGCACCAGACTGTATAAGACCATAGTTGGTAGCCTATGGCATAATATAGAAAGACCATATTGCATAAGACCATAACTGGTGGGTTATGTAATCATATGGGGCTTTCTACGTGACCCAATACAATGAACGGTAAACCTCACGTAATGTGAGTCTAGGAAAATCCCTACTATGAAAACGCAAGAAAAAGGAAGCCTTTGTGGCAATCTATGAAATGGAAGCCTTTGTGGCAAACTATGAAATGGAAGCCTTTGTAGCGATCTATAGAAAAGAACACCTTCATGGCGCATTCTAAAGGAAGGCCTCTATGGCAATCATCTGAAGGAAATGCTTTTGTGGCGAACCCTGAAGGAGTGATATGTATGCTAACTTTAAAGAATGGTAAGTATGACAAACCTTGAAGGAATGATATGTATGTCTAACTTTGAAGAATGGTAAGTCTGACAAACCTTGAAGGAATGATATGTATGGCTGACTCTGAGGAATGGTAAGTATGAAAAACTCTGAAGGAATAGTATGCATGGCGAACATTGAAGGAATATTACATACGAAAAACTTCGAAGAAACAGTTCCGTAGGAAAGGTTAAGGTGTATCCTGCATAGTCTTAATATATGGATAGAGAAGATGGAACGTGCCAGGGTATGTGGCGAATTCATAGTATGAACCACGTAGGCTAGAAGAACAATTCGATCAACAATGTTTTGTATGGATGGGTCCAAGAATGGGAACAATTAAGGAATCATAAAAGGCCTGGGTGAAGAATGTAAGTAATTTACTAAACATGCAAAAGGATTGGCATGGTCACAATGTAAGGTATGACATCTATAGCATGAAGAAGAAAGGTACTCGCCAAAGTCAAGTCGAAGAATGAAAAACAATAAGATGATAATGAAATTTCCAGATGAATTGTATTGAGACAATACAAGTAAATGAAGTTTAACTCACTAAGTTCTCATGAACTTATCTCTGTGTATTGTGTTATCAGTGAGCTGATTAGGTCTACACTAGGAGAGATGACGCCAAGGCTACGCCAGAGGTGGTGAAAAGGGCTATTATGCATATAGAACGTGTTGGCAGCATTTTTGTAGTCAATATTATCATTGAGGGCTATTATGCATAAAACAAATAGAATAATGTATTTAAGTTATGATATTCACTTGTAAGTTGTAACGCCCTAAAAATCTCGAAACCCTAATTTCTATGTATATGTATGTGTAGCACTTAGAATAATATTATTAAAGTAGTATTGGGATTATTTGAAGCCTTAGAGTTAGGGGTGACCATAGGGAAAAATTTATTTTTCTTACTTAGTGGACCTAGTCTCAAGCATGAGGCCTCATAAGCAGATTAAGAGAAGAGAGGACACAAATGGGCTTGTGGTCCAGTGGAAAGTGGCGTCATATAGGGGCTATGAGGTGGCGTGTTGAGCAGTTAATGAGGTACAAGGTTCGAGGCCTAGGAGGGGAAAATTAAGTAGTTTTATTTTTGTGCCTGAACAAAAGGAGTTAGTGTTGTAGGGGACTCTAAAAGGGTGTGTTCAGGAGAGAAATTTAAGGGGAAGATAAAGGAGAAAAGATAGGGATTGGAGGGTGGATATAGTGGTGCCGATTTGGACTTTGAGGGAGGGAAATTTTTAGCTAGGGGCTATATATATGGGTGCCTAATTAAGTTACTAGGTTAATGCCGAATTTTTGCTCTCCTTCTGGCCGAATTTCTTCACTTGTGAGAGGCTCAGACATTTTTTTCTCTAAGTGTGCCAAAGTCGAATCCTTCATGCTCTCCCTTCCCAAATTTCTTTTTTGGTTCACCGCTTGGTTCTAGCCGAATCACCTCTTTTCTGATTCTCCCTAGTGTTGCCGAATTGCTTTTGTCACATTGCTAGTCGTAAAAGCCAAACTTAAGCTGCAGGATCAAAAGAAGATTTTAGTATGATCTTAGTTGAATTTTTAGTGTGATTTATTACAAGTCGAAGGGCAATCTAACCCCTCTTTGCATTAACATGTATTAACAAGGGTGTGGCTCAACAATCGCAAGTGTGGTAGGTAAGGATTGTTATCAAGGCAGTAAGTATTCTTGACTCAGTCACGATTTAGTAAATGGCCAAATCTACTGTGGCTCATAGGAGTGACTTATGATCAATATAGGTCACTTGGTTTTGATGATATAGGTGTTTGGGTGTAGATCTAGAGGGTAATCGAAAATAGTTGCAAAGGAAGGGCTACTAGAATGTGAAGCACACGGTAAGGATACGGTGAGGTATCAGTTTCTGATAAGTATGTGTTAAAACCTTGGTTAATGCTAGTAATGTCGATTGTAGGTTCGTGACTAAGGGGTTTGCAACATGTGAGTCTACCAGGTGTGTACAAACACTACACATACAAAATTGGCAATGCTAAAAAGTCGAAAAATCGAAAGTGGTTAAATAGGCTCGGTGGGCCCTAAGGCTAAGTTTGATGGGTTGGTTTGGTTTGTTATACGAATTGAGTTAGTCACGCATGATACACGATCTAGATTTGTTTTGGGCCTAACAAGCCATTTGATAAGATTTGGGCCTAATGGGTCGTAAGGTTGGAATTTGGGTTTGATGGACTTTATGGGGATGTAAACAAATATGCTAGGGTTCACGGACTTAGGCCTAGTTTGAACAACTCTTAAATTTCATAAGACTTAACTTAATTAAACATGTCTGTGAACAAGTCACTGGGTTAGGGTGTGGCAACAGGCATACGCATGTCTAGGATTGGATCTAAAGAGAGCTTGGTACTTAAGCAGTCCTAGTGGCCCACCTTCTCTTCTCTGGAATCCTACTTGGTGCATAGTGTCTGTTCACTTTAGCCGTGAGGACTTGTTGATGGGCCAAAGTTCATAACTAAAATACCCTTATATTTGGAAAATTATCAAAATACCCCTGTTTTGCAAAAGTACTAAAATATCCCTATTTTGCAAAATTATCAAGATACCCCTATTTTGCCAAGTTACCAAAATACCCCTATAGGGTAGAATTACAAAAATACCCCTAGGTAGTGAAATGACGAGAATACCCCTACGTGAAGAATATGAGTTTATGGATGTTACTCGTGTGTTTGATGCATTCATATGATATTCTGCTTAGGATGCATATGGGTGGGAATTATGGTACAGAGGAAGATTTGATGATCGAATGACCGTATGGTATGGATCCACCGTAGGCTTTAAGCATATATGATTAGCAGCTTTGCTGCAATGTTCGGTAGTACAGTAACCGGGCTACCCTTGGTGTGTAGCGGAGGGGTGGGTCGAGCTAGAATTCCTTACAGGAGTCATAAGGTTAGAAGGGAAATGGTGTGTGTAGCGGATGAATTTTTGGGGTAGGTTTTGCATTACCTTGTTTGTATGTGATGCATTATGGTATGATATGAGGTCATTGTGGGCTAAGGCCCAAGATCACCGATTTTGATAGGGCTTAGGCCCAACGTGAATGTTTGTATGTGATTTGGATTTCCAAGGGTTGTACATACTGAGTTTCAAAACTCACACCCTTTAATTTAATGTTTCAGGTAATCCCGAATAGACGGCTCGACGTGGGAGAGGAATCGGGGATGGCCACACTACAAGATGTTTGAATTTTCATTTATTTGTTTCGAAATACATGTTTTTATTTACTAAATTTTTGGTGGATGTAATAAGGCATTGTACTCTGTTTTGACTTCAGATTTATTATGGGTGTTGAGATTAATTGTATATTTAATTAATAAACCTACGTAAGCTCTTATGTTTAAAGTTGGTTTCTGAAATACTTAAAACAATGAAATGGGTTTTTATCTTTACTTAATAAAACTCATAGATTTTTGGGCTTTTGGGCCTTAAAATTTTTAGCAAGATTGTTTTGAATTGTGCCTTTAATGTGACATTCCAGATTAGGGCCTAACTTCTAGGCCGAGTTTGGGGTGTTACATTTAGTGGTATCAGAGCCCAGTTGTAAAGCTCGGGCTGTGAATGGGCCTTAGATTTTGGGTTTTAAAAAGTTTTTGCAGGATTCTTAAAGTGTGGTTCACCGAGGCTTCAACATCGAGCCAGGTAAGTTCTCTGTACTACATTTGGTTAAAGTACTAAACTGTGTAGATAATGGGCTACTTAAATGTAGGCTTTTAGAGACTAAAGCTCGTAGGGAACCTAATCCTGTAGTGAATTCTCGATCACAGAATAACTTTAAGAAAATTGTTATTACTTACATAAGACATGTGTTTTAAACAAGTGGAACTGAGTACTAATTACATAAAATTCTTAATTCAGAGCTACGCAACGATGAGTGCTAGGCTAGGTGGAAGAGGCCGCGGTAGAGGCTGTGGAGGTGTTAGGGCAAGATCATTTAAGTCCGACCATATGGCCAATGTAGGAGTAGGAGAGGCTCCGGCCTCACTAGTAGCTGAAAGAAGAGCAAATGAATGGGCTACCGTTACAGAAGATGTCGTATCGCAGCCATGTTGAGAATCTTGGAAAGGGTCGTTGGGCCCAATAATGGTACGGAGAGTCGTGGGTCGATCGTGAAGTGACTCCGAGCTAATGGACTGAGATTTTCAAAGGAGTAGTGGGGGTGGCCCCGATTGTGGTAGAGTATTGGTTGGAAGCTACTGAAAGAATAATGGATAACCTGGATTGCACGGCTGAAAAAAAGCTGAAAGGAGCGATATCCCTACTCAGGGAAGAAGCCTACTAGTGGTGGTTGACCGTAAAAGAAGGCAATTAATCGAGCAGATCATTTGGGAGTTTTTCAAATCAGCATTTCAGGGGAAATACATTGGAGCAGCCTATGTGGATGCCCGAAGGAAGGAGTTTTTGAGTCTGACTCAGGGAGATAAGTAAGTACCAGAGTACGAGGCTGAGTTTTTGTGCCTCGGTCGATACGCCAGAGGGATAATAGCAACCAAGTATGAAAGGTGCATACAATTCGAGGATGGATTAAGGGATAGCCTTAGGGTACTGATAGCTCCACAAAGGGAGCGAGATTTTATGGTCTTGGTAGAGAAAGCAAAAATAGAAGAGGAGGTAAAGAGCACGAAGCATCGCAACCGAGAGAAAGAGAAGGGAAAGAACAAGCAAAATATGGAACATATAGGAGCTGACAGAGGCTCATGAGGAGGGCCAGAGTGAATGGACTGGTTAGAGATGTGGCCCCTGTTGCCGCTGCTAATAACGGAGTACCATATTGTGCAGAATATGGGAGAAGGCATCTGGTCGAATGTTGGAGGAGGACGGAGCATGTTTGGGTTATGGATCGATGGAGCATAGGGTTAGGCAGTGCCCGAGAAGGCTAGATTAAGAGCAAGCTAACGGTAGAGGCAATTTTCAGCCCCAGAGGGGTGGACAACAACCACCAAGAGGCCGTTGTCAAGCCAGAGGTGGAAATGGCGTAGGATGAGGATGTGGGGCACCGGGCAGAGGTGCAGGTCAGACAGAGGCAAGACAGCCAGCGTTGGTTTATGCTGCTCGTCCTAGAGAGGAAGGTGATGCGTCAGATGTGATAACGGGTACATTTATTATTTGTGAGCTACATTATATTACGGTTATTGATGTGGGGTCGACTGTATTAAGTCCTTTAGGGAAGTCGGTGAAATTTAGTAAGTGGTTTAGGGATGTACCATTGATGGTTCAAGGGGTTATTTTCCTAGCGGATTTGATGGGATTGCCGTTTGGTGAGTTAGACCTCATTTTAGGCATGAATTGGTTAACGAGGCACCAAGCAACTCTAGATTGTGCTATAAAGCGGATGGTATTAAGAAATGTGGAAGGTGATGAAGTGGCAGTGATCGGGGAACGACGTGATTATTTGTCGAACGTGATTTTAGCTTTAAGGGCAAAAAATTTGGCAAGGAAAGGCTGTGAAGCTTACTTAGCTTATATTAGTGATTCAGAGTCGAAGAGTGTTACTGTCAAGGAATTAGAAATAGTAAAAGAATTCCCTAACATTTTCCCAGAGGAATTGCCAGGATTACCCCCAATAGAGAGGTGGATTTTGGAATAGAGTTGTTATCGGGTACGGCGCCAGTGTCAATCGTACCTTATAGGATGGCAATGAAGGGACTAATAGAGTTGAAGGCTCAGATTCAGGAGTTGTTGGATCGCGAGTCTATTAGACCAAATGTGTCTCCATGGGGAGCCCCGATATTATTCATAAAGAAAAAGGATGGGTCCATGAGGATGTGCGTCAATTACAGGTAGCTGAACAAGTTAACCATTAAGAATAAATACCCTCTGCCTATGATAGATGACCTTTTCGATCAACTTAAAAGAGCCTCAGTTTTCTCGAAGATTGATTTGCGTTCGGGGTACCATCAACTAAGGGTTAAGAAAGACTTGGTTAATCGCTAGTAATGTCAATTGTAGGTTCGTGATTAAGGGGTTTGCAGCACGCGAGGTTACCAGGTGTGTACAAAAACTACACACACAAAATCGGTAATGATGAAAAGTCGAAAAGCTGAAAGTGGCTAAATAGGCCCTGAGGCTAAGTTTGATGGGATGGTTTGGTTTGTTATATGAATTGAGTTAGTCACGCATGATACACGATCTGGATTTGTTTTGGGCCTAACAAGCCATTTGATAAGATCTGGGCCTAATGGGTTGTAAGGTTGGGATTTAGGTTTGATGGGCTTTATGGGGACGTAGACAAATATGCTAGGGTTCATAGACTTAGGCCTAGTTTGAACAACTTTTAAATTTCATAATACTTAACTTAATTAAACATGTCTGTGAACAAGTCGTTGGGTTAGGGTGTGGCAACAGGCATACGCATGCCTAGGATTGGATCTAGGGAGAGATTGGTACTTAAGCGGTCCTAGTGGCCCACCTCCTCATCTCTGGAATCCTACCTGGTGCGTAGTGTCTGTTCACTTTAGCCGCGAGGACTTGTTGATGGCCCAAAGTTCATAACTAAAACCCGAGATGGACCAAATACCCATATATTTGTAAAATTACTAAAATACCCTTATATTTGTAAAATTACTAAAATACCCTTAATTTGTAAAATTACCAAAATACCCCTATTTTGCAAAAGTACCAAAATACCCTTATTTTGCAAAATTACCAAGTTACCCCTATTTTGCCAAGTTACCAAAATACCTCTATAGGGTAGAATTATGAAAATACCCCTGGGTAGTGAAATGACGAGATTAGCCATTTGTGATGAATATGAGTTTGTGGATGTTACTCGTGTGTTTGATGCATTTATATGATATTCTGCTTATGATGCATATGGGTGGGAATTATGGTACAGAGGAAGATTTGAGGATCGCATGGCCGTATGGTATGGATCCACTAGAGGCTTTAACCCTAATATATGATTAGCAGCTTTGATGTAACGTTCGGTAGTACCGCAGCCAGGCTACCCTTGGTGTGTAGTGGAGGGGTGAGTCGAGCTAGAATTCCCCACCGGAGTCATAAGGTTGGAAGGGAAATGGTGTGTGTAGCGGATGGATTTTTTGGGTGGGTTTTGCATTACCTTGTTTGTATGTGATGCGTTATGGTATGATATGAGGTCATTGTGGGCTAAGGCCCAATACCATCGATTTTGATAGCGCTTAGGCCCAACGTGAATGTTTGTATGTGATTTGCATTGCCAAGGGTTGTACACACTGAGTTTCGAAACTCACACCCTTTAATTTAATGTTTCAGGTAATCCCGAACAGATGGCTCGATGTGGAAGAGGACTCGGAGACGGCCACACTACAAGATTTTTAAATTTTCATTTATTTGTTTCAAAATACATGTTTTTATTTACTAAATTTATGGTGGATATAATAAGGCCTTGTACTCCATTTTGACTTCAAATTTATTATGGGTTTCGAGGCTAATTGTTTATTTAATTATTAAACCTAAGTAAGCTCTTATGTTTAAACTTGGTTTCCGAAATACTTAAAACAATGAAATGGGTTTTTATCTTTACTTAATAAGACTCATAGATTTTTGGGCTTTTGGGCCTTAAACTTTTTAGGAAGACTGTTTTGAATTTTGCCTTTAATGTGACATTCCAGATTCAGGCCTAACTTCTAGGCCGGGTTTGGGGTGTTACATAAGTCCTCACTATTTGAAGTCTTGTACAACGATTGTTTTTATCTACAATGCATCAAGTTGTAAGTTAGTTGGAACAGTATTCTCGAACAAATTTGTAAATGTTTATAAATTTGTATGTTTTGCTTTTGAGTAAGTCTTTAATAGAGGTGTAACACCCGAGATTTGGATTTGGCGAATTGGATTGGGTTGAGGGCATTACAGCTCAGTCATGATACTATAATGAAATGACTTCATGACTAAATCGGTTTATAATTAATAGGCAAAAAGTTGAAACTTAATTATAAATCATTTGAGCTCTAATCACATATGTCTAATTGATCCCTTCGCTAGCTCATTAAAACCAGCAATGAATTGCATGTTGAATCAAATGAACAAAAATGGATAGAAATGTTAAAGTTAGAGAAATGAGTTATATTGTAGAGAAATGAGTTATAGTCGGAAATGAATATGGTTTCTCACTTAGTATGAAATTGACACGAGAATTAATTTAAGTTTTTCAATTATTATGTAATTAAATAATTGAAGTTTGAAAATGAAATTACATTAATTGGTCATTATGAAATCCACTGAATGTAGAAATTAAATATATTCTCTCATAGATTCTTTTAGGGTAAAATTGTCATGATTTTAACGGAATTAGAATTGGGTTGAAAAATTTATTTAATTGAAAAATTTATTTATCTAAATTAATTTAATAAATAATGTCTATTTTGAGAAATAGAAAAACATGTATTGAATTAGATTAAATTATAAAATGTGGAGTTAAAAATCTAGGAAGCACGAATAATTGGACCCAATACAGGGGAGGCCTAAATCTCCGTTATAATACATATGAGGGGAAATGCACCCTATTATCCCCCCTCTCTCCTAGTTCAACTAGGGATTATTTTTTCTATTAAATAGAAAATAAATGCATTCTACTAATTCAACTAGTTCGTGTTATGAGGATAGCATAGTAGGCTATTTGGTTGAATGCCGGGAATGTCTAGGATCTGTCTAGCCCAAAACACAAGTACCATTTTCGAAAAAATTTTATTGCTATAAATATCACAAACTGACTCTATTTTCAAATTTTTTTTTCTACTATGTAGGAAAACCATTTTCAAACCAGATTTTTTTTCCAACAATTGATAGAAGAGTCAGATTGTGCTATGTTTATAGTATAAATCGATACCGAAATTTTTCTCTCTTCTTCATATGTGATTAATTTTTGATAAGATGTAGTATTCTTGTAATTATCTGCATGTTCGGTATATGTATGTGAATTAATGTATGTTATTATTTTATTATTTATATGATAAAGTAATGTTGCCAAATTTTTATTCCTAGAAAGTTGAATGTAATTATTATTATTTTTCAAGTATGTAATTAGATCGTGGACTATCATCTCCACGTAAGCTTTTATTTTAGAATAATTTATATGAGCCGTAAACAAACATAAGACTTATGTAACCAATATTTTTGGTAAAACCCAAGAACTGAGATGCATCTAGGCTAATCAAGACGACGCGAACTTGACCCAACAAAACTGGCAAAAGATTGACAATGGTTCGATAGCATTTGTTACAGATGGTTTGATGTTGGTAATTGGCAGTGGTAATCGAGGGCAGGGACTATATGGCTTGGTGCCCTACGTGTAGTATTTTTGTCTAAGTACACTTGTAATTTTTTCAAACAGATTGATTAATAAAATTATTCATGAATTAAACTAATACTCTGTATATTTTCCTTACGTGGTTTTTGCATGTAAAGAAAAATAGAAGCAAATGTTGCTCTAGTTGTCTAATGTTTAACTAATACTAAGCGGTATTACGTGGTTAGATCCTGTACGAAAAGACAACTTATATTAGTAGACGAATCTAAACATGTCCTTAGTCTAATCAAAATGAGAAAACCGATTGAAAGACTAATATGCCATCTATCAGGTCCAATTGGGGAGATGCTTTATCTTGGGCATCGGAACAAATGACTCCCAGAGGATAGAGACATAGATGTGACTGACTGGATTGACGGTACATCGGACTAGACCTAAAAAGAATACATCCTGAATCCATTTATGGATTTATTCATTTGTGATGTTCATAGTGTGGCATACCTAAATCCTGAGTAGATGATGGACTATGTATGCATGACTCGTATAGATGTGAATAAAAGCCTGAGTTAGAATAGGTAAGAAACCACAAGCTGGTGTGTTGTTGTACGACTTCTGTAGTATGTAGTGTCACTAACAGAAGTGGAAGTCATAGCCCAAGACATGTGTAAATGATATCCTCTCATTGGAATTACATGATTGAAGAAAACTAAATGTGGCCATGGGTCATTCATCTTTGTGATGAATGACTTGAATACTATTCGATAGTAATTGAGTTTTCATGAAGGAATATGTAATGGTTACCATGAGGTAAAATCGAATCATATTGGAATAACAAATATTATCCCAAAGAGATTTAAGGAGGGTAACACACTTATGACAAGGTCATTAGATGAGTATTACTCGAATTGCTTTTGTAATGGTATGCCATTGGGGAGATCTTAGTCACGATAGTATAATGGAATTATTACGTGACCAAATAAGTTTACAATTAATATGTGAAAAGCTGGAACTTAATTATAAATCATTTGAGCCCCAATTGCATATGTTCAATCTGATATGTGCATGGTAAATTCAAGCATTAAAGCTACCTTAACTAACTCATTGAATGCAATACAAATACCTTTGGGTCCAATTACGAGATCTAGGGCTAGTAAACTTATAGAGACCCTTGCTAGATTGGTACAAGATATTCAGGTCAAGAATGAATACTCTATGTCTTGTTTCAAACCCAATGTGGAACCACCACCTTGCAATATGTTGATTGTTGATCTATGAATCGATTGCGTTTATTTGGTTTGTGCGTTATTTGTTTATGTTTGCCACAATATTTGTTTTAAGTAAATAAAGCTTATGTTTATCTATCAAGCTTATACTTGTTGTTTAAAAGGATTTTAGTCTTGTTTTGACTTCTATTTATAATGTTTCAGGTGCATCCGGCCAGCCATCATACATCCATATGACTTTACATATTTTTCCAAAAATTCATGTATAGGAATATTCAAGGCACCTACATATTCATGTACTCAACAAGGACCATGTGACTACTCGTATTCTCCTTCAAATTCCTTGTTTCTAATGCATTCATAAGAGATACATGCACTTTGAAATACATGGATGGTGCAGCAAAGGGGATTAACATGACTTTTTAGTTGATACATGCACTTCCAAATACATGTATTCTGCCAAGGGGGAATATATGTCTACATTCATATATTGCCAAATGAGAAGTATTTTAACTATGCATGAACATCATTTAAAAGTTTCATAGACGTTCATTAGGAGGAGTATGACCATTCAACTTTTACATTGAACAATCTGAATGCATGCACGTCAAGAGGGAAGTCATTTGTCCATTCAGTTGAAACTCATTTTTCCTGGAAGATACATCCGTTTCTTGTGCATGAATTCCATTAATGGCTGGTTGTGGCCAATTGTTTACCTAGCTTTTCTCTAAATAGGTTTTTATTTGTAAGTTGTGAAGAACTTTTTTTGACGTCAATATATTTGTGAGATTATTCTCTTATTGTTTTTTAAGAACTCATTTGAACTTATCAATATTTTACGATCTTGTGGCGTTCACATTAAATTGATCTTATCATTCCCCTTCTCATCTCATTTCAGAGTGTGGTGGTCACCCTATACTATTGGTTCCTATCTCTTTATAGATAATGGGTCACATTCTTCTCTTAACTTTTGGTTCCATACAAACTTTGTAGAAAATAGGACACGATCTTCTATATTGTTGGTTCTTTTCTAGGTTTATTTCAGGCCGTAAGTCCTATCTTATTTTTACTTGCTTATTTTATCTTTTTATTTACAATATTTCTTGTTTTAAGCTACATGTTTAGAAAGATAAAAACAACAAACTTTCTTGTAGTCTTCAATCGATTACAAGCACATTTCATTTGGTATCAGAGCTAGTTTTCTATTCATGTATCGTATTTTTATTTCTTGTATTATTTAAAAAAGTTAAAAAATATACCCGTAGAAAAAATAAAAAATGTGGAAGTAAAAGAAATAGAAAAGATGAGGTGAGATAAAAAAAAAGAGCTATGGTATCATGACGAAAATGAATAAGACCATAGTTGAAAGACACTATAGCATCATATAAGAAGTGAGTGAGACTGTGATTGAAAGACGCTATAGCATCACAGTAAATGGGACTAAGACCATAGTTGAAAGACACTATGGCATCCTTTGAAAAATTGTTTATCAGGTAATATGTATCGGTGACCACACCAATGGTTTGAGACCCTACATGTATTGTAGATGCACTGAAGCTTGTGTGAGCATTGTTCCCGGGTATTCAAGATTAATTTATTTTGGTTTATCAAGCGAAAAATGAATAAGTGATGGTGGAATTGAGTTTTAAATGTTTTTACTTGTAATGTTTTATACCATGATAAAGTCATTTGTTTCATAAATGTTAGCCCCTTAATCGTGGTTTGTTAAGTATAAACAGATATATGATATGGTTATATGAAATTTGATATGTAAATGGAAAATATTGAGATGGACAATTGAAATCGTTTGTGATATGTTAAATGAACATATGATGAAAGATTTGTTGTGTATAGGAAATAATTGAAACATATGAGCTAGTCAGTGTGATTATACATGGTTTGTTAAAGTTGATTTTTATTTGGTGAGTTTAATTTTAAGTTTATACGAACTTACTAAGCAAGGTTTGTTTACCATCATTGTGTTTATTTTCATGTAGATCATCAAAAGTTGTTGTCGATTTTGTAACACCCCAAACCCGGCCTAGACGTTATGGCTGAATCTAGCATGTTACATTGAAGTGTTTTTCGAAAACCATGTTTTCATTGAAAACCCTTCTTGAAATTTCAAACTTCTTGCCATTTAAAACTTGTACAAAACCTCAGTTTGTGTTTCTTCATTTTCAGTCGTGCTTTATTAAAAAGTCATTACCTTTAAAACCTTATTGTTGCGGAAGCTTAATTTAAAGCAAATGATTTACGAAAACATGCTATTTAAAAATTGAGTTGCGGAAACGTAGTATTAGAAAATAGTTATTGTTTTGGAAAATCGTGTTCTACTTCTAGTAGATATAAACACAATCATATTAAATCCCAAAATTTAAAATCCAAAATTATAAAGGCCTTATTACAACCCGAACCAACAAGCTCATTCTTAAGTAAATGAGCTAAACAGAATAAAACTTAGGCAGTTGTGAGGCCCTCTTCGAGTCCCTTGCAGCTCCGAACCGTCTAACGCTAGAGATTACCTGAAAGGTTAAAAAGAAGGTGAGTTTACGAAAACTCAGTGTGTAATCCCCTTATTAAAGAAACAGTCAGTATACAGAAATAAAATTAGTCTGGGCCTGAGCCCTTTAATAGTAACAGTACCGATCAGTTCAGAGTATATGTGGCCAAAGCCCAAAACAATATCATTTGGGTCACAGCCCATAATAGAATCAATTAGGCTTAGCCCATTACAGTAACAGTGGCAATTGGGCCTTAGCCCCCATCAGCCTCGATTAGGCCTTAGCCTATATCAAATGTCACATATCAATCATTCGATATATATATCAACCCTTGCGACCCTCACATATCAATCACTTCCTCTAATACAAGATCCCAACCCCATGTAGTATTTCGTGTATGCAGTATGCCATGCTCAGAATCAGTCATATCATTCACAGTTAAGTCAATCAAATCATAGTCATACAATCACAGTCAAATCAGTCAAATTGTAGCACAAATCAGTCATTCACCCTCGACGGGAAAAATAGTCATTTACTCTTTAGGGGCATTACGGTTATTTTACCTTTGGGGGGTATTTCGATCATTTACCCTATAGGGGTATTTCAGTCATTTACCCTATGAGGGTATTTCAGTCATTTACTCTATGGGGTATTGCGGTCATTTACCCTACCTTGGGGTCTCGATATAGTTAACGACCTTTCCAAAGGCCTACAGTCGCCTCAAGCGATACAAATAATCCATTTCGTCAAAACAGTGTAAATGGGCTCAAAGCCCAATATTAGGCTCAAATGGGCCCATATGCTCGTGTGGCCTATTTGGCCCAAATTCAATCATGGCTATGCGATCTACATAGCCCAATCCAGTATCTGCCACTTTCATAAATTTTATCTGTGTGGGGCCCACGAGCCCATTCGGCCCACACGACCTATTTCAGCCCAACGAGGCCTATAACAGCCCAAAAGCATAAGAGCACTTGTAGTGGCCTCTTCAATCTACCGCCCACAATTGTGGGCTCGATTTTACCACACACTCGATTGCATGCTCGTGAGGCCTCAAGTACCAAAGTTTTGGCTTTTTGACTTTTACCGATTCATAGCGGAGTTAGTGTGATTACACACTTGTCCAATAGATTACCTCTCCCTTTACTAGATCAGTCAGTTGTGGTTTACCCACTTGATCCAGAGATTGGTGCAGCCACTCTGCCGCACCCTAGTGAAAAATCCCGAACAACTGACACTTTATCTGCTTAAATTTGGGGGCAGGGGCCACGTGCCCATTCTCAGCTGGAACCATTCCCGATCTTCCCTCAAAATGGCTACTACTCACCACCATTGATATCTCTTTATGCAACATATTATCGGAAACCTCCATTTCTCTTCTAGAGGTTTTAGAACCCAAAATTGATGACGATGGAATCAGTTGGAATAGTTTAGGTATATTCGGCCAAGCACAATAGGGAAAGATGATAAACTGAACATACACAATAAGCCTTATGAAGAATTCAGCTATGATAGGAAGAGAGTTGTAACACTCCAAGCCCGGTCTAAATGGTACGACCGAATCTGGCGTGTCACTGTAGGAAAACCACTTTGTTGACTTGGTTGGAAAGCAAAACTTTTACGTGGATAATTAAAACGTGTTTGAATTGGGTGGATTGTTAAAACATTTTGAAACTAGATTTTAGCGTGTTAGAATTACCTTGTTGTTTATCAATCATTCGATATATATATATCTTTTCAAAAATTCAAAAAATTATCTTAAGTTTATAAAAGCGTTCATGTCACAAATTATTAGGCATGCCTTTCTCTTTTAATAATAGTTTAAGGAAAGAAAAGAAAAATAACAAAATCCCAAAATAAAGTGTAAGTGGCCTTGTTACAAGAATCGAAATCCAAAACTTAAAGTAAATAAAAATCGAATTCAAACTAAATATCGGGCATGACCACCACGAGTTCACCCCAGCTCCAGATCCACGATCTAAGCATCATCTGCAAAATGTAACGGAAGGGGTGAGTCACGGAGACTCAGTGTGTAAATCCCCATCCCAAAAGAGTTAAGGTCATACACAGTTTCATATGAAATTATGCAAGTCATGCAACCCATTTCCTAATTATCCATCCGAAACTCCCAATTCTACCCCTTGTGGCACCTAGCCACTGGTGGTACCTAACCACTGGTAACCGAAGTTACAAATTTTCATATGTAGGGCCAACCCACTTGTGGTACCTAACCACTAGTGACGATCCCTTAAATCGATATGTGGAGTGTGGTACCTAACCACTGGGACAAGTCACAAAATAAGCACATGTGGTACCTAACCACTGGTGATTCCAAACCACTAAGACTTAGTCACAAAATCATGATATGTGGGTCCAACCCATGTGTGGTACCCAACCACTGGTGATAGTCTGATATTCAAGCCTTTCCCCTCCTCTCATCATACCCATATTTCATGCTTGATACATAAAAACATAACATGGCATTTACACACATGTTTCACATTGTTAAAGCACGTTATTTACCATAATGGACTTACCCGTAGTCCTTGCTTATACCCACAAGGGTAACGTAATGTTTCCCATTATTATTCTGGCTTTTGACAAACACAATATTTAGCATAACAACATATAAAGTGTGTAAGAGTTATACACTTGATACTCGCACTATCGTACTCTCGGTTTTAGCACTATTGTCGCTTGAGTCTACCACTATCTGCCTACAATCCTGCTCTGATGCCGGCCCACAACCCGGTGGCCAATCTCGCACTCCTGATATTGCTCGCTTTTTGTACTTAGTGGCTGGGTTTATAGATCCAACCCTTCCTATTGTTTGGCTGGCATTCGAGTCCATGAACACACCTTGATCACTAAATTGAGCTTTAAATGATAAGATCCAATCTAAGAGATACACATAGCATTTAAATCGAGACCCTTACCTAGGTTGTCAAATCCCTAAAATCCTCAAGAAAGCGTCGCTTCCCTAACTACATTCGGCCAAGCATCCAACATTAGACCAACACGATTATCGCACCTATGCTTGATGAGATCCGAATACAAAGAGAAGGGTAAAAAGTGGCCATTTGGCCGAATCTACTACCATCACATACCTTCGGCTTTCCTCACAGTTTGGCACGAGAGATCACAGCAAGAAAGGTTCGACTTCTATGAATCAAGGGTGAAAACCGGCAAGATCTTAGAGAAGTGATTCGGGTTAGAAACTAAATGAGAAAGAGAGAATAGTAAAGAAGAGAACCATGAAGAACTTACCAATCTTGAGATGGTGATTCGGCTATAGTGTAACTCCGAGAAAAAGAGACTGAATCCTAGAAGATTTTTGCTATGGGAGAGGAAAATATGGCAAAGAGGGTTCGGCTTTTAGGAAAATATAAAATAGAAGAGGAGAGCTAGGGGTTTGCGGCAAAGAAAGAAAACCCACAAGAGAAACAAAAAGAATTTTGGCTAATAGAGAAGATGAGGAGGAAAAGAAAAAGATGAAAAGTGATCTCTTACCTATCAATTTCGGCATATCAAACCCCCACCCCAGAGTTTGATTTTCGGCCAACTCTGCCGTCACCTGATAGCTTTTATCCCACTTGTTATCTTGATCTCTATCCTCCCTTCAAAAGAGGCCTTCTTAGCTCTAACTCTTCCTTCCTATTATCAGTAATTTATCAAAATAAAAGAATTAAAATCCCTTATTTTGATAGCTAGTGTGCCGTCCACCCTTCCCCCTTGGAGTGTCGAATTTTAGCCCAAAAGCATGGGCTCTAAGCGCCAACTTAACCCAATGCTTCCCTTAATGATGCCGCCCACTTGCTCCCTTACAGCACGACCAGATTTTTGGGCCACAAGCCCACCTTGCAATTTAAACATAGATACCCACTTTATTATGTCTTGTAGTTCTTTATTAGTAAATTAACCCAGGTCCCAGCCCAAACTTGAGCCCAATTCGCACCTCTAAACCTCAAGCTAACACTTTAACCCTACAACACACAAAATGCACAGACCCACTTACTCAGGATGTTACAGTTCTACCCTCTTAAAATAAATTTCAGCCTCGAAATTCACATGATCAAAAGAGTTGAGGGTACTGCTGTCGCATAACATCCTCCGACTCCCATATCGCTTCTTCCGAACTGTGGTTCCGCCATAATACCTTCACCAAAGGGACTGATTTCCTACGCAATACTTTGACATCCTGATCTAGGATCTGCACTGTTCCTCCTTAAAAGATAAGTCTTGGCTCACCTCAATTTCTTCTACCGCCACAACATGAGATGTATCCGAGAGATAGCGTCTAAGCATGGAAACATGAAACACATTATGGATTTGACACAATTCTGGTGGCAGTTTGAGCTGATAAGCTACTGGTCCCACTCGCTTCAACACCCGATAAGACCCGATAAACCTAGGGCTCAGCTTGCCCTTCCGACCAAATTTTAGCACCTTCTTCCACGGTGACACCTTCAGGAAAACCATGTCACCTTCTGCAAATCTATATCCTTCCATTTAAGATTGGCATAGGACTTTTACCTGTCTGAAGCTTCCTTCAGACGATCTTGAATCAGCCTAACCTTCTCTTCTTTTTCAACCACCAACTCTGGACCCAACAACTGCCGTTCTCCCAACTCTGTCCAACACGTCGGGGTACGGTACTTTCGACCATATAATGCTTCATATGGTGCCATCTGAATACTTTCCTGGTAACTATTATTGTATGCGAACTCTGCCAGCGGCAGAAATTCTTCCTAACTACCTCTGAAATCCAAGACACAACCTCTTAGCATATCTTCCATGATCTGAATTACCCTCTCCGACTGCCCATCTGACTGGGGATGAAATGCTGTACTAAAATCCAACTTTGTTCCCAAGGCCTGGTGCAACGCCTTCCAAAACCTCGACGTGAACCTAGGGTCCCTATCCGAGATAATCGACACTGGCACCCGATGTAATCTCACAATTTCCACCACATATAACTTAGCTAACCTTTGGAGAAAGTAATTAACCCGAATCGATATAAAATGTGTCGACTTTGTTAAACGGTCGACAATCACCCAAACTGAGTCCTTCTTAGTAGGCGTGAGGGGTAGCCCACTAACAAAATCCATCGTGATCCTTTCCCATTTCCATTACGGAATCTTTATCGGTTGCAATAATCCTGAGGGTAACTGATGTTTAGCTTTGACCTGTTGACACGTCAAACACCTACCCACAAATTCAGTTACTTCTTGCTTATGGCCTGTCCACCAGAACTACTCCCGCAAATCCCGGTACATCTTACTACCTCTAGGATGCATAGCGTATGGACTGTTATGAGCCTCCTGAAGAATCTTCTGCCTTAACTCCACGTCATTAGACATGTAAATTTTCCCCTGAAAACACAACACTCCATTGCTGCTCAGGCTATACCCCTCCAATCCACCATTCTGTACTTGCAAACATCGAGCACTTAAGACTTCATCCAATAGTTGTTTTCCCTTAACCTGGTTTACCCATGTTGGCTTCACTTGCAGTTCCGCTAACAGACTTCCGTCATCATATAGACTAAGGTGGGCAAACATGGCTCTTAGATCTGCCATAACCTTATGACTTAAGGCATCAGCTACCACATTAGCCTTTCCCGGATGGTACTCACTCGAGCAATCATAATCCTTCAATAGCTCGATCCACCTTCTCTACCTTAAATTCAATTCCTTCTGAGTGAGGGGGTACTTCAAACTCTTATGGTCTGTGTACACAATAGACTTCTCTCCATACAAGTAATGTCTCCAAATTTTAGGCGAAAACCACCGCAGCCAACTCCAGATCATGCGTCAGGTAATTCACCTCGTGAGGTCTCAATTTTCGGGAAGCATATGCTACTACCTTCCCTTCTTGTATCAGCACACATCCTAACCCTGTGTGCGACGCATCACAATAAATCGTAAACTCCTTCCCTGCTTCAGGTTGAATCAGTATCGGAGCTTCCATCAAAATCCTCTTCAGCTTCTCAAAACTCTCTTGTTGCTTGTCTGACCACACAAACGAGACCCCTTTCCTTAGCAACTTGGTTAACGACGATGCAATCAAAGAAAATCCTTCCACAAACATTCTGTAATATCCTGCTAAACCTAAAAAACTCTGAATCTTCGCCACAGACCTCGGTGGTTTCCAGTCCAATACAGCCTCAATCTTCCGAGGATCCACCCTAATCCCCTTAGCCGACACTACGTGACCCAAAAAGGTAACTTCCTTCAACCAGAACTCACACTTACTAAACTTAGCAAACAACTGCTTCTCCCTCATAATTTGTAACACCACACGAAGATGCGCATCATGCTCCTTCTCAGTCTTGGAGTATACCAGTATATCGTCAATAAACACTACAACGAACTAATCAAGATATGGTTGAAACACCAGATTCATCATATCCATAAACGCTGCTGGGGCGTTAGTCAACCCAAACGGCATCACCAGAAATTCATAGTGACCGTAACGAGTACGAAAAGCCGTTTTATGGATATCAGCCTCCCTGACCTTAAGCTGGTGATATCCCGACCTCAAATCTATCTTAGAAAAGACTGAGGCTCTTTTAAGTTAAGTCGTCTATCCTTGGTAACGAATACTTGTTCTTAATTGTCAACTTATTCAGCTGACGGTAATCAATACACATTCGCATTGACTCGTCATTTTTCTTAACAAAAAGCATAGGCGCTCCCCAAGGCAATACACTTGGTCGGATAAAACCCCGATCCAACAACTCTTGAATCTGCACTTTCAACTCCACTAACTCCACCGGTGCCATCCTATACGGGGCAATAGACACTAGGGCTGTTCTTGGTAGAAGGTCTATACCAAACTCCACCTCGCGATCTGGAGGCAAACCCGGAAGCTCTTTCGAAAAGACGTCGGTAAATTTTTTCACTATTCAGACATTCTCCAAAGCTGATTCCTTAACTTCCAAAGTACATACATAAACCACAAACGCCTAACATCCTTTCCTCACCATCTTCTCAGCCTTCAGAGCGGATACCACATTAGATAGGTAATTCCTTCTCTCACCTATCATCACTACCTATTCATCCTCGGCCGTTCTCAGTACCATGCGCTTAGCTGCACAGTCCAAACTCGCTTGATACTTTGCCAACTAATCCATTCCTAAGATTAGATCAAACTCCTCGAAGGGTAATTCCATCAAATCAGCTTGGAACACTACCCCTTGAAGTTCTAGGGGTAAATCCCTATATAGTTTGTCTACTACCACAGAGTGTCCTAGTGGGCTAATTGTTGTCATCTCCCTAGCAGAAATCTCATAGGCTAAGTTCAAAGTTCCCACTATACTATTAGCAACATAAGAGTGCGTTGAACCCGCATCAATCAAAGTAGTATAAGGCAACCTAAAGATTAAAAACGTACTGATTATGACGTCCGGTGCGTTGCCCTCCTTACGACGCTTCGCTGCATAGACCAATCCAGGCTGTCTTGCATCCATATTTCTGACACCCCTGCCTGGTGCCCCACGGCCTCGTCCATTTCCATTACCACCCCTGACTGCACCTTGACCCCTCTGCGATCGCTGACCATCTCTCCTAAACTAGTTACGCACTTGGTTCTCAGTTTGTGTCCTAGCCACCTCGTGGACAATCCCTTATCCAGTGATCCATTGACCCACATTCGAAACATCCCCTATTACCTATCCAACACTCTCCTGAATGGGACTTTCCATATCGACACACTGTGGTGGCCATTGAGCAGCAGCAGCTGGCCTTGTAGCTTGATCTCGTCCACCGAATCTAGCTCTTTTCTGAGAACTCCCAGCAAATCTCGAAGGCCCATAACTTCTTTTATACCTATTCCTATTTTGGTTCTTCTTCTCAGTTTGCTTCACCTCCTCAGTAATCTTGGCCTTCTCCACAAGAACGGTGAATTCCCTTTCTCTGCTGTAGGGCAATCAACACTCGTAGCTCGTCTCTTAGACCGTCCTCAAATCTAACACATCGTTCATGCTCCAAAGACACGATACCCCGAGCATACCTGCTCAACCACAAGAATTCGCCTCTCATCTAGATACCAACTTCCTCCCCTACACCAAATTCAGAAATGCTTTTCGTTGTGCATCTATATAACTAGACCCAACGTACTTACTCTAGTAAGCCGCCTTAAAGAAATCCCAAGTGATGTCATCGGCCATCGCACCTTCCCTGACCGTAAGCCATCGCTGATAAGATCATCCCGGGGAAGAGACACTATCCCTTTCAACTTCTCCTCCGCCGTGAAATCCAAATAATCCATTATGCGCTCTGTCGCCTCTAACCAATACTCCGCGGTGTTGGGAGCCACACCCGAAACTCCCCTAAATACCTTAGCTCCATTCGCTCGTAGTCGTTCGAACATAGATTTTTGGGTCCCCGTCCCTACACCTGCTCCAACAACTCTCTCTAGGACTCGTAGCATAGCTTGCGATACTGCATCATCACCACCTGTCTGCTCCTGATATTCGACGCCTACTGCGGGTGGCGGCGGCACCTCATTTTTTGACCCATAACCGGACCCTACCAGTTCAGACACAGTTATCCTACCCCTACCACGTCCACGCGCAATACGCCCACGACTTCGAGTGCTCATTCTACCGTTCACGATTTAATCTTATTTAAAGAATTTTATGGGTTAATAACTTTTTCTTTCAATGATTAACAATGAACAGTCTTTTGGAAGGAAGCTTTAATAGTGGTTCTTTCGAGTCTGAACCATGTCTACATAGTTCAGTTCTTAAGTCTGTATTTCTAATTCCGAAAAAAAAAGAAATTCACATTCAACAACATCCAACAGGGCACCATATACAGGTTTCACACACAAGTACATCCACGAACACACGTTCAATGCCTATGGGTATTTTTGTCATTTCACTACCTAGGGGTATTTTCGTAATTTTAACCTACAGGGGTATTTTTGTAATTTCCCAAAATAAGGTGTCTTGGTGATTTTTCAAAATAGGGGTATTTCAGTAATTTTACAATCTGAGGGTATTTTGGTAATTTTATAATTCGGAGGTATTTTGGTAATTTTACAATCTGGGGGTATTTTATTAATTTTTCAGACAAAGGCGCTTTGGTAATTTTCCAAACAGGGTTATTTTGGTCATTTCACAAAATCAAGGGTATTTTGGTCACCTACCTCAACCTAGGGTATTATGGAAAATTTTACAAAATTCAGGGTCATATAAGTAATTTCACAAAGATTGGTACTAGTCCCTTTCGGGTTTTAGTTGAAATTTTGGCCTGTTAATCAGTCTTCGAGGCTAAGGTGAACAGTCACTATGCACCAGGTAGGATTCCAGAAAAGAGGAGGTGAGTCACTGGGACTGCTTAAATACCAAGCTCTTCCTGAATCCACGCCTAGACATGCGTATGCCTGTTACCACACCCTAGTCCTTCTGACTTGCTCATAGACATGTTTATTCAAGGAAGTTAAGTTTTATGAAATTTAAAAGTTTGTTGAGCTAAGCCTAAATTCCACAAGCCCTAGTATAACTATCTACGTCCCTTTAGTCCCATTAAACCTATCACACATATATATATAGATATCACAACAAAGGTCAGGATACTTACCTGGGTGGATTAGTGCTGGCAACTCAGGTGCCATGCTTTCCAAAGTATGCGTTTCTGTCAAATCATTTTTTTCAGACCCCTTTTTAAAACATTTTGGGCCTTATATCCACAGCCGAGCTTTTGAACCTAGCTCTGATACCAACATGTAACACCCTAAACCCGATTTAAATGCTACAACTGAATCTGGCGTGACACTATAGGAAAACCACTTTGTCGACTTGGTTGGAAAGTAAAACTTTTGCGTGGATAATTAAAACGTGTTTGAATTGGGTGGATTGTTAAAACATTTTGAAACTAGTTTTAGCGTGTTAGAATTACCTTGTTGTTTATCAATCATTCGATATATATATCTTTTCAAAAATTCAGAATATTATCTTAAGTTTATAAAAGCGTTCATGTCACAAATTATTAGGCATGTCTTTCTCGTTTAATAATAGTTTAAGGAAAGAAAAGAAAAATAACAAAATCCCAAAATAAAGTGTAAGTGGCCTTATTACAAGAACCGAAATACAAAACTTAAAGGAAATAAAAACCGAATTAAAACTAAATAGTCGGGTATAGCCACCACGAGTTCACCTCGGCTCCGGATCCACGATCTAAGCATCATCTGCAAAATGTAACGGAAGGGGTGAGTCACCGAGAATCAGTGTGTAAATCCTCATCCCAAAAGAGTTTAGCTCATACATAGTTTCATATGAAATTATGCAAGTCATGCAACCCATTGCCTAATTATCCATCCGAAACTCCCAATTCTACCCCTTGTGGCACCTAGCCACTGGTGGTACCTAACCACTGGTAACCGAAGTTACAAATATTCATATGTGGGGCCAACCCACTTGTGGTACCTAACCACTGGTGACGATCCCTTAAATCGATATGTGGGGCCAACCCACTGTGGTACCTAACCACTGGGACAAGTCACAAAATAAGCACATATGGTACCTAACCACTGGTGGTTCCAATCCACTGAGACTTAGTCACAGAATCATGATATGTGGGGCCAACCCACGTGTGGTACCAAACCGCTGGTGACAGTCTGATATTCAAGCCTTCACCCTCCTCTCATCATACCCATATTTCATGCTTGATACATAAAAACATAACATGGCATTCACACACATGTTTCACATTGTTAAAGCATGTCATTTACCATAATGGACTTACCCAGAGTCCTTGCTTATACCCACAAGGGTAACGTAATGTTTCCCACTATTATTCTGACTTTTGACAAACACAATATTTAGCATAACAACATATAAAGTGTGTAAGAGTTACACACCGGATACTCGCACTATTGTACTCTCGATTTTAGCACTTTCGTCGCTTAAGTCTACCACTATCTGCCTATGATCCTGCTCTGATGCCGGCCCATAACCCGGTGGCCAATCTCATACTCTTGATACTACTCGCTTTTTGTACTTAGGGGCTGGGTTTACAGATCCAACCCTTCCTGTTGTTTGGCTGGCATTCGAGTCCATGAACACACCTTGATCACTAAATCAAACTTTAAATGATAAGATCCAATCTAAGAGATACACATAGCACTTAAATCGAGACCCTTATTTAGGTTGTCAAATCCCAAAAATCCTCAAGAAAGCGTTGCTACCCTACCTACATTAGGCCAAGCATCCAACATTAGACCAACACGATTATTGCACCTACGCTTGATGAGATCCAAATACAAAGAGAAAGGTAAGGAAGTGGCCATTCAGCCGAATCCTACTACCATCACATACCTTTGGCTTTCCTCACAGTTTGGCACGAGAGATCACAGCAAGAAAGGTCCGGCTTTTATGAATCAAGAGTGAAAACTGACAGGATCTTAGAGAAGTGATTCGGGTTAGAAACTAAATGAGAAAGAGAGAATAGCAAAGAAGAGAACCACGAAGAACTTACCAATCTTGAGATGGTGATTCGGCTATGGTGTAACTCTAGGAAAAAGAGACTGAATCCTTGAAGGTCTCGACTATGGGAGAGGAAAGTATGGCAAAGAGGGTTTGACTTTTAGGAAAATATCAAAGAGAAGATGAGAGCCAGGGGTTTGCGGCAAAGAAAGAAAACCCACAAGAGAAACAAAAAGAATTTAGGCTAAGAGAGAAGATGAGGAGGAAAAGAAAAAGATGAAAAGTGATCTCTTGCCTACCAATTTCGGCATATCAAACCCCCTCTCCAGTAATTTATCAAAATAAAAGAATTAAAATCCCTTATTTTGATAGCTAGTGTGCCGTCCACCCTTCCCCCCTTGGAGTATCTAATTTTAGCCCAAAAGCATGGGCTCTAAGTGGCCAACTTAAGCCCAATGCTTCCCTTAATGATGCCGCCCACTTGCTCCCTTACAGCACCACCAGATTTTTAGGCCACAAGCCCACCTTACAATTTAAACATAGATACCCACTTTATTATGTCCTGTAGTTCGTTATTAGTAAGTTAACCCAGGTCTCAGCCCAAACCTAAGCCCATTTCGCACCTCTAAACCTCAAGCTAACACTTTAACCCTACAACACACAAAATGCATAGACCCACTTACTCAGGGTGTTACAAGAGTGGAAAGGAGAGAGGAAGAAGATGGACAGTAGGTTCAGCTTAGAAGGGAGGCCGAGAGGAGAAGGATTTAGAAGGAAAAGAAGAAGTGGGACCAAGAGTGAGAGAGGAAAGGGATTTTGGCAAAGCAAAGAAATAAAAAGAAACCCAAAAAGAAAGTTACCTATTTGGCAATTGTGGGAAGGAGGAAAGTAGTGGAAATTTTGGTCACTTCAATAGCTAAAATGCAAATCCGAAAGGAACCCCGACTGATAGAAAAAGAACATTCGCACCTTCCTTTCAACCCTCTCAAAATCAAACAAAGAATTGCCTTGTGTCGAAAATGCTCCCTCACTTCCCCTTAGCCGAATTTCACTAAGCCATAAAGTCCCAATCAGCCACAACACCCTACCAACCTCCCATTTTCAAAATTTCTTGATTTTCTCCCCAATATCCTCATTGATTTGCTCCACAAAACCCTCCAAGACCAATTCAAACTTCACCTGACAGAGTTTCGGTCTAACTCCACTTCTCATACTGCAAGGAAATAAAATAAATACTATTTTGCATTCCAAGGGATTCGAACCTCAAACCACTAGTACACTCCACACTCCACTTTCCACTTTACCAGCAGACTCCTTGTGTCATGATTTCACCAAAAATATTTATAAAGCCTTCAAGCTAAGGCCAAGATTCACTTAAGAGAAAAAAACAAAAGTTCTGCTAAAGCCCAGGTTTGAACCCAGGACTTCTCCAACACTCCCAACTCTTCCTAAATCAGTTAGCCACTAAAGAAAACAAGCAAGTTGTCACTTCCTTGCACACATAAAATTTTATGTGTTCCCACGCTCAAGACCTATTTCCTTCTAGGCCCAAATTCGGGGCATTACAGGTTGAAAGTTCAAGTCGGAGCTCACACTATCCTATCTATAATTTGGTGAAGTTTTTATTATTTTTGTCTTTTGGTTATAAGTGCCATGTATTAGGCGTGTCAAAGACTAATGTATATAGTTATGTTATTTTTTCCTTTGGTTATGCAAATTTTGTTAAAGTGAGCTTAAGTCGTTCTTTTGGGTTTAAGCATTTTTATGTAAATATGTATGGAATCTTGTGGTTAGTGGTTAATTTTGACAATAGGTAAGTGCTTAAATCTAGACGAATTAGTGATGTATTTGCATGCTTTATTTTGGCATGTAATAGGTGTGATTGAACCTATTTGTAAAGAGTTAAGTGATGTTATTTTTTGGATTAAGTTTATGGTTGAGTAATCTTGTTTTTGGTTGGTGTTTTTGGCTTAAGTCATGTTTTGTATGTTTGTTTGGTTTATGGTAAGGACAAATGGTTTATATGATAGGTATATCTTTTTGAATTGATGGTAGATGAATATGAACTAGATGATTGTTTGAATAGTGGCATCATTGAGAACACATTGGTTAGGAACTTAGGTTGATTGGTTTTTTTGGGTATAATTTGGCATGTTTTGGTATGTTTTGAGCAGTGATTGGAAATGGTATAGTTTGATGTATAAGAAATTGTAAATAAATTTCTTGTTTTTGAGGATACATTTTGGTATACACAGCCTGTGACATGGTTTGCAACTCGGCCATATGTCACACATGGTTGTGTGACAAGGCCATGAGGCCTATTTAATTCTGGTGCAATTTTGGTCCACATGGTCTCAATGAGTTACATGACCTGGCGACACGGCTGTGTGACCCGTTTTTGAATGTCACATAGTCTAACACACGGCCTAACGACACGACTGTATGATTTCTTTTCAAATGCTACATGGTCTGCAGCATGGTTGGCCACACAACCATGTCTCTGAGCCATACAGTTTGAGCTCTATCACACGGCCATGTGACCCTTGTTTTCACATTGTCCTCAAAAAAATTTAACAGTTCCATTTTAATCCAGATTTTGCTCCCAAATTGTTTAAAATGCTTTGAACGCTCGAATATGTTTGAATTCCATAGAAATGTTTTCTATTTTGAGATGTAATTATTTTGATTATATATGACATGTATACGAATATTTTTAATGTTATATAGTCATAATACCTTATAGCTTGGATCGGGTGTGTAACATCCTTAACCCGTCTCTCACCGAATTAAGGTTACAGAGCATTACTAAACAATAAAAAACATTTGAACCTTATATCATTCAATATTATAATCACATCATAAACCATTCATACACATGCATACTGTCCCTAAATTGACCCTAAGGCTCTAAAAATAACCTAAAAACAATTTGGGACAAATTTGAAATAGTTTGGAAAGTTTAGGAAAAAGATGCAAAATTTGTAAAAAATGGGTCACATGGCCATGTGCCTCACATGGCTGAGACACATGCCCGTGTCTCAGGCCATGTAACTTTCAAACTACGGGCTCACAGTCGTGTCCCAGCCTATGTCCTCACTCGTGTAACTCTCTTAGTAAGGTCACACAAATTTGTCACACCCCCGTGTGCCAAGTCATGTAACTCTCTAAGTTGCCCTACATGCTTGTGTGCTAGGCCATGTGTTAGGGCGTGTAACTCACTAACTTGCACCCTAAAGAAATCAATGGTTGAGTCATACACCCGTGTCTCAGGCCATATAGACCCAAATTTACCTAAAATCAAGCCACTTCCAAGACCATTTCATGCATGATCTTTCAACCCATTTAAACACATTTAAAAAGTACCTAAACATCACCAAAACACACATCAATATACCATTTCAAGATCATAATTCAACTAACCATCATGCCATTCAAAGGCACCTCAAATGCATCCAAACATCACTAACTTAAACATGTAAAAAAAATTACCACATTTCAAGCGTCCTAGCCTAGTTCAACATTTACCTAAACATACCACATATTGACCATTCTAAATCCATTTAAAACTTACCATAAAGGACCTTATAAACATGTATAACAAGGTGACCAAATTGGCATAATTTTTCAAGGCACCAAATGGTACCAAATCAACATGACTTCTAAAGTTTAAACATGCCAAAGTATCAACAACACATTCATCAAAATATCATTACAAATCACACTATACATGCCATTATAAACCTTGGACAAAATTTTTAAAAACTACCAAAACAGATGGATAGTGTGACTTGAGTGCTGATCCGATCATCCAACCTTAAAAGTATCTACAAGAACAGAAAATAACACAAATAAGCTCATTGAAGCTTAGTAAGTTCGACATACAAAAATGATAAATCTTACTGAATTAAATACAATAAAACATTCAATAGTAACTCAACTACATGTGTTCCATGTCATCCAAAATCTCAACCTGGTGAATTGTATAATTCCATTCAAAGCTCAAATACATGTCATATCAAAATCACTAAACAAGTTATGCTACAGAGATTTATAGTCTGATGAACGGCTTATAGATATGAGTACATAGATATTCCAACTAAAATATGCCAATAGCTAGTAAAAGCTATTCCACCTGATAACACGCCAGATGCTCATAAGAGCTAATCCATTCGATAACAAGCTAATTGCTCTGAAGAGCTAGTCCAACCGTAAATATGCCAAAACATGGAGTATAACACGAGAGTTCAAAAAAATGTTGAACCTTGGTCTACTAAGGTAAAATGTATATATCACACCACATGAATCTCCACTCCAATCCCACACATAACACGCCATCATTTGATTGTGCTCTATCCCGCGTTCATCCGATCCAAGTATTGAATTTCGATAACATTTCTCAAACAACTTTACATCATCTATAGACAATTATATCTATTATATCATATTATATAATAAAACATTCCATATAGATGTTAAATTATCAATCATATGAACTTACTTGGACTAAATTGTAGTAGTTTTAGAAGTTCAGGGACTAATCTGCGATTTTTCCTTTTCCACATATATCAACAGGGTCTTGATCTAAAATGTAAAATTTCTCACTTATTAGCTTAAATTTCACATTCCAATTTACTTTACATTTTATACCCTTTTAGTTTTAAATTTACATAATTACCTTTAACTTCTATAACTTTTACAATTTAGCCCTTAACTTGAAAATAATCAAATTAACCATTTCCTCAAGTCAACATTATAGAATAATATTCTAGGCCCTTAAAAGTCCCTATTAAACATCAAATTCATTATCAAACCTTGAAATTTTGATATTTTAACAATTTAATCCTTAAATCAAAATCTAACAAAAATCACTTCACAAAATTACCAAATACCACAATCAAAGATTCAAATACATAGTTATCATAAAAAACATTCAAGATTCATGAATTGAAACTTTAAATTTTTTTAACAGATTCAAAAACAAAAGGTATGGGCTAGCTGGACCTAGTTGCAACGATATCAAAAACATAAAAATTACAACAAACGGGTATAAAAATCACTTACATGCAAAGCTTTATGTTTTGCCGATTCTCAAGCTATATTTCCATGGTATTTTTGGCTATGGAAGAAGTAAATTTGAAGAAGAAAAGCTTATTCTTACCATTTGTTTTATTTAATTCCAAATTAATTATAATTTTGCCATTAAATGTATACTATTTTTTTCATTTTTAATACTAATGCCATCCAATGGCAATACTAGGGACTAACTGCTACTTAGATCCCTCCTTATTTGGTTATTAAGATATTTAATCATCTAGATGTAATAATTACTAAGTTTTGCACCTTTTTCAATTTAGTCCTTTTTTCTTAATTAGCTATCTAAACGTTAAAATTTCTTAACCAAATTTAATACGCCTCTAATGATTTTGTAAATATTCTATAAATATTATTTATGAGTGAAATTTGTGGTCCTGAAACCACTATTCCATCACCACTGAAAATCGGGCTGTTACAACTCTCCCTTTTAGGAAATTTCGTACTTGAAATTGTTACCTGAAAATAGATTTGGATACTGTAATTTCATCGATCCATCAGTTTCCCAGGTAGCTTCTTTGTACCATGATGGTGCCACAAGACTTTTACTAATGGTACCCATTTAATCTTCAATTATTTGACTTCCCAAGCCAAAGTTTTCACTGGTTCCTCAGAATACGTCAAATCTGTCTGTAATTCAATCTCACTATGAGGAATCACATGTGAAGAATTAGATTTGCACCGTCGCAGCATTGAAATGTGGAACACATTATGAATCTTCTCTAGTTCACGAGGCAAAACTAATCTGTAAGCTTGTAACACCCCAAACTCGGCCTAGAAGTTAGGCCCGAATCTGGTGTATCACATTGAAGAAAACATATAAAGGTTTTGTGATTCATACTAAAATAAGTTTTGTTAAAATCAAGAAAAACAAGTTTGATTTGAGACATTTGATAAAATACTACTGACCTCGAAGATTGATTGATAAACCGATAAATTTGAACTAATGCTCTTATAAAACCGTCTTTGCGATTATTAAAAACTTGTTTGAGAATTACATTCACTTTGTTAAAACCCAAAACACTTAAGCAATTGTAATCTACTTGAAACCATAATTATCTTTAAAAACCTTTTTGGTTGCGAAAACATATCTGAATTAAATGATTTACGAAAGTATGACGTTTGGAAACAGAGTTCCAAAAACAATTTAAAAACATTGCGAAAACGTAGATTAAATACAAGTATTTTTGAGAGGCTAATTGATGAGTCGAAAATCGAGGTAGTGAACTTTAACCGTGACTTTTGAAAATGTCGTTGATAATTTGAAAGAGATTTTTCGATTTAAATCATTTGTAAAAGTTTGTTATGAAAATCATTTGTTAATCTATTTTGGAAAACCTTTAAAAAAATCCCCGTTTTTAAAAAAATCCCCATTTTAAAAAAAAAACAATTCAAGCATAATACTAAGTACGACAAAAACATAAGCAAAATAAAATATTCCAGAGGCCTTATTACAACACAAAATAAACCCAAAATAGTAAGAATAATAAAGTGAACGAAATCAGGAAAGTAAAGTTCAATAAAAAACCCTTTCTGAAGTATGGCCTCCACCGAGTCATCCATGGCCCAAGTCCACATCATTTGAACATTACCAAAGGATTAAGAAAGAAAAAGGGGGTCGCCACAAGAACTCAGCAGAAATCCCTTACCGTTGTTCACTGGGCCGAAATCTCATTAAGTAATTATTTGGGCTTAAGCCCACATACAATAATAATAATGTAATGAATATCACATGAATATGAAATGAACTTCCCAAACCAAGCCTAGTATTCCATCCACTGCACACCACCCGTACCAACCAACACACCTGTAGAGAGCTTTAGTCATCCACCCCGCCAATACACCAAATGTAGGCATTAAGCCATCTATATCAAATTTGTGGACAAGCCACCAGATTAACAGAATTTACATGGCATTGCCATTTTTCAGATTTATGGTAGAGCCACCAGATTTATGTAGCAAAGCTACCAAAACTTCTCTTCATCATTATCCCATCCCATGCAATTCATGTATATGCATCATACATATCAAATCATGATATTTACAAATATAATAACAATAATTAAAAATTTAGAAATTTATGACAAACAAATTGGCCCAATAACACTTTGCAAAATCAGCCCATTAGAGCAATATATCAAATCGACCCATTTTATCACATATCCATTCGGCCCATTTAGTCACATATCAATTCAGCCAATTTAATCACATATCAAATTGGCCCATTTAGTCACATATCAAATTGGCCCATTTAGTCACATATCAATTCGGCCCATTTAGTCACATATCAATTCGGCCCATTTAATCACATACCAAATTGGCTCATATAGCAAAATATCAGATTGGCCCATTAGTCAATATGTCCAATCGGCCCATAAGGCAAAATGTCAATTCAGTACATCAAGCAATATCGTATTTCAGCCCTTTAGAGGCATTTCGGTAATTCGGTAATCTTACCCACTAAGGGTATTTCAGTAATTCGGCCCATAGGGGCATTTTCTTAAATTGTATTATTACCCACTAAGGGTAATTTGGTAATTTCACAATCCAAACTTAACTACTAATTTGGGCATAAAAATTTAAACTATCCATTTGCGTCGTACTGACTAAATTACTATAACTTGAGTTAGGAAACTAGAAATCTAAATCCGTAAATTTTACTTGAAACTAGACTCATATATCTTTTTACTACAAGTTTTATAGAACTTTTAGCTTAACCATTTAGTACAGTTTATTCCTTAAAACTTCCCTTGTTTCACTGTCCAATGATTCTGCCCTCTCCTTTCTTAATTTCAAATATCTCACTGTACGGTTTTCATATACTGCTCTCACTTATTTCTATTGAAAATAGGCTCACTAAGGAATCCATACATATAAATTATATCCCCTAATTCGCTTTGTACAATTTTATATGATTTTCCAAGACAGATCAGGGAACCACGAAATCATTCAGAACCAGTCTCACTTAAATTAACATATCTCAGAATATAAATTCCTTTTCCTTCTCTGTTTCTTCCTTATCAAAATAGACACAGTAAGATTTCATTTGATCTCTCATTCACTTTCTAATTCCCTTTCTTCTATCTTTTGTGATTTTCAAAAACACATCACTGTTTCTAACTGAAACTGTTTTATTACAAAATATAATTACTGCTACCATCATACGCACGCCCGAGTGATTACAGATGCCGATTTTTGGTTTTCTTTGGTATTCCGACCAATTCACAGAATATTTCATACAAACTTTTAGAGAAGTGTGAGATTACACACCATTTCAGATATGCATATGGAAGGTACGGGATTACACAGCTTATTACGGGATCTATAACACGATACTCTTCGCGGCACCTAAAAGTACAATCGGTCATCATTTAGTCCAAACCCAATTTACCACTTCAACCAAATATTTCAATTTATTAAAAATCTATATCACTTACCAACAATCCGAGTCTCTTATTACAAGGGATAGATCGAGCGATTTAGTCCCTAAAAATATAATCGATTAGTCACAACCACTATCTCGTTAAGCAAAATAATCGGTTAACAATAAGATCCAAAAAGAACCATGATGAAACCCTTATCTTAACGATATTAGTTCTGATTTCTAACGATTGTACAATGGCTATGGATGAGTCAAAGTTTCGGCCTTCCACTATAACTCAATTGATCAAAGGAGTGAGTGTCAACACAGATGAGTAGAAATGATTAAAAGAAAGGAGAAAATGTATCAAGGTATTTGGAATGTTTCGGTCAATACCAAAATAGATATGATCCAAACAGAAATGTGAGTATTTCGGCAACAAGAAGAATGGTGAAAGATGGATTAAGGTTTCGGCACCCAAGGAAGAAGTGAAGAAAATATGCTCACTAATGGCTTGTAAATTCGGCACAAAGCAAAAGAAGGAGTTTGGGGAAAAAACATAAAATAGTGCAAAAGTGACTTTTGCCTAACAACACTAAAATTCTACCAAATGACCAAGCAAAATTCAGCTACCTCCCTTTCCCCCAAAACCATCCACATACATAGCTAAAATGGTCAACAATTTGCCACCCATACTTTCCATAACATCTTCCTTGAAACAAACCACTTATTCCCCTTACTTTCCCCTTTTTCGTGATTCCTTTCCCCAACCTCAACCTTTCCTTAATCTCTTTAGCCATCTTGCCATAAAAATAAAAGTCCACTTTGCCATAATTACACCTTGGCCGACACTTAGGGGGAGTATGCAAAAAAAAAAGTCAAAATTTGTACACAATGGGATTTGAACCTCTTCCCTTAAAGTCCTTCACTTGATGCCATAACCTCTTTACTAATTGCTCATTTATGTTAACAATTTACTCATTTATTTCTATAAGCCTTGAAGCTACTTACCATCTCTCCTTAAAGTGCTAAAATACCAAATTTTTCCTAAGGCCCAATTAAACCCGAGACTTCATAGAAACCCCGTAACCTTCCAAATTCACTTAACTAATAAGTCTAATTTGCAACAACGCCATTCTCATATTCTCAAAAATTTTAAACATTCTTATGCCCAAGGCCCATTGGGCCCAATCCTACTAGGCCCAATTTTGGGATGTTACAATTCTACCCTCCTTAAAGAAATTTCATCCTTGAAATTTCCAATCAACTACTAAACGCATCGCTCTAAACACACCACTATGCTTTCGCTACACTCTGATCTGAATAACACTAATTTGCTTTCTATCTTTAACCTTGGAAACTCTTCACATCATCAAATATCAAATCCTCAAAAGCAAACAAGTATTTATCACTCATTCATAAAATTTTCTGCATTCAACCAAAACTGTAACATCCAGAATTTGGGGACTATGCATTTTTTTAACTTAATTGTATGTTGTTGCGTGTCTATGTGTAGTTGAGTGTGCTTTGGAAGTTTTAGAACTTCATTATGTAAGTGAATGCCTGAGAGAAGTATTAAATTTTTAAGACTTAAAATGGAACTAAGTAAGATAGGCTTTAAGAAATATTGGCAAGAGGTTTTAAGCATAATAAGTCATTTGGCAAGGTGGTGTTGGCACATGGGTGAATGCATGAGGGAGAGGTTGAATCCCTAGCTAGCAAGTGGAAGAATTTTTAATTTTTCTTTCTTTCCTATAGTGTCGTAAGCCTTATCTAGAATGGATGGACATTCTTTTAATTTTGGATAGTAGACCATAGGAAAAGGCAAGTTAAAAGTTATGGTATGGAATCATGAGGTTATGGAAGGATAAGGGACAAAGGGCTTGAAGAGGGATGATGTTTTGAAGCTTTTTCATGGTCATTTGACCATGAACCTAGATGGCATAAGGGGCTAAGGGGGATTGGTTTATTTGTGATAGGAATTAAGGGATTGATGGGGAAGAAATAAGGAGGAAAAAGGGGGATCATGTTAGCAAGGTGTTGGCCGAATTTTGCAATAGCATTAGGAGTAAAAGTTGGCCAAAACTTTAACCAATTTGTGCATCTTTTCTTTTCTCCAAACTTTGTTTCTTAGCCAAATACATATTACACAAAAAAATAAACCTTTCTCTTCTCTTTAGTCATTTGATATTTTACCATTTCGGTTTTGAGTAGTCCTTTTATTTTCCTTTCTCCAAAACATATCTTCTTTCTCTCCTCTTTGTAAACGAAAATACCAAATATCAAAGACCATTTTTCTTCTCTTTTTCCCTCATGGCTGAATGTTCATAGCTTCTAAACCCACCTCTTTTCTGTTGAAAATCATCATCATCATCATCATCTTCTTCTTTCAATCTTTCTCTTTATTCTCTTTTCTTCTTCTTTCTCTCAACCGAAACCATGTTTTACCATAACCAAAACCACCATTCTTTTCTTCTATTTTGTCAAACCGAACCATCCTCCATCTTCATCTTATTCTTTCTTTTCTTTTATTAAAAACCGAAACCACCATAGCCAAAATACTATCTTTTCTTTTCTCTTTTTGTCCAAGCCGAAACCATCATTTTTCTTCTTCTAAATCAATAAGTTTGAATCTCTAAATAGTCAAGTAAGGGTGAATCAATCTTCATATTTCGAGTAAGGATTTTCTATCAATCGTTCTCTTTATTTTCTTTTAGTATAGCCGATTTTAGAAATCTAATTCTCTCGCCTCCTTGGCTGAATCTTTGAAGGGGGATTTTAAGGATTCTTTTTGGTAGCCAACATTTTAGGAGAGATCATTCGGGATCATCCAAGGTAAGGATTATCATATTTGATTATATCATTTTTAGATAGATTACTAATCGATTTCATTATAGGGGACTCAATCGATCGGTTATTTTTCGTAAACATAAGATTTTGGGGCTAACAAAATAGGTTCGAAAAGAGCGGTAAAGAGTGTTTGGAAGAGGGGAGACTCTATTATACCCTCAAACTTCAAACGAAGGGCTATATCGGGATCCAAGATTTTCTACTGGGTTGTGGACCCTCCTAAGTGAAGATCGTTTATTTGAAGTAGTCGAGAGCCACTTTTCGTTCGTGGTTTGTCATTGGGTTTTGATCCATCTGTCGGAGAGAAACCACATATAACAATTTTTTGAAATTCCAAGGGTAAGGAATTAGATCTTTCATCAATAGTGTAGATTATAAGTATTAGCGTATTCTAATCAAGTGTGATAATTAATTAGGTGTCGATTTGCGGGAAGGTATCGTTCTCACCGCCATAAGGTGTGTAACATTATACTAAATTCTCATAGATTTAAAATAAATGTGATTTGTATGAAATATGTTTGATAATGGTTGTGGGTACCATTCAGTGGTATACAATATTCAGGTATGTTTACCCCCAATATTTCCTTAATATTGCTATATGCATAAATATGAAATAAGTATGACTCTGTTATGATTTTGGGGTATATTGCATAAAATCCGAATAATATGTATGTGCATGGGCATATGGGTGATGTTGATAAAGGGGAAGTGTTCCGGTGGTTTTTACCATATTATCCAGTGACTTCGGTCACATGTGTGAATTTGGTGACTTCGGTCACATATATTTTGAATCTGGTGACTACGGTCACAATTGTCTGGTGGCCATGCCACAAAATTATAAGGGCGATGTGCATGTTGACTGTAACAACTGCCTTCGATGGTGTGTAGCAGATGGAGGGTCGATTTAGTAATCCCCATAGTGTGATTGGTAGGTACGGGTGGTGTGTAGTGGATGGATATTTAGGTGGGCCTGGGTTTGCATTTCATTATATATATACCATATGATTTCTAAATGATTTTATTTGATTTGCTATGAAAATGGGCTTATGGCTATATGTGTTATTAAATGGGCTTAAAGGCCATGATCAATTGGGCTTTTAGTGTTTTTGTTACACATTGAGTCTATGACTCACCCTTTTATGGGATATCTTTCAGGTGACTCTTAGCACGATGGATCGGGTTAGCAAGGACTACGTGGTGGCCAAAGCTCAACAAAGTATTTTGGAGTTTCTTGCAATAATACTTATTAAGTTTATTTTTATTACTTAGGATTTATTATGGGTTTGGTTATTTTGTAATAAGGCCGCTATGAACTGTTTTAATTTTGTGTTTTGGATTTTAATCGCCACGAACAATATTTACAAAATTTGGCCCAAATGATTTTTTTCTAAAATAACTTAAACTATTTTTGACATCGAAAACTTCTATGGTTTTTACAATACTAATAAGTTTTCATTAAATTTTGGTTTTCTTTTAATTTATAATTTTCTCTTAAAATAACGTTTTAAAAGATACAAATTTATTTAACAATACGATTTCTACGCGATCATTAAATTAATCTGTTTTATATGAAACCATCATATTTTCTTAATAAACAATACGAGATTTAATCAAAGTTTTACTCAAGGAACATATCAAATCCGGTTAGGCTTATGGGCCAGGTTTGGGGTGTTTCAACTTGGTATCAGAGCCCGGTTTTAAACTCTCGGCCTTGGGTTTTGAAGCCCACAACGTTTTCAAAATCAGGCTCAAATGACTTTTTGAAAGTTCTCTTACGTTAAAATGGTTTTATAGAAGCATGGCACTCGAAGTTCTCGGCCCAGGTCCATCAAGTAAGTACTTTATTGATAAAGTGGTGTGAATGTATGATATTTTAAAGTGATAAGCTTAAACTATACTTTAGAGACATGGACCCTAGGTGTATGTCTACTTCTACGGAAAAACCACTGAATAAATATCTGTTGCATAAAACTTTCTTTTAATAAGAAGTGAAAAGACTCTAATGCATAAGACTTTTTCGTAAAAACAGATAAGACGCGTAGTAGACATGAGTTCTAGGGGACGTGGTCGTCGTGGACGCGGTAGAGGAAGAATGGCTGTGTCGGAACCAGTTAGATTTGGTCAAGGTTTCAAAATGAAGCTCATACCACCCATTTGTTGGGTGGAATTTCAAGAGCATAAAGGAGGAGGTGACGCAGTATCACAAGTCGTCTCATGCGAGTTTTGGAACGAGTAGCAGAAGCTAGTACGAGAAATGGGTCTCGAAAGTCAATAGCTGAGAGACTTAGATCAAATGGAGCCGAGGTTTTAGGGAGTATCCGGAGTAGCTCGAATGTAGCGCAAGATCTTGGTTGGAGGCGATCGAGAGGATCATGGATGATTTGGACTGCTTCGCGGAAGAAAAGTTGAAAGTCATTGTTTCACTACTCCGTGATGAGGCCTACCAATGGTGGCTCACTATCAAGGAGAGTACCCCTGTGGATCGAGTGGATTGGGGGTATTTTAAAGTTAAATTTGAAGGGAAATACATTGGAGCTAGCTACATTGACTCCCAAAGAAAGGCGTTTCTGAATTTAGTACAAGGAAATAAGTCAATAGTTGAGTATGAAGTAGAGTTCTTGCGACTTAGCCAATATGCCAGAGGGATAGTAGCTACTGAATATGAACAGTGTGTCAGATTCGAGGATGGACTGAGAGATGAACTGCGAGTGTTGATTGCTCCACACCGGGAAAGAGACTTTGTAGTCTTAGTAGAAAGGGCAAGGATAGCTGAAGAAGTTAAGCGGACTGAGAGACAGAACCGGGACAGAGGCTAGAATAAGAATAAGAGGACCTTTGGGTCTTCAGGATCATCCGAAAATTTTCAAAAGAAACCTAAAGTTGATGGGCCATGACGTCAGCAGATTGCTACGGGAGGACAACATCGTACTTGTGCTCAATGTGGGAAGATGCACCCGGGAGAATGTTGGAAAAAGACCGGGGGATGTTTCAAGTGTAGGTCTAAAGATCATATGATCAAGGATTGCCCGATGAATTCAGATAAGAACCGCCAAAGAAGTCGTGGTGTTAATCAGTGGAAGATGTGGACAAGAAATTATAAGGGTCGTGGTCCAAATGGAAAAAGTAATGGTTCTGGTAGAGGTCGCGGGACTTCAGGAAGAGGCAGTGGTAGCTTTGAGGCAAGACAAATGTGTCTCGGTATATGCGATTAAATCATGAGAGAGATAGTGACACACTTGATGTTATCACGATGCGTTTACGATTTACGAGTTGCCCTTTATTGCTTTGATAGATATAGGGTCAACTCACTCATACATCGCTAGTGAAGTATCTAGAACTTTGCATGTGACTTCTGAGACTATACCTAGGATGATGACTGTACTTAGTCCTTTAGGGCAGACAGTAGTAATAGACAAACTTTTTAAGGAAGTGCATTTAGAAGTTCAAGGGATGCAATTTTCGGCTGATTTAATGGAGTTGCCATTCGGAGAATTCGACCTGATCTTAGGCATGGACTGGCTAGTGAAATATCATGCAAATGTGGATTGTGCTGCTAAGCGGATGTCATTAAGAACTATTGATGACAAAGAAGTTGTGGTGATGGGCGAGAGATGAAATTACTTATCAAACGTAGTATTTGCCCTTAAGGCAGAAAAGATGGTTAGAAAGGGATGTGTAGCTTTTCTGATGTTGGTTAGTGCTTTGGAGGCTAAGGAAGCAACTATTGAAGGAGTCAGAACTATAAGAGAATTTGTAGATGTTTTTCCGGAAGAACTCCCAGGATTGCCTCCGAATCGAGAGGTAGAATTTGGGATTGATTTATTGCTTGGAACGGCACCAGTTTCTATTGCTCCTTATAGAATGGCACCGAAGGAGTTAGTTGAGCTCAAGGCTCAGATTCAGGAGTTGCTTGATCGTGGATTTATCCTACCTAGTGTGTCTCCATGGGGAGCACCGGTCCTATTCTTGAGGAAGAAGGACGAAACGATGAGGATGTGTATAGACTACCGGCAGTTGAATAAGCTGACTATCAAGAACAAGTATCCTTTGCCGAGGATCGATGACCTGTTCGATCAACTTAAGGGAGCTACGGTATTCTCAAAGATAGATTTAAGGTCGGGTATCATCAGCTTAAAGTGAAAGAAATAGATATCCATAAGACAGCTTTTCGAACAAGATATGGGCATTATGAATTGCTGGTAATGCCGTTCGAATTGACGAATGCCCCAGCTGCGTTCATGGATATGATGAATCGGGTTTTCCAACCCTACTTGGATCAGTTCATCGTGGTATTCATAGATGACATCCTAGTGTATTCTAAGTCTGAGATGGAACATGATAAGCATCTCCGAATAGTGTTGTAAGTTTTAAGGGAGAAGAAACTTTATGCCAAATTCAGCAAGTGTGAATTTTGGCTGAAGGAAGTTGCGTTCTTAGGTCATGTGGTATCGGCAGAAGGAATAAGGGTGGATCCTTGGAAGATTGAGGCAGAACTAGATTGGAAACCACCCAAGTCCGTATCTAAGGTTCGCAGTTTCTTGGGATTAGCAGGTTACTACAGAAGATTCGTCGAAGGATTCTCATCGATAGCTACACCTTTAACGAAATTGTTACGGAAGGAGGTACCTTTCGTATGGGCAGATAAACAGCAAGAGAGCTTTGAGAAGCTTAAGAGGGTTTTGACTGAAGCTCTAGTTTTGATTCAGCCTGAGGCAGGGAAGGATTTCGTGGTATCTTGTGGCCTTCTCACACAGGATTAGGATGTATTCTGATGCAAGACGGGAAGGTAGTTGCATATGCGTCTCAGCAGTTGAGGCCACACGAGGTTAATTACCCGACGCATGATTTAGAGTTGGCAGCAGTAGTCTTTGCTCTTAAAGTTTGGAGACATTATTTATACGGGGAAAAGTCAGTGATATACACGAACCACAAGAGTCTGAAATATCTACTAACCCAGAAAGAACTGAATTTGAGACAACGAAGGTGGATAGAGTTGTTGAAAGACTCTGATTGTTCTATTGAGTACCACGGGCAAGGCGAACGTGGTGGCGTACGCCTAAGTCGAAAAGTGGTGTCGATCTAAGGCGATGTTTGCACATCTTAGTCTTTATGATGACGAAAGCTTCTTGTCGCGAATTACAAGTAAAGCCGACGTGTTGAGTCAAGTGAAAGAGAGCAGTTGGTAGACGATGATTTGAGTGCAAAGCTACAAAGCAGTCTGAGAATGGGGAATTAGAAGATTTTGGTATTAACAACGATGGGGTATTGTGTTTCAAAGGTAAAATCTGTATGCCGAAGGATCAGGAGTTGAGGCAAAAGATTCTTCAGGAGTCGCATGATAGCCCTTATGCTATGCATCCTGGAGGAAGTAAGTTATACCGAGATTTGCGAGATCGCTTTGGTGGCTTTGGTCTTAAGCGGGAAGTTACGAGTTTGTAGGAAAGTGCTTAACGTGTCGACAAGTTAAGGTTTGAACATCAAGTACCTTTGGGATTGCTTCAGCCGATAAAGATTCCGCAGTGGAAGTGGGAGAGAATCACCATGGACTTTGTTAGTAGGCTTCCTCCTATGCCTACTAAGAAAGACTCGGTATGGGTGATAGTGGATCGATTGACAAAATCTGCGCATTTTATCCCCGTTCGGGTTTATTACTCTTTGCAAAAATTGGCGAAGTTATATGTGGCTGAGATTGTGAGATTGCACGGAGTGCCGGTGTCAATTATTTCAAATAGGGATCCGAGGTTTACGTCTTGATTTTGGAAAGCATTGCATCAGGCATTGGGTACCAGGTTGGACTTCAGTACGGCATTTCATCCACAGTCTAACGGCCAATCTGAACGAGTAATCCAAATCTTAGAGGATATGTTAAGGGGATGTGTGATAGATTTCAGAGGAAGCTGGGAGGAGTTCTTCCGTTAGCAAAATTTGCATACAACAACAGTTACCAAGCCAGTATTCGGATGGCACCGTATGAAGCACTATATGGACGGAAGTGTCGCACTCCTACGTGTTGGATAGAACTAGGGGAACGTCAGGTTTTGGGTCCAGAAATAGTGGCTGAATCCGAAGAAAAGGTTAAGGTAATTTGGGCTCGATTAAAAGAAGCATCTGACAGGCAAAAGTCGTACGCAGATCTTAAGCGGAAAGAAATAGAGTTTGCTGTGGGGGATCAAGTTTTCCTAAAGGTTTCATCTTGGAAAAAGGTGATGAGATTTGGTCACAAAGGAAAGTTAAGTCCCAGGTTCATAGGACCTTATCGGGTTTTGAAGCGGGTCAGACCTGTGGCATATCAGTTAGAATTGCCTTCGGAGTTGAAGCAAATGCACGATGTGTTCCATGTTTCAATGTTACGCCATTACCGGTCGGATCCATCTCATGTAGTGCCAGTTGAGGAGGTGGATTTAAGACCAGATTTATCATATGATGAGGAGCCAATTCAAATACTGGAGCGGGATGTAAAAGAGTTACGGAGAAAGTCAGTTCCTCTCATCAAAGTGTTATGGCATAATCATGGATCAAAAGAAGCTTCGTGGGAGCCGGAGGAAGTGATGCGACAGTAATACGCTCACTTGTTCTAACCAAGTTATTTCGGGGTCGAAATTATTTTAAGGGGGTAGAACTGTAACATCCAGAATTTGGGGGCTATGCATTTTTCTAACTTAATTGTATGCTGTTTCATGTCTATGTGTAGTTGAGCGTGCTTTGGAAGTTTTAAGAACTTCAGTATGTAAGTGAATGCCTTAGAGAAATATTAAATTTTTAAGACTTAAGATGGAACTAAGCAAGATAGGCTTTAAGAAATATTGGCAAGAGGTTTTAAGCATAATAAGTCATTTGGCAAGGTGGTGTTGGCGCATGGGTGAATGCATGAGGGGAGAGGTTCGAATCCCCTAGCTAGCAAGTGGAAGAATTTTTAATTTTTGCTTTCTTTCCTATAGTGTCGGCCAAGCCTTATCTAGAATGGATGGACATTCTTTTAATTTTGGATAGTAGACCATAGGAAAAAGGCAAGTTAAAAGTTATGGTATGGAATCATGAGGTTATGGAAGGATAAGGGGATAAAGGGCTTGAAGAGGGGATGATGTTTTGAAGCTTTTTCATGGTCATTTGACCATGAACCTAGACGGCATAAGGGGCTAAGGGGGATTGGTTTATTTGTGATAGGAATTAAGGGATTGATGGGGAAGAAATAAGGAGGAAAAAGGGGGATCATGTTGGCAAGGTGTTGGCCGAATTTTGCAATAGCATTAGGAGTAAAAGTTGGCCAAAACTTTAACCAATTTGTACATCTTTTCTTTTCTCCAAACTTTGTTTCTTAGCCAAATACACATTACACAAAAAAATAAACCTTTCTCTTCTCTTTTAGTCATTTGATATTTTACCATTTCGGTTTTGAGTAGTCCTTTTATTTTCCTTTCTCCAAAACATATCTTCTTTCTCTCCTCTTTGTAATCGAAAATACCAAATATCAAAGACCATTTTTCTTCTCTTTTTCCCTCATGGCCGAATGTTCATAGCTTCTAAACCCACCTCTTTTCTTTTGAAAATCATCATCATCATCATCTTCTTCTTCTTTCAATCTTTCTCTTTCTTTCTCTTTTCTTCTCTTTCTCTCAACCGAAACCATCTTCTACCATAACCAAAACCACCATTCTTTTCTTCTCTTTTGTCAAACCGAACCATCCTCCATCTTCATCTTATTCTTTCTTTTCTTTTATTAAAAACCAAAACCACCATAGCCAAAATACTATCTTTTCTTTTCTCTTTTTGTCCAAGCCGAAATCATCATTTTTCTTCTTCTAAATCAATAAGGCTGAATCTCCAAATAGTCATGTAAGGGTGAATCAATCTTCATATTTCGAGTAAGGATTTTCTATCAATCGTTCTCTTTATTTTCTTTTAGTATAGCCGATTTTAGAAATCTAATTCTCTCATTTTCTCCTTGGCCGAATCTTTGAAGGGGGATTTTAAGGATTCTTTTTGGTAGCCAACGTTTTAGGAGAGATCATTCGGGATCATCCAAGGTAAGGATTACCATATTTGATTATATCATTTTTAGATAGATTACTAATCGATTTCATTATAGGGGACTCAATCGATCGGTTATTTTTCGTAAACGTAAGATTTTGGGGCTAACAAAATAGGTTCGAAAAGAGCGATAAGGAGTGTTTGGAAGAGGGGAGGCTCTGTTATACCCTTAAACTTCAAACAAAGGGCTGTATCGGGGATCCGAGATTTTCCACCTCTGCTAATGAAGATCGTTTATTTGAAGTTGTGCGTACACCCGAGCCACTTTTCGTTCATGGTTTTTCATCGGGTTTTGATCCATCTGTCGGAGAGAAACCACATATAACAGTTGTCCGAGATTCCGAGGGTAAGGAATTAGATCTTTCAGCAATAGTGTAGATTATAAGTATTAGCGTATTCTAATCAAGTGTGATAATTAATTAGGTGTCGACGAGCGGGAAGGTATCGTTCTCACTGTCATAAGGTGTGTAACATTATACTAAATTCTCATAGATTTAAAATAAATGTGATTTGTATGAAATATGTTTGATAATGGTTGCGGGTACCATTCAGTGGTATACAATATTCAGGTATGTTTACCCTCAATATTTCGTTAATATTGCTATATGCATAAATATGAAATAAGTATGACTCTGTTATGATTTTGGGGTATATTGCATAAAATCCGAATAATATGTATGTGCATGGGCATATGGGTGATGTTGATAAAGGGGAAGTGTTTCGGTGGTTTTTACCACATTATCCAGTGACTTCGGTCACATATGTGAATTTGGTGACTTCGGTCACATATATTTTGAATCCGGTGACTTCGGTCACATATTTTGAATCCGGTGACTACGGTCACAATTGTCTGGTGGCCATGCCACAAAATTATGAGGGCGATATGCATGTTGACTGTAGCAACTGCCTTCGATGGTGTGTAGCGGATGGAGGGTCGATTTAGTAATCCCCACGGTGTGATTGGTAGGTACGGGTGGTGTGTAGCGGATGGATATTTAGGTGGGCCCGGGTTTGCATTTCATCATATATATATCCATGTGATTTCTAAATGATTTTATTTGATTTGCTATAAAAATGGGCTTATGGCTAAATATGACTTAAATGGGCTTATGGCTATATGTGTTATTAAATGGGCTTAAAGGCCATGATCAATTGGGCTTTTAGTGTTTTTGTTACACATTGAGTCTATGACTCACCCTTTTATGGGATATCTTTTAGGTGACTCTTAGCACGATGGATCGGGTTAGCGAGGACTACGTGGTGGCCAAAGCTCAACAAAGTATTTTGGAGTTTCTTGCAATAATACTTATTAAGTTTATTTTTATTACTTAGGATTTATTATGGGTTTGGTTATTTTGTAATAAGGCTGCTATGAACAGTTTTAATTTTGCGTTTTGGATTTTTAATCTGCCACGAACAATATTTACAAAATTTGGCCCAAATGATTTTTTTTCTAAAAATAACTTAAACTGTTTTTGACACTTAAAACTTCTATGGTTTTTACAATACTAATAAGTTTTTCATTAAATTTGGTTTTCTTTTAATTGATAATTTTCTTTTAAAAATAATGTTTTAAGAAGATACAAATTTATTTAACAATACGATTTCTACGCGATCATTAAATTAATCTATTTTATATGAAACCATCATATTTTCTTAATAAACAATACGAGATTTAATCAAAGTTTTACTCGAGGAACATATCAAATCCGGTTAGGCTTATGGGCCGGGTTTGGGGTGTTTCAAAAACATACCCGTCTTAATGGTGATGGAACAATCCCAAGCCCTATGCTCCTTAGACCCGCATCTCAAACATGCTTCGACCTCCTCCAGCATTTCCACATCACTAAGCATTACCTGAAATAATTAAGAAAGAAAAAGGGGGTGAGTTACAAGAACTCAGCAGAAATCCCTCATCACTGCTTCATTTGGGCGAAATCTCATTAAGCAATTATTTGGGCCTAAGCCCACATACAATAATAATAATGTAATGAATATAACATGAATATGAAATGAACTTCCTAAACCAAGCCTACTATTCCATCCACTACACACCACCCGCACCAACCAACACACCTTTGGGGAGATTTAGTCACCCACCCCGCCAACACACCAAACGTAGGCATTAAGCCATTTATATCAAATTTTTGGACAAGCCACCCGATTAACAAAATTTACATGGCATTGCCATTTTTCAGATTTTTGGTAGAGCCACCAGATTTATGTAGTAAAGCTACCAAAACTTCTCTTCATCATTATCCCATCTCATGCAATTCATGTATATGCATCATACATATCAAATCATGATATTTACAAATATAATAACAATAATTAAAAATTTAGAAATTTATGACAAACAAATTGGCCCAATAACACTTTGCAAAATTGGCCCATTAGAGCAATATATCAAATCGACCCATTTTATCACATATCCATTCGGCCCATTTAATCACATATCAATTCAGCCCATTTAATCACATATCAAATTGGCCCATTTAATCACATATCAAATTGGCCCATTTAGTCACATATCAAATTGGCCCATTTAGTCACATATCAATTCGGCCCATTTAGTCACATATCAATTCGGCCCATTTAATCACATATCAAATTGGCTCATATAGCAAAATATCAGATTGACCCATTAGTCAATATGTCCAATCGCCCATAAGACAAAATGTCAATTCAGTCCATTAAGCAATATTGTATTTCGGCCTTTTAGGGGCATTTTGGTAATTTGGTAATCTTATCCACTAAGGGTATTTCGGTAATTCGGCCCATAGGGGCATTTTCGTAAATTGGTATTGTTACCCACTAAGGGTAATTTAGTAATTTCGCAATCCAGACTTAACTACTAATATGGGTACAAAAATTTAAACTGTCCATCTGCATCGTACTGACTAAATTGACTATAACTTGAGTTAGGAAACTCAAAATATAAATCCGTAAATTTTCCTTAAAACTAGACTCATATATCTTCTTACTACAAGTTTTCCAAAATTTTTGGCTTAACCATTTCGTACAGTTTGTTCCTTAAAATTTCCCTTGTTTCACTGTCCAACGATTCTGACCTCTCCTTACTTAATTTCAAATATCTCACTGTACGGTTTCCATATAATGCTCCCACTTATTTCTATTGAAAATAGGATCACTAAGGAATCCATAAATATAAATTATATCCCCTAATTCATTTTGTATAATTTTATATGATTTTTCCAAGACAGATTAGGGAACCACGAAATCATTCAGAACCAGTCTCACTAAAATTAACATATCTCAGAATATAAAATTCCTTTTCCTTCTCCATTTCTTCCTTATCAAAATATACACAGTAAGATTTCATTTGATATCTCATTCACTTTCTAATTCCCTTTCTACTATTTTTCGTGATTTTTCAAAAACACATCACTGTTTCTAACCGAAATTGTTTTATTACAAAATATAATTACTACTACGATCATACGCACGCCCGAGTGATTACGGATGCCGATTTTTGGTTTTCTTCGGTATTTCGACCGATTCACAGAATATTTCACACAAACTTTCAGAGAAGTGTGGGATTACACACCATTTCAGATATGTATACGGAAAGTACGGAATTACAAAGCATATTACGGGATCCGTAACACGATACTCTTCGCGACACCTAAAAGTACAATCGGTCAACAATTAGTCCAAACCCAATTTACCACTTCAACCAAATATTTTGATTGATTAACAATCTATATCACTTACCAACAATACGAGTCTCTTATTACGAGGGATAGATCGAGCAATTTAGTCCCTAAAAATATAATCGATTAGTCACAACCACTATCTCGTTCAGCAAAATAACCGGTCAACGAAAAGATCCAAAAAGAACCATGATGAATCCCTTACCTTAACTATATTAGTTCCGATTTCTAATGATTGTACAATGGCTATGGATGAGACAAAGTTTTGGCCTTCCACTATAACTCGATTGATCAAAGGAGTGAGTGTCAACACAAATGAGTAGAAATGATTAAAAGAAAGGAGAAGATGTATCTAGGTGTTTGAAGTGTTTCGGTCAACACCAAAAGAGATATGATCCAAACAGAAATGTGAGTATTTCGGCAACAAGAAGAATGGTGAAAGATGGATTAAGGTTTCGGCACCCAAGGAAGAAGTGAAGAAAATATGCTCACTAATGGCTTGTAAATTCGGCACAAAGCAAAAGAAGGAGTTTGGAGAAAAAAACACAAAATAGTGCAAAAGTGATTTTTGCCTAACAACGCCAAAATTCTACCAAATAACCAAGCAAATTTCAGCTACCTCTCTTTCCCCCAAAACCGTCCACATACATAGCTAAAATGGTCAATAATTTGCCACCCATACTTTCCATAACATCTTCCGTGAAACAAGCCACTTGTTCCCCTTACTTTCCCCTTTTTCTTGATTCATTTCCCCAACCTCAACCTTTCCTTAATCTCTTTAGCCATCTTGCCATAAAAATAAAAGTCCACCTTGCCATAATTACACCTTGGCCGACATTTGGGGGAGTATGCAAAAATAAAAGTCAAAATGTGTACACAATGGGATTTGAACCTCTTCCCTTAAAGTCCTTCACTTGATGCCATAACCTCTTTACTAATTGCTCATTTATGTTAACAATTTACTCATTTATTTCTATAAGCCTTGAAGCTACTTACCATCTCTCCTTAAAGTGCTAAAATATCAAATTTTTCCTAAGGCCCAATTAAACCCAAGACTTCATAGAAACCCCGTAACCTTCCAAATTCACTTAACTAATAAGTCCAATTTGCAACAACGCTATTCTCATATTCTCGAAAATTTTAAACATTCTTATGCCTAAGGCCCATTGGGCCCAATCCTACTAGGCCCAATTTTGGGATGTTACAAAGCTACAGGACCAACTCTTTCAATAATCTCATATGGTCCGATAAATCTTTGACTTAGCTTTCCTTTCTTACCAAAACGTAACACTTTCTTTCACGGAGAAACTTTTAGAAATACTCGATCGCCAATAACAAATTCTATATATTTTCTTTTCAAATCCACATACGATTTCTGACAATAAGATGCATCTTTTAAAAAATCTCGAATAATTTGAACCTTATCTTTAGTTTCTCAAATCAGATCAATTCCCACCATTTTGAGTTCGCTCAATTCAGACCAATACAATGATGTTTTACACTTTCTTTCATATGGAGCTTTAAACGATTTCATTTTTATACTGGACTGATAACTATTATTATAAGAGAATTTAGCTAATGGTAGATACGTTTCCCAGCTACCTTTAAACTCGAGTATACAACATTGCAGCATGTCTTCCAGAATCTATATTACTCATGCTGATTGCCTATTTGCCTGGGGATGAAATGTCGTATTGAAATTGAGTTTAGTGCCCAAAGCCTCATGAAGTTTACTCCAAAATCTCAATGTAAACCTTGGATCACGATAAAAAATAATAGATGTCGAAACTCCGTGTAATCTCACAATCTCTGACACATATAATTCTGCTAGTCTTTCAAGTGAAAAATCTGTTTTGGCTGGAATAAAGTGTGCCGACTTAGCCAATCTGTCAACAATCACTTAGATCGAATCTTTCTTTTTCAGAGTTACAGGTAAATAGGATACGAAATCCATCGTGACTCGCTCCCACTTCCACTCAGGAATCATAACAGGTTTTAATAAACATGACGATACCTGATGCTCTGCTTTTACCTGTTGATAAATCAAACATTTAGTTACGAACTCACAAATTTCATGTTTCATACCCGACCACCAATACATCTGTTTCAAATCACAATACATCTTCGTGCTACCAGGATGAATGGAATACGTACTACTATGAGCTTCAGACAGAATATGGCGTTTCAAATCTAAATCATTCGGAACATAAATCATATCATGATAACACCATGTACCATTGACATCAATTTTGTATTCTATAATCAAATTATCCTGAACCAATTTTTGTTCCATTATGAACTTTGGATAGTCATTTTGTAATTCCCGAATTCGTTGTAGAAACAGGGGTTTAGTTCACAACTCTGCCAGTACAGAACCATCTTCATTCAGAGCTAAATGAGCGTTCAACGCTCGAAGTGCAAACAATGAAGACTTTCGACTGAGTGCATCTACAACAACATTACTATCCTAGATGATAATCAATAACCAGATCACAATCTTTTAGTAACTCTAACCAACATCGCTGTCTCAAATTTAAATCTTTCTGGGTCATCAAATACTTTAAACTTTTGTGATTCGTATACACGTGACATTTCTCACCGTATAAATAACATATCCAAATCATCAAAGAAAATATAATTGTGGCCAATTCGAGATCATGAGTAAGATAAATCTTTTCATGTGGCTTTAATTATTAAGAAGCATAAGCTATTGCTTTCCTTGCTTGCATCAAAAGATAACCCAAACTGTAGAGAGATGTATCACTGTAAAAAACATATACTACCCTAGACTCAAGCTGAGTCAACACTAAAGCTTCTGTCAACATGTTTTTCAGCTGATCAAAACTCTATTGACACTTATCAGACCAAACAAACTCGATGTTTTTCTGTAAGAACCTGGTCATCGGTAAAGCAATGATCGAGAAATTTTTAACAAAAGGACGGTAATAACCTGCTAAACCTAGGAAACTTTACACTTTAGAAACATTTTTTAGAGTTTTCCAATTCATTATAGCAGAAACTTTACTCAGATCAACTCGAATCCCGTTAGCTGATACTATGTGACCTAAAAATCCACCCTCGCAATGCCAAAATTCACATTTACTAAACTTTGTATACAACTATTTTTCTCGCAAAGTATATAACATGATCCTGAAGTGTTGAGCATATCCAGATTTTGTCTTGGAATATATCAATATATTATCGATAAACACAACAAAAAATCTATCCAGATGAGGCTAAAAAACTTGATTCATTAAATCCATAAAAGCAACTGGAGCATTTGTTAATCCAAATGGCACTACTAGAAACTCATAGTGGCCGTAATGAGTTTTGAAACCAGTCTTTGACAATTCACAATCCTTAACTCGTAAATGATAATACCTAGATTTGAGATCTATTTTTGAGAACACTATAACACATTTTAATTGATCGAACAAATCATCAACACGTTGCAAGGGTACTTATCCTTTATTGTGACTTTGTTCAACTGCCTGTAGTCTATACACAATCTTAAGGAGATGTCTTTCTTTTTCACAAACAACACAGGTGCACCCCAAGGAGATACACTCAGTCGAATAAACCCTCTATCTAACAACTCTTGCAACTGTGCTTTCAACTCTTTTAACTCAGTTGGTGTCATGCGATACGGTGATATTGATATCGGTGCAGTTTCAGGAACTAGATCAATCACAAACTCAACTTCACGGTCAGAGGTAAACCCGATAATTCTTTAAAAAATACATCAGTAAACTCACTAACAACCAGTAACTAATCTAACTTTGACTTTGAATCTCTAGTTTCAAGGATGTATGTTGGAAATGCTTCACTACCTTTACGTATCAATCTCTGTGTAAAAATAGCTGAAATGATTCTAGCAACACTATTTGATTTGTCAGATTTAACTGAAACCATCTCTCCTATCTGACATTTCAAATCAATCTATTTCTATCTACAATTTACCACAACATCATGTAATGATAGCCAATCCATACCCAAAATAACATCGAATTCCCAAAAGGGTAGTAACATCAAATCAATAGGGAATTCATAGCCTTTAATTTTCAGTGGACATTTACGAAAAAATAAGTTAACTATCACACTTTGACCTAGTGGATTAGTAACTTGAATATCATATGCAGTTGATTCAACATGTAGTTTCTTTTCCATTACTAATGCAGTGAAAATATACGAATGAGTTGACCCAGGGTCAATCAGTGCATACACAATAACATCAAAGAGATAGAATGTACCAACAATCACATCAGGTGCAACAACTTCCTCTCTAGCTCAGATGGCATATGTTCGAGCAGGTGCTCTACTCTCTAATCGAACAACTATATCTTTTTCTCTCGTACGAAGAGTCCCAATAGTACTGTTCTAGCCCCGATGTCTACCTTTTTGAGACGTAGACATTTGCTTTTCATTTTGTTCTTCATTTTCTATTAACTGTTTATGATAATTTTGGAGAAAGTGATTAGTATATCTGCATCTATAACATGCCCCCAATTTAATTCTACATTCACTAGAATAGTATTTTCCACAATGTTTACAACTAGGCTTCGGAGTGTTTCGTACACTTCCCACACTATCAACTGGTTTTGTAGGACATTTAAAATCATGCTGAATCAATTTGTTTTTGCTGGGATGCTCAGACACTGAACTAGCTCGACTAAAGTCTTCTCTAGTCTTCTTTGCTAGTGGTACAGAAAATGACTTAGAAGAACTTATCTTGTTAAACTTTTGAATTTGTCAATCTCTTTGTTTCTTACAGTTGTACACTTCTTCTATATTTTTGTGCACGATTAGATAAAACAGTAAACTCTTAGATTTCATTACCTTCGATCATCATTCTAATTTCATCATTCACGCAATCTTCAAATAGGATACACATCATTATTCAATAGGCATAATTTCTCAAAAAAATTTATTGAGGTACACAAACTCTCTCTCGTACTCAACCATTGACTTGTTTCCTTGCCGTAATTCAAGAAATTCTCTTTTTCTTATCTAGATGTCTTTTTTCGACATATTTCTTCTTGAAATTAATCTGAAAGAAATCCCAAGAAATTTTCTTTCTAAGTACCATAGCTACCAACATAGTCCACCAATTGTACGCTTCTTCCTTTAATAGTGAAACGACACATCTAAGAAAATCATCGAGAGGGCAAGCCATTTCTTCAAAAACTCATAAGATATTCTAAAGACAATACTCGGCTTTAATTAGATCATCTTCTAATCTACCTTGGAATTCTTCAGCACAACACTTCCCAAGCTTTTCTATCGAAATACGTCGACTAGATTGAGTTACAAGAGGAGGTAGAGGTGCAACATGAGGTATAACAGGGTGTGGAGGTCATTGAGTCGCAATATTCATTTGGATAAACTCATCAAACCACTAGTTCATAAACCCAAAACATGCTTTTAAGTTCATGTTCAGGTACTTGTGGAAATAGAATATTGCTACTCATCCCTTGATCTGGGGTCAGTATATTACTATTAACCTCATCATTCCCAGTACGATCAGATCCGTCTGACATATTTACAATCTATACGAAAAATAAAGGTTAGATCAGATCAAACACGTTACACTATCACAAGTTTATATGGCATGAAATTCTAGACTTTTCATACACAACATTTAGTCCTAGAACTGACTAAACTGCAGCTTTAATACCACTAAATGTAGCACCACTCACCCGCCTCTATCGTCAGATTAGGGTTACGAAGCATTACTAAAAAATTAGAAACATTTAAACCTTATATCATTCAATATTATAATCACAATTCATACACATGCACACTGTCCCTAAATCGAGCCTTCGAGGCCTTAAAATAGCCTAGAAACAATTTGGGACCAATTTGAAATAGTTTGAAAAGTTTAGGAAAAAGATGCAAAATTTGTAAAACAGTGGCCACATGGCCGTGTGCCTCACACGACTGAGACACACGCTCGTGGCTCAGGTCGTGTAACTTTCAAACTAGGGACACACAGCCGTGTCCCAGTTTGTGTCCTCACACGTGTAACTCTCTTAGTAGGGTCGCATGGTCATGTCACACCCCGTGTGCCTGGCTGTGTAACTCTCTAAGTTGCCTCACACGCCCATGTGCTAGGCAATATGTTAGGCCATGTAACTCACTGACTTGCACCCTAAAGAAATCATCAGATGACACATGGTCGTGTTCCCAAGCCGTGTGGCTTACATAGTTGAGTCACACGCCCGTGTCTCAAGCCGTGTAGACCCAAATTTACCTAAAATCAAGCCATTTCCAAGACCATTTCATGTATGACCTTTCAACCCATTTAGACTATAACACCCCTAACCAGTATCAGTCGATAGAATAAGGTTACGAAACATTATCGTACAATTTATACATTAAACATACATTTCAAATATTGACATAAACATGATATAATCCATTCATTTACATACAAAATGTCCCTAAATCTAACCATCGAGGCCCTAAAAAAACTTTAGAAATAATCTAGGACTAAATTGGAAACATTTGAAATGTTTAAGAAAAAGTTAGAAAATTTGGCATTTTGTGCACAAAACTTTACAAAACATGCAACAGATGACCAATTCAATAGGCCAAATACATTCAACCAATATGCCAAACAAGGCACCTCAAATGCATTCATTCAAATCTTACCTAAACATGACATTCAAGACTAGCACTTGAAACATGAAATCCCTAATGACATGTCACTTGTATCCTACAAATTCTTAAGGTTCAAACGGGGCTCGATAATCATCGTGACATCCTGGGATAAACATCATATGGTTACATAGAAAATAACACATTAGCATTTAGATTATGATAACATTAAAACAATATTTAATCATATGAACTTACCTCGACGACTAGGGCATAGAATAGTTAATTAATTAAAAAGGACTAAATTGTAAAAGATGTAAAATTTTATCACCATTTGATTTGAGTGATTAAATAGCTTATTGAATAAAGGAAAGGGGCTTAAATGGTAATTAAACCATGGTCAAAGTTTCCAAGTGGTGGTTTCATGATGGAATCCACTAGCTTTTGGATTATTTGTTCTTTTAGTCCTAGTTAGTTTAGGATTAAATTGTAAATAAGTTTATTTAGTTAGAATTAATTTAATTGAAGGACCAATTGTGAAATTAAATCTTCCTTAGATGGTAATTATGCCATATATTTATGTGATAGACAAATATGGACATGGAATTGGTGTTCTATTTAATTATTAACCAAGGTTAAAATGGTAATTTGGTAAATTAATTAAATTAAACAAAACATAAGTAAAATAATGGTTGTCATGTTCCTTTTTCTTTTGTTTTTCAACCGAATGAAGCCATGAATATACCTTGAAGCTTTGGCCAAGCTTCCATATTGCATGTAAGTTTGTTTTAGCCCTATTTCTAATAATTTTTATGTTTTTGTTATCGTTGCAACTAGGTCTAGCTAGCCCATACCTTCAATTTTGAAACTGTTTAGGATTTTGAATGATGCCATTGATGTATCTATCTGATTTTAGCTATTAAATGTTGAATTTGAAATGTTGGTTGATATTTAAAAGTATTTTATTAAGTAATTTTGATGAATTTTTCAATTAGAGACAAAATTATTGAAATAGTAAATTACAAGAATTTGTTGTGAAATTATGCCAAAAATGGGCTGAAATGGAGGCTATGAATATTAGGCTAGTGGGAAATTTCGGTAGCTCTCCTATCAACACTCCCCAAAGCCGAAACAGAGAAATGGCTCCAGTCGAAATTGCCCCCTTTTCCCCCTAACCGAAATCCAATAGAGACTTAGAGTCCCAATCGGCCACAACACCCTACCAACCTCCCATTTTTGAAATTTCTTGATTTTTTCCCCAATCGCCTCCTTGACTTACTCCACAAATCCCTCCATGACCCGTTCAAACTCCTCTCAACAGTGTTTCAGTCCAACTCTTCCACCTACACGGTACAAGTAGCAAAATAAACATTCCATTGCATAACCCAGGGCTTGAAACTCAAACCTCTCAGTTACACCACACGCCACCTTGCCACTACTCCACAAGCTCTTTTTGTGTCATAAAACAAACATTATTACTAATAAGGCATAAATGTCAATGTCCAGGTTCATTTAGGAGAAAAACTAAATTTTTCAAAAGTCAGGGCTTGAACCCAGGCTATTCAAACACTCTCATACACACTCAATTCACTTAGAAATTAAAGCAAACAAGCAATTTGTGTTAGAACATGCAAAATTATAGACCCTAAATTTTTGGGGCGTTACATTTCCCGTTGAACATAAGAAATAAATAGCTCATGTTCATGCAACTTTATAATAAGCTCTATATTAAATCAACTCCATAGCCCCACTGCACAATTAATTATAACACATTAATAATAACATGAAATAATTTAATTTATGCACAAAAAATCATGTAATAAAGAAAAAATGTATATTTTATAAATTCATGTACATTATCGAGGTTTAAGCAAAATTCACTAAATTAATTAACAAATACTCAGGATTAGTATTATTTTTAAGTTAAAAGGTGGTAAAACTACTAGAAAAACCTATATAAATTAAAGTTTACAATATGCATTAACAATCAATTACCATATATCCTAAGTGTTCGCTAGTATACATTGGGCTATAGTGTCGTAATTCAACTATTATCAATTAATGGGTTATGGTAAGTAATGGTAAGTACAACTTTTCAAAAATGTTAAATTTTAAGGGCTAATTTGATATGAATTGTATGTCTATAAAATGAATATAATTTTATTTTATATTTTTATTAGTAGTAGATTTTAAAATCTTGAAATACTTACAAAGTCTTCACAGACTTACCACGTTAATTCTCTAACGCGTAGGAAAAATAGATCATGTTTGGCTATTATCGAGGTCAAGTGCATCCCATCCCATCACCACTCCAAGTGGCAATATTGCATGTATGAATTTTGGGGTTAGTATAGCATGTACATAGATTTTTGGTATAGGTAAATGTTAGATGAACTAAAATGCAAACTTTAGAAACCTTGTTACTTTGGTGATCTAATGGCATATTTTGTTAGCTTATGAAAGGAATTTATAAGAGTTCAACATATGCATGCATATATGATGTTTTTATAAGGATATTGAGATAAATTTTAATGAGTTTGAGTTAATTGACTTGGTTTTGAGGTGTTTGAATGTTTTGAATCAATGCAACGAGTTTTTAGGAATTTTTCCAACTATTTTTATCTCATCATAACCCAAGGTATAGATACCTTGGGGGTAAGGTATCGATACCTTTGCCCTAAAATAAAAAATTTTTGAAATAGAAAGTAAGTTTGGTATCATTCTTGAGGTTGGTATCGATATCGAAGGCTAGGTATCGATACCTAAGCCTAAGCCTAAGGTATCGGTACCTTCATTAAATTTTGAATTTTTGGAGTTCTAGAATGTTATTTTGGTATCAATTTTGTATAGATGTATAGATATCTTTTATAAGGTATCAACAGCTTTTGTTTAAGTATCAATATTTTCCGTTGTTTTGCGTAAAAACAAAAATTTTAAATCATTTCCAAACGCAATCTACCATCCATTAATGACCCTAGATGTTTATATTAATAATTTTTTAGTTAAATAAATTAATACACTGGGTATAAATGTTTAAATTATATAGTGTCTAGTCAAAACCGCTTTGGCACCAAATGTAATAGTCTTCTACGGGGTCCCTACGGTCGGATCGGGTATAGGAATGTTACATTTATTGGTATCATAGTTAATGTTTTCTGATATCTGAGTCAGAAACGAGTCTAAACATACATGCCAAATAGGATATATCATTGTGATGAGATGGGATTTAGTTATTTAATTTTGTAATTTATGTTTACTGTAGAATTCAAAGATGTCAAAGACCTCGTGAAGATTCGGAAGATGAAGTAGAGCGTAAGTTCACAAACCTTGATAAGGAAATAAATCAACGAAATGCCCAAGCACGAAGTGATTCATTAAACTTAGGTGATGATAGGGAGTATGAATTGGAAGAGAGAACTCAACCTAAAACTGAATAGGTATCGCCTGAAAAAGAAATTTCAGTTACAACAGCTCTTTTACAGACTATGAACCAGTTGTTGCAACAACTAGTATAAACAACTAATGTTCCTTCGGTTCCACCTCCTCCTTCTCCTACTGTTCCCCAACAATAACCATCCGTAACTAGTAATCGATCTCCTTTAAAGAATATTAGAAAATATAGAGTAGAAGAGTTTAAGGGAAATAAAGAAGACAACCCAGCTGAAGTAAAGGAATGGCTGGAGAATAGTCAATGAATATTTGAAGAGTTACAATTTTCAAAAGATGAAAAGTTGAAGTGTGTAGTGTCATTATTGAAAGGTAAAGCTTATCAATGGTGGACTACTATCAGAAATATTCATCCTATTGATAGAATTAACTAGAACTTCTTTGTGTCAGAATTTAAAAAGAAGTACGTAAGTCAACTTAACTCGGAAAAGAAGAAAAGAGAATTCTTTGATTTGAAACAAAAGAACATGTTTGTTGCTGAATATGAACGCGAATTTATCATGCTGAGTAAATATGCTAAAGAGTTAATAGCAAATAAAGCAGATATGTGCAGAAGATTTGAATGGGGATTGAATGAAGAATTTTATGTTCCGCATTTACCCTTGCATCTACAAGAATATCCTATTTAGGTTGATAGGGCACAACGACTTGAGGAGGGATTAAGTCGTCCAAAAGAGAAGAGTATGGGAAAAAGAACAGTAACGAGTTCTTTGCCACCATCTTCATTTAAAAAAAAGTAGAGACTTTAGAGGTTATAGATACTCAACATCGTTCAAAGGACCAAAAATCAGAAGTTAGACTAGGCCAACCAACAAACCACATCAGTGGCTAGCAAGGGAGTCTCAAGAAGAAAATTGAAGACACAGTGTGAGCACTGCAGTAGATTTCATTGGGGTGAATGTCGAGTGATTACTAGAGCTTGTTATAAATATGGATCAAAAGATCATCTAATCAAAGATTTGAAGATGATTAAGAACACTGTAGAACAACCAGTAAAGAGTATTCATGCTCAACAAGGACGTAGACTGTCTAGAATGGTTAATCATGTTGGTAAAGAGCAAAGGTCAATAATAGAGATAGTTGGTAGATCTGAGAGTCACATGCCTCAAACATATGCCATTCAGACTCAAGACGAAGGAGATGTTTCAGATGTGATCACCGGTAAATTCTCTTTATTTGATACTTTTGTTATTGTTTTAATTGATTTGGGTTCTACAAATTCTTATATTTGCATTGCATTAGTAAGAGAGAAAGAATTACCTATAGAGTTTACTGAACATGAAGTTATAGTCACAAATCCTTTTGGACAATGTGAGAGAGTGAATAAGATTTATAGGGATGTTCTTTAAAAATTCAAGATTGTGAGTTTCCAGCAAACCTTATGGCTCTTCCATTTCGTGAATTTGATGTGATATTGGGCATGGATTGGTTTTTCGAATATGGTGAGAATTTCTTTGAGAATTATAGACTGGTGAGAAATATAGTGCCTTGTCTAATAATGTATTGGTAATGTAAGTTTTTAAGTTAGTGAGAAAGGGGCACATTGCTTATCTTTCTTACATTTTCAATTCTCATGTATCTAGCCCAAAGATTGAGGAAATACTAGTGGTTAGGGAGTACCCCAACATGTTCTCAGAGGAATTACCAGGTTTACCACCTGAGAAAGAGGTAGAATTCTCTATTAAGGTAGTTTTAGGAACAACACCAATATCGATTTCTCCTTATTGAATGGCTCCTACTAAGTTAAATGAATTAAAAACTCAATTACAGGAGTTACTTGATAAAGGCTTTATACGCCCCAGTGTATCACCGTGAGGTGCTCTAATATTGTTTGTAAAGAAAAAGGATGGGTTGTTACAGCTTTTTATCAATTATCGGTAATTGAACAAAGTAACAGAGAAGAACAAGTACCCGTTATCGAGAATAGATGATTTGTTTAATCAATTAAAGGGTGGTGGTGTGTTTTCAAAATTTGACCTCAGGTCGAGATACCATCAGTTATAGGTAAAAGAAGTAGATGTGTCGAAGACTACTTTTAGAACGAGATATGGTCACTATGAGTTCCTAGTTATGCCATTTGGGTTGACCAATGCTCCAGCTGCTTTAATGGACTTATGAACAGAATTTTTCAACCTTGTTTAGACTAGTTTGTTGTAGTTTTTATAAATGATATATTGGTGTACTCTAAAAATGAAGAAGAACATGAAAAGAACTTGATGAATTTTTTGCAAACATTGTAGGACAAGCAATTATATGCCAAGTTGAGTAAGTGTGAGTTTTGGCTAAGAGAAATTGTAACAGCCTGTTTTTTGTCAAATCAGAACAGTGGTTTTGGGACCACAATTCTGAAGTCAAAATATTTATTTTGTTATCATCTTAATGTCTACCGCATGATAATATGCTTGCGATAAAATTTCGTTAAGAAATTTTAGGCTTAGGGACTGAATTGAATAAAAGTAAAACTTTAGGGGTAATTTTGTAAAAAATGTCAAAAATGACTAAATTGCATAAAATATATTATTTTGCTGTCTAAATTAATAAATTAAATGAAATTATTAATTTAGATCAAGATCGAGTGGAAAATCGAGGAGAATGGAAAATTACTAAAATGCCACTATACTTGTTATTTCTGCAATTTATCCAGGGAAGTTCGTATGAACTATATTATGTATAATTTTGATTAATTGGATGTTAATAAATGATTTTATTGAAAATGAATCCATATATATTATTATACAAGTTATCATGTTGTGAGGTGACATAAAGTCAACGACATAGGATGATTATCGAGCCCCGTTTGAACCTTAGAAATATATAGGATACAAATGACATGTTATTAGGGTTACCATGTTTTGGGTGCTAGTTTTGAATGTCCTACCAATGGCTGAGTTTCGGCATGTGTTGCAGATACTTGACAGTTTGTGTGAGCATCACCGTGTAGCTATGTTCTAACTAACAGCTTGTGTGAGTAGACCCAGGTTACCATGTTTCGGGTGCTGGTCTTGAATGTCCTACTGATGGCTGAGGTCCAACATTAGTTGCAGATACTTGACAGCTTGTGTGAGTAGCATCGTTTAACTTACATTTCGACTGATAACTTGTATGAGCCTACCCATTTTACAGCTCGTGTGAGCTACGACTATATGTTTAGCACAGTGTGTTTGAGCTTTCCCATGTATTCAGTAGTATTCTAAGTGGTTCAACGGGCATGAAAGGGGATGAACTGGTAAGGGTTTTGATTAATTTCACTACGACAATTATAGAAAGGTATGATGTATCGATGATCAAAGTATGAACATTCATGATCATGAAAAGTATATTTAAGTGATGTTATGTTTATGTACAATATCTTACCAAGTGATGATATAGCTAAGTTATGTGTTTAATCACTAACTTGTGACTATGGTTAATGCTATGTTTATGTCTTATGTGTTATGCAAATGAAAATGGTAAGTGTTCAAAATAAATTAAGATATGTATGCATGAAACTCATTAAAATGATGATACATGGAAAACATGATATGTTATGAGATGGATGATAAATCTAATTGAGTTATGCTCAAGTGTAATGGTTATCCATGTCAAATTCATATGAATCATGTTTAAATAAACTAACATGTGTTGTTGATATGCTTAGGCTTATGCCAAACTTGTAGATATGATTAACGTTTATGATTATGCTTGTATTATGCATATGAAACTGGTAAGAAAAGGGAATGATACGGTAAGTACGTAGTTGGGATGTATTATGATGTTATAAAAAGGTTTAATGAGATAAATGATGTATTCATATAATAGTAAATTGCTTATGCTTTGAATAAGTCTATCTATGTCATGGATTAATACATTGAATTGAAAACTAACAATATTGTTGAGGCTTAGGATAAGCATTGAGAACAGAAAGGAAAGTAAGTAAATTGAAAGACGTATAATCTTATAGAAAGGTTGATGGTTATACATTACGTCCCATAAAATCCTTTCATGTTATGAATTATAAATATATGTGACATTAATGAATTTACTTACTTACGAGTTGGTAATTGTGGTTTGGTAAATCTTGAGGCATTAGTATAGGTTTATATTTAACCTATAATGTTTATTATTGAAATGTAATATTATGCTTATGTTTTATATGAGCTTACTAAGCATTCATAGCTTATGTCGTTTTCTTTCTCTTACTTTTCAGATTATTGGAAGCTAGTTGAAGATCCATCACACTATCCATCGATTTTATCGGTAGATTTTAATGCTTTGGTCGTGGTTATAATGGCATGTATAGGTGGACTATGTCTAATGTTTAATTGATGAGTTTGGTATATATATGTCATTGTGGTTGATGATTATGGCATGAAATGCTGCTTTGGATTTGGTGTACTGAAGGTACTTTGTTGGTTGTGGTTAATATGGTCAAATTGTTGTATATTTTGAAATGGCCAAAATTGGTATGGTTAATGCATCTTTAAATGGCCAAAATGGAATGGTTGTTATGAATCAATTATGTTATGCTTTGGCATAAAAACAAGTTAAGTGATAACTATTTAAATACGCACATGTATAGGTCTTTTGGTTGATATTATAACCATTATGTTTTGGCTTGAAATAATAGTATTTTGAGTGATTGAAATAGTTGTTAGGTTGATATAAGTATGTGGCCTTATGATGGTTGGTTTTGTAGTCTTTATGATTCTTAAATGATGGAAGTTGAAATGGTATTTAAAATGTATGCAATGGTATGTTCTTTGACATGGTTAAATGTGGTCATTTTTGGTATATATAATATAGTTGACATAGATGGCTAATGGTGCTAAATGTTAAGTGGTCAATTTGGTAGTATGAGTGTAGATTTGATATGTGAACAAAATGGTAAGTTTTGGCTAAACTATGCATATGGTTATACATGTTTTATTATTGTGAATGAGGTGCCTTTTGGGCATATTGGTTGTATGAACATATACTTTATTGATTTAGCTTATTGGTACATTATTTAGTGGATTTTGAATGCTTGTTTATATGTGGAAAATTTGTTGTAGGTGTGTGCATGATTGGGTGAGAAAAATGGCTTAAAAATAGCCTATTTTTTGTCCACTCAACTAGGGAAAACATGTGTGTCTCTCAACCGTGTGTGTCACATTGCCCTATGACACGGTTGTGGGTCCCCTGTATCTTACAAAGGGTTTCAAGTTTGGCAGTTACATGGCCTAGCACACGGGCGTGTGAAGGCATTTTGAAGGGTACACAGCTTGGCACACAGGCGTGTGGCTTGGCCGTGTGCCCAAGTCCGAGAGTTACACGGGCTGGGACATGGCCTTGTGACCCCTGCAGTTTGAAAAAGTTCTTCTTTTTTGAAAAATTCTATATGTTTTTGATTTAGTCCTGACTTGTTTCTAATGTGTTTTTAGGGCCTCGAGGGCTCATATAAGGGACAATATGTATGATATTGATTGACTATGCTATGATTGATGTTAAGTTATTAAATGATTAAAATATTTAATTATTTTGAGTTGTAAATTTTTCATAATGCTCTGTAACCCTATTTCGGCAACAATTATGGGTTAGGGGTGTTACATTAACATAGGGATGTCAAAATCAATACATGGGTATATATGTTAGAGAACAACATACTGGATCAACCTGCTATGAATATGTTTATTTGATTATTATATAATAGTCATAACATTACTCATAGTGATAATAATGTATGTGATCCTTAAACTTGAGATCATCATTGTCCCAACATCGTGAGTCATATATTTTGATAAAGTCAAACGTCTACTATAACAGGTTGTACTATAAAGACTGATGTTGGGTATGCCATAATCTATGTAGTGGGATATGATTTATCCAGATAGGATTTTTCCCTCCTATATAATGGGAGCAATATCTTAGGCCATTTGATAGAGTAACTAGAAATGCATGGACATACTCAAATATAATCTATGTAGTCTACTCAGAATATCAAGAAATATGAGATTAAACTATACGAGTGTGACTATACTATGACTTGTGTCTAATGTAGATATAAAGGATAAAATGATATAATACATGAAAAATTTATCACAGAAAATTTATGTCGAATCACGACTTCTTTTAACTTGGGTAGCAATGATGCATTGCTAGATGCCACTCATTGCTTTTGCCATTAGAAATGTTCTTGCATTGCTACCAACGTTACAAAAGCTTGTAACATCCTGAGATAGGGCCTAAAACTTTTGGCCTCACAAGTAAGGGTTCGCCAATGTTTCGACGAACTAGGGTTAGCCAAAAGAGTTTCAGCAAGGAGTTCGCTCAAAATTTAGCGAAGCAGTATACCCCAAAAGATACGATAAGGGGTTTTCTAGATTCACTAAAAATTGTGTTCGCCAATCTATTTGGTGAGCTGGGGGTTCACAAGTCAAAGTCAAGTCAGACTCAAATTACGAAATAAAGATATTGTGTATCTAGGTTAATTTTTGTACAAGAGCTAATTCAAAATTAAGCTCGAAAAAGAAAACCTTTTGATTCACATTTACCAATTTTTGTGTGTACTAATATCGCGTAATACCTTTTAACATTTTGGAGAAATAAGGTAGGCGAGGGAAGGAGAAATAAGAAGGTGAGCTTGTCAATAAATAAGGGCCAAGTAGGGAACAATGCCATGTGCTTAACCATTTCTAGTGCTTGAACCCATTTTGAGTGCCCATTGTTTCAATTTTGAACTGTCTTAGGCCTCAGAACGCTACAAGCCTAGAAAACCTTTGGGACTCGAATAATTCACCAGCATAATAATTCGTGAATAGCTTGCCTTTGTTTAAACAAATATGACCAATTCTCTTTAAGTATCTATGAATGATTCGTATAAATTATTTAATACATTCATTTCCATTGCCTTTATAACTATTTACATTTTAGCATAATGAACTAATTTTGTTTGCATTAGGAATAACCAATTTAGGTAGATATCATTCTTAACTTGCATATGAGGTAGTTCTTGTACAAGTTCAATATTTTACCCTATGTGACTTAATTACCTAATATATTCCAAGGGTCATCGTTCTTTATGCATGTTTGGTGTGTTTGCTTGAGGACAAGCATAGAGTTAAGTGTGGGGGAGTTTGATCTGCTCTAATTTGATATGGTAAGTTAGGCTTTCCCGATACACTTAAGGAGCTTATTATTAAGCTCTTTTTTGTAGTTTTTTTTTTTTGTATTTTTTAGGTTTTAAGATAATTAGTGTATATATCTTGTTTTTATTCATTTTGAGACCCAAATTGGCCAATAGTGCCATTGGGGCCCCTAACATATGGTTGAGTGATGTAGGGACGTGTTGGAGGCTGAAATCGAGTGAGAATGACACCAAGGGAGAGCTTATTGTGATATCCAAACCTTGCAACCGTGAAACCAACAATGGACCCGAGATTAGGGACCACCTTTAAGTGGTATCGTGATATCCACCTGCCAAAAAGCACCCCAAGTTCAAGATTGTTTAAGGTATCGCAATATCCTCTTCCTTGGTATCGTGATATTGATATCGTGAGTGGACAAAAATTGACAAAAAGGGTAGTGTTTGTCCACTCTATGCACAAATCATTGAAGGCCCATTCAAGGGTATTTTGGGCACAAGAATAGGGTTAGAATAGCTGCTATATTAGCAAAATTTAGCTAAGAGAGAGAGGGCCACATTAGTGTAGTTTTAGCTTAGGGTTTTCTTTAGTTTTCTCTTAGCTTTTCTTTCTCCTTCTCTAGGGTTTTTATTTTTATTTCCTTAGCTGTAGATTTAACATTTCTGTGCAACATTTCTTCTTGTTTTAGTTCTTCTTAATATTAGTTAAGTTAATTATTACTGTAGTTTAGGTTTATTTGCACTTTTAGTCCCTGTATCTTGGTTGTAAGAAATTTTCAACTTTAGTTTAATGTATTTTAGTTTCTTTCACTTTGCACCTGTTAAAGTTTGTTCCTTTCATATTTATTGCTTTTGGTTTTCTTTTTGAATGCTTCTCTTTACATGCCCTTTATGTTTTCTTGCATAAAAATCCAAACTTTTAACTTTTTCTTAAGCTTTTCTTTAATGGCTTATTTGCTTTTCATTTTCATGTTTATTAGCTTTATTTTTGGCATGAGTAGCTAAACTTTTAAGGGGTTGGTTGATGGAGATGTGGTGAGCTGATTTATGGATAAAAGATCAAATTGTAATAAATTGGACTAGTTTGAATGAACCTAAAAAATTAGGATTGATAACCCTGAGGGAACATCTAGGAAAGTGAGACCGAGAGGAGATATTGTTGGGAATCAATTCATTAGTCCCAAGTTAACTGGTGAAATGGAGAAATAATCTGAATTAATTTGTCTAACTTGGTAAACTTGAGACCGAGAGGTAAAATGGAGCCATTTTGAGAGTTCAAGCGACTTGGATCCATAATTCAAAGATTAGTGAACCACACCAAGATCAACCAACTACCATTTTTTATTTAATTGTTAATTTTATAATTTTGCATGTTTTGCAATTTAGTCCTTGTTAGCTAGATCAAAAATTAGTTTAATTTCTCTTCACTTTATGATTTGTCGTAATATAATCTTTTGCTATTAGTTGGTTAGACACTTTATTTTACGCAAATGTTATTTAGAAATTGTTCAATCCATGATGCTCTTAGGTTCAATCCTTGGAATACTCTAGTGTTACATTGTAACACTAAAAATAATACAACTAACGTGTCACACTTGCAAAAAAGCTTCGATAATTATATTTGATTTTAGTCCCGAGTGTTAATACATATCTCTCTCTTTTCCTTAGCGAGGATAGAGAGAGAGAGAGAGGTGGTCAACCATAATTTAATATTTTACTAGTTTAGACTCGTAAAGACTAAATAATAATAAATACAATTTCAAACATCGAAGTCCGGGGTTTTGATACCACTATTTTTGATACCATTAAAAAACAAGTTGTTACAACTATTCTCCTTAGGAAATATTTTCCTCAAAATTTTACCCGAGAATATATTAGAGTATTGTGATTTCATAATGTAATAGCCCATTTATGCCCGGGCCCAAACAAACCAAAAAATAATAAAAATAAAAATCCAATGTCCCGTTTTATTATTACAGTCCATTTGCAACCTAAAAAAATAAACTACCCAAGCCCAATTAATATTACAACCCAACCTAATACCCAAAATCCCGAATGGCCTAAAGGCTCAAATTGGGTTTCAGAAACTGGAAACCCCGAACCCTAGGGTTCTTGCCTCGCGTCGCAGCACCCAACACCAACCTTCGGTCGTGCATAATCCCGTACCAGATGACGCCCATCGCTGTTGTTCTCGCCATTCACCTGTAAAACAAGGAAAGAAAATGGACAGTAGCAGTATATTGCGATTTTGTATTTATTTTCTGATTTTATTTTTAGGTTATAAATAACCCCAAGGCAATCTGTAAGGGGGCAATACATGCAAATATACATAGAATACAAGAAAAATAAAAGGGTATAGGCTACAATTTTCTTTTTACACACAAGATATACAATAGAATACACAAAAATCAATACAAAGTCAGAATACCAAATCAGTAGAGGTTTTATATATTTTTTTTCTTGTCATTTTCGAACACTATTTTTTTATATTTTTTATTTTGTTTTGTTTTTGAAACTATATAATATAGATATTAAAACAAAAAATAGGGAAAATTTTTACCTGTTTTGGGAGTTTCTACCACCGTCTTGCGATGGTCAAAAATGGTGGCGAAGCAATCAAGCCGAACCTGAGCCTCGCTAGATTCCAGGTTGAGGAAATGAGGGATTGAGAGAACTTTTGAAAGTTTTTTTAAAAAAAAATAGGTTCAAATGAATTTTTTGTATGAAAATTGACTTATATAGCAGCATAAAAACAACGTCGTTTTTGCTTAAGCCAATAAGCTTTAAAACGACGTCGTTTAATGGGCCAGGATTCGCACGTTGACCTGATACCCAGAGAGGATCCATGTGTTTTTATAAAAGGGGCAATTTTCCTCTTTGGTCCTTCCGCAATTTTATCTTTTTTAATTTAGTCCAATTTAATTTTTTTCAGCCCTAAAATTTATATTTTCTCGCAATCTTGTCCTAGGGCTATTTTAAGGCAAAAAGGGGAAACGACATCGTTTAGGAGATAAGGCATACTAGCCTAATAGATCCCTATAATGTGACGTGCGTTCTAATCTGGTCCTTTTACATTTTTACCTTGGATTTTTTTTATTTCTAATTCAATCCGTGTTTCTTTGATTTTTTTATTCTTTTTATTTTCATTTTATTCTTATTTTTAATTATTTAATATTATATATTAAATTTATTACTATACTAGGTTATTTTATCAAATTGAATATTATTTATATATCATTTTAAAATTTGTATATTATTTATTACAATATATATTTTTAAAATTTTGTATATTATATATTATATTACATTATATATAACATTTAAATTGTTTTATCATTAATCTCGTATAAAATTTTGTATATTGTATAATATATATTGTTTATTATGTTTATTGTTAAATATGTAGTTTTATGCATATATGTATTAGATTATGGTATTATAAATATATTTTTATTTAAATTTATATATTATTTATTTATTTAAAATGTATTCTACCTATTTTCTCATGAATATATATATTATTTTTTTAGAATATCTCATATCATTTTTATACATATGTTTTTAATTTGGAATATCTATTATTATATGTCATTCATTCTATGTTGTAATTTTATTTTACACTTAATCTTGCATATAAAGTTTCATATTTATTTAGTAGTTTTTATCTTTTGTTATTTAACGCTTTATATCTTACATTTGTTTATTCATGTTCTTTTATTTATTTATGATTTTTTTTTTTTTGCTTTAGTATAGTTATTCGTTATTTGCATCATTCGTTACTTCATATTATTCTTTCTTTAATTGTCTATATTAATGTTAATTGTTAATATGACTTGTAATTTTATTAATTGCTTTTGGTATTTATGTTTTATGATGTATTAATGCGATATTTTTACTTGGATCATCGTTTAAAATAAAAATACATTTTGCAAAATTACCATATTTTATCCAAAGGTTTTTCTTAAATAGGGCAATGTTTTGTATTTAGAAATTAGAAATAATGCCCTAACGTGATGGGTTTTGATTTTTCGTTTAACTAAATATCCTTTTAATAAATTTTGTAAATCATGAGATGATTTTGGTCACGAGGGTTTAAAATATCATGTCCTAACATGCTGGATGTGATATTTATATACTTTCGGAACAATGGAATCTCAAGTTCCAACTCAAATTGTTCAAGTTTTTAAAGAAATCATGTTTTCAAATCTTTTCAAATTTTCAACATTAGGACAATAACTAATCAATCTGGTACCAATTTTGGGCGTTACGAGGGTGCTAATCCTTCCTCGTACGTAATCGAATCCCGAACCTATTTTCTTAAATTTCGTAGGCCAAAATCAATGTTTTGAAATAAAATGTTTTATAAGGTGATACGATCACACCTCAGCAAAAAAAGATTGGTGGCGACTCCATTTTTATTTTTAAAGTCGATCCCTCCTTTTTTTTAAAATACAAAAAATGGTTTCGACAGCTTGGCGACTCCACTGGGGACCTAATAAGAGATTCAAGCCGTAAAATTGATTATTTCCTGTCCTTTTGTCTAAATTTGAAAATCCAATTTGAAAAATTATTATCCTTTTTTATTGCATGTTGTTTTAATCTTGTAAAGTATTTCTGCATTGCATTGCATGACCATTGTGGTCACACCCTTTTAAGTGGGAGTGAGAAGCTACTCCTTTGTGAGGTTTTCACCTCTGTGCATGATAGTGAATCGCTTTCGGGATACATCCGTACCTATGTCTTCGTAAGATTTTCATCTCCGTGTAGCCATAGGGAAATGTATTCCCCTGAGCTGAACTAGATCTGTATGAGCCTATAATGGGTGAAGATTAAGGAATTTGCTTGTTCAGGTACCTTTTCTTTAGAACTAAACCGCATATAGTGAACCCTAAGAGCCCACCTTAGGTAGAACTATGCTGAACTCTAGCAGTTATCCATATAGGTGTTTGATGTTTTCTCCCTTACTTTGAATTTTATTCTTTGTATATGATACTAACTTGTTTTCTTTTTTTTATTGCATTGCATTCACATCATAGAAAAGAGGTGTTGATTCAAATTCAATTGCTAAATAAAAGAGTTTGTCATGAGAAAATAGATTTCTTGATAAAGTGGATTATAATACGGTCGTCTGAATATGGTGCAAGTAAACACAACGAGAGAAGACTGATAGATCGTGAAGGAATACAAGACTTTGTTGTCCAAGGATTCAAGCTGACAAAGACTGTTCGAGAATAACCACGTCTTGGCTTTCTTGAAGAGGCTAACGAGCATTATGGAAATAAGTGAGCAATGAGTCGCGACCCAGATCAAGTAAAAAGACCTAGTAGAGACTTCGCGAGAATAGACCTTAATATCTGGATAAGAAGAAAGGGATTAATGTCTTTGCTTGGATTATGAGGAAAAGGCCGTATAAATATCTGTTTTATATAAAGGAATTTATTTTCTAGAAAAGTTGTTCTAAAGGAATTGAATTCAGAATCAATGCCTCCCTTTCTTTTTGCATTCATTTGATGCCTTTACATGTAACACCCAAACCCAGCCCAAAACACTACGACCAAATTCGAAATGCTACGAGAAAACCTTAGGTTGTAAAACGGCTAAGTGATGATAAAACTTGCATGTAGCGGTGTTAAAGTCGACATGAAAACAAGTGCTTAACTAAACCCCTAATGATTCGGTATTAAAACAGGATTCAATTTCTTAGAATGACCTTTCACTTGGACAACAATTTGAAGTTCAAGTTTAATTGAAAACGGGTCCTTTTTGAAATCTTTTAAAGTATCCGAGTGGTTACGAGAATCTCAGTTAGAAAACCTTAAATAAGTTTTTTAAAGTAATAAAAGCGTCACGATTTGAAATTTCGTTTGCAACTACTGATCCATGACTAGTCTAACATAAACCATAATGAAAACCCAAAATAGTTAAATGGCCTTATTACATCAAACAACCCAAATAAACTGAAATTAAAAACAATGTCTTTGAATATGGAAACTGCGTCTGCATGGCCATCTCGAATACCATCCAAGCCCGGTCCAACATCACGAATCACCTGCATTGTTTGGTAAAAATTTGGGTGAGTTAACCGACTCAGTGTGTAATTAGTCCACAGATTTCCACGTGTGGGCTTAGCCCAAAACCACACCAACCCAACCCAACCCAACCTAGGGTCCATCCTCTACACACCCAACCCAACCTAGGGTCCATCCTCTACACACCCCCGTATCCAACCACCACGCACCAGGGGATTACTAAATCGACCCTCCAACCTCTACACACCAATTCGGCAAGTCATGCCATCCACCAAGTGGTCGAGCCACTGGTCCACGTGATCAAGTCACAATATAATCCACAACGTGACCATAGTCAACGCCAATCCACGATGAGGCACATAGCCATCACCAACCACGATATGGCACAAAGTCGATACCAACCATGATGAGGCACTGAGCCGATCATCAATCCATGTGAGGCTCATAGCCATCACTAAACCACGTACATAAATGTACACCCTGTCCTTCTTTTATATATATAAATCCCGCCCAATGCTTATGCAACATACAATAGTGATGTGATGAGATAATGCATAAACATATTAATCAAACATACAACGCATATATATACAGCAGTAACCACAATTTTATCGGCATTAACACTGACCTGATTATCGACATACCCGCTAAGGGTATCCATCTCATTATTGCCACTGTACTAATCATCATACTTATGACACATACAGTATTTTATACATACTCGGGAAATTGCGTAATAATCACACACCTGATAACCCGAAGGCTTTTGCTTTACTTCCCACTTGTCGAACTGCCCCTAAAAGACCATAGTCAGAATCGGCCAACCTTAATAGACAATATGGGCCTTTGGCCGAATATCTAGACGCCTCCTTACCTTGTTTGTCTTAATCCCGAAACTATCACTTGCCTATGGAGTCTGTCGAATCCCTATACACTAAAGTTAGATTCAGCTTCAACACAAAAATACCCATGGAAAAAGCCCTTGACCGAATATTAACCCCTTACCTTATGCAATCAAACCTATGAGATCCTTAACGCTTCCTTCTTTTGGCTACACATGAAAGAAACACAAAATCAAGGCCCTACTAAGTTTTGACCATCCCAAATAACCAATGCCAACCATTCGGTTTCGGCCACAATTGAAGAAGAGTTAAAATTGATTGCTAAGAGAAAGGTACTTACCACCAACGCTTGCTTGAAGAGACTAAAAGAAAGTAATCGACGGTACTACCCTTGTAGGTTCGGCCTTAGAGAAACGACAAGAAAAGAATGGTTTCAGAAATAAAAAAAAGTTGATGAGACAAAAGGACAAAGAAAGAAGAAGAGGACTACCACTTTCGGCTACTAACAAGAAGTATTTTGGCTTTTAAGAATTAAGGAAAGAAGAGGAGAAAAGAAGTGGTGGGGAGGTTCAATAGAGGTTCGGCTATTGAGAGTTATGGAGAGAAAACAAAAATCCCAAAAAGGGTGCCTAATACTATACTAACAAATTCGGCCTCTCCCCCCTATCTTGACCGAAAATGCCATCACCAAGAGCCCCACTGCTGGCTAACTCTCACCCCTTAGAGTCCCACATTCGGCCACTGCTTCTCTCTCTCCCTTATCCCTTGTTTCCCTCCTACCTAGCCGAATTTTCAAGCTCTCCAACCCAATCTATACCTCACCCTTTCTAGAGTCCAAATGTCGTCCAACTCTCCCTCCTCCTTGACGCAAAAAGTAACTCAAATTGCTATCCTCGCAGCTCGAACCTCCTCCCCCTTGACACCCCTTGTTGACGCAACCTCCCCTACACCTTAAGTAGCATCCCATGCCACTCCACCACCTCATTCCTTGTGTCATAAGTCCCACACTAAGGTCCTTAAGGCTTAGCTCCCCTAGCTTCCCCTAGCTCAGGTTAGTACAAAAATTTTCCTATGACCTCTACCAAAGCCCAAGGTTTCCCGAAACCCCCAAATACTTCCAATCAATGTGCAGAGCGTATTAACACATAGATATGAATTAAAATATGCACAACCCCCGAACCTTGGATATTGCATTTCTACCCCCCTTAAAAATAATTTCGGCCTCGAAATTACCTGATCAAAATAACTGAGGGTATTGATGCCGCATTGCTTCCTCTGGTTCCCATGAAGCTTCCTCCGATCCATGGTTACGCCATAACACCTTAACTAGAGGAACTGATTTCCTACGCAAGACTTTCACATCCCGCTCTAAAATCTGAATTGGTTCTTCCTCGTAGGACAAGTCTGGTCTCAACTCCACTTCTTCAACTAGAATCACGTGAGATGGATCCGATCGGTAACGACATAGCATCGAGACATGGAATACATCGTAAAACTGCTTTAACTCCGAAGGCAACTCCAATTGATATGCCACCGGTCCAACCTGCTTCAAAACCCGATAAGGCCCTATAAATCTGGGACTCAGCTTTCCCTTGCGACCAAATCTCATTACCTTCTTCCACGGTGAAACCTTTAAAACACATAGTCACCTCATCGCAAACTCTATCTCTTTCCACTTAAGATCTGCATATGACTTTTGCCTGTCAGATGCCTCTTTCAACCGTGCCCGAATTACCTTAACCTTTTCTTTGGATTCTGCTACAATCTCCGGACCCAACACCTGACGTTCCTCCAATTCTGTCCAACATGAAGGTGTGCGACACTTCCGTTCATACAGCGCTTCATACGGTGCCATTCAAATACTCGCTTGATAGCTATTATTATATGCAAATTCTGCTAAAGGCAAAAACTCCTCCCAGCTTCCTCTGAAATCTATCACACATCCCCTCAACATATCCTCTAATACTTGGATTACTCGCTCAGACTGGCCGTCTGACTATGGATGAAATGCCGTACTGAAGTCTAACCTAGTGCATAATGCCTAATGAAGTGCCTTCCAAAACTGAGACGTAAACCTTGGGTCCCTATCCGAGATAATCGACACCGACACTCCATGCAGTCTCACAATTTCTGCCACATACAGTTTCGCCAACTTCTACAAAGAATAATCAACCCACACTGGGATAAAATGTGCAGACTTTGTCAACCGATCGACTACCACCCATACCGAGTCTTTCTTAATAGGCGTAAGGGGAAGCCCACTAACGAAGTCCATGGTGATTCTCTCCCACTTCCACTGCAGAATCTTTATCGGCTGAAGTAACCCCGAAGGTACCTGGTGTTCACCTTGACTCACGACACGTTAAGCACTTCCCTACAAACTCAGAAACTTCCGCTTAAGACCAAGCCACCAAATCGATCCTCAGATATCTCAGATAACTTGCTTCCTCCAGGATGCATAGCATATGGGCTACTATGCAATTCCCGAAGAATCTTCTGCCTTAACTCTCCATCTCTCGGCATACATACCCTACCCCGAAACATAACACTCCATCGCTATTCAAACTATAGTCTATCAACTCCCCATCCTGAACTTGTTGTAGCTTAGCACTTAGATCATCGTCTACCAACTGTCTTTCTTTCACCTGACTCAACCATGTCAGCTTTACTTGTAACTCTCCTAGCAAACTTCCGTCGTCATACAGACTGAGATGTGCAAACATCGCCCTCAGATCCGATACCATCTTTCGACTTAGGGCATCTGCCACCACATTTGCTTTGCCCGGGTGATACTCTATAGAACAATCATAATCTTTCAACAACTCCACCCACCTTCGCTGTCTCAGATTCAGCTCCTTCTAGGTTAATAGATACTTAAGACTCTTGTGGTCCGTGTAGATCAATGACTTCTCTCCATATAAGTAATGCCTCCACATCTTTAGCGCAAAAACCATAGCAGCCAACTCCAGATCATGCGTCGGTAATTAACCTCATGAGACCTTAACTGCCGAGGCGCATAGGCAACAACCTTCCCTTCTTGCATCAGAACGCATCCCAATCCTGTGTGAGAAGCATCACAATACACCACAAAGTCCTTTCCCGCCTCAGGCTGAAATAAAATCGGAGCTTCAGTCAAAACCTTCTTCAACCTCTCAAAACTTTCCCTGCTGCTTGTCCGTCCACACAAAAGGTACCTCCTTTCTCAACAATTTCGCCAAAGGTGCTGCTATAGACGAGAACCCTTCTACAAATCTCCTGTAGTAGCCTGTTAATCCTAAGAAATTGCGAACCTCTGCCACCAACCTAGGTGGTTTCCAATCTAACACCGCCTCAATCTTCCTGGGATCTACCCTTATCCCTTCCGCAAACACCACATGACCCAGAAAAGTAACCTCCCTCAGCGAGAATTCACACTTGCTAAATTTGGCATATAGCTTCTTCTCCCTTAACACTTGCAACACCATCCGGAGATGCTCATCATGTTCCTCCTCAGACTTGGAATACACCAGGATGTCGTCTATGAACACAACGACGAATCGATCCAGGTAGGATTGGAAAACTCGATTCATCATATCCATGAACGCAGCTGGGGCGTTCATCAACCCGAATGGCATCACTAGGAATTCATTATGCCCGTATCGAGTCCGAAAAGCTATTTTATGGATATCTGCTTCTTTCACCTTGAGTTGGTGGTATCTCGACCTTAGATCTATTTTTGAAAACACCGCAGCCCCCTTAAGCTGATCAAACAAGTCGTCTATCCTCGGTAGCGAGTACTTGTTTTTAATTGTCAGCTTATTCAGCTGCCAGTAGTCTATGCACATCCGTATAGACCCGTCATTCTTCTTTACGAATAAGATCGGTGCTCCCCATGGAGACACACTGGGTCGGATATACCCACGATTAAGCAACTCCTGGATCTGAGCCTTGAGCTCAACCAACTCCTTTGGTGCCATTCTGTACGGAGCGATAGATACTGGCGCTGTACCTGGCAACAAATCAATCCCAAATTCCACCTCGCGATCTGGAGGCAACCACGGTAGTTCCTCCAAAAATATCCCCAAACTCTTTCACTGTCTAGACCTCACCTACCGCTGTTCCCTTAGCCTCCAAGGCACTAACAAGCATCAGAAAAGCCACACATCCTTTCCTCACCATCTTCTCTGCCTTAAGAGCAGACACTACATTCGCCAAGTAATTTCTCCGTTCCCCTATCACTACAATCTCTTTGTCATCGAAGTTTTCAACGACATGCGCTTAGCAAAGACAAATCCAGATTTGCATGATACCTCACCACCAATCCATGCCTAATATTAGGTCAAACTCCCGAATGGTACTTCCATTAAGTCACCGAAACTTCACTCCTCGAACCTCTAAAGGCACTTCCTTAAAGAGTTTGTCTACTATTACGGATTGCCCTAAGGGACTAAGTATACCATCTTCCTAGGTACAATCTCAAACTTTACATTCGAGTTCGGATACTTCACTAGCAATATAAGAATGAGTTGACCCGATGTCTATTAAAGAAATAAATGGTAATCCAAAGAATAAGGAACGTACTCGTGATTACATCCGGCGATCCCCTCCTCGCGACCTTTGTCCTCATAAACCAATCTCGGCCATTTACTTTGAACCCCCAAAGACTCTCTACCGGTGCTCCACCACCTCGGCCGAACCATTCCTCCATGGTTCAACCACGACCCCTCGTCGCCTGTTGACCACCTTTGCCCGGCTGCACATATCCCTAGCCTACTGTCCGAGCCCTTTCCATCTCCTAAGGATAATTCTTAACCAAATGAGCCTTGGACCCACACCGAAAACATTCCTTATTCTGTCTCCAGCACTCCCCTGCATGAGCTCTCCCGCATTTAGCACATGGACGACTCTGATTCTCAGCAACTAGTACCGGTGCACAAACAGAATTCTCAACCCTTGGTCTTTTCTTGAAACCCCCAGATGATGCTGACGGCCCAAAACTCCTCTTATTTCAGTTTCTATCTCTATCCCTGTTCTGTCTCTTAGTCCTCTTGACCTCCTCGACTATCCGAGCTTTCTCTACTAGAATAGCAAAGTCCCTCTCTCTATGCGGAGCAATCAACACTCACAGCTCATCTCTTAGTCCATCTTCGAATCGGACACACCTCTCATAATCAGTAGCCACGATGCCCCAGTCATACCGGCTCAATCGTAGAAATTCTGCCTCATACTCAGCTACCAACTTGCCACCTTACACTAAATTGAGGAACGCCTTCCTCTGTGCGTCCACATAACTAGCTCCTACGTACTTTCCCTCAAACTTGATCTTAAAATAACCCCAGTCCACTCGGTCTGCAAGGGTACCTTCCCTGACTGTGAGCCACCATTGGTAAGCCTCGTCCCGGAGCAACGAAACAATACCCTTTAGCTTTTTCTCAGCAGTGAAATCCAAATCGTCCATGATCCTTTCGACTGCCTCTAACCAATACTCCGCCACATTCGGAGCTACTCCCGATACTCCTCTAAAAACCTTAGCTCCATTCGCTCTAAGTCTCTCAGGTACTGACTTTCGAGCCCCATTTCCCATACTTGCTCCAGCCACTCGCTCTAAAACTCGCAGCATAGCCTGCAATACTACGTCATCTCCTCCTGTCTTTTCTTGAAATTCTACCTCTACAGCCGGTGGCGGTGCTTCATTTTCGAAACTCTGACCAGACCCAACTGGTTCCGACACAGTCATACTACCTCTACCACGCCCTCGCACATTACGACCACGTCCCCTAGAACTCATGTCTACGTTCGTGATTTAATCTGCTTTAAGAAGTTTTATGCATTAGTTATTGTTCCACTGATTACCCACAAACAAGTTTTATGTAAAGAAATTTAGTGGTAGCTCTTTCGATCATTTCAGGGTTTTCATTTCAAGATCTCTGCCCTAATTCAGAGAATCTCATCCATTCAATATTACTTACTACTCACATTCACCACTCAAACATTTTCATCCGTTCCAACCCAAGGGTATTTTCGTAATTTGTCCTATAGGGGTATTTTGGTAATTTTCCAAATCAAGGTATTTGAAAATTTTGCAAAATAGAGATTTTTGATGTTCTTGCAAACTAGGGTTACTTAGTAAGAAGATTCAAGGGTAATATGGTAACTTTATAAACTGAGGGTATTTTTGTAATTTTACAAGCCAGGGGTGTTTCGATAATTTTGCAAAATATGGTTCCAGGTGATTTTACGAAATAAGGGTATTTTAGAAATTTTTAATTTGGGGGTACTTTGGCAACTTTCCATACTAAGGGTATTTTGGTAATTTGTACAGGTTAAGGGTAATTTGGTCAATTTGCAAATCAAGGGTACTTTGGTAATTTTGAAACCAAGGTTTCATTTTAGGGTTATACAATACAAGGTGACTAATCCCCTTCGGGTTTTAATTATGGAATTTAGCCTGTGATTGAGTCCTCTTGGTTAGGGTGAACCGTCACTACACACCAAGTAGGATTCGAGCGGAGAGGAGGTGAGTCACTAGGACTGCTTAAATACCAAGCTCCCCCTGAATCCAATCCTAGACATTCGCACAACGGTTGCCACACCCTTAACTCGATGACTCACTCACAGGTTTGTTTGGTTAGACCTTAAATTTTATGTAATTCGTGTTGGAGTTAGCTAACCCTAGGTTCAATATCTCCTAATCTACTAATCTCGTCCTATAACTCCCACATACAAATCACACAAGGGTTAGGGGTACTTACAGTGGACTTGGTAGGATGATTCGAGTGCCATGCTCCACAAAACCCTTTTTTTTCCTCAAAATTTTTCTTTGACCCACTAAAACATAAAATGGAAACGTTTATGGGCTTCAAAAATCCATATGCCGAGTGTAGAAACCTGGCTCTGATACCAATTTGTAACACCCCAAACCCAAAACACTACAGCCGAATTCGAAATGCTACGAGAAAACCTTAGGTTGTAAAACGGCTAAGTGATGATAAAACTTGCATGTAGCGGTGTTAAAGTCGACATGAAAACAAGTGCTTAACTAAACCCCTAATGATTCGGTTTTAAAACAGGATTCAATTTCTTAGAATGACCTTTCACTTGGAAAATAATTTGAAGTTTAAGTTTAATTGAAAATGGGTCATTTTTGAAATCTTTTAAAGTATCCGAGTGGCACAAGAATCTCAGTTAGAAAACCTTAAATAAGTTTTTAAAGTAATAAAAGCGTCACGATTTGAAATTTCATTTGCAACTACTGATCCATGACTAGTCTAGCATAAACCATAATGAAAACCCAAAATAGTTAAATGGCCTTATTACATCAAACAACCCAAATAAACTGAAATTAAAAACAATGTCTTTGAATATGGAAACTGCGTCTGCATGGCCATCTCGAATCTTATCCAAGCCCGGTCCAACATCACGAATCACCTGCATTGTTTGGTAAAAATTTGGGTGAGTCAACCAACTCAGTGTGTAATTAGTCCACAGATTTCCACGTGTGGGCTTAGCCCAAAACCACACCAATCCACATAACAGAGAATAATACAAAATACACCCAACCCAACCTAGGGTCCATCCTCTACACACCCCCGTATCCAACCACCACACACAAGGGGATTACTAAATCGACCCTCCAACCTCTACACACCAATTCGGCAAGTCATGCCATCCACCAAGTGGTCGAGCCACTGGTCCACGTGATCAAGTCACAATATAATCCACAACGTGACCGTAGTCAACGTCAATCCACGATGAGGCACATAGCCATCACCAACCATGATATGGCACAAAGCCGACACCAACCATGATGAGGCACTGAGCCGATCATCAATCCATGTGAGGCTCGTAGCCATCACTAAACCACTTACATAAATGTACACCCTGTCCTTCTTTTATATATATAAATCCCGCCCAATGCTTATGCAACATACAATAGTGATGTGATGAGATAATGCATGAACATATTAATCAAACATACAACGCATATATATATAGCAGTAACCATAATTTTATCGGCATTTAACACTGACCTGATTATTGACATACCCGCTAAGGGTATCCATCTTATTATTGCCACTGTACTAATCATCATACTTATGACACATACAGTATTTTATATATACTCGAGAAATTGCGTAATAATCACACACTTGATAACCCGAAGGCTTTTGCTTTACTTCCCACTTGTCAAACTGCCCTAAAAGACCATAATCAGAATCGCCAACCTTAATAGACAATATGGCCTTTGGCCGAATATCTAGACCCCTCTTTACCTTGTTTGTCTAAATCCCGAAACTATCACTTGCCTATGGAGTCTATCGAATCCCTATACACTAAAGTCAGATTCGGCTTCAACACAAAAATACCTATGGAAAAAGCCCTTGACCTAATATTAACCCCTTACCATATGCAATCGAACCCACGAGATCCTTAGTGCTTCCTTCCTTTGGCTACACATGAAAGAAACACAAAATCAAGGCCTTACTAAGGTTCGGCCATCCCAAATAACCAAGGCCAACCATTCGGTTTCGGCCACAATTGAAGAAGAGTTAAAATCGATTGCTAAGAGAAAGGTACTTACCACCAACGCTTGCTTGAAGAGACTAAAAGAAAGTAATCGGCGGCACTACCCTTGTAGGTTCGGCCTTAGAGAAACGACAATAAAAGAATGGTTTTGGAAATAAAAAAAGTTGATGAGACAAAAGGACAAAGAAAGAAGAAGAGGACTACCACTTTCGGCTACTAACAAGAAATATTTCAGCTTTTAAGAATTAAGGAAAGAAGAGGAGAAAAGAAGTGGTGGGGAGGTTCAATAGAGGTTCGACTATTGAGAGTTATGGAGAGATAAGAAAAACCCCAAAAAGGGTGCCTAACACTATACTAACAAATTCGGCCTCTCCCTCTATCTTGACCGAAAATGCCATCACCAAGAGCCCCACTGCTGGCCAACTCTCACCCCTTAGAGTCCCACATTTGGCCACCGCTTCTCTCTCCCTTATCCCTTGTTTCCTCCTACCTAACCGAATCTGCAAGCTCTCCAACCCAATCTATACCTCACCCTTTCTGTTCCTGTGATTTTACTGAAATAAGGGTATTTTAGAAATTTTTAATTTGGGGTACTTTGGCAACTTTCCATACTAAGTGGTATTTTGGTAATTTGTACAAAAGTTAAGGGTAATTTGGTCAATTTGCAAATCAAGGGTACTTTGGTAATTTTGAAACCAATGTTTAATTTTAGGGTTATACAATACAAGCAGACTGATCCCTCTGGGTTTTAATTATGGATTTAGTTTGTGATTGAGTCCTCTTGTTGTGGGTGAACCGTCACTACGTGCCAAGTAGGATTCGAAGCGGAGAGGAGGTGAGTCACTAGGATCGCTTAAATACCAAGCTCCCCAGAATCCAATCTTATTCGCACAACCGCTGCTTGCCACACCTTAACTCGACGACTCACCATGTGTTTGTTTGGTTAGACCTTAAATTTTATGTAATTGATTGTTGGAGTTAGCTAACCCTAGGGTTCAATATCTCCTAATCTACTAATCTACGCCCCTATAACTCCCACATACAAATCACACAAGGGTTAGGGGTACTTACCAGTGGACTTGGTCGATGATTCGAGAGCCATGCTCCACAAAACCCTTTTTTTCCTCAAAATTTTTTCTTTGACCCACTAAAACATAAATGGAAACGCTTATGGGCTTCAAAATCCATATGCCGAGTGTAGAAACACAGCTCGATACCAATTTGTAACACCCTCAAATCCTACCAAAACACTACAAATTAATTCAAATGCTACGAGAAACCTTAGGTTGTAAAAGCGGCTAAGGATGATAAAACTTGCATGTAGCGGTTAAAGTCGACATGAAAACAAGTGCTTAACTAAACCCTAATGATTCGGCTTTTAAAATGTGATTCAATTTCTTAGAATGACCTTTCACTTGGAAAACAATTTGAAGTTTAAGTTTAATTGAAATGGGTCCTTTTGAAATCTTTTAAAGTATCCGAAGTGGCACAAGAATCTCGCTAGAAAACCTTAAATAAGTTTTTAAAGTAATAAAAGGCCACGATTTGAAATTTCATTTGCAACTACCGATCCATGACTAGTCTAGCATAAACCATAATGAAAACCCAAAATAGTTAAATGGCCTTTATTACATCAAACAACCCAAATAAACCAAATTAAAAACAATGTCTTTGAATATGGAAATCATGGCTCCATGGCCATCTCGAATCTTATCCAAGCCCTCCAACATCACGAATCACCGCATTGTTTGGTAAAATTTGGGTGAGTCAACCGACTCAAGGTGTAATTAGTCCACAGATTTCCATGCAGGGCTTAGCCCAAAACCACACCAATCCACATAATGAGAATAATACAAAATACACCCAACCCAACCTAGGGTCCATCCTCTACACACCCCCTGATCCAACCACCACACACGTGGGATTACTAAATCGACCCTCTAACCTCTACACACCAATTCTAAGAAGTCATGCCATCCACCAAGTGGTCGAGCCATCGGTCCACGGATCAAGTCACAATATAATCCACAACGTGACCGTAGTCAACGCCAATCCACGATGAGGCACATAGCCATCACCAACCATGATATGGCACAAAGCCGACACCAACCATGATGAGGCAATCGCAGATCATCAATCCATGTGAGGCTCAGAGCTATCACTAAACCACGATATAAATGTACACCCCGGCCCTTCTTTATATATATAAATCCCGCCTAATGCTTATACAACATACAATAGTGATGATGAGATAATGCATGAACATATTAATTAAACATACAACGCATATATATATATAGAAGAACTATAATTTTATCGAGATTTAACATCGACCGATTATTGACATACCCGCTAAGTGGTATCCATCTTATTATTGCCATCTTTGACTAATCATCATACTTATGACACATATAAGATTTTATATATACCGAGAAATTGCGTAATAATCACACACTTGATAACCCGAAGGCTTTTGCTTTACTTCCCACTTGTCAAACTGCCCTAAAAGACCATAATCAGAATCGGCCAACCTTAATAGACAATATGGCCTTTGGCCGAATATCTAGACTTCTTTACCTTGTTTGTCTAAATCCCAAAACTATCACTTGCCTATGGAGTCCTGTCAATCCCTATACACTAAAGTCGATTCGCTTCAACACAAAATACCTATGGAAAAGCCCTTGACCAATATTAACCCTTACCATATGCAATCGAACCCATCGAGATCCTTAGTGCTTCCTTCCTTTGGCTACACATGAAAGAAACACAAAATCAAGGCCTTACTAAGGTTCTGCCATCCCAATAACCAAGGCCAACCATTCTGTTTCGCCACAATTGAAGAAGAGTTAAAATCGATTGCTAAGAGAAAGGTACTTACCACCAACGCTTGCTTGAAGAGACTAAAAGAAGTAATCCATGGCACTACCTCTGTAGTAGGTTCTACTTAGAGAAACGACAAATAAAAGAATGGTTTTGGAAATAAAAAGTTGATGAGACAAAAGGACAAAGAAAGAAGAAGAGGACTACCACTTTGGCTACTAACAAGAAGTATTTCACTTTTAAGAATTAAGGAAAGAAGAGGAGAAAAGAAGTGGTGGGAGGTTCAATAGAGGTCTGACTATTGAGAGTTATGGAGAGATAAGAAAACCCCAAAAGGGTGCCTAACACTATACTAACAAATTCGGCCTCCCTCTATCTTGACCGAAATGCCATCACCAAGAGCCCCACCAATGGGCCAACTCTCACCCTTAGAGTCCCACATTTGGCCACCGCTTCTCTCTCCCTTATCCCTTGTTTCCCTCCTACCTAACCAACTGCAAGCTCTCCAACCCAATCTATACCTCACCCTTTCTAGAGTCAAATGCCGTCAACTCTCTCCTCCTTGATGCAAAAAGCAACTCAATTTGCTATCCTCGCAATTTAACCTCCTCCCCTTGACACCCCTTGTTGACGTTAACCTCCCTCGCACCTTAAGTAGCTTCCCATGCCACTCCACCACCTCACTCTTGTGTCATAAATCCCATACTAAGGTCCTTAAGGCTTAGCTCCCCACTTCCCTAGCTCAAAGTTAATACAAAATTTTCCTATGACCTCTACTAAAGCCCAAGGTTTCTGAAACCCCAAATACTTCCAATCAATGTGCAGAGGATAACACACATGTATTAATTAAAATATGCATAAATTCTTAACCTTGGATATTACATTACATTACATTGCATTATATGCATTAAAATCCATAGAAGAACCCTAATTAGTTGAAGTTATTTCAGAAAAAGAGAGAAAGAGAGAAAGATAATCTGGAAACTAAACATTATTAAGGTACTCGCGCTAAGACGAAAGACATGGATCAGAGACTCGAACAGTTCTAAAGAGACATGCAAGACCAGCTGCAAGAGCAATTGGCAAAGATTCAACAAGATATGAGGGACCAAATGATTGAAGCCCAAAGAAATATGGTTGCTCAAATGACTCAGTTGTTGAATGGGCCAATAGACAAGGGAAAAAGTCCCATGACTAATGCCGGAGAAGATAATGAGGATTACCTTTCGGGTTTTACCCCATCGCATGCACAAACACAACCTGAAGCATATCCTCAAAGGTCATCTATTACAATTAGGCCTCAACAAGGTCAAGTCGACATCAGGTACCCATGAATTTCTGTTGGCTCAGATCTAACCTGTGAGATAACCCTGCTAATCCTGTTATCCCTAATTTAGATATAGTGGAGAGGGAACCGGGGAACAAAGTTTCCAAAACCTTGCATACTTGGGAGTGTTTTGAACAATGGGATTGTGGAAGAGATCCTTGAATTTTTAGAGCTGATCTAGAGTAATATTCAAAACACGCTTGTTACCTTAAGCCTAGAGGCAATAAGAACCCTTTTGTGAAATAGGCTTGTGTCCGAAATTTTTATTTCAATAGAATGCATCTTTTTGAGCAAATATTCTTTTATTTTTTCCATTTCATATCGTACAAACAATTGTTCTTAGTTTTTTTTTTCTTTTGCTTGTTCTTTGGACTTTCTTTCAAGTACTCTTTCATTCTTCATTCATGACCATACAAATAATCATTCTTTGAATCATTTATTCTTTAGAATCTTCCTTCGGACCTACAGTAAGGTCTTCAGATATCAACGATGTGAGCAACGCTGCTACTGACTCAAAGTCTCCTTTCGAGTAAGATATGTGTCTAGAGGGATCTCAAGATTTTGAAGATGATAAAGATTGTGTAACACCCCAAACCCGGCCTAGACGTTACGACCGGATCTGGCATGTCACATGGAATGGTTGTTTAGGAGCTTTGATATTGTTTAAAAATTTTGGGTTTTGGTTCCATTCAAAAAAAAAAATAAAATAGAATTGATTTAATAGTTTTCTTGCATGTTGCAATTAATAATATTAGCAATCGAAAAATGTTTTTGTGTTACGAAAAATTGAAATTAGTGGATTCCAAAAAAACGTGACATTTTGAAAATAGTTTTTTGTAGTTCTAAGAAAATCCCAAATTTAATTACTTATTTTCTTGTTATCCGCTTCTTAATATTTTGAAAAATGATTGTTTATATTTTTAGAAAACCTCCGTACTTAACATTTCATAATGTATAATAACCGTATTGAATCCAAAAACCAAATTAAAATCCCGGAGGCCTTATTACATAAAATATTCCCAAATTAAAAATAAGTTTAAGTAAAGAAAACGGAGTTTATGAAAGAAATATCCATGGCCACCACAGAGTCCACCTCGGCTCCAAATCCATGAAGCTAGGGATTACATGCAAAATTAAGCAAAGGGGTGAGTTACGAGAACTCAGCAGTGTAATTCCCCATTTAACGAATAAATCGGCCTAATCCCACGTATAAATTGGTCAAGCCCATACGATTTAACTAGGCCGTGAGTCTAACAACATGGCATATCGCATGCTGAATGCAATGCAACCCACCCCAACCTAGTATTCCATCCACTACACACCGCCCATATGTCCAACCTCAACACACCTGTGGGGATTTCTACAATCAACCCTCCATCCGCTACACTCCTCATTGGCAGTCATGCTACTTAAAGCTGATATAATGTGAAAGAGTCACTGATGTATTTGGCCTAGCCACTGCAATAATGTGACAGAGTCACCTATATATGTGGCACCGAGCCATCGAAATAATGTGACAGAGTCACCGATATACACTGCCCTTTTTCATCAATATCAAATCCCAATCCCATGCAAACATATAATCATAATATAATGAATGCAACATATGTCAATGTCCATCGAATAGTCAGAGCATAAATATATTCATGATAAGGTATTTACATGACACAATAAAAGGTAACTAACCTAGTATCTCCGGATTTACCCCCAAGGGTAACTCAACAATCGCTACCGATGTTTCGGCTTTTAAACAATACACATACTTATTATTAATCAAACCAATGATGGTGTGAGAATTACACACCTGATTACGTGAAGAAATAGACACTTCTGATCGTTGTTATTCTCACTAGCGGGAATAACCACTATCTGCCTATCCCAAACGGATGTCGGCTCTCTACCACAACCCGAAGGAAAGTCTCGAACCGCCGACACATCACGTCGTTTGAACTTGGGAGCAGAGACTATGACTTCACTCCCTTCCTTAGATTGGCTAGCACTCGCATCCATGAAGAGAATCTTTTGATCAAGTACTTTCAGAGAGATCGATGATTGTCTAACAAAGAGATCGGGTTATGGCAGAGTAACACAAAAGAGAGACTAATCGTATAAGACTAGCGAAAAACTCCTTACCTTAATTATGAACGCCACTTGGTTCTATTCTCTTGACTGAGTTCCTAAATAACTCATGAGTTATAAAAGTTGTTGTCTAATAAATAAAGAAGAAATGGCCTTTCGGCCTAAATACACTTATTAAGAACGTCCAACCATCACCCCTAAACGGCCAAAACTAACTTACTAAGATGTATTAGATTCACCAATGTCGATAAAAGTTTCTTCTCCCTACGTAACAAACAAACACTCTTTTAGGAAGAGAGAGTACTAGCATTCGCCTAAAAAGGAAGAAGTAAGAGGATTACCGCTCGATCCATCGAAAAGAGAAGAGAAAACATATGAGGAAAGAACTCATTACTTTGCAACAATCAAAGCCGATGGAGAAGAGACTTTCAAGAAACCAAAAGGGATGCTTCTTAATGTTCGCTTACAACAAAAGATGAGAGATACGGGTTTAGTTTGACACAAGAGGGTTTCACTTAAGAGAAGAACAAGAGAGAGACGAAAAGAAAATGAAGAAAATGGGCAACCGAGGTTCTTAGTGAAGCAAGAAATAAATGTGCAAGAAGAAAAGATGAAAAAATAGAAGAAGTTTAGAAGAAGAGGATCCCATTAAAGTGTGAACAAATGAGAAAAGAAAATGAAAATTTGAAGGAAAAGATGGAGAGAAGACTTTGAGAGATTCAAGTATAGCACTAAAAGTAGCCAACCCAAAATGGCTTAAGAGTCAAACACCCAAAACGCCAAAAGAAAAGATAAAGAGATTAAAGAATTCGACATCACTCCCAAAAGGTTCGGTTTTGCTAACTCACACCAAGATGCCAAAACTCCCTAGCCACTACATCACATAGCTGAAATTCTCCTCCCATCTCTCCAACATTCGTCCAACTCTCACTCACCTCCCCACTTCCTTGATTTGCTCCTAGTTTTACTCCACTAAGCCCTCTCTATCACTCTTTCAAACTGCTTTGACCAATTCAACTCCTCAAGCTCATCTTCTCCATCCATTTCAAGTCATTTGAGTCATTCAACAACCACATTGATAGAGTCCCAACCGAATGTCACCTCTCCTCCATCCCGCACAAATTAAATACTCTAAAATTGAAACCTATGGATTCAACCCACACCCCTTTCCATGCTCCCTTATGATGCTAACCACTAAGCCACATGCTCCACTTGTGACATTAAATTACAACCAAACATGCTTAAGGTCTACATCCACTAGCTCTCCCCTAAAGTGCCCTAAACACAAAATTTTACCAAAGCTCGACTCAACTTGAGCCTCCAGACCCCCAAACACACCCAAATAACTAGCTAATCTGAGCCAAACACATAGAATAGTACAAAATATAGAACCCTAATTCTAGGATGTTACGCTCTACCCCTTTAAAAAAATTTTGGCCTCAAAATTTACCCGGTCAAAAGAGGTGAGGGTATTGTCGCAGATCACATCTTCCGCCCCCACGTAGCTTCCTCCAACCATGATTGCGCCCACAACACTTTGACTAAAGGAGCCGACTTCTTTCTCAACACCTTTACATCTCATTCTAAGATCTGCACTGGTTCCTCTTAAAAAGACAGACCAGGTCTTACTTTAATTTCTTCCACTGATACTATGTGAGATGGGTCTGAACGATGGCGCTTAACATCGAAACATCGAATACATTATGGATCTGACTCAACCCCAGGGGTAATTCAAGCTGATAAGCCACTTGTCTCACCGTTTCAACACTCGGTAAGGCCCGATGAATTTGGGGCTCAACTTGCCTTTCCGTCCAAATTTTAAAACCTTCTTCCAAGTGAAACTTTTAAGAAGACGCGATCCCCACTAAAAATTCTATTTCTTTACGCTTAGATCCAGATATGATTTTTGCCTATCGGCTTCCTTCAACCGAGTCCTAATCAACTTAACCTTTTCCTTCAGATTCAGATCAACTCTTAACCCAACAACCGTTGCTCACCCAACTCATCCAAAGAGGTAGGAGTACGAGACCCACGACTATACAACGCCTCGTAGGCACCATCCAATGCTACATTGATAGCTATTGTTGTACACAAACTCTACCAATGGTAGAAAATCCTCCCAACTACCCCAAAAGTCGATTACGCAACCTCTTAACATGTCTTCCAGAGTCTGAATTACTCTCTCTGACTGACCATCAGTCTGTGGATGAAATGTCATGCTAAAATCTAGCCTCATACCCAAAGCTTCATGCAACGCCTTCCAAAACCATGATGTAAACCTAGGATCCCTGTCTGATATGATAGATACGGGTACCCCATACAACCTCACGATTTCGCCACATACAACCCGCCAACTTCAGTAGTGAGTATGTAACATCCTCAAATTGGGCCTAGTAGGATTGAGCCCAATGGGCCTTAGGCGTAGTAGGGTTTAAAATTTTTGAGAATAGGAGATCGGCTTATGCAAGTTGGACCTTTTAGATAAGTGATTTTGAAAGGTTAAGGGCTTCTATGAAGTCTCTGGATCAAATATTAGCTTTGGGGAAATTTTGGTTTTAGGTGAAAAACCCCGAAAGTTGGCAAAGGTGCCTTAAGAATAAAATATGGAGGAAAATGACACAAGTGGTGTGTGTGGTGTAAAGGGCAAAGTGACGCCACAAGGAAGGAAGGAGGTCCAAGGTTCTAGTTGTAGCGCTTTGCATTCCTTTTGATTATTTTTATTAAATGAATTTAGACCTTGGCCATGGGTTATATTTAATTGCACATGGTTTGAGGCACAAGGAGCTAGTTGGTAAAAGTGGATAGCAGTGGATTATGTATAAGGGAGCCCGGGTTCAATCTCATGAGAAGCTGGGAGTATTTATTTTATGAGTGGATTGAAGAGTTTCGGCTTGAATTTAAACTCATCGACGGGGGATCCCACATCGAAAGATACAAGGAATGAAGGTGAAGAGCTAGCTATATAAAGAGCATGCCAGAGAAGGGTTAACATACCTTGGTGGCTGGGCATGGAGTGGTCGCAGCTGCTGCTTAGCACCGTAGTCCTATCGTGTGTAACTCTCTACTCTAGTTGTAGAGCAAGAATGCCAAAGTGCCATTACGGCAATAGTAGTTATTACGAGCGGCAGAGCGACGTGTGGGCTTCGACGTGATAGTTGAGGCCATCAATAGTATTCTTGTGGGTTGGGGCTACCAATGCCGATGGGTTAAAGTAATCTAATGGGCCAGAGACCCAATTGGAATAAATTGTATGATGATATAGTATATAGTGAACTAGACTAGGTGGAACTTATATACGCCGATAGATTTGTGTTAGGTGGGCCACACGAGCGTGTGGGCCTTCGAATGGGCCGAAATCGTTTTAGCTCAACATCCGCAGAAAGACCGAAAATGGTAGTTGAGTCGCTTAAGGAGACACCGGCCTTTAGAAAGGCCATTCCGTAACGAATTACGAAAATACCCTTGGTGGGTAAATTACTTAAAATACCCTTTGGTGGTAAATTACTAAAATACCCTTGGTGGGTAAAATTACTACTATACCCTTAGAGGTTGGTTAGCTTGATTATGTTGTATATTATTATTCGATGGTAAGTCCGTTTCATTACGAAGTTCATATTGATATATGATATCATGATCTATGATGTATGTGTTGTTAGATGCAATATTAACATGTTGGCATGAATTACATGATTTGCATATTGTACATGAGTCAAGATGACATGTATGGGTAATATGAGAGGAGGGGAGTATGATATCCGTGTCTTTGGGACACCGTGTGTCTTTGGGACACCGTAGAGGTTTGGCACCTCCAAAGGGTTTGGTACCACAAACTATATTTTGTGAATTTGGGTCACCAGAGACTCATGAGTTAAAAAGTTGTTGTCTAATAAATAAAGAAGAAATGGCCTTTCGGCCTAAATACACTTATTAAGAATGTCCAACCATCACCCCTAAACGGCCAAAACTAACTTACTAAGATGTATTAGATTCAGCCAATGCTGACAAAAGTTTCGGCTCCCTACGAACAAACAAACACTCTTTTAGGAAGAGAGAGTACTAGCATTCGGCCTAAAAAGGAAGAAGTAAGAGGATTACTGCTTCGATCCATCGAAAAGAGAAGAGAAAAACATATGAGGAAAGAACCTGTTACCTTGCAACAATCAAAGCTGATGGAGAAGAGACTTTCGGCAAACCAAAAGGGATGCTTCTTAATGTTCGGCTTACAACAAAAGATGAGAGATACGGGTTTAGTTTGACACAAGAGGGGTTTCGGCTTAAGAGAAGAACAAGAGAGAGACGAAAAGAAAAATGAAAAAAATGGGCAACTAAGGTTCGGCTAGTGAAGCAAGAAATAAATGTGCAAGAAGAAAAGATGAAAAAAATAGAAGAAGTTTAGAAGAAGAGTGATCCGGCTAAAGTGTGAACAAATGAGAAAAGAAAATGAAAATTTGAAGGGAAAAGATAGAGAGAAGACTATGAGAGATTCGGCAGAAGCACTAAAAGTAGCCAACCCGAAAATGGCTTAAGAGTCAAACACCCAAAACGTCAAAAGAAAAGATAAAGAGATTAAAGAATTCGGCACATCACTCCCAAAAGGTTCGGTTTTGCTAACTCACACTAAGATGCCAAAACTCCCTAGCCACTACATCACATAGCCGAAATTCTCCTCCCATCTCTCCAACATTCGTCCAACTCTCACTCACCTCCCCACTTCCTTGATTTGCTCCTAGTTTTACTCCACTAAGCCCTCTCTATCACTCTTTCAAACTGCTTTGACCAATTCAACTCCTCAAGCTCATCTTCTCCATCCATTTCAAGTCATTTGAGTCATTCAACAACCACATTGATAGAGTCCCAACCGAATGTCACCTCTCCTCCATCCTGGCACAAATTAAATACTCTAAAATTGAAACCTATGGGATTCGAACCCACTCCCCTTCCATGCTCCCTTGTGATGCCAACCACTAAGCCACATGCTCCACTTGTGACATTAAATTACAACCAAACATGCTTAAGGTCTACATCCACTAGCTCTCCCCCTAAAGTGCCCTAAACACAAAATTTTACCAAAGCTCTGACTCGAACTTGAGCCTCTCCAGGACCCCCAAACACACCCAAATAACTAGCTAACTAAGCCAAACACATAGAATAGTACAAAATATAGAACCCCTAATTCTAGGATGTTACAGTTCTACCCCCTTTAAAAAATTTTGGCCTCAAAATTTACCTGGTCAAAAGAGGTGAGGGTATTGCTGTCGCATCACATCTTCTGGCCCCCACGTAGCTTCCTCTGAACCATGATTGCGCCACAACACTTTGACTAAAGGAGCCGACTTCTTTCTCAACACCTTTACATCTCATTCCAAGATCTGCACTGGTTCCTCTTAAAAAGACAGACCAGGTCTTACTTCAATTTCTTCCACTGATACTATGTGAGATAGGTCTGAACGATGGCGCTTAACATCGAAACATCGAATACATTATGGATCTGACTCAACCCCGGGGGTAATTCAAGCTGATAAGCCACTTGTCTCACCGTTTCAACACTTAGAAGCGTCAAAATCTGGGCTCAACTTGCCTTTCCATCCAAATTTTAAAACCTTCTTCCAAGTGAAACTTTTAAGAAGACGCGATCCCCCACTAAAAATTCTATTTCTTTACGCTTTAGATCCGTATACAATTTTTGCCTATCAGAAGCTTCCTTCAACCGAGCCCGAATCAACTTAACCTTTTCCTTCGTATCTGAGATCAACTCTTAACCCAACAACTGTTGCTCACCCAACTCTGTCCAGTAGGTAGGAGTACGAGACCTACGACTATACAACGCCTCGTAGGGCACCATCTGAATGCTACATTGATAGCTATTGTTGTACACAAACTCTACCAATGGTAGAAAATCCTCCCAACTACCCCAAAAGTCGATTACGTAACCTCTTAACATGTCTTCCAGAGTCTGAATTACTCTCTCTCGATCGACCATCACCGTGGATGAAATGTCATGCTAAAATCTAGCCTCATACCCAAAGCTTTTTCCCTTCTAAAACCATGATGTAAACCTAGGATCCCTGTCTGATATGATAGATACGGGTACCCCATACAACCTCACGATTTCTGCCACATATAACCTAGCCAACTTCTGTAGTGAGTAATCCATACGAACTGGTATAAAGTGGGCGGACTTCATTAACCGATCGACGATCACCCACACTGAATCTTTCTTAGTAGGCATTAGGGGCAGCCCACTAACAAAGTCCATAGTTATCCTCTCCCATTTCCAAAGTGGAATCTTCACCGGTTATAGCAACCCTGAAGGAAACTGGTGTTCCGCCTTCACTTGCTGACATGTCAAACACTTACCCACAAAGTTGATAACTTCCCATTTGAGACCAGGCCACAAATACTATTCACTTAAGTCTCGATACATCTTACCTCAATCGGGATGCATAGCGTATGGGCTACTATACGCCTTCCGTAGAATCATTTGTCTCAACTCGGAGTCTTTTGACATACAAACCTTACCATGAAAGTATAATACCCTTTCACTGTTCAGACCAAAATCTTCTGTCTCACCACCTTCTACATGCTGAAGTCGAGAACTCAAAAATTCATCCAACAATTGCTTCTTCTTAATTTGATCTACCCATGTTGGCTTTATCTGAAGTTCAGCTAACAGGCTACCATCTTCATACAGACTAAGATGAGCAAACATTGCCCTCAAATTCATTATCACTTTACGACTCAACGTATCTGCCACCACGTTAGCTTTACCCGGGTGATATTCGATTGCACAATCATAGTCTTTCAGCAATTCAATCTACCTTCGTTGTCTTAAATTCAACTCCTTCTAGGTAAGGAGATATTTTAGGCTCTTATGGTCGGTGTAGATAATCGACTTTTCTCCATACAGATAGTGCCTCCATATCTTTAGGGTGAACACCACAGCAGCTAACTCTAAATCATGAGTGGGATAATTCACCTCATGTAGTCTTAATTGCCGAGACGCATACGCTACTACCTTTCCTTTTTGCATTAGCACACATCCTAACCCTGTGTGTGATACATCACAATAGACGACAAACTCCTTCCTAGCCTCCACTGAATCAACACTAGTGCCTCAGTCAAAATCCTCTTTAGCTTCTCAGAGCTTTCCTGCTGCTTATCAGCCCAAACAAATGGTACCCCTTTCCGTAACAACTTGGTTAATGGTGCAGCAATCAATGAGAATCCCTCAATGAACCTTTTGTAGTACCCAGCTAACCCAAGGAAACTTTAAATTTTTGCCACAGACTTCGGCGGCTTCCAGTCCAGAATAGCTTCGATCTTTCGGGGATCAACCCTAATCCTCTCGTAGAAACAACATGCCCCAAAAAGGTAACTTCCTTTAGCCAAAATTCACACTTGGTGAATTTGGCATACAGTTGCTTATCTCTCAATATCTGTAGAACAACCCAAAGATGTGAATCATGCTCCTCTTCCATTCTTGAGTACACTAGGATGTCATCTATGAATACGAACCGGTCTAAGTAAGGTTGGAAGACCCGATTCATCATGTTCATAAAAGCGGCTGGTGCATTTGTTAACCCGAACGACATCACTAGAAACTCGTAATGCCTATACCGCATTCAAAACGCAGTCTTATGAATGTTTGCCTCCTTGACCTTTAACTGATGATACTCAGATCTCAAGTCTATCTTTGAGAAAATCGAAGCTCCTTGCAGCTGATCAAACAAGTCGTCAATCCTTGGAAATGGGTATTTATTCTTAATCATCAACCTGTTCAGCTGAAAATATTCAATGAACATACGTATCGACCCGTCCTTTTTCATCACGAACAACACCGGTGCTCCTCACGGAGACACACTTGGTCGGATAAAACCACGGTCCATCAGCTCCTAGATCTGAGCTTTAAGTTCTACCAGCTCTTTCGGTGCCATCCTATATGGGGTGATGGACAACGGAGCCATTCCCAGAAGTAGATCAATGTCGAACTCCACCTCACGATCTAGAGGTAACCCTGGAAGCTCTTCCGGAAAGACGTCTGAGAACTCTTTCACCTTTTTAACATCTCTTATAGACAATTCTTTGGCCTCCAAAGCACTGATGAAAGCTAAGAATGCCTCACCCCCTTTTCACACCATCCTTTTAGCCTTTAGCGCAGACACCACATTGGACAGGTAATCCTTCTCTCGCTTATCATTAGCACCTCCTCATCCTCGAAAGTCTTCAATATCATGTGCTTAGCAACGCAATCCAAGTTTGCTCGATGCTTAACTAACCATTCCATACCTAAGATCAAATCAAACTCACTGAATGGTAATTCCATCAAGTCTGCCGGGAAAACAACCCCTTGCACTTTTAAAGGCACACTCCTAAATAGTTTGTTCACCACTATAGATTGTCCTAAAAGGCTAATCACAGTCATTTTACTAAAAACAATCTCAAATTCTATACCCAAAGTCCCAGACACAGTACTAGTAACATATGAGTGTGTAGACCCAATATCTATCAAAGCTGTAAAGGGTACACCAAATATAAGGAACGTACCGGTTATGACGTCCGGTGCGTCACCATCCTCTTGCCGTCTAGCCACATAAACCAATCCAGTCAGTGTTGCATCTGTATTACTAGCACCTCTACCGGTGCTCCAATCCCTCGACCAAATTCGTTTCTTCCTCTGACGGGACCACGACCTCTCGGTGGCTGCTGCCCACCTCTTCTCAGCTGCGTATAACCCTGACTTACTGACTGCGCCCTAGCCAACTCTTGTGGATAGTCCCTTATCAAATGGTCCATAGATCCACAGTTGAAACATCCTCTATTTCTTCCCCAACACTCCCCCAAATGTAACTTCCTACATCGAGCACACGGTCGAGACCAACCAACAGCAACTGGCATCGCACCTCGACCCAGCCCCTCAAACCTAGGCTTCTTTTGGAAACCTCCAGCAGATCCTGACGACCCAAAACTCCTCTTATTCTTACCCTTATCCTTATCCCAATTCTACCTCTCAGACTGCTTCACTTCTTTGACTTTTTTGCTTTCTCATCCAGGATGGCAAAATCTCTTTCCCACTACAGAGCTATCTGTACCCACAGCTTGTCCCATAGACCATCATCAAACCGAACACAAAACTCATAGTCAGTCATAACTATTCCTCGAGCGTAACGACTTAAATGTATAAACTCTGCCTCATATTCAGCCACAGATTTACCCCATTGAAATGCTTTTATCTGGGCATCCACATAGGTTACCCCAACATACTTTCCCTGGAACGTCGTCTTAAAGAAGCCCCAGGTGATACGATCTGCTGAAGTACCTTCCTTCACTGTGACCCACCACTGGTACGCCTCATCACGTAGGAGAGACACTGCTCCTTTCAACTTTTCCTCTGCGGTACAGTCTAGATCGTTCATGATTCGTTCAATCGCTTTCAGCTAGTATTCAGCTATGTTGAGGGCCACGCCAGAAATGCCCCTAAATATCTCAGCCCCATTTGCTCGAGTCACTTAAGGATAGATTTTTGGGCAACCGATCCAGTACTTGCCCCAACAACTCGTTCCAACACTCACAGCATAGCTTGGGACAAAGCATCATCCCCTCTAGCTCGATCATGAAACCTTGCCTCGATTATCAGTGATGCAGATGCTTCCATTTCAGGCATGTGCCCCAATGCCACAGATCCAGCCCTAGCACCTCGGCCTCCAGCACGACTGCGTGTGCCACGTCCACATCCTCTAGCACTCATGTTTACTGAATCAACTTAATCTAATTAGAAATTTTATGAATTAGTAAATTATTCCACTGTTATCAACGGATATCTTATGAATACAGATTTAAAAGTAGATTTTGCAGATCGTATTTCTAAAATTCTCGATCTTTAAAAGTTTATCTCCTATAACTAGCAATCGCAACACAATAAAAATCCTTTCATAAAATCAAACAGAATCAGAAGACTTACAGTACGGATTTGGGCCGGAGACTCGGTGTGCCAAACTTGCAGAAAGACATATTTTTCTAAACCACCTTTCAAACCAATTTTGGAAAAGCATTTTTGAACCCATTTCATAGTCGAGTTTTACAATCGGGCTCTAATACCATAATTGTAACACCCCAAACCCGGCCTAGACATTACGACTAGATCTGGCATGTCACATAGAATGGTTGTTTAGGAGCTTTGATATTGTTTAAAAATTTCGGGTTTTGGTTCCATTGAAAAAAAATAAAATAGAATTGATTTAATGGTTTTCTTACATGTTGCAATTAATAATATTAGCAATCGAAAACTATTTTTGTGTTGCAAAAAACTGAAATTAGAGGATTCCAAAAAAACGTGACATTTTGAAAATAGTTTTTTGTAGTTCTAAGAAAATCCTGAATTTAATTATTTATTTGCTTGTTATCCGCTTGTCAATATTTTGGAAAATGATTGTTTATATTTTTAAAAAACCTCCGTACTTAACATTTCATAATATATAATAACCGCATTGAACTTAAAAACCAAATTAAAATCCCGGAGGCCTTATTACATAAAATATTCCCAAATTAAAAAAAAGTATAAGTAAAGAAAACGGAGTTTACGAAAGAAATATGCATGACCACCACAGAGTCCACCTCGGCACTAAATCCACAAAGCTAGGGATTACCTGCAAAATAAGTAGAGGGGTGAGTTACGAGAACTCAGTGTGTAATTCCCCTTATGAACCAAATCTGGGCCTAAGCCCATAGAAGCAAATTGGCCGAAGCCCATACGTACCGAACTGGGCCGTAGCCCTAACAACATGGCATATCAGACAGTGAATGCAATGCAACCCAGCCCAACCTAGTATTCCATCCGCTACACACCGCTCCATATGTCCAACCTCAACACACCTGTGGGGATTTCTACAATCAACCCTCCTTCAGCTACACTCGTTATTGGCAGCCATGCTGCTAAAAGCCGATATAAAGTGACAGAGTCACTGATCTATGTGGCCTAGCCACTGCAATAATGTGACAAAGTCACCGATATATGTGGCACCGAGCTATCGAAATAATGTGACAGAGTCACCGATATACACTGCCCCTTTTCATCAATATCATATCCCAATCCTATGCAAACATATCATCATAATATAATGAATGTAACATATGTCAATGTCAATCAAATAGTCAGAGCATACATATATTCATGATAAGGTATTTACATGACACAATCAAAGGTAACTAACCTAGTATCTCTGATTTTACCCCCAAGGGTAACTCAACAATCGCTACCGACATTTCGGCTTTTAAATAATACACATACTTATTATTAATCAAACCAATGATGGTGTGAGAATTACACACCTAATTAAGCGAAGAACTAGACACTCCTGATCGTTGCTATTCTCACTAGCGGGAATAACCACTATTTGCCTATCCCAAACGGATGTCAGTTCTCTACCAAAACCCGACTAAAAGTCTCGAACTGCCGACACAACACGTCGTTTGAACTTGGGAGCAGAGACTACAAGTCCACTCCCCTCCTTAGATTGGCTAGCACTCGCATCCATGAAGAGAATCTTTGATCAGTACAGTACTTTCAAAGAGATCGATGATTGTCTACCAAAGAGATCGAGTTATGGCAGTGTAACATAAAAGAGAGACTAATCGTATAAGACTAGAGAAAAACTCCTTACCTTAATTATCAATGCTGCTTGGTTCTATTCTCTTGACTGAGTCCCTAAATAACTCATGAGTTAGAAAAGGTGCTGCCTAATAAATAAAGAAGAAATGGCCTTTTAGCCTAAATACTCTTATTAAGAACATCCAACCATCACCCATAAATGGTCAAAACTAACTTACCAAGATGTCTTAGAGTCGGCCACTGCTGGTAAGAGTTTTGGCTTCCTAAGAATGAACAAACACGCTTTTAGGCGGAGAGAGTACTAACATTTGGCCTAAAAAAGAAGAAGCAAGAGGATGACTGCTTCGATTCATTGAAAAGAGAAGAGAAAAACATATGAGGAAAGAACCCGTTACCTTGCAACAATTAAAGCTGACAGAGAAGAGTCTTTCGGCAAACCAAAAGGGATGCTTCTTGATGTTCGGCTTACAACAAAAGATGAGAGATACGGGTTTAATTTGGCACAAGAGGGGCTTCAGCTTAAAAGAAGAACAAGAGAGAGATGAAAAGAAAAATGAAGAAAATGGGCAACTGAGGTTCAGCTAGTGAAGCAAGAAATAAAGGTGCGAGAAGAAGAAATGAAGAAAATAGAAGAAGTTTAGAAGAAGAGTGATTCGGCTAAAGTGTGAACAAAGGAGAAAAGAAAATGAAAATTTGAAGGGAAACGATGGAGAAAAGACTTTGAGAGATTCGTCACAAGCACTAAAAGTAACCAACCCAAAAATGCCTTAAGAGTCAAACACCCAAAACGTCAAAAGAAATGCTAAAGAGATTAAAGAATTCTGCACATCACTCCCAAAAGGTTTGACTTTGCTAACTCACACTAAGATGCCGAAACTCCCTAGCCACTACATCACATAGCCAAATTCTCCTCCTACCTCTCCAACATTTGGCCAACTCTCACTCACCTCCCCACTTCCTTGATTTGCTCCTAGTTTTACTCCACTAAGCCCTCTCCATCACTCTTTCAAACTGCTTTGACCAATTCAAATCCTCAAGCTCCTCTCCTCCATCCATTTCAAATCATTTGAGTCATTCAACAACCACCTTGATAAAGTCCCAGCCGAATGTCACCTCTCCTCCATCATGGCACAAAATAAATACTCCAAAATTATAACCTGTGGGATTCGAACTGATAAACCGTAAAAGTAACATATTTTAACCCCATATTTAGTATGATTTTGGAAGATTTAGCCCTTAATTTATGTAAAAAGGTGCTTTTAATCCTCTTTTTCATGTTTATACTCAGGAAAGCACCAATGGATGAAAAGAATAAGAAACGGGCTTAAAACGTGCCAATTTGGGCCATAAAGAAAATCGACACGGCTTGGACTTCAAACCACAGGGTCGTACCTTAAAAATTAACTAAGACACGACTATGCCACAATTTACACGACCGTGCCCCAACCGATAGAATCAAGACACGGCCTGAAAGTGATTTACACGGGTGTGTACCATGGCCGTACCCCTACCGGGGGAGAAAGCAATTCCACTCAGATTTGGATACTTCGAGCCAAAGAAACACTTTCCAAATCTTATTCAAATACCGAGTAAGAATCAGACTTAAATGAGGACACTTGGTGGCCAAGTAAAGCATTCTAAATTCTATATAAATACCCTAAGTGTATCCTAAAAGTGGGCGGTGAGCTAGGCTAAGGAGCTGAGCCGGAAAGGTCGGAATTGTGGGAATCACTCGAAGATAGCCAGTGGATCCATCTCAAGAAGCCGGAATTCTACTCAAGATGGCGGATTTCTCTTTCAATTTATCTAGGGGTTTTAGGATTCCTTATGTTTTGTTTTATCTTTTCTCTTGAGATGTTTTCTTTATTTGTATGAACTAAACCCTTCAGATACTTAAAGGAGATAAAACCTAGATGAATCTTGTTATTGATTTCTGAATTATATGATAAATACTTAGTTTATTCTTAATTATGCATGCTTAATCCAAATCTGATGTGCTTAGGTGGAGGAGGAATAGACCCTGCTTAAGAGTAAATCTAGCATAGTTAAGCGGAGTTGATCACACGCCTAGAGATAGGGTGACGAGATTTTACCGAATTAGGGTGAAATCTAATATGGGAGTCCATAAACCGATTTACTGCTATTCTGGGGGGTTATTATAAGAGAACGAGAGTTCCACTAATTAACCTAGGGTTAGATGTTATTCTCTTCGAGAGAGGGTTTAATATATGTTAAGAAGTCTTACGGATCAAACTAAGTCAATAAATCGTATGGTTCAGTGTTAAATAACAAGTGAAGTCTAGGTGGATTCTTCCTAAAGGTATCGTCGTAATCAATTAAGTTTTCTTAAAGTTATTTCCCAATTTGTTATTTTTGTCTTTGTGTCTTTAACTTAGTAGTCGTTAAACTAGATTAAATCAATAAATCACTCCATATTTTAGGCTAAATAATAAAATGAAAGTTAGTATTAGTACTTTTAGTTCCTTTGGGTTTAACAATTCGGTCTTGCCTAAGCTATACTACTGTTCGATAGGTACACTTGACTTAAGTCGTTGTCAGAGTTAGTTTCCAGGTTCGATCATTCACTTTATAAATTTTAAATCTCTGATTTCAGCGATCAAGTTTTTGGCACCGTTGCCGGGAACTAAAATATTAAGAAAGCTCTATTTTTATTACTTTAGCTATTTTTTCCACTTTAATTTTAGTTTTATTTTGCGTAATTTATTTATTATTTTTACTAATTTTCTTTCTTTCTTTCTTTTCCAGTAGGTACCTCTCATTTATGACTAGAAGGAACCCGAGAGGACCACTAGTATACGATAGTGATATCGAAGCTACCGCACGTAGGAATCGCAGAGAAATCAGGCGAGCCCTAAATTACCAACAAGGCGAATCCAATCCTACTGAAGGGATGAACCAGAATAACCCACCATGAGATGTGGAAGAAAAAAAATGCTCCGCGTACTATGTATGATGATTCTAAACCTCATTTAACAGGAGCTGAATCTAGTATTGTTAGGCCTGCTATAGCTGCTAATAATTTTGAATTAAAGCCCAACACAATACAAATGATTCAACAATTTTTTCAATTTCATGGTTCGCAGGACGAAGACCCGAACACTCATATAGCTAATTTTTAGAGTTCTGTGATACTTTTAAAATAAATGGTGTTTCTGATGATGCTATTCGTCTTCGATTATTTCCCTTTTCGTTAAGAAATAAAGCCAAACAGTGGTTGTACTCGTTACCACGAGGGTCAATTACTACATGGGACCAAATGGCCAAAAAAATTTATTAAAATATTTTCCACCGCCAAAACGGGCAAATTACGGAATGATATCTCTTCTTTTGTGCAATGGATTTAGAGACATTATACGACGCATGGGAGAGATATAAGGATCTCTTGAGAAGGTGTCCACAACATGGTCTACCCTTGTGGTTACAAGTCCAAACCTTCTATAATGGTGTAAATCCCTCAACGAGGCAACTAATCGATTCAGCCATCGGTGGAACCCTGAACAACAAAACTCCTGAAGCAACTTACGAGTTCATTGAAGAGATGTCAATGAATAACTATCAGTGGCAAGTTACAAGGACAAAATTAAGAAAATCAGCCAGAGTTTACAACCTCGATGTAGTGACCATGCTATCAACACAAGTAGAGATGGTGAATAAAAAGCCTGATAGTTTGTGTTCTTCGCAAGTACATCCAGTCATGCAGTGCAACGCAAGTGGAACTGTGGCAAATCCTGATTACCCACCCTACCAACCAGACGCAGAGAGCGAACAGATGAACTATATAGGTAATAATTTCAGATCCAATAATAGTCCTTATAGTAACAACTATAATTCAGGTTAGAGGAACCACCCAAATTTTTCATGGGGAGGCCAAGGAAATCAAGGAAATCAAATACAACAACCTCCTCCAAAATTTCAAAATTAGCCATACCCAAAAAGAAGAAGCCAAACCTCAAAGAGATGCTGACAAAATTCATGGCAAACACAGAAATTCGCTTCCAAGAAACTAAGAAAATAATTAAAAGCAACGAGAGCCGAATCGGGGAACTTACTAAGTCAGTCAAGGCAACCACTAATGCAGTAAAACAACTTGCAAAGCTAATGTCAGAACGACCGCAAGGACGGCTACCAAGTAACACTGAGATTAACCCGAAAGAACAAATCCAAGCCATCACAGCTGATGACAATAAAAGAGAAGATGAATCCAACTCAGTACAAGAAAACGAGGGAGACAAAGGTAAGATAGAGATAACACAAGAAAAGCCAAAACCGGTAATCAAGGAGTACCAACCTCGCATACCTTATCCCGAAGTAATGAAAAGAGACTATTCAGAGGAATAGTTCGGTAAGCTTCTTAAACTTTTAAAGAAATTACATATTAACTTACCTCTTCTTGAAGCTCTTTTTCAGATGCCAAACTCGAGCAAATTTTTATGACAGCTCTTGACTAACAAACGCAAATTAGATGAAGAGCACTACATGAAATTGAACGCAACATGCTCAGCAATGTTACAGAATAAACTACCACGAAAGCTAAAAGACCCAAGGAGTTTTACAATTCCATGTTTAATTGGTAGTTTATCTATTGATAATGCGTTAGCTGATTTAGGGGCAAGCATAAATGTCATGCCTTGCACATTATTTAAACGACTAGGTCTAGGGAAGCCCAAACAAACTACGATGAGTATACAATTAGCTGATAAAACTGTTAGAATTTGTAACATCCTAAAAATTAGAATATTATTTTATTATTTGTGTTGGCTTGGGTATGAATTTTGTGTGTTTAGCGTAGTATGGTGTAGGCTTGTTTTTATTAATGAAGCTATGATAATTGTTAGTATTAAAATTTAGTGAAGTGGATAAGGTGAACTTGACACTTAAGATGATATAAGTATTAAATTCTAGCACATGAGGAGTTAGTGGCAAGGTGGCTAAGGTGCATGGATGGTTGCTTGAGGGAAATGGTTCGAGTAGCATGGATAGCATTTGAAAGACTTTATTTTTATGCACCTTTGCTATAAGTGTCTGCCAAGATATGTATTTCGTAAGTTGGACTTTAAAATTTTTGGCAAGTTGAATGATAGTTTAGGCAAGCTTGAACTTTGGGAAAGGAATCTTAAGTTTATGGAAGGATGGGGGGACATAAGGCTTGGCTTAAGGAAGTTGTTTTGGAAACTATTCCAAGGCCATTAGTGCATGAATGTGGACGGCATGTGTGGCTAAGGGGGTGGCCGAATGTTGATAGGAAGTTTGGGGGGGAATAGTTGGCTAACTTAAGCATTTTGTGCATCATTTGGCATTTTTCTCTTCCTCTCAAAAAACTCCCTCTTTGGCCGAATGTACCTTAGGCATTTTGTGCAATTTTGCTTTTGATTTAGCTCTCATTTGTGTTTGAACCAAATACTATTTTCTTTCTCTGATTTTTCCTTTTGAAACCGAAACCATATTTTGTATTTTTGTGCACTTTTCTTTCAGGCAAACTAGGTGCTTGGCCGAACCTTTTTTCTCTCATCTCTTTCTTTTCTTTCTTTTGGCAATTGCTCAAAACCACATTTCCTTTTCACTTCCTCTTGGCCTAATCTTCCTCCTTCCCAAATTCCATTTCTTTTACATTTGCTCAAAGTTAGAAACATCCATTTCTATTCTATTTTCTTTTTCTATTTTCTTCTTTCTTCCATTTCCTAATCATCCTTCTCCTATTTCATTTTCACTTTCATTTTCTTTTCTTTTTACTCCACCATAGCCTAATCTTCTTTCTCTCTTTTGGGGTTATTTGGCCAATATTATCGGGGTAGATTCTCTTTGGTTTTCTTTAATCGATTTTGGAAGATAGGTAAGTATTCATGACCGTATCTTCTTTATTTCTTTCTTTTTCTAAATCATTTTCTTGGACAAAGGCGAATCCTTGGGCATTTGTTTGCAAAGTTCTAACCATTATTAGGAATCGATCATTCTTTTAGGCTCTTTGGGATTTTGGAAGCAATCGATCTAAGCCTTACTTCTATCAATCGAAGTTGGTAAGTCAAGTGGTAAGGATTCATGATTCATTATTCATTTGAGGATGAAAAGCCTAAGACTATTGGGATTAAGATATGATGTTGGGCTAATGGTCTTGATTAAAGTGTTGTGGTTTGGCCGAATGTAGGACAAGGTGATCTAGTCGCGTAGATCGGATCGTTGGAAGTTAGTATTTGCGTTGGTGAAAGGTGTGTACCTTACACACTTTATAATTCGGTTATGTATATGTTTATATAATATTAATTTACTAATCATATTATCAAAGTGGAAAACGATGAGATCTTGATATGATACCATGATGGTATGAATGAGGATTCGGGTAAGTCCGTTTCAATATGATGTTAATATATGTGGATTGATATCATGATTTACGATTTTTATGTGTAATATGATCATATCAAGGTATGATGGCATGATTGATACTCTACATATATATAGGTTTGGGATTATGAGTGGAGGGGGAAGGATTTGATATACGTGTCTTTGGACACCAGAGGTTTGGCAGCTCCAGTGATTTGGTATCACATTTGTGTCTTTAGGACACCGGAGGTTTGGCACCTCATAGAGACTTGTCCTCGTGGTTCAGCATCACCGTGGGTTGGCCCCACTTTTGAGATATGGGATCGCCGCCATGATTTGGTATCACACGTGGGTTGGCCCCACAACTTGATTATTCGTGACTTTGGTCACCAAAGTGATTTGGTATCACATTTTTGGATATCGTGACTTTGGGTCACGGTGGTTTGGCACCACCAAGGTTTGGTACCACACGGGTAGAAAAGGAGTTAAGGATGGCTAGGTTGGGTGCATTATATATTTATATATGTTGCTTGATTATAAATTGTGTAAGAATGTTGCATTAATCGGGAAGGATTTATGCATCGAGTCTTGGTGACTCACCTTCTCCTTATCATTTCGGTGATTCGTGAGATCGCGGATGAGGAGCCGATGAACTCGAGGAGGCCATGATATAAAATTTAATTTTACTTGAACTACGATTTGGGGTACTTTAGTTTATTTTAATTTGGTTTTTGTTTTATTTTGGGTTTGTAATAAGGCCTCTTTAATTATGTTTTGGATTATTTATATGCTTTGGATATGTTTTAAATATGGTTTATAAATTATTTGATTAATTTAATAATGGAGCTCAAAGTTTTCTAAAATAATAAAAACACAATGGTTTTAAAATCTTACCATCGGGTAATATAAATAGTTTGATAGTAAAATATAGATTAAGTGTTTTCTACAATTTTAATGATTTTCAAATATTAAGTTTCTACATTCAAAATGCAAATGGTTTTCAAAGTATTAATTGAGTTTTCTTAAAATGAGACAAATGTTTTCTAACCTATGATTTGTCCACTTAGTAATAAAAGCTTTATTATGGAATTTCAAAGTAAATTTTAATTTTAACTTATTAAACATCCGATTTCTACAAATATAGAATTTCAAAGAGTTTTTCACAAAGATTTAATTGTTATTCAATTTTTTTCAAAATATTTTCCTCAATGACATACCGATTCGATTGTGGCGTATTGACGGGTTTGGGGTGTTACAAATTGGTATCGAGCTAAGTTCAAAAGCTCTACTGTGGGACCAAGGCCCAAAATGATTTAAAGTATAGTTTTAAATTGTTTTGTTTAAAATTATATGGTTGGAAAAGCATGGCACCGAGTCTCCCAAGACCGATCCGCCTGGGTAAGTACTTCAAATTGTTGATTTTGATATGATGATGGTATGATTGTATAGTAGTAGGAACTACTCTAGAGACCTAAAACTATAGATTTGGATGTACTCATGAAAACAACTTCTTATTAAAATTATTCATAAAGCGTGTTTTAAAGATAGTGGAATGATGTCATAAGCATAAAACTTTTAATTCGGATAAGTCAAGATTTTAGACATGAGCACTTTCGAGGTCGGGGTCGTGTTATGCGTGGGCGCGATCGTGTTAGGATGGTCGTGTCTAAGCCAAGAAGGTCGGGTCAAGGATCCGAGAATGAGGTACCACCACCCCACCACCACCAATGTTGGAGTTGAGTTTCGTGATCAAACGGGGACGATCACAGGTCTCAAGCAATGCTGAGAGTTCTTGAGAGAGTAGCTGGAATAGGTGGAGGCGTGGGAGCTCGAAAATCTATATCTGAGTGACTCCGAGCCAATGGAGTCGAAGTATTTTGAGGTGTTTCGGGTGTAGCTCCCAGTACGGCCGAATATTGGCTAGAGGTGACGGAGCGAATCATGGATGACTTGGACCTGAATGCTGAGGAAAAGCTGAAAGGGATATGTCACTTCTTCGGGATGATTCATATCAGTGGTGGCTCACGGTGAGGAACAGTGCTGCGGCGGAGGATCTCACTTGGGACTATTTTAAGGCAGCGTATCAAAAGAAATATATTGGGTCCAGTTACGTTGATGCACAGCGTAAGGCATTTTTGAGTTTGGTTCAAGGGAGTAAGTCCGTATCAGAATATGAGGTTGAGTTCTTAAGATTGAGCCGGTATGCTGGAGGTATTGTGGCTTCAGAGCATGAGCGATGTGTCCGGTTCGAGGATGGTTTAAGAGATGAGCTGAGGTTGCTGATTGTTCCACATCAGGAGCGAGAGTTTGCTGCGTTGGTTGAAAAGACTAAGATTGCTGAAGGAATAAAGGAATCTGTAAAGTAGAATCACGACAGGAACAAACATAAGATAAGTTTTGGATCATCCGGGTTAGCCGGCAATTCTCAAAAGAGGGCTAGGCAGAATGGGCCAAATCAATCTGGGAGGCCTGTTACTACTAATCAAGGACCAGCACAGTGTAACCGATGTGGAAAATATCATTGGGACGAATGTTGGACCGGAAGGAAAGGATGTTTCGAGTGTGGCTCGCTGGATCATCGTGTGAGGGACTGTCCACGTAAGCAAGCCAAGAATCAGACCGAGGGTCAAGGTCGTGCTCGGCCTGTAAGTAGGGACCGTCACCACGAGAGGTCGTGGTAATGGTAGAGAAGTAATGGTTCGGTCGAGGCCGCGGAACATCGAGCGAGGTGCAAGTAACACCGAGGCAAGACAACTGGTTTAGTGTATGCTTTGCGAGACGCCGAGAGGAGGCGACCTTGCCGGACGTCATAAGCTGTACATTTTAATTTTTGGTGTTCCATATACTACTTTGATAGATGTGGGTTCGACGTATTCGTATGTTGCTAGTAGCATAGTAGAGACCATGAACTTAAACTTTGAGACTGCTTCTAGGGAGATGACAGTAATTAGCCCTCTAGGTCACTCTGTAGAAGTTAATAAGTTGTATAGGGATGTACCCCTAGAACTCCAAGGGGTAGTGTTTGTGGCTGATATGATGGAACTGCCGTTTAGGGAGTTCGATCTGATTCTTGGGATGGACTGGTTGGTTAAGTACCAGGCAAGTCTGGATTGCGCTGCTAAGCGCATGGTTTTGAAGACAGTTGAGGGTAAAGAGGTGGTCATGATAGGTAATAAAAGAGATTACATATCCAACGTGGTATCTACGTTGAAAAGCTGTGAAGATGGTCAAGAAGGGCTGTGAGGCATATGTAGTCCATGTGTGTGCGTTGGAAGCTAAGGAATCTACTGTGGGGAATGTCCGAATTGTAATGGAATATACTGACGTATTTTCAGAAGAACTTCCGGGACTACCTCCGGATCGTGAAGTCAAATTTAGTATAGATCTGTTACCCAGAATGGTGCCAGTGTCTATAGCTCCGTATAGGATGGCACCGAAGGAATTAGTGGAATTGAAGGCTCAGATTCAAGAGTTGTTGGATCGAGGTTTCATTCGACCAAGTGTTTCTCCTTGGGGAGCGCCGGTACTTTTTGTCAAGAAGAAGGATGGTACGATGCGGATGTGTATAGACTACCGCCAGTTGAATAAGCTGACGATTAAAAACAAGTATCCTTTACCGAGGATAGATGACTTGTTTGATCAGCTTAAAGGGGCAACGGTTTTCTCCAAGATTGATTTAAGGTCTGGTGGGGTATTACCGAAGATTTGTCGAGGATTTTCTTTGATAGCAGCACCTATGACCAAGTTATTGAGGAAAGGAGTTCCATTTGTGTGGACTGAGAAGCAGTAAGAAAGCTTCAACAAGTTGAAAAAGATTCTGACTGAAGCTCCGGTTTTGATTCAACCTGAGGCAGGCAAGGAATTCACGGTTTATTGTGATGCATCACATACTGGTTTGGGATGTGTGCTGATGCAGGAAGGGAAGGTAGTGGCTTATGCATCTCGATAGTTGAGACCACATGAAGTTAATTATCCGACGCATAACTTGGAATTAGTTGCAGTGGTTTTTGCCCTAAAGATTTGGATACACTATTTGTATGGAGAGAAGTCGATAGTCTACACGAATCACAAGAGTCTAAAGTATCTTTTGACTCAGAAGGAATTGAATTTAAGGCAGCGCAGATGGATTGAATTGTTGAAAGACTACAACTGTTCGATTGAGTATCATCCGGGCAAGGCTAACATGGTGGCAGACGCGTTGAGTCGTAAGGTTGTATCGGACTTAAGATCAATATTTGCTCAACTTAGTTTATACGGCGATGGGATTCTCTTGGTAGAACTGCAAGTCAAGCCGACTTGGTTAGAGCAGATCAAGAAGAAACAGTTAGAGGATGATGGTTTGAATGATCGAAGGTTGCAGGTTCAGAATGGTGGTTTAGAGAATTATAGTTTGTCCAGTGATGGAGTGTTGTGTTTTCAAGGGGGAGCTTGTATGCCGAAAGATGTTGAGTTGAGGCAAAGGATTCTTCGGGACGCACATAGCAGCCCATACGCTATGCATCCTAGAGGTAGCAAGATGTATCGGGATTTAAGAGAGCAATTTTGGTGGCCAGGTCTGAAGCGAGAGGTAACTGAGTTTGTGGGTAAATGTTTGACGTGTCAGCAGGTCAAAGCTGAACACCAGTTGCCGTCTGAATTACTTTAGCCAGTGAAGATTCCACAGTGGAAGTGGGAAAGGATCACTATGGACTTTGTCAGTGGATTACCTCTTACGCCTAGTAAGAAGGACTCAGTTTGGGTGATTGTGGATGGTCTGACTAAGTCAGCACATTTCATTCCGGTAAGGGTGGATTACTCGCTTCATAAGTTAGCTAAGTTGTATGTGGCGGAGATAGTGAGGTTGCACGGTGTACCAGTGTCGATCATCTCGCATGAGATCCTAGATTTACATCAAGGTTTTGAGAGCGTTACATCAAACTTTGGGTATCGGTTGGATTTCAAGATCGCATTTCATCCACACCGACGGCGATCGGAAAGAGTTATTCAGATCTTAGAGGATATGTTGAGAGGATGTGTTTTGGACTTCAGAGGCAGCTGGGAAGAGTTTTTGCCATTAGCTGAATTCGCATACAACAATAGTTATCAGGCAAGCATTAAGATGGCACCATATGAGGCGTTGTATGGTAGGAGGTGTCGTACACCTGCATGCTGGATGGAGTTGGGTGAGCGTCAATTGTTAGGACCAGAGTTGGTTGCAGAGACTGAGGATAAGGTTAAGATGATTCAGGCTCGTTTGAAGGAAGTTTCGGATAGGCAAAAGTCTTATGCCGATCTCAGACGGAGGGATATAGAGTTTGCCGTGGGTGACCAAGTCTTTTTGAAGGTCTCACCATGGAAGAAAGTGTTAAGATTTGGGAGAAAAGACAAGTTGAGTCCAAGGTTCATTGGGCCATATAAGGTGTTGAGACGAGTGGGACCAGTAGCCTATCAGCTCGAATTGCCAGCAGAACTGAGTCAGATTCACGATGTGTTCCATGTCTCCATGCTTAGACGCTATCGTTCTGATCCATCGCATGTTATGTCAGTGGAGGAATTAGAGGTGAGTCCAGATTTGACAATGGAAGAAGAACCAGTGCAGATTCTAGATCGAGATGTAAAAGTTTTGCGTAAGAAGTTAGTTCCTTCAGTGAAGGTCTTATGGCGGAACCATGGCGTAGAAGAAGCTACGTGGGAACCTGAGGATGTTATGAGACAGCAGTACCCTCAACTCTTTTGATCAAGTAATTTCGAGGACGAAATTTTCTTAATGGGGTAGAATTGTAACATCCTAAAAATTAGAATATTATTTTATTATTTGTGTAGGCTTGGGTATGAATTTTGTGTGTTTAGCGTAGTATGGTGTAGGCTTGTTTTTATTAAAGAAGCTATGATAATTGTTAGTATTAAAATTTAGTGAAGTGGATAAGGTGAACTTGACACTTAAGATGATATAAGTATTAAATTCTAGCACATGAGGAGTTAGTGGTAAGGTGGCAAGGTGCATGGATGGTTGCTTGAGGGAAATGGTTCGAGTAGCATGGATAGCATTTGAAAGACTTTATTTTTATGCACCTTTGCTATAAGTGTCGGCCAAGATATGTATTTGGTAAGTTGGACTTTAAAATTTTTGGCAAGTTGAATGATAGTTTAGGCAAGCTTGAACTTTGGGAAAGGAATCTTAAGGTTTATGGAAGGATGGGGGGACATAAGGCTTGGCTTAAGGAAGTTGTTTTGGAAACTATTCCAAGGCCATTAGTGCATGAATGTGGACGGCATGTGTGGCTAGGGGTGGCGAATGTTGATAGGAAGTTTGGGGGAATAGTTGGCCAACTTAAGCATTTTGTGCATCATTTGGCATTTTCTCTTCCTCTCAAAAACTCCCTCTTTGGTAGAATGTACCTTAGGCATTTTGTGCAATTTTTCTTTTGATTTAGCTCTCATTTGTGTTTGAACCAAATACTATTTTCTTTCTCTCATTTTTCCTTTTGAAACCAAAACCATATTTTGCATTTTTGTGCACTTTTCTTTTAGGCAAACTAGGTGCTTGGCCGAACCTTTTTTCTCTCATCTCTTTCTTTTCTTTCTTTTGGCAATTGCTCAAAACCACATTTCCTTTTTACTTCCTCTTGGCCAAATCTTCCTCCTTCCCAAATTCCATTTCTTTTACATTTGCTCAAAGTTAGAAACATCCATTTCCATTCTATTTTCTTTTTCTATTTTCTTCTTTCTTCCATTTTCGAATCATCCTTCTCCTATTTCATTTTTCACTTTCATTTTCTTTTCTTTTTACTCCACCATAGCCGAATCTTCTTTCTCTCTTTTGGGGTTATTTAGCTGAATATTATCAAGGGTAGATTCTCTTTGGTTTTCTTCAATCGATTTTGGAAGATAGGTAAGTATTCATGACCGTATCTTCTTTATTTCTTTCTTTTTTCTAAATCGTTTTCTTGGACAAAGGCCGAATCCTTGGGAATTTGTTTGCAAAGTTCTAACCATTATTAGGAATCGATCATTCTTTTAGGCTCTTTGGGATTTCGGAAGCAATCGATCTAAGCCTTACTTCTCTAGCAATCGAAGTTGGTAAGTCAAGTGGTAAGGATTCATGATTCATTATTCTTTTTGAGGATGAAAAGCCTAAGACTATTGGGATTAAGATATGATGTTGGGCAAATGGTCTTGATTAAAGTGTTGTGGTTTGGCCAAATGTAGGACAAGGTGATCTGGTGCGGTAGATCGGATCGTTGGAAGTTAGTATTTGCATTGGTGAAAGGTGTGTACCTTACACACTTTATAATTCGGTTATGTATATGTTTATATAATATTAATTTACTAATCATATTATCAAAGTGGAAAACGATGAGATCTTGATATGATACCATGATGGTATGAATGAGGATTCGGGTAAGTCCGTTTCAATATGATGTTAATATATGTGGATTGATATCATGATTTACGATTTTTACGTGTAATATGATCATATCAATGTATGATGGCATGATTTATACTCTACATATATATAGGTTTCGGATTATGAGTGGAGGGGGAAGGATTTGATATCCGTTTCTTTGGACACCAGAGGTTTGGCACCTCCAGTGATTTGGTATCACATTTGTGTCTTTGGGACACCAGAGGTTTGGCACCTCATAGCGACTCGTCCCTGTGGTCTAGCATCACCGTGGGTTGGCCCCACTTTTGAGATATGGGATCGTCGCCAGTGATTTGGTATCACACATGGGTTGGCCCCACAACTTGATCATTCGTGACTTTGGTCAACCAAAGGATTTGGTATCACATTTTGGATATCGTGACTTTGGGTCACCAGTGGTTTGGCACCACCAGTGGTTTGGTACCACACGGGGTAGAAAAGGAGTTAAGGATGGCTAGGTTGGGTGCATTATATATTTATATATGTTGCTTGATTATAAATTGTGTAAGAATGTTGCATTAATTGGGGGAAGGATTTATGCACTGAGTCTTGGTGACTCACCTTCTCCCTTATCATTTCAGGTGATTCATGAGATCGCGGATGAGGAGCCGGATGAACTCGAGGAGGCCATGCGATAAAATTTGATTTTACATGAACTACGATTTGGGGTACTTTAGTTTATTTTAATTTGGTTTTTGTTTTATTTTGGGTTTGTAATAATGCCTCTTTAATTATGTTTTGGATTATTTATATGCTTTGGATATGTTTTAAATATGGTTTATAAATTATTTGATTAATTTAATAATGGAGCTCAAAGTTTTCTAAAATAATAAAAACGCAATGGTTTTAAAATCTTACCATCGGGTAATATAAATAGTTTGATAGTAAAATATAGATTAAGTGTTTTCTACAATTTTAATGATTTCCAAATATTAAGTTTCTACATTCAAAATGCAAATGATTTTCAAAGTATTAATTGAGTTTTCTTAAAATGAGACAAATGTTTTCTAACCTATGATTTATCCACTTAGTAATAAAAGCTTTATTATGGAATTTCAAGGTAAATTTTTAATTTTAACTTATTAAACATCGATTTCTACAAATATAGAATTTCAAAGAGTTTTTCGAAAGATTTAATTGTTATTCAATTTTTTTCAAAATATTTTCCTCAAGACATACCGATTCTATTAGTGGCGTATTGACCGGGTTTGGGGTGTTACAGAATTCCTAGGGGCATTATCGAAGATGTTCTTGTCAAAATCGATAAATTTGTTTTCCTAGTAGATTTTGTTGTCTTAGATATGGATGAGGATAATACAATCCCCTTAATTTTAGGAAGACCTTTTCTAGCAACTGCCAAGACTAAAATTGATGTTGCCACAGGAGAACTCATACTTTGTGTAGGTGACGAATCAATCAATCTTCAAGCTCTTGACTCGGCTAGGACAACAATTGATGAAGGTAAGAAGGTCAATACAAATGATAAACAAATTGTTCAACCTTTATTGCAAAAAACACCACAAAGACACAACCCTGAACCGACTCAAAGATCCCAAATCGACAAAGAAGAACCGGAATTGCATGAAGTAAAACTAAAGGAACCACCAGAAGATCTCTAGGAACATCGAATCACTTTAAAATAGGAGACTAGGTACTATTAGACAAAGTAGATCCGCACATCATCACAACAAGCCTGAAGAAAAAGGGAGAAACACTTCTTAAGGTATACAATATCTTCTCACACGGAATAGTCGAGATAAGTGACCCAACATTCAACACTTTTGAGGTAAACACTTCTCGACTTCAACTTTGTCAAGAAAATAGAACTTTAAGCAAGAGGGAAGATATCCAAACCTTTAAACCTCCCTGATTCAAGTACAAGGAAAAGTCTAGGTTAAGACTATAAACGAGTGCTTCTCGGGAGGCAACCTGAGCACTAACCCTACTTCTTTTTACATTTGTTTTCATCTCTTTCTTTTCCCTTTGTAGCTTACCCAAAAGTGCGACTTTCTAGGACAAATGTCCTTACACAAGGCCATGTCCTTGGCCGTGTGGACCACAAGAATCCCCGTACTGACATAGTGGAGGCCGTGCGAATCAAATCCCAACCACTTTTCGACGTCAAGGATCCAACCACTCCCCTACGGGCACCAGTAAATTGGCACGGCCGTGCTCCACAATCGTGTAAAGCCACTGACTTATCAGACACGGAACAAACACGCCCATGCTAACCAACCGTGCTAGCATACTGCCTTTTCAGGAACGGGCGTGGCACCTGAAAAATGGGCGTGGGGAGCAAACATGCCTAGACACACGGCCGTGCGATACAGTCATGTAATTTAACATACCCTCGGTCCACGGGCGTGGGAACGTGCCATATTTGAGACCTTATTTAAACCCCACAGCCCTCCTTCTTCTCTCCTCATTCTTCTTCCTTCTTTTTCTTTCTTTCTTTAATCATGCTGAAGAAGCGTAAGAAGGCAAGCATTGTCTCCTTAAAAGAGACCCCAACACATAAGTTCATGCCAGCCGCTTCATCCAAACACCAAGCCAAGGGTCTTTTAGACCATTTAAATTTTTCTTTATGTTTATTTTCCCCTTTATCCTACTTATCTATAATTCTCTTCTGCTTAATATATTTTAAATTCTCTTAGTTTCTTGGTTTTTGGTTCTAAAGGCTACTTGAGAATCACACACCACAGCCTTAGAGGTCACACCCACCTCGCAAACCATTCAACAATAAGGACTCTTTAGTCCATTAGTCTTTTCTTTCTATTTTAGTTTTCTTCTTAGTCTCCTTCACTTTATTTTCTTTGTCTTTAATTATAATATTAGTATATTATTAATATTTCTTTAGATTTCTTGGCTATATCTTTGAAGGCTACCCAATTTCTTTATCTTGCACAAAGATCATCGGTAGACACCCCACCAGGCCCATAGAAAACACCACCACCGCCTCCTCCACCTACTTTTTACCATGAACTCTGCCAACTCCCGGAATCATCCACAATTCAGAAAGTGTTACTTCTCCCATTCTCTTTTTATTACATAATTTTTTACCTTTCTTTGTACATTGAGGGCAATGTACATCTTAAGTGTAGGGGGAAAAGTACCTAAATTTTTCCATTATTCTAAAATCTTGAATTTTAGTCTTGTTCCTAAGAAATTTTCTCATATTATCAATTAGGGTGAAATTTCTAATGATTTATGATTTTTATTGATATGTTTTGGATTAAGTTATTGATAATTATGCATTGATGATTTAAACTTTAAGATACTAGAGAATCAAGCATGATAAGTCTATTTTTCAAGAATAAAAAAAAAAAATTCTGGGTTGTTGAACTGAATTTTAATATTACCTTGAAGTTTGAAATTTACAAGGATTGATGTCAAATACCCATAATTTTTGTGAGATTTTGAGCCTTACAGAGCATATATTCTTTTTCATACTCACTTTATTGATTATGAGTGTGTCAACTTTGAACTGTTATTCTAGAACTTTACTCGATTATACATGTTGAGACCACATCTATGATTTGATATACTGAGATGATAAAGGCACCTAGGTTTTAACCCATTCACCCCACTAAAAGACTTCCCACATAATTAACCCATAATGAACCCTTTTTAATCTTAACAACCCTTTTTATTGAATTACCCGCTTAATATTAACCCAAAACCCTTTATATTTGTTATCACCATTATTTTTTACTACCCTTCTATCGAGAATTGATTTGATCAGTTACCTAATTAGTTTATTTCAGTTGATAAAGTCTTTCTTTTTATGTATTTACTTTGGTTTGTTTTGAAAAAAATAAGAAAATCGAAGTATATTCAGTATTAGTAGTATAGAAAGTGAGCTTGTGCATTTAAATTTCAATATCAAAGAAAAGGCTCGTATTAGTTTAAAGTTTCAATTGATGTAATCATTTATTTTCTAGTTCATTATTCTTAGTAGGTAATTTATCAGGTCAATCTTGATTTTTAACCTTCTAATTCAGCTTTTATCCACACCTTTAACCTAAGCCCCATTACAACCCTATCAATGACCTTTTGATTAGTGTATCATCTCATATTACAGTGGTGTAGATTTAATTTTCAGGCAAACCTATGGGATTAACTTTTCAGGTTCGACTTATGAGTGCTTTCTCCTGAACCTTAAACACTTCGAGTGCTTCGAGTGAATCTTTAGTGAGGATGTCAATCCTTGTTGGTTTTGAATTAAAGGTAATTATTTAGATAAGGGGAGAAGCCTATGTTTTTATGCTACAAATTTATGACTTAGAATTGTTTGAATCTTTAGGAGTTTTTGAGCTAAATTATCCATGTATAAATTATCTATGAATTATGATGAGGCATTATTGATAGGAATTATGAATTGTGGAAAGTTCATTTTAATTGTAAGTTGAGAATTTTGCTTGAGGACAAGCAAAAGCTTAAGTGTGGGGGTGTTTGATAAACTGTAAAAGTAACATATTTTAACCCCATATTTAGTATGCTTTTGGATGATTTAGCCCTTTATGTATGTAAAAATGGGCTTTTAATCCTTTCTTTTCATGTTTATACTTAGGAAAGCTCCAACAGACGAAAAGAACAAGAAACGGGCTTAAAACGGGCCAATTTGGGCCATAAAGGAAATTGACACGGCCTGGACTTCAAGCCACACAGCCATGCCTCGACAATTAACTAAGACACGGCCATGCCACAATTTACATGGTCGTGCCCCAATCAACAAAATCGAGACACAGCCTGAAAATGATTTCCACGGGCGTGTACCATGGCCGTGCCCCTACCGCGGGAGAGAGCAATTCCACTCAGATTTGGATACTTTGAGCCAAGGAAACACTTTCCAAATCTTATTCAAATGCTGGGTAAGAAGCAGACTTAAATGAGGACACTTAGGGGCCAAGTAAAGCATTCTAAAGTCTATATAAACACCCTAAGTGTATCCTGAAAGGCGGCGGTGAGATAGGCCAAGGAGCCGAGCCGAAAAGGTCAGACTTGTGGGAATCACTCGAAGATAGCCAGTAGATCCATCTTAAGAAGCCAGAATTCTACTCAAGACGGTGGATTTCTCCTTCAATTCCTCTAGGGGGTTTTAGGGATTCCTTATGTTTTGTTTTATGTTTTCTCTTAAGATATTTTCTTTATTTGTATGAACTAAACCCTTTAGATACCTGAAGGAGATGAAACCTAGATGAATCTTGTTATTGATTTCTGAATTATATGATAAATACTTAGTTTGTTCTTAATTATGCATGCTTAATCCAAATCTGATGCGCTTAGCTGGAGGAGGAATAGACCCTGTTTAAGAGTAGATCTAGCATAGTTAAGCGGAGTTGATCGCACGCCTAGAGATAGGGTGACAAGATTTTGCCAGATTTGGGTGAAACCTAATATGGGAGTCCATAGATCGATTTACTGCTATTTTAGGGGGTTATTATAAGAGAACAAGAGTTTCACTAGTTAACCAAGGGTTAGATGTTATTCGCTTCGAGAGAGGGTTTAATATACATTAGGGAGTCTTACGGATCAAACTAAGTGGATAAATCGTATGGTTCAGTGTTAAATAACAAGTGAAGTCTAGGTGGATTCTTCCTGAAGGTATCGTCATAATCAATTAAGTTTTCTTCAAGTTATTTCCCAATTCGTTCTTTTTGTCTTTGCGTCTTTAGCTTAGTAGTCGTTAAACTAGATTAAATCAACCAATCACTCCATATTTTAGGCTAAATAATAAAAAAAAGTTAGTATTAGTACTTTTAGTTCCTTTGGGCTTGACAATCCGGTCTTGCTTAAGCTATACTACTATTCGATAGGTACACTTGCCTTAAGTCATTGTCAGAGTTGGTTTCCAGGTTCAATCATTCTCTTTATAAATTTTAAAGCTATGATTTCAGCGATCACGAACCCACTCCCCCTTCCATGCTCACTTGTGAAGCCAACCACTAAGCCACAGACTCCACTTGCGACATCAAATTACAACCAAACATGCTTAAGGCCTACATCCACTAGCTCTCCCCCTAAAGTGCCCTAAACACAATTTTACCAAAGCTTTGACTCGAACTCGAGCCTCCTCATGACCCCCAAACACACCCAAATAACAAGCTAACTGAGCCAAACACATAGAATAGCACAAAATGTAGAACCCCTAATTCTATGATGTTACAAATTGTGACCTATCTTCTGATTTGTTAAGGATGGTAGAACATGATGAAAAACAGATCCTACCTTACATAGGGTTAGTGGACATTGCGAGCCTGGGAATGGGGTGAAGATCAAAGCCTAGCTTACCACAGAAATAAGTAAAGACATCATTGAGTTATTTTCAAGAATTCAAAGATGTTTTTGCACCATTATATCAAGACATGCCTGGGCTACTGAGACACGAGTACGTTAAAATCTTAAAAAAGGTCCATAAGGATATCAGAAGGACACATGCTAATGGTTTTACAATAATCAAACTAATCATGAGGTTTGGGTACTGTTAATCTACATAAAAGGGGATGGTATCAGCTATGCCGTATTTAAGGAGACAAGATTCATGTGCCTTCTCCATTTCTTCACAATTTTCCATATGTGGGGCATGTATGTGATGGGGCCAATCTCGTCAAAAGCTTTTAGCCAATATCAATTCATCTTTGTGGTCTTCGATTACTTCACTAAGATGTTGGAAATAACTTCATATGCCGATGTTACAAGGTCAAAGTCATTAAGTTTCAATTTAAAAAAAAAAAAGATCAGGCGCCGACAAAGAATGTCGAAAAAGACTATGTCAAAAGTTTGTAGTCCGTTCAAAGATCAGACGCCATATCATAGAGCAACAAAGGCAGCCAAAAAGAAAAAAAAACAAAATAAGGATTGTAGGAAAGATGACCGAGACTTGTAAAGATTGGCATAAAGAAGTTACCATTTATCTTCTATGATTATCAAACATAGTCAGGATTTTGCTAGGGCAACATCTTACCCATTGGTTTATGGAATGGAATTGTTTTTCCCGATTGAATCTAATCGAAGAAAAGGTTAAAAGTTATCCATCACGATCAGATGATGCATGCTTACGACAAAGAGGTTCATCCTAGAGAACTCCACGAAGGGAACCTGATGTTGAAAAAGATCTTTCTTATACAAAAGGATTTCAAAGGAAAGCAGATGCCAAACTGGAAAGGATCTTATGTTGTAAAGAATGCTTGTTCTGGAGGAGCATTGATATTGACCAAGATGGATGCCAAATACTTGCCCAATCCAGTGAATTCAGGTTCAATCAAGAAGTATTTTACTTGAAAGGGGAAAGGACAAGGTGAAAACCCACAAAGGGCGCCTTGAGCCCAAATTCAAAAAAAAAAAAGGAAAGGCCAAGGCGAAAACCCGCAAATAAGGCTTTGAGACCAAAGGGGTTTTGAGCCGAAAACCTGGTAAGGGTGGCTCAAATTTTGATCAAAGGTAGGGCATGTGGTAGTCTTGCTATGCTTGAATTAACAATGAGGAAGTATGCTACGTCTTGGTGCATTGACAACGTACTCTGGATCCTCTAAACACGTATTGAGCTCAAAATGGTCCTCAAGAAGTTTGCACAGAGAAGCTCATGCTGCGATATCTGGGGCACCTAGCTTCTATCTTACCCATTTTGAATTTTCTATCTTTGATTACTTTTTTCTTTTCAAGATACACCCCAATCAATTTTTTTATTGCCTTGATTATCTTTGATTAACTTATTTGTTTCGAGCTATGCTCTTGATTAATTTCTTTCACGTCCATTATTGTAATCTTTTTCAAGCATTTTATATTGAAATAATGATTAATGGACTAATAATACTTTCATAAAAGGAGTTTCGTATATTACTCTGGAAGCTTCTAAATAACATGAGAATCTAAAACAGGACTATTGTTTAGAACTCACCAAGCCTAAGGGTTGGAAATATTGAAAGATGATTATCTCTTCATATTTTTATTGGATAAGACATTTCGTTGGTGATACCATCTCGACAAATGATGAGCAATGTCAACCCAAGTGTAAAAGGGAATCAATCTCAGGAAAAGAAAATGATACCCTGCATTCATGTAAATTTTAGGCACGTACTCGGGTCATTACACCTAGGGAATGGTGTAACAGATCAAATTGATTGAAGATGATACAAATTCCATACCTATGAGAGGTAACAGGATGGATTGAAGAAACCAAATGTTATTCCCCTGAAGTTGCTGTAGGAGGTACAAACTTTATGTCCCAAGGTTCAAGTGGAGTGGTGAAACACCCCACACCCTGCCCACGAGTTTTGACCGGATCTGGTATGTTCCCCGGTGTAAACCGCTTCAAATTCTTTTGTTACTTAGGAAAAACTTGTGTGATTTGGAAGAAATATCATTTTGGGTTGGGCTTGAAATGAAAACAAGTTTATTTTTATATTGAAAACCCATTTATTTCAGGTGACAAAATATTTAAAGTTTATTTTAAATTAAATTGACTTAATCTGTAAATAACATAAATACGTAACATAGTAATTAAAACATCAATAAAATCATCACTATGGCCTTATTACATAAAATAAAACCCAAAATAAAATTGTAGAGTACTTAACTAGAATAAAAGTCCAAATTGAATAAAACTTTCAATTTGAGCATGGCCACCACAAGTTCTGCATCCCATCCATCACTTGTTCATCACACAAACATGTTCCCTAGCAGGGTGAGTCAACAGACTCAATGTGTAACCAACACCAAAATTTAATAGAATTAGGCATACCATACAAATCATGTTCATATAATAATTCAAGATAAAGATGCAAACCTGAACCCAAACCTATATGCCATCCACTACACTCCACCCGTACCATCCACGCACACAGTGGGGACTACTAAGTCAACCCTCCATCCGCTACACACCATCGAGGGCGATCATCGCAATCGACGTGCTCATCGCCCATATAAAATTCGTGGCATAGCCACTCAGATAATTGTGTCATGAGACACCACATTCGAGATAATGTAACCGGTTACCACATTCGAGATAATGTGACCAAGTCACCACATTCGATAATGTGACCAAAGTCACCACATTGAGATAGTGAGACCAAAGTCATCACATTCACTTCCCCTTTCTCAAATAACCCGAATGCCCCATATTATTCATATCATGCATATCATACTTAAATTCACATTCATGTCACTTTTCACATGTTAAGTATAACATATTTCGTAATCCTAGTAGGAGTAGGAAAACGTACCTGAGTACTTAGTACCATAACATGGTTCTTTAGCCACATTCTTACACTTTCATATTAACATATATATCAAGTTAAAGCCATAAATCTATTAAGATTAGTGTGGGGTACACACGGTACCTTAGCCATGTTCTTACACTTTCATATTGACACATTTAATTTAAAACATAGCCATGAACATATTAAAACTTAGAGTAGGGTACACACCGATTAAACTTAACAATTTCACTTGAAATCCCAAATCGATCTACTACCTTAGATTTTTAATGCCTACATTCTACCAACATGGTAATATTTAGCAAAGGCCTATTCGGCCATAAAACCAAATCCTAGTAGGATTTGTGTACTTACCTTAATGCCGATTGAATAAAAAATTAAATCCCGAAAACTTGTATTATTCCCCCTTTGAAATCGGCTACTTACTAGATCCCTTGAATCGGTTAGTTTTTAGCTTAAAACACATAATAATAGATCTACTACAAAAATAGGGTCTTGGTCGAATATTCATAGTCACTTACCTTAAGGATCTTAAATCCAAAATTCACCGAATAACTAGGAAACACGCGACCTATGGTGTACCTTCTGAAAAGAACTTCTCCTTCCATGATTCAATTAAGATTAATAATCGAAATTAGTCCCTAAATTTCGATAAGTCTAAAATATAAAAGAATGGAAACTAAACTTAAATCTTACCCTTATTTGAAGGAATTGATTGCACCTTCACTTCAACCTTCGAGAGATTTGGCTATGGCTAAATGATGCTCTCACAACTTTTGGCTTTTGGAGGATTAGAAAGAAAAGAGAAGGAAGAATAAAGCTGTAGGAATTTTGACGAGAGAGGAGAATCGCTTAAGAAATTTGGCAAAGGAAGAGTGAATGAATGAATGAATGGCCTTCTTTCCCTTTTATAGCCGAAATTACTAGGCTAGAGTCCCCTACTTGGCCACCACTCTTCCTATGTGATAATTAACACTTTATCAAAAGAATTAGTCCAACAATTATCTCCTAATTAGCCAAAATTCTAAAGGAAATAAAACTCCTCTTTTAAGAGCCCACATGCCGTCCACCTCTCTGCTCTTTGTAGCAAAATAAAACTTCTTTTATTTGCTTCCTAAGTGACTCGATCCCTGGCCCAAATACACTTGCATGTGACGCCATTTTCAGAGGCCCTAAGTGGCATCTTCAGGCCACTTTTTCCAAGCCTGTTTGTGTGTCAATTTTCACATACTTTTTCTCTTAAGGCCACCTTGCCTGAATTTCCTCTTTTAAACTTTAAAACTCGACATTTCTAGGTCATTTCTAAGTTTCCAAAAATTTTCGTTTGGCTCTTTAAACTTGACATTTCCTTACATTTCCTAGTTCCCAGAAATGTTCACTTTCCTCTTTTGAATCATTTCTAAATCATCTTCCTAGTTTCCATAAATGTTCACTTTCCTCTTTTGAATCATTTCTAAATCATTTTCCTAGTTTCCATAAATGTTCACTTTCCTTTTTTGAATCATTTCTAAATCATTTTCCTAGTTTCCATAAATGTTCACTTTCCTCTTTTAACTTAGAATTTCCATACATTTCCTTACATTTCCATACATTTCCTTACATTTCCTTACATTTCCATACATTTCCATTTCCACATTTCCATACATTTCCTTACATTTCCATACATTTCCTTACATTTCCATATATTTCCATACATTTCCTTACATTTCCAAGGTTCTAAAATGCACACCACATATCACAATAAACATGCTATTTCATAAAATTAAGCAAAATGCACACAATGGGATTCAACCTCTTCCCTCAAAGTACTTCACTTGATGCCATAACCCTTGCACCTTAGGTGGCGTCCCTTGCCACTTTTCCACATCACTTCTTATTTTTAACTTAAAAACCAATAATTGTCCAAAGCTTTCTCTTCCATCCTAGGATTTTAAAAACCCTTAATTCACTTCCAAACACTGCCAAAACCTACTACTCATGATTTTTTGCACAAACGCATAACCCCTAATCTAGGATGTTACAGTTCTACCCTCCTTAAAAACAATTTCGTCCTCGAAATTACTTACTAACAGTCGTATAATCCTTCTCACCGCACTTATGCTTACGCTGCGCACTCTGATCTTTAATAGAACCATTATACTTTCCAGGCACAATCTCTAAGTTCACGTCCCTTAGAACTCATTTCTAACGTCACGATTTAATCTGATTAAGAAGTTTTATGTATTAAAAAATTTTGTTTCACTGATTAACCGCGAAGAAGTTTTATGGAAAGAAAGTTTTTTAGAAGTGGTTCTTTCGTATTCATACATGCACACAGTCTTTACATTCATACATCCATCAATCAATTATGAACTTTCGTTCATTCAGAGAAATGTCGTAGTTTTCATTATTGTTGTTTTTCCACTACGCAGGGGTATTTTCGAAATTTGCCCTACAGGGGTATTTTCGTAATTTTTCAAAATAAGGTTCCTTGGTGATGTTGTCAATAAGGGTATTTTGGTAATTTTTGAAATTCTAGGGCTTTTCGAAAATTTTAAAATTACAGGGTATTTTGGTAATTAACCAGGGTAAATTTGTAAATCTCAATAAATCAAGGGTATTTCAAAATTTGCAAAACTTGAGGGTTCTTTTTGAGAATTTGTTCTCCAAATCGGTGATGTTGCAAAAATTTTGAAAATCAGGGTCATTTTGGTAATTTTGTCAATCGGGGTAATTAGTAGAATTTTCAAATCGGGGTATTTTGGACTTTCATAAAATAGGGTTTTAAATACTTTTACAAAGTGAGGAAATTTATTGAAATCAAGGGTAATAAGGTAAATTTAAAACCAAGGGCATTTTTGAAGATTTCTAATTTGAGGGCACTTCGTTGATTTTCCTTAGTGAGGGTATTTTGGTCATTTGCACATGTTAGGGGTAATTCGGTCATTTTGCAAATCAGGGGTATTTTCGTAAAATTTTCTAAATCAGGGTATCTTTGATATTTTGTAAAGTTTTTTTTTTGAGTACTTGTGCAAAATCAGAAATTGTTATGGAAATCAGGGGTAGTATGGTAATTTCAGAAAATCAAGGGCATTTTAGTAATTTTACCACTAAGGGTATTTAGGTAATTTTGTAAATAAAAAATTCTTAGAAATTTTTTCCAAAATAATAATTTTCAAAATTTCAAAAGGGTAATTGTTGACTTTTTAAAACTAGGGTTTCCATAAAATGTGGCTAGTCCTTTCGGGTTTTAATTATTGGGTTTAGCAGTGACTAAGTCCTCTTGGTTAGGGTGAGCAGTTACTACGCACTGTAGGATTCGAGTAAAGAGGAGGTGAGTCGCTAGGACTGCTTAAATACCAAGCTCCCACTGAAACCAATCCTAGACATGCGCACAACGGTTGCCACACCCTAACTCGGTGACTTAGACACAGGTTTGTTTAATTGTGCATTAAAGTCTTATGTAATTGTTGGGATAGACTATTCCTAGGGTTCAAGTACTTAATCTCTATTCTACGTTCCATTCCTACCCTTCTACAAATCATAATATAAATCACACAAAAGATCGGAGTACTTACCTGGTGGACTTCGGGTCGGAGACTTAGTGGGCCATGCCAGAAAAACCTACTTAATTCACAAAAATTCTTTTTGGGCTTAACTTTGAAAACGTTTTGGGCCTTAAACCAAAGGCCAAGAGTTTAAAACTGGGCTCTGATACCAAATTGAAACACTCCACACCTGGCCCACGAGTTTTGATCGGATCTGGTATGTTCCCCGGTGTAAACCGTTTCAAATTCTTTTGTTACTTAGGAAAAACTTGTGTGATTTGAAAGAAAGATCGTTTTGGGTTGGGCTTGAAATGAAAACAAGTTTATTTTTATATTGAAAACCCATTTATTTTAGGTGACAAAATATTTAAAGTTTATTTTAAATTAAATTGACTTAATCTGTAAATAACATAAATACGTAACATAGTAATTAAAACATCAATAAAATCATCACTATGGCCTTATTACATAAAATAAAACCCAAAATAAAATTGTAGAGTACTTAACTAGAATAAAAAGTCCAAATTGAATAAAACTTTCAGCTGAGCATGGCCACCACAAGTTCTGCCGTCCCGGTCCATCACTGTTCATCACCTGAAACATGTTCCCACAACAGGGTGAGTCAACAGACTCAATGTGTAACCAACACCAAAATTTAATAGAATTAGGCATACCATACAAATCATGTTCATATAATAATTCAAGATAATGATGCAAACCCGAACCCAAACCTATATGCCATCCGCTACACTCCACCCGTACCATCCTGCACACCGTGGGGACTACTAAGTCAACCCTCCATCCGCTACACACCATCGAAGGCAGTCGCTGCAGTCGACGTGCTCATCGCCCATATAAAATTCGTGGCATAGCCACTCGTGATAATTGTGTCATGAGACACCACATTCAGATAATGTAACCGGTTACCACATTCAGATAATGTGACCAAGTCACCACATTCGAGATAATGTGACCAAGTCACCACATTCGATAGTGAGACCAAGTCATCACATTCACTTCCCTTTCTCAAATAACCCGAATGCCCTATATTATTCATATCATGCATATCATACTTAAATTCACATTCATGTCACTTTTCACATGTTAAGTATAACATATTTCGTAATCCTAGTAGGAGTAGGAAAACGTGCACAGTACTTAGTACCATAACATGGTACTTTAGCCACATTCTTACACTTTCATATTAACACATATATCAAGTTAAAGCCATAAATCTATTAAGATTAGTGTGGGGTACACACGGTACCTTAGCCATGTTCTTACACTTTCATATTAACACATTTAATTTAAAACATAGCTATGAACATATTAAAACTTAGAGTAGGGTACACACCTGATTCGCTTAACAATTTCACTTGAAATCCCAAATCCGATCTACTACCTTAGATTTTAATGCCTACATTCTACCAACATGGTAATATTTAGCAAAGGCCTATTCACCATAAAACCAAATCCTAGTAGGATTTGTGTACTTACCTTAATGCCGATTGAATAAAAATCAAATCCGGAAACTTGTATTCTTTCCCTTTGAAATCGGCTACTCACTAGATCCCTTGAATTGGTTAGTTTTCAGCTTAAAACACATAATAATAGATCTACTACAAAAATAGGGTCTTGGCTAAATATTCATAGTCACTTACCTTGAGGATCTTAAATCCCAAAATTCACCGAATAACTAGGGAACACGTGGCCTATGGTGTACCTTCGGGAAAAGAACTTCTCCTTCCATGATTCGGCCAAGATTAATAATCGAAATTAGTCCCTAAATTTCGATAAGTCTAAAATATAAAAGAATGGAAACTAAACTTGGATCTTACCTTTATTTGAAGGAATCGATTGCACCTTCACTTCAACCTTCAGAGATTCGGCTATGGCTATATGATGCTCTCACAACTTTCGCTTTTGGAGGATTAGAAAGAAAAGAGAAGGAAGAATAAAATCGTAGGAATTTCGACGAGAGAGGAGAATCGCTTAAGAAATTTGGCAAAGGAAGAGTGAATGAATGAATAAATGGCCTTCTTTCCTTTTATAGCCGAAATTACTAGGCTTGAGTCCCTACTTGACCACCACTCTTCCTATGTGATAATTATCACTTTATCAAAAGAATTAATCCAACAATTATCTCCTAATTAGCGAAATTCTAAAGGAAATAAAACTCCTCTTTAAGAGTCCACATGCTATCCACCTCTCTTTTTTGTAGCAAAATAAAACTTCTTTTATTTGCTTCCTAAGTGACTCGATCCCTGGCCCAAATACACTTGCATGTGGCGCCATTTCCAGAGGCCCTAAGTGGCATCTTCAGGCCACTTTTGTGTGTCAATTTTCATATACTTTTTCTCTTAAGGCCACCTTACCTTAATTTCCTCTTTTAAACTTTAAAACTCGACATTTCTAGGTCATTTCTAAGTTTCCAAAAATTTTCATTTGGCTCTTTAAACTTGACATTTCCTTACATTTCCTAGTTTCCATAAATGTTTACATTTCCTAGTTTCCATAAATGTTCACTTTCCTCTTTTGAATCATTTCTAAATCATTTTCCTAGTTTCCATAAATGTTCACTTTCCTCTTTTGAATCATTTCTAAATCATTTTCCTAGCACTTTCCTCTTTTTAACTTAGCATTTCCATACATTTCCTTACATTTCCATACATTTCCTTACATTTCCATATATTTCCATACATTTCCTTACATTTCCATACATTTCCATACATTTCCTTACATTTCCATACATTTCCTTACATTTCCATATATTTCCATACATTTCCTTACATTTCCAAGGTTCTAAAAATGCACACCACATATCACAGTAAACATGCTATTTCATAAAATTAAGCAAAAATGCACACAATGGGATTCGAACCTCTTCCCTCAAAGTACTTCACTTGATGCCATAACCCTTGCACCTTAGGTGGCGTCCCTTGCCACTTTTCCACATCACTTCTTATTTTTAACTTAAAAACCAATAATTGTCCAAAGCTTTCTCTTCCATCCTAGGATTTTAAAAACCCTTAATTCACTTCCAAACACTGCCAAAACCTACTACTCATGAATTATGCACAAACGCATAACGCCTAATCTAGGATGTTACAAGTGGACTTAGAATTACCATGGGGAAAATTATTTGAACAGAATATGATTGATACTTCAAGAGGAACGAAGATAAAACCTTGACAAATAAATGAGTGATGACACCTGAAATAAGAATCATTCTCATAAAATTTTTGCATTCATATATCATAGCATGTCTAAATAGGAGCATTTGACTCATTTCGATCAAGGCATCCTACTCATTCAGCATAAGCATATACCCATTCTACAAGACAATGTAGTAGGGTAGATTGACGCTTTCAGTCTGGCATCCCTGAGTTTGTAGTGGAGCAGATGAAGATAACAGATCTTGTCTTCCTGAAGTTACAGTGAAGCAGATCGAAGATACTAGTTTGTCTCCCTGAGTTTGCAGTGGAGCAGACTGAAGATAGTAGATCTTGTCTTCCTAAAGTTACAGTGAAGCAGATCAAAGATATTAGCCTACCTCCCTGAAGTTGCAGCAGAGCAGACTGAAGACAGCAGATCTTATTTTCCTGAAGTTGTAGGAAGCAGATCGAAGATATTAGCCTGCCTCCCTGAAGTTGCAGTAAAGCAGACTAAAGACAGGAGATCTTATCTTCCTGAATTTGCAAGAAGCAGATCAAAGATATTAGCCTGTCTCCCTGAAGTTACAGTGGAGTAGACTAAAGACAGCAGATCTGGCATTCTTGAAGTTGAAGTGAAACAGATCGAAGACATCAGTATTGTCTCCCTGAGTTTACAGTGGAGCAGATTGAAGACAACAGATCTTACCTTCCTGAAGTTGCAAGAATAAGATCGAAGACGTTAGCCTTGGCTCATTGAGTTTGCAGTGGAGCAAACTAAAATATAACAGATCTAGCCTTCCTGAAGTTGCAGTGAAGTAGATCGAAGACATCAGATCTTTTCTCCCTCAATTTACAGTGGAGCAGATTAAAATAGCAGATCTAGCCTTCTTGAAGTTGCAGTGAAACAGATCAAAGGCATCAGTCTTGTCTATCTGAGTTTGCAGTGGGGCAAATTGAAGATAGCAGATCTTGTCTTCCTGAGATTGTAGCTAAGCAGATTGAAGATACCAGTTTGGCATCCCTGAGTTTGCAGTGGAGCAGACTGAAGATAGCAGATCTGGCATTCCTGAAGTTGCAGTGAAGCAAATTAAAGACATCAGCCTTGCCTTTACGAGTTTGCGATGAAGCGGGCTAAAAGACAAAGAATCGGCTTTCACGAAGTTCTGATGAAATGATCAAAGACATCAACCTTGCCTCTCTGAGTTTGTAGTAGAGCAGGCTAAAAGACAACAGATCTTGCCTTATTGAGATTACAGTAAAGCAGATTGAAGATACTAGCCTATCTCTCTGAAGATACAGCCATTTGACAAGACCGGGCAAAATGGGTCTTTTTATTGTCTTTTCTCTATTCTCGTTACATGACAATGAGGAAAGAGGGGCAGCTGTAATAGCCCATTTATGCCTAGGCCCAAACAAACCAAAAAATAATAAAAATAAAAACTCAATGTCCCATTTTATTATTACAGTCCATTTGCAGCCTAAAAAAATAGACTACCCAAGCCCAATTAACATTACAACCCAACCTAATGCCCAAAATCTCAATGGCCCAAAGGCCCAAATTGGATTTCAGAAACTGGAAGCCCCGAACCCTAGGGTTCTCGCCTCACCAAGAAGACACCAACACCGACCTTTGGTGGCGCCGTAATTCATGCACAAATGATGCTCCACTGCCATTGTTCTCGCCATTCACCTGTAAAACAAGGAAAGAAAATGGACAGTAGCAGCAGATTGCGATTTTGTATTTATTTTCCAATTTTATTTTTGGGTTATAAATAACCCCAACGCAATCTGTAAAGGGGGCAATACATGCAAATATACACAGAATACAAGAAAAATAAAATGGCAGAGGCTACGATTTTTTTTTACACACAAGATATACAATAGAATACACAAAAATCAATACAAAGTCAGAATACCAAATCAGTAGAGGTTTTATATATTTTTTTCTTCTTATTTTCGAACACTGTTGTTTTTTTATATTTTTTATTTTGTTCTGTTTTTTGAAACTATATAATATATATTAAAATAAAAAAGGGAATTTTTTTACCTGTTTTGGGAGTTCTGGCCACCGTGTGCGGTGGCTGACAATGGTGGCGAGCGGCGATACCGACGCCGGAGCTTCGCCGGATCCCAAGCTGAAGAAAGGAGGGATTGAGAGAACTTTTGAAAGTGTTTTTTTTAAAAAACAAGTTCAAATGAATTTTTTGTATGAAAATTGACTTATATAGCAGCATAAAAACGACGTCGTTTTTGCTTAAGCCAATAAGCATTAAAACGACGTCGTTTAATGGGCCAGGATCTGTGCGTTGACCGATACCGGGAGGATCTGCATGTTTTTATAAAAGGGGCAATTTGCCTCTTTGGTCCTTTCGCAATTTTATCATTTTTAATTTAGTCCAATTTAAATTTTTTTTCAATGCTGAAATTTATATTTTCTTGCAATCTGGTCCTAAGGCTATTTTAAGGCAGAAAGGGGAAACGGCGTCGTTTAGCAGTTAAGACATATTTGCCTAATAGGTCCCTATAATGTGACGTGTGTTCTAATCTGGTCCTTTTACATTTTTACCCTAGATTTTTTTGTTTCTAATTCAATCCATGTTTCTTTGATTTTTTATTCTTTTATTTTCATTTTATTCTTATTTTTAATTATTTAATATTATATATTAAATTATTACTATACTAGGTTATTTTTCAAATTGAATATTATTTATATATCATTTTAAAATTTGTATAGTATTTATTACAATATATATTTTAAAATTTTGTATATTATATATTTTATTACATTATATATAATATTTAAATTGTTTTATCATTAATCTCGTATAAAATTTTGTATATTGTATAATATATATTCTTTATTATATTTATTTTTAAATATGTAGTTTTTATGCACATATGTATTAGATTATGGTATTATAAATATATTTTTTATTTAAAGTTATATATCATTTATTTATTTAAAATGTATTCTGTAACACCCCTTACCCGTGCTCTACACCGGAACTGGATATGAGGCGTTACCGTACTTAACTCACATGGTCATACAACTTTGGGCTATCAAATTTCGTTCTAAATTAAAACCTTTCCACACATACACCTCTAACATCCTTATAATGGGCCTACGAGGCCCTAAACATGCTTCCAAAAGGTTTCGGAAATAGGTCGGAAACTTTTACACACTTGGAAAATTTTTACCTAAACAAGGGCCACATGCCCGTGTAGGCTTAGGGACACGTCTGTGTACCCCTAAAACACGCCTATGTCTTCCACCCGTGGTGGACACTGCCAAATTACACACAGCCTTGACACGTCCGTGGCCTTAGACCGTGTGTCACACCTTGATATACTGACTTATTCACACGGCTTGGAGCACACGCCCATGTGCTAACCGTGTGTCACACATGACCTATACAAACGGTCGTGGGCTTAGCCCGTGGTCTATTCTGACTTAAACACTAACATGCAGGGAACACATGGCTTAGACACACGCCCGTGTGTCTATCTGTGTATCTACCAAGCCTTTTTCCACTCTCATTTGCATACCATCATATATTAGCACATAATATCACATAACATCAATATAACTCTTGAATTAAGGACATTTAATCATAAGAGTGATAAAGTCTTCACCCCACACACTAGGGAGAATTATTTCCAATACATTTACAACAACTTAAGCCATCATCTATGGCTACACACAACCCAATTATGAGTTCTCTTAGGCCAACACAATTTTGCTACACCAACAAAGACTTAATCAACCTCAAGTACTAGACCTATACATGCCATGACACATAAGGAGTTGATACCTCATACAAAGTGTCTGATCGATAGTGTGAAAACATCTCCGGCGATCTCTAACCCGAACTAGCCAAATTAACCTATAAGAGATGAGAAAAGGAAAAAGAAGTAAGCAATAATGCTTAGTAAGTTCATCTGCATATAACTGATAAATACTGATATTCATTGAATATACACAACTACAAGGCATTTTAATGAGCTTTTCTCATCAACCCATGGTTGCTTACTCAACCGTTCTTGAAGCTTGATCACTCTATCTCTTGTCGTATTCTAACTGTGCCACAAGCCAATTGCTCATTTAATTAATATACAATCCCGCACTGATCACTACATGATCATATGAAACAACACATCAAGCCTTTTTTTCACTAAGCCACTCATACTACTAATCTCTCGGTGGTTTCGCACTTAGCCCACCATAAATCTCTAGTAGGGTGGTATCGCACATAGCCCACCAATTATTTATACTTGTGGTGGTATCGCACTTAGCCCACCAAATGATTTTATAAACGATGGTAATGCACACACCCCACCATTAATAATATAGTTGATGGATAATTCTCAATTTTAAATGTTCATCTGGGAACATCCTCACACACTACTATCCTTACTTCACTTTATATTATAATCGTTCACATTCACATAATGCATTAACAAATATAAATTATGCAACCGAAGTGCATCATTTACACATAGCCCACTATGGGTTCATCAGATACCGAATTCATCTCAATTCAGTTCTAACACATCCCTGTACCTCTCATGCTATAACACATTCATTCTCGACTTTCCAAAATACTTTTTGAGTCACTAAAATTGTTAATTAACTCCCTTGAGTCTCATACACATAATGTCATATTGACATTATACCCCTGATAGGGCCACACATGAATTAACATATCGATGCCATGTCCCGACATGGTCTTATACGAAATATCCCATCGTCTCCATGTCCTTGACATGGTCTTATTTAATACCTCTCACCAAGGCCATATTCCAATATGGTCTTACACGGAACCTTAACTATCATCATTTCATACTATTTGCATCTCTAGCTATTCTTAGATTCAATTCTCTTAACAACTTATCAACAAGTACTTAATATATTCATTGTGTAATTATACATTCCACACAACATTGGAATATTAAAATAACTCATACGTAATTATCACATTTGCACATGAACTTACCTCGATGACGAAAAGGCCGAAAATGACTTTTTACCCACCTTTCTCTTTTCACCCGTTCTAGGTCCTAAACTCATTTTCTTTGATCTAGAACAATGGAATTTAGTGATTTAATCACTTATAAATCATAATACACCATAATCTACACTTTAGGCAAAAATTACTATTTTGCCCCTACACTTTGGCAAAATTATGATTTTGCCCCTATGCTCGTAAATACATTTTCATCACATTTTCTTATTAAACAAGCCTAGCTGATCTTTTAATCCTCTTAAAACTATCCACAATTCCAACTATTTCATGCCTTAATGAACAATTTACAACTTTTGCATTTTAGCCCAAATTAGGTGTTTTCATAACAACACCTTTCACAAAAGTTGTTTTTCATCATCTTATCATTCACTTTATTCCATAAAAATTCATCAAACAACATAAAATCTATCATGGTAAGTCCCTAGACTTTCAACCATGCTACAAATTAGTCCCCATTAGCTATCTTAAGCTTTGGGGACTCCAAAAATACAATTTTCATCAAAAATAAACATCAAATAGACTTACTTTGTAACACCCTTAACCCCTACCCATCGCCAGATTAGGGTTACGGGCATTACCGGATAAGTCATACAACAATTTCGATTCCATATACCACACTTGACAAATTGATCTTAACATATGAAATTTAGAAACAAGTAAACCATACTTAACTAATTAATAAAGTAATCCTATTATAACAGTCAATTTATTTAAAGTATTAAGAAAACCACTAGGTGTTGCTTAACAAAATTTAAACCTTTTTCTTTAAGTTCTCTATATACCAATGTATAACTTAATAATCACAAACAACCAATGAAATTTCAAATTCATATTACCCTATGTACGAATCCAACATTAATGCAACATAACCGAACATACAATATGCTTATCATTACCATGTTTCCAGATCATGTATCAATATCACAATGTATATACATACTTCAGTAATAATCTTTATAACTCATACTATTTCATAATACATATCGTACTGTTCAAATAAACTAAAACATGCAACAGCCAATATATATATATATATATATACACATCTTTTCTTTCAACCATAATTGCTTAATTTAAACCGCTTCAACAATGCAAAACTTACCAATTCTAAGCTTAAATCAAGACTTCACACACATATATATATATAGCCAACATATTACCTTGCTAGCATATTACATGCTTTAAATCATCTAGCATCCAACATTTATCCTCATTAGCTAAGTGCATATCCCAACAATACACCATATATATATATATATATATATCATATGATTATTTTCCGTACGTGATTTAAAGCATGATCGAAATCACATATCTAATGGTATTATAATGCAAGCTACTATATCAAAATGCAAAACCTAAACTTAACCAAAAGCAACAGCCTTATTCGCAAGGCCATATTTATATTTACAATCCGAACATCATTCATTTGTTATCAAAATAAAGCCTATACATGCCTTTGATTCAAAAGTTTACAAAACATAACTATACCAAAGAGAGTGATAGTGTGGTCGACTTTCTTGATGATCCCCGAGCCAGTAGTTGAATTATCGATCTATAAAATAGAACACAAACATAAACAGTAAGCTCAATAGCTTAGTAAGTCTTAAGCAACTTTATTATAACATTGAATAACTTAATTTTCTTTTCTATAAATTTATAACATCTATATTTATGCTTGGTTGAATATTATCAACTTGCAAATCATAGCATTTACACTTCATTACCATAATCTTATAATTAGTCAAACCATAGTATAAACATATTTTACATGAATCACATGCTTCTTGACACATAAGTGCATCATTCATATCAAATATATCATCATACTCAAAGTCTTTCCACTATTTGCATTTATACTACTAACCTAACATCCCAAAAATAACATGTTTAAGCTCAAGTCCTATCTTATATTAATCATACATATTGCTTAATAAGCTCAATCACACAAAACGCCAATATTGATATGGTATTTCAACCTAAGTAACCTTAATTATGACTTACCTTACTTGATGATATTCACCGAGATTTAAGCTTAACGAAGTTTTTAACTCAATAAGTTCAATATACTACACTCGAAAACTTTATGGTTTCTTCATTTTAAAGTACCACCCAAGATTAAGCCTGCTAGGCACGAAGCTCAGATATGTCACCGGCACTAAGCACGCTAGGCACGAAGCTTAATATATCACCCAAGCATTAAGCTGCTGGGCATGAAGCCCGAATATATCACCAGGCACTAAGCTTTGTTAAGCCTGAAGCTCGAATATATCACCCAAGACTAAGCACGCTAGGCACGAAGCTTTGAATATATCACCAGCACTAAGCCTACTAGGCACGAAGCCTAAATTAAATCACCGACACAAGGCCTGCTAGGCTCAAAGCCCGAATTTCTAACATTTTTAACATTCCAACATACACTACTTGAAGTTGAACATCACAACTATCTCATTTACAACATATCCCTTTCATATAATAAACCAAACATAGTTATTCATAGTATATTCAACAAATAATTTACTATAAATTCATACCCTTACATTCGGCCAACATACATTTTCATGCCTCAAATTTCCAAATTTCTTATATACTAAGTTCATAAATAATTCTTTGACATAATTTTGCTTAAGGACTTACATCGACTTTCGACGGACAACGTTAACAAATTAGTCGACAACTTTCGCTTTTCCCCGATCCAAGCGTGTTTTCTTTGTTCTTGATCTAGAACACATTAAATTCAGCTCATTCAAGTACATTTCAATTCAATTTAGTCCCAAAACACATAAACATGCAAATTACCATTTTGCCCCTAAGATTTCACATTTTTACTATTTAGTCCTAATTGCACAAAATATAAAATACACAAAATTTGCTAAGACTATGTAAGGGCCGAATATTCACAAGGGCCTTATGAGTCCATTTCTTTCATTTATTTTGCAAATAAGCCCCTCTAAAAATTTACTTTTACAAATTAGCCCTAAATACTAAAATTCACTAAAATTTCTAATACAAAACATATCAATCCTTAACATATCTTTAATTTAAAATCATCAAACATCAAAACCTCAAGAATTCATCCATGGCGAACCTCATAAACACATGATTCTCAAAAATTCAAGCATGGGTCGGGTAATATCTGAAGCAACGATCTCAAAACGTAAAAATTATTAAAACCGAAATCAAACTAACCTTAATTTTGTGCTTCTAATTGCGAAATTCAAAGGAACTAAAACCCTTTTCTTTCTCCCACTTTCGCCAAAGAACAAAATAAGATGATAATGGCTTTTCATTTTATTTTGTTATGTATATAATAGGTTATTTAATTAATTTACTAATATAACCTTTAATATAAAATAAACTATTACATATAATAATGGCATATTAGTCAAAAGCCATCCACTAACTTATAAAATGGAATAATTACCCACCTAATACCTCAAATTAAGAAGCCATCATCATTCTAGCACTTTACACTAAAGAATGCAACTTTTACGCTTTACTCAATTTAGTCCTTTTTATCAAATTCAATACTTAAACGATAAAATTTTTCTACGAAACTTTCACACACATAAATTCACATATAATAAACACTAAATATAATATTAAAATATTTCTCAGACTCGGATTCGTGGTCCCGAAACCACTGTTCCGATTAGGGTCAATTTTGGTCTGTTACAACTCTCCCCCTTAAGGATTTTCGTCCCCGAAAATCTTACCGTTAAATAACGTCGGATATTGTTGCCTCATTGAGTCCTCAGGCTCCCACATAGCCTCTTCAACTCTGTGCCGATTCCATAATACTTTCACTAAGGAAATTCTTTTGTTTCTTAACTCTTTCATTTCCCGAGCTAAAATACGGATCTGTTTTTCTTCATACGTCATATCAGGTTGGATTTCAATCTCAGACGGAGCAATCACATGTGATGGATCTGATCTGTATCTACGGAGCATAGAAACGTGAAATACATCGTGTATCTTTTCTAATTCGGAGGGTAGCTTTAACCTATAAGCAACAGGCCCAACACGTTCAATGATTTCATACGGTCCGATGAATCTCGAGCTCAACTTGCCTTTTCGGCCAAAATGGAGTACTTTCTTCCACGGAGAAACCTTTAAAAATACTCGATCTCCGACCTAAAATTCAATGTCTTTACGTTTCAAATTAGCATAGGACTTTTGACGATCTGCAGTAGGTTTCAAATTGTCTCTAATAATAGCTACTTTCTGTTCGGTCTCTTTAATCAAATCAACCCCGTGTATCTTATTCTCGCTGAGCTCAGTCCAGTATAATGGTGTTCGGCACTTTCGCCCATACAAGGCTTCATAGGGCGCCATTTTGATACTAGATTGAAAACTGTTGTTATAGGCAAATTCAATCAGAGGTAAGTATCTTTCCCAAGTACCTTCAAACTCAAGAACGCAACATCTCAACATGTCCTCAAGTATCTGAATAGTTCATTCAGATTGACCGTTCGTCTGTGGATGAAAGGATGTACTAAAGTAAAGTTTAGTACCTAAAGCATCTTGGAACTTCTTCCAAAATCGCGATGTGAATCTCGGGTCTCTGTCTGAAACAATGGAACTCAGTACGCCATGCAATCTCACAATCTGTGATACATACAATTCAGCTAGTTTATCGAGTGAATAGTCTGTACGAACTGGCACAAAGTGAGCTGATTTAGTCAGTCTATCAACTATAACCCAGATAGCATCTTTCTTACTCGGTGTCATAGGGAGACCGGATTCAAAATCCATTGTAATTCTATCCCATTTCCATTCGGGTATCATGATTGGCTGAAGTAGTCCGGAAGGCACTTGATGCTCAGCTTTTACTTGCTGACAAATTAAGCACTTTGAAACAAATTCAGATATATCTTGTTTCATACCAGGCCACCAGTAAGACTGCTTCAAGTCATTATACATTTTCTTGCTACCCGGATGTATCGACATCTGACTATTATGAGCTTCTTTTAATAACATCTGAATCAAATCCACATCCCTAGCACACACATTCGGCCCTTGTATTTCAAGCAGTCATTTTCATCAATTCGAAATTCTGACTCTGCATTATTTTCACACTGAACCCATTTAGTAGTCATATCTTTGTCAGCTTTTTGTGCATCACAAATTTGTTGAATAAACATCGGTCTTGCTTTTAACTCGGGTATGATCGAACTATCATCTGACATAACCATCTGTGTGTTCAATGCACGAAGAGCAAGCAATGATTTTTGACTTAATGCATCTGCAACAACGTTAGCTTTCCCCGGATGGTAGTCAATCACTAACTCATAGTCTTTCAACAGTTCTAACCATCTGCGTTGTCTCAAGTTCAACTCTTTCTGAGTCATCAAATATTTAAGACTTTTGTTATCTGAGTAAACATGACATTTCTCACCGTATAAATAATGACGCCAAATTTTCAGTGCAAACACAATAGTTGCAAGTTCTAAATCATACGTCGGGTAGTTTCTTTCATGCGGTTTCAATTGTCTTAAAGCGTAGGCTACAACTTTGCCTTCCTGCATCAAAACGCAGCCCAAACCATTCAAAGAAGCATCAGAATAAACAACAAATTCTTTACCCGATTCAGGCTGAACTAACACTGAAGCTTCTGTCAAAAGGGCTTTCAACTGATCAAAACTTTTCTGACACTTTTTTGACCACTCGAACCTGACATCTTTCTGCAATAACTTTGTCAACGGGGTAGCGATCATAGAAAAACCTTTCACAAATCGTCGATAGTAACCCGCAAGTCCCAGAAAGCTTCGGATCTCGGAAACATTTTTCGGTGGCTTCCAATCAAGTATAGCCAAGATTTTGTTCGGATCAACTCGAATACCTGATGCCGAAATAACATGTCCCAAAAAGCTGACCTCTTTCATCCAGAACTCACACTTACTAAACTTTGCATACAACTGCTGATTTCGCAAAGTTTGTAGCACTAATCTCAAATGCTCAGCATGCTCGATTTCATCTTTGGAGTAGATTAATATATCATCAATAAACACTACCACAAATCGATCTAAAAACTGTCTAAAAACCCGATTCATCAAATCCATAAAAACTGCAGGTGCATTTGTAAGCCCAAAAGGCATAACCAAAAACTCAAAATGTCCGTACCTCATCCGAATGCGCCTTTGGCACATCTCGATCTCGACTATAATCGATAATAGCCCGATCTCAAATCTATCTTGAAAATACTAAGCCCCTTCAATTGATCAAACAAATCATCAATCCGAGGTAACGGGTATTTATTCTTTATAGTTACCTTATTCAATTGTCGATAATCAATACACATCCGCATTGTTCCATCTTTTTTCTTTACAAAAAGACTGGTGCACCCCAAGGAGAGAAACTTGGTCGTGCAAAGCCCCTATCTGTTAACTCTTGCAACTGTGTTTTTAACTCTTTTAGCTCAGTAGGTGCCATCCGATATGGAGCTATTGAGATCGGAGTCTTTCCCGGTGCTAATTTAATGCTGAACTCAATCTCTCGTACTGGTGGTAAACCTGGTAGTTCTTCAAGAAGCACATCTGGGCATTCACACACAACTGGTACAGATTCAATATGCTTTTCAGACACTTTATTATCCAGTACATAAGCCAAATAAGCTTCGCACCCTTTTTTCACATACTTTCCAGCCAGTATCGAGGATATTATTGTAGAAAACCCGCTTGAATCACTGGATTTAATTTTGATGATCTCACCGTTCTGACATCTCAAATCAATAAGTTTTCTTTTGCAATTCACCACTGCATCATGTGAAGTTAACCAGTCCATTCCTAAAATTATATCGAACTCATCAAAGGGCAACAACATTAAATCGACTGGGAAACAATAATCCCGAATCATCAACGGGCAACCTCTACACACTTTATTTACAAGTACACATCTACCCAAAGGGTTGGACACACGAATCACAAATTCAGTAGACTCAACTGGCAGAGTCTTACCGAATACTAGAGTTTCACACACATATGAATGAGTCGAACCAGGATCAATCAATGCGATCACAGTAATATCATAAAGGGTGAAAGTACCGGTAATGACATCAGGGGAAGAAGCATCCTCTCTGGCTCGTGTAGCATAAGCTCTAATAGGTGCTCGGGCCTCTGATCGAACTACAGTGTCCTTCGTCCCTCTCTAACTACCACCTACTTTACTGGAATGTTTGGGTGGCCGTCCCTGTGCTGGCGTGCTGCTCGGTCTAGTGTTCTGAACCGTATTCGATTCGGCTAACATCGGGCACTCTCGAATAAAATGGTCCGACGATCCACATTTAAAGCAGGACCGATCATGAACCCTACAGCTTCTAGAATGCCATTTCCCGCAATGTTTACACTCGACTCGGTCCTGTGGAATGTTACCAACACTGGCTATCGAAGTGGCTCGATAACTCCCTAGAGGTCGATCACGTCTGGGTAAATCTGAAGTAGCTTTATGTCGGTTGGAGTCATCTCTGAATTTCTTAGGCACCGAATAGTAAGTCTTACTCATTGATCTCTTATGAGTATCTCTGGCTTCTATATCAGCTTTTCTTTTCTCTTTTCTGAGCTCTTCAACCTTACAAGCCCGCTCGACTAGTATCACAAACTCTTTGATTTCAAGGATGCCGACTAGCAACTTTATATCTTCATTCAGACCGTCTTCAAACCTTTTGTACATAATGGCTTCAGTAGAAACACACTCTCTAGCATATCTGCTAAGTCTGACAAATTTTCGTTCATATTCTGTCACAGTCATTCGCCCCTATTTTAGTTCAAGAAATTCTTTTCGTTTTTGATCGATGAATCTCTGACTTATATATTTCTTACAGAACTCAATTTGGAAGAAGTCCCAAGTTACTTTTTTCTTTCGGAACTACGGATACCAGTGTGTTCCACCAGTGATAGACAGTGTCCTGAAGTAGTGATATAGCACACTTTAGACATTCATCTAGAGTACAAGATAACTCATCGAGTACCCGAATAGTGTTATCAAGCCATATCTCGGCTCGTTCTGCATCATCATTATCATTGGCCTTGAATTCCTCGGCTCTATATTTCATGATTTTATCAATGGGAGGTCTGCTAGATCTCATCGGATCTATCATCGGGGGTGCTGAAGCTATCGGAGTTGGATTATTTGGGGGTGGAGGTTGTTGTACAGCCGGATTATTCTGAACAAACTGGGTAAACCATTCATTCATCATTTGGTAGAAGGCCTGTTTAGCCTCCCCCTCGTGGTTACCCGTAATGAGTTGAGAGTCTAATGGCGCCGATCCATGTGCGAGACCAGCGCAACACTCTCCACATCATCACCACTGGCTCTATCGGGATCGGAATCTATTTACTATATAAAACACAATTGAAATTGTCAGAAGTCACCATATTATCATATATACAATTCAAAGGCATGTATAGCTAGACTCTTACGCACTACGGTAGTCCTAGAATCGACTAAACTATAGCTCTGATACCAATAAAATGTAACACCTTTAACCCCTACCCATCGCCAGATTAGGGTTACGGGCATTACCTAATAAGTCATACAACAATTCCGATTCCATATACCACACTTGACAAATTGATCTTAACATATGAAATTTAGAAACAAGTAAACCATACTTAACTAATTAATAAAGTAATCTTATTATAATTTATTTAAAGTATTAAGAAAACCACTAGGTGTTGCTTAACAAAATTTAAACCTTTTCTTTAAGTTCTCTATATACCAATGTATGACTTAATAATCACAAACAACCAATGAAATTTCAAATTCATATTACCCTATGTACGAATCCAACATTAATGCAACATAACCGAACATAAATATGCTTATCATTACCATGTTTCCAGATCATGTATCAATATCACGATGTATATACATACTTCGTAATAATCTTTATAACTCATACTATTTCATAATACATATCGTCTTGTTCAAATAAACTAAAACATGCAACAACAAAAAAATATATATATATATATATATCATATTTTCTTTCAACCATAATTGCTTAATTTAAACCGCTTCAACAATGCAAAACTTACCAATTCTAAGCTTAAATCAAGACTTCACACACATATATATATAGCCAACATATTACCTTGCTAGCATATTACATGCTTTAAATCATCTAGCATCCAACATTTATCCTTATTAGCTAAGTGCATATCCCAACAATACACCATATATATATATATATATATCATATGATTATTTTCGTATGTGATTTAAAGCATGACCAAAATCACATATCTAATGGTATTATAATGCAAGCTACTATATCAAAATGTAAAACCTAAACTTAACCAAAAGCAACAAATTTTATTCGCAAGGCCATATTTATATTTACAATCCGAACATCATTCATTAGTTATCAAAATAAAGCCTATACATGCCTTTGATTCAAAAGTTTACAAAACATAACTATACCAAAGAGAGTGATAGTGTGGTCGACTTTCTTGATGATCCCCTGAGCCCGTAGTTGAATTATCGATCTATAAAATAGAACACAAACATAAACATAGTAAGCTCAATACCTTAGTAAGTCTTAAGCAACTTTATTATAACATTCGAATAACTTAATTTTCTTTTTCTATAAATTTATAACATCTATATTTATGCTTGGTCGAATATTATCAACTTGCAAATCATAGCATTTACACTTCATTACCATAATCTTATAATTCGTCAAACCATAGTATAAACATATTTTACATGAATCACATGCTTCTTGACACATAAGTGCATCATTCATATCAAATATATCATCATACTCAAAGTCTTTCCACTATTTGCATTTATACTACTAACCGAACATCCCAAAAATAACATGTTTAAGCTCAAGTCCTATCTTATATTAATCATACATATTGCTTAATAAGCTCAATCACACAAAACGCCAATATTGATATGGTATTTCAACCCAAGTAACCATAATAACGACTTACCTTACTTCTGATGATATTCACTGAGATTTAAGCTTAACTGAGTTTTTAACTCAATAAGTTCAATATACTACACTCGAAAACTTTATGGTTTCTTCATTTTAAAATACCACCCAAGATTAAGCACGCTAGGCACGAAGCTCAGATATGTCACCCAGCATTAAGCACGCTAGGTACGAAGCTTATATATATATCACGCGGCACTAAGCATCACCGACACTAAGCACGCAGGCACGAAGTTCGAATATATCATCGGTACTAAGCACGCTAGGCACGAAGCCCGAATTAAATCAAGGCACAAGGCACGCTAGGTTCAAAGACCAATTTCTAACATTTTAACATTCCAACATACACTACTTGATGTTGAACATCACAACTATCTCATTTACAACATATCCCTTTCACATAATAAACCAAACATAGTTATTCATAGTATATTCAACAAATCAATTTACTATAAATTCATACCCTTACATTAGGCCAACATACATTTTCATGCCTCAAATTTCCAAATTTATTATATACTAAGTTCATAAATAATTCTTTGACATAATTTTTCTTAAGGACTTACCTCGACTTTCGACAGACAATTTAGCAAGCTAGTCGACAACTTTCGTTTTTCCCCGATCCAAGCTCGTTTTTCTTTTTTCTTGATCTAGAACACATTAAATTCAGCTCATTCAAGTACATTTCAATTCAATTTAGTCCCAAAACACATAAACATGCAAATTACCATTTTGCCCCTAAGATTTCACATTTTTACTATTTAGTCCTAATTGCACAAAACATAAAATACACAAAATTTGCTAAGACTATGTAAGGGCTGAATATTCACAAGGGCCTTATGAGTCCATTTCTTTCATTTATTTTGCAAATAAGCCCCTCTAAAAATTTACTTTTATAAATTTGCCCTAAATACTAAAATTCACTAAAATTTCTAATACAAAACATATCAATCCTTAACATATCTTTAATTTAAAATCATCAAACATCAAAAACCTCAAGAATTCATCCATGGCGAACCTCATAAACACATGATTCTCAAAAATTCAAGCATGGGTCGGGTAATATCTGAAGCAACGATCTCAAAAACGTAAAATTATTAAAACCGAAATCAAACTAACCTTAATTTTGTGCTTCTAATTGCCAAAATTCAAAGGAACTAAAACCCTTTTCTTTCTCCCACTTTCGCCAAAGAACAAAATAAGATGATAATGGCTTTTCATTTTATTTTGTTATGTATATAATAGGTTATTTAATTAATTTACTAATATAACCTTTAATATAAAATAAACTATTACATATAATAATGGCATATTAGTCAAAAGCCATCCACTAACTTATAAAATGGAATAATTACCCACCTAATACCTCAAATTAAGAAGCTATCATCATTCTAGCACTTTACACTAAAGAATGCAACTCTTACGCTTTACGTAATTTAGTCCTTTTTATCAAATTCAATACTTAAACGATAAAATTTTTCTGCTGAAACTTTCACACACATAAATTCACATATAATAAACACTAAATATAATATTAAAATATTTCTCGGACTCAGATTCGTGGTCCCGAAACCACTGTTTCGATTAGGGTCAATTTCGGTCTGTTACATACTTGAATGGAGTAAAGTTTGCTGAATTTTTAAGCTTTAAAACCCCCTCCCATGGCTGATATTTTTGGTTGGAGAAGAAAGATAAATAAAAAGATGATAACTTTTCCTTATATCATCTTATTTTATTTATTTTTCCAACTAATATCACCAACTATTCATCATAATAAATGATCTTGTCCCCTTTGTGTTTTATGACCGGTCAACCCACTTAAACAAGGCGAAATTTTACATTTGGGACCTCAAATTAATAATCCATAGTTATTTGGCACCTCTAGGAAATAAAATAGAACTTTTGCACTTTATGCGATTTAGTCCTTTTTCACAATTTAGCTAGAAATCGCTAAAATTAAGGTACCAAAATTTTCATGCATCCTTATAAACATGTTATAACACATAACGTAACATGAAAATGATTTTCTCTAACCTCAAATTAGTGATTTCGAGATCACTATTCCGACTAGCCCCTAAATCGGGCTGTTACATATTCTACCTATTTTCTCATGAATATATATATATAAATATATATATATATATTATTTTTAGATTATCTCATATCATTTTTATACATATGTTTTTAATTTGCAATATCTATTAGTATATGTCATTCTTCTATGTTGTTATTTTATTTTACACTTAATCTTGCATATAAAGTTTCATATTTATTTAGTAGTTTTTATCTTTCATTATTTATGCTTTATATCTTACATTTGTTTATTCATGCTCTTTTATTTATTTATGATTTTTTCTTTAGTATAGTTATTACATTATTTGCATCATTCGTTATTTCATATTGTTCTTTCTTTAATTGTCTATATTAATGTTAATTGTTAATATGACTTGTAATTTTATTAATTGCTTTTGGTATTTATGTTTTATGATGTATTAATGCGATATTTTTACTTGGATCACTGCTTTAAAATAAAATACATTTTGCAAAATTACCATATTTTATCCAAAGGTTTTTCTTAAATAGGGCAATGTTTTGTATATAGAAATTCAGGAAATAATGCCCTAACGTGCTGGGTTTCGATTTTTTGTTTAACTAAATATCTTTTTAATAAATTTTGTAAATCATGATATGATTTTGGTCACGAGGGTTTAAAATATCATGTCATAATGTGCTAGATGTGATGTTTATATACTTTCAGAACAAAGGAATCTCAAGTTCCAACTCAAATTGTTCAAGTTTTTAAAGAAATCATGTTTTCAAATCTTTTCAAATTTTTGACATTAGGACAATAACTAATCAATCCGGTACCAATTTTGGGCGTTACGAGGGTGCTAATCCTTCCTCGTACGTAATCGACTCCCGAACCCGTTTTCTTAAATTTCGTAGGCCAAAATCAATGTTTTGAAATAAAAAGTTTTATAAGGTGATCCGATCACACCTAAGCAAAAAAGGATTGGTGGCGACTCCATTTTCATTTTTAAAGTCGATCCCCTTTGTTTTCAAAATATAAAAAATGGTTTTGACACATAACTTCCTCTGACTCCCACATAGCCTTCTCTATTCCTTGTCAATGCCATAATTCTTTTACCAATGATACTCATTTGTTTTGCAGTTCTTTTACTTTTTAGGCTAAAATCATTATCGGTTCTTTTGAATACAACAAATTTGGTTGAAGTTCTATTTCATCAAGAAATACCACATGAGATGGATCTAATCTATACAGTCATAGCATTGATACGTGAAAAAAATTATTAAAATTTTCATGTTCAAGAGGCAAAGTGATCTGTCACAAATCGATGTGGCAAATTAGGCCTTTCTAACGAACTTAAGGAGCTTTTTCTCAAGCAAAATGGAGTTTTTAGCATAGTGTTTTTTGTTATTTTTGTATTTTCAGTTAATAAATGAAAATATCTCATTTTTTTTTAACTTAAATTGGCCAATTGTGCCATTGGTGACCCTAACGGTTGATTGAGTGTTGTAGGGAGCCATTAGAGGCCTGAACATGAGTGAAAACATCACCTAGAAAAGGCGTATCACGACATTTAAGTGTAGATGTCGCAACACCTCCAACAGCCTCAATTTAAAGAAGAAAATAGGCCATATATAGTGATATCGCGATACCCAACCCTAGGTATCATGACATCCACCTGAAGCACCCTATTTTGAAGACTATCGACGATATTGCGATATCCTACCTTGGGTATCGGGATATCCCTATAACATCCCAAAGTTGGGCCTAGTAGGATTGGGCCCAATGGGCCTTGGGCGTAGTAGCGGTTAAAATTTTTTAGAATAAGAGAACGACTTTAATGCAAGTTGGATTTAGTAGGTGAGTGATTTTGGAAGGTTAGGGGGCTTCTATGAAGTCTCGTGTTCAAGTTAGGCCTTAGGAAAAATTTTGGTTTTAGGTGAAAAAAAACCCAAGGAGTTAGTAGGCAGGTTTTAAGAATAAAATGTGAAGAGAATGACACAAGTGGAGTGTGTGGTGTAATGGCAAAGTGACGCCACATAAGAGACAAGGGGGTGACACCACAAGGAAGGAAGGAGGTCCAAGATTCAAGTCTTGGCTCTTGCATTTTGGTTTTCTTTTTATATGGACTTTAGAATTTGGTGATAGATTTATATTTAGTTGCGCATGATGTTAGACACAAGGAGCTAGTTGGTAAAGTGGCTAGCGGGGTGGATTATGCTACAAGAGAGCCTGGGTTTGAATCTCACGACAAGCATGGGAGTATTTATTTTGCGGATTGGACGGGAAGAGTTTGAGTTGGATTTAAACTCTACTGACGAAAGGATCCCACATCGAAAAGATACAAAGAAGGAAGGTGAGAAGCTAGCTATATATAGAGATTCCAAGGAGGAGAAAGGCGTACCTGGTTGGCGTTGGGCATAGGAGTGCTAGGAGCGCGATTTAATAGCTTCAGATTCCAATCATGTGTGTATTCTCTCTACTCTAGCTGTAGAGCGGCATATGCCGATAAGTCGGTCACATGACGATGGTAGCCACACGAGCGTGCGAGCGCACGTGTGGGGCTTCAATGCGATAGTTGAGGCCATCAGTAGTGTTCTTGTGGGTGTGGGCTGTTGGGCCACGATGGCCCGAAAGGGGCCAAGTGAGCCCAATGGGCCTGAGGGCCCATATGAGTAAATTGTATGACTGAGTAGTAGATAGTGAACTAGACTATGTGAATCTCATATATATGGCTAGGTTTGGGTTGAATGGGCCACACGAGTGTGTGGGCCCACTTGGGCTGAGATTGGGCCTTAGGCCCCATTCGCATCATTATCTCTGTTTAGAATACTTGAGTCGTTCGATACGAAAGTGGACCTTCTGTTGGGTCGTTAACACCCTGGTTTGCAAAATTATCGAAATATCCCTAGTTTGCAAAATTACCGAAATACTCCTAATTTGCAAAATTACTGAAATACCCCTGGTTTGTGAAATTACCGAAATACCCTTGATTTAAAAATTACCGAAATACCCCTTATTTGCAAAATTACTGAAATACCCCTTGTTTGTAAACTTACTAAAATACCCCTAGTTTGCAAAATTACCAAAATACCCCTAGTTTGTGAAATTATCGAAATGCCTCCGATTTATGAAATTATCGAAATACCCCTGGTTTGTGAAATTACCGAAATACCCCAATTTGTGAAATTACCGAAATACCCCCGGTTTGTGAAATTACCAAAATACCCTTTATTTGTAAAATTACCAAAATACCCCCAATTTGTAAAATTATCAAAATACCCCGGTTTGCAAAATTATTTTTTACCTATAAACGACAAAATGACCGTTGTACCCTCGTGTTAGTACTAGCATTTTTTGTGTTAATTGTATGATTGATTATGTTTGATATACACTACATAGAGGAATTAGATATGTGTAGAATTACCAAACTACCCCTGAATGGTAGGATTACCGGAATACCCTTACAGGGTAAAATGACTGATTTGCCCTTGTAGGTAAGTGATTGGCTTGTGCTATGATATGACTGGTTTGGCTATGGTTGTATGACTGATATGCATTTATTACATGTTTAAATTATTGTTATTGAGCATGGGCATTCTGTATACACATGTAATGATTGAGCATGACATACACGACATATTGCATGGGGTTGGGATATTGATGATCGGGGAAGTATATATCGGTGGCTCTGCCACATTCTGTATAATGGCTATATGCCAACCTACATATGGCTCCGTGCCATATAGATTATGGCTTTTTTCCAATCGTATTTGCCCTAGGCTGTGTGTCGATTATATTACCGTCGCTGATGGCTACGTGCCAAGCATAATAGAGGCATTGATGACTCTATGTCAATCATATTTACCGAGGTCTATGTGCTGATTATATTATTATTTCGGTGGCTCTGCCACATATATTAGTGACATTGTCACTCTAAAGGATGGCTTGGTGCCTCATTATCGTATCGGTGATTTGGTCACATAGTGATTGGTGGCTAGGCCACGTTATATTTACTTTAAGCAATGTGTCTATCAGCATGACTGCCAAAGAGGAGTGTAGAGGATGGAGGGTTGATTGTAGAAATCCCTAGGTGTGTAGAGGATGGACATATGGAGTGGAGTGTAAAGGATGGAATACTAGGTTGGGCTAGGTTGCATTGCATTCACTATTTATGCCATGTTGTTAGGGCTACGGCCCAGTTTGACTCGTATGGGCTTCGGCCAATTTCATTACTGTGAGAGCTAAGGCTCAATGTGCTTCTATGGGCTTAGGCCTAGTTATCATTCGTATAGGGGATTACACACTGAGTTCTCGTAACTCACCCATCTGTTTAATTTTGTAGGTACTTCCTAGCTTTGCAGATTTGGAGCTAAGGTGAACTCTGTGGTGGCCATACATCGTAGCTTAATGAATTTCGTTTTGCGGTACTATAGATTTTATTTAAATTTGGGTTTTTATTTTGTAATAAGGCCTTTGGTATTTTGTTTTGTTTTTGGCTTTTAATTAAGTTACTGCTTATTAGTTTTGAATGCTCAATTTGGGATTTTCTAAAACATTAATAACGGTTTTTCTATAATATTAATACATGATTTACAAACTCTTATTGATAAAACTCTAGATTTTCTTAAAGTTGATAACTCTTTTCAAAATATCACATGTCTACAATAATTTAAATGTCATTTTTTCTGAAACTCATTGAGTTGGATTAATTATAAACAAGATCATCGGAAATAGCAACAAAAATGTTTTTGCAAAGAGAACTATAAAACAAATTAAATTTTTCACAAGTAACAAAACTTGATATTTTTACCGAACATGTAGATTCTTTAACAACCTTTCCATGTGACATACTAGATTCGATCATAACGTCTAAGCCGGGTTTGGGGTGTTATAATTGTGGTATCAGAGCCTAGGTTGCAAAACTCGGCTGTGGAATGGGTTCGAAAAATGATTTTTCAAAGTTATTTGAAATTTTGTTTAAAAAAAGTGTCTTTATTGGAAGTATGGCACCCGAGTCTCTGGCACCAAATACGTAAGCCCCCTTACTTATTATTATATGCTATAATGACTGTATTTATTTTATGTATGTTTTGGATGTGATGTTTGAATGGAAAATTTTTATGTACGAGTGTTAGATATCTGTTTGATTTTGTATTAGATATTTGGTTGTGTGAAGAGGTTCCAAGCTTAAGTTAGAAAGTGTATTACTATTTTAGAATCAGAATGTGTAGCAAGAGTGTAGTGTTGTAGGTTAGGATGTGTGACTGTTTCTATAGCTGAAAATTTTGAGGACGAAATTACTTTAAGGATGGTAGATTTGTAACATCCCAAAGTTGGGCCTAGTAGGATTGGGCCCAATGGGCCTTGGGCGTAGTAGCAGTTAAAATTTTTAAGAATAAGAGAATGACTTTAATGCAAGTTGGATTTAGTAGGTGAGTGATTTTAGAAGGTTACGGGCTTCGATGAAGTCCCGTGTTCAAGTTAAGCCTTAGGAAAAATTTTGGTTTTAAGTGAAAAAAAACCCTAGGAGTTAGTAGGTAGGCTTTAAGAATAAAATGTGGAGAGAATGACACAAGTGGAGTGTGTGTGTAGTGGGAAAGTGACGCCACATAAGAGAGAAAGGGGTGAGGCCACAAGGAAGGAAGGAGGTCCAAGGTTCAAGTCTTGGCTCTTGCAATTTGGTTCTCTTTTTATATGGACTTTAGAATTTGGTGATAGATTTATATTTAGTTGCGCATGATGTTGGACACAAGGAGCTAGTTGGTAAAGTGGCTAGCGGAATGGATTATGCTACAGAGGAGCTTGGGTTCGAATCTCATGACAAGCACGAGAGTATTTATTATGCAGATTCGACGGGAAGAGTTTGAGTTGAATTTAAACTCTACTGACGAAGGGATCCCACATCGGAAAGATACAAAGAAGGAAGGTGAGAAGCTAGCTATATATAGAGCTGCCTAGGAGGAGAAGGGCATACCTAGTTGGCGTTGGGCATAGGAGTGCTCGGAGCGCGATTTAGCAGCTTTAGATTCCTATCAGGTGTGTATTCTCTCTACTCTAGCTGTAGAGCGGCATATGCCGATAAGCCGGTCACACGGCGATAATAGCCACACGAGTGTGCGAGCGCACAAATAGGGCTTCAACGCGATAGTTGAGGCCATCAGTAGTGTTCTTGTGGGTATGGACTGTTGGGCCACGATGGCCCGAAAGGGGTCAAGTGAGCCCAATGGGCCTGGGGGCCCATATGAGTAAATTGTATGACTGAGTAGTAGATAGTGAACTAGACTATGTGAACCTCATATATGTGGCTAGGTTTGGGCTGAATGGGCCACACGAGTGTGTGGGCCCACTTGGGTCGAGAATGGCCTTAGGCCCATTCTCATCATTATCTCTGTTTAGAATACTTGAGTAGTTCGAGGCGACAGTGGACCTCCTCTTGGGTCGTTAACACCCTGGTTTATAAAATTACCAAAATACCTCTAGTTTGCAAAATTATCGGAATACCCCTGGTTTGTAAAATTACCGAAATACCCTGGTTTGTAAAATTATTGAAATACCCCTAGTTTGTGAAATTACCGAAAAACCCATGGTTTGTAAAATTACTGAAATACCCTTGGTTTGCAAAATTACTGAAATACCCCTAGTTTGTAAAATAATCAAAATACCACTGGCTTGTGAAATTACCAAAATACCCCTAGTTTGTGAAATTACCGAAATACCCTCAATTTGTGAAATTATCGAAATACCCCTTATTTGTAAAATTACCGAAATACCCCCGATTTGTGAAATTACCAAAATACCCTCAATTTATGAAATTACCAAAATACCCTCGATTTGTGAAATTACCAAAATACCCACAATTTGACGAAATAACTGAAATACTCTCGATTTGCAAAATTATTATTTTCCCCATAAACGACAAAATGACCGTTGTACCCTCGTGTTAGTACAAGCATTTTATGTGTTAATTGTATGATTGATTATGTTTGATATACACTACATACAGGAATTAGATATGTGTAAAATTACCAAACTACCCCTGAATGGTAGGATTACCGAAATACCCTTACAGGGTAAAATGCCTGATTTGCCCTTGTAGGTAAGTGATTGGCTTGTGCTATGATATGACTGGTTTGGTTATGGTTGTATGACTGATATGCTTTTATTACATGTTTAAATGATTGTTATTGAGCATGGGCATTCTGCATACACATGTAATGATTGAGCATGACATACATGACATATTGCATGGGGTTGGGATATTGATGATCGGGGAAGTATATATCGATGGCTCTGCCACATTCTGTATAATGGCTATATGCCAACCTAAATATGGCTCCGTGCCATCTTGATTATGGCTTTTTTCCAATCGTATTTGCCCAAGGCTATGTGCCAATTATATTACCGTCGCTGATGGCTATGTGCCAAGCATAATAGAGGTATTGATGACTCTATGTCAATCATATTTACCCATGTCTGTGTGTCGATTATATTATTATTTCGGTGGCTCTGCCACATATATTAGTGACATTGTCACACTAAAGGATGGCTTGGTGCCTCATTATCATATCGGTGATTTGGTCACATAGTGATCGGTGGCTAGGCCACGTTATATTGACTTTAAGTAGTGTGTATGTCAGCATGACTGCCAAAGAGGAGTGTAGAGGATGGAGGGTTGATTGTAGAAATCCCTAGGTGTATTGAGGATGGACATATAGAGTGGAGTGTAGAGGATGGAATACTAGGTTGGGCTGGGTTGCATTGCATTCATTATTTATGCCATGTTGTTAGGGCTTACGGCCCAGTTCGACTTGTATAGGCTTCGGCCAATTTCATTACTGTGAGAGCTAAGGCTCAATGTGCTTCTGTGGGCTTAGGCTGAGTTATCGTTCGTATAGGGGATTACACACTGAGTTCTCGTAACTCGCCCCTCTGCTTAATTTTGCAGGTAATTCCTAGCTTTGTAGATTTGGAGCTGAGGTGAACTCTGTGGTGGCCATACATCGTAGCTTAATGAATTCCGTTTTGCGGTACTATAGATTTTATTTAAATTTGGGTTTTTGTTTTGTAATAAGGCCTTTGATATTTTGTTTTGGTTTTAACTTTTAATTCGATTACTTCTTATTAATTTTGAATGCTCAATTTGGGATTTTCTAAAACATTAATAATGGTTTTTCTGTAATATTAATACACGGTTTACAAACTCTAATGGATAAAACTCTGGATTTTCTTAACGTTGATAACTCTTTTAAAAATATCACATGTCTATAATAATCTAAATGTCATTTTTTTGAAACTCATTGAGTTGGATTAATTATAAACAAGATCATCAGAAATAGCAACAAAAATATTTTTGCAAAGAGAACTATAAAACAAATTAGATTTTTCACAGGCAACAAAACTTGATATTTTTAATGAACGTGTAGATTCTTTAACAACCTTTCCATGTGACATGCTAGATTTGATCGTAACATCTAGGCCGAGTTTGGGGTGTTATAATCCCTATCCTGTGGGGATAAAAAATGACATCAGGGGCAGAGTTTGTCCACTCGAAGCACCAATCAGAAGCTAATGTTTAAAGGCAGTTTGGGCAACATTTTTGGGTCAGAAATCAGCTATTTAAAGCCACTCTTGGTTGGGAAAAAAAAGAGATTGTAGTTTTAGGGTTTCATTCATCTTTTAGCTTAGAAGTATGGTAATTTTCTTTTCTACAATTTTAGAGTTTTAGTTTTTGTTCCTTTTTAATTTTTACTTAGTTTAATAGTTGTTAATCAAGTTAGTTTTTATTGTAGTTTAGTTTATTTATATGTTAAATACTTTAAACTTTCTTGTAATCACTCTTTAATCTTTGCTTAATGTTATTTTAGCTTTCTTTAGTTTTAGTTCTTAAAGTTTCTACCTTTAATGTAACAGCTTGATTTTGGGTCTAGTCAAAACAGTGGCTTTGGGACCACAAATCTGACGAATAAAAACTCATTTTTATTATATTTTTATGGTCTACATTTTATGGAACGATTTTGTGAAAATTTCGTTTGAAAATTTTGACGTTTGGGCACTCAATTTAGTGAAAAGGACTAAATTGTAAAAAGTGAAAAACTTGAATTCTATATGTTAAAGGTGTCCAATTTCTATGAGATTTTGAATTAGAGGTCCTTAGATGTTAATTAGACCATTGGTTAAGTTGGTGGACAAAAATGGACATGGTTTGGTTTGTTCATTAAGGGAATTTTAGTAATTTTATTATTAAAATTAATTAATAATCAAATTAAAATCCAATTTTTGCTCATCTTCTTCCCCTTGGCCAAATTTTACATGGAGAAGACATGGCTAGGGTGTAACACCCCAAACTCGGCCTAGACGTTATGACCGGACTAGCATGTCAGATAGAAGGGTTGTATAAAAACTTGCCCGTTTGTTAAAAAGTTCATTTTCTTTTTGAAAGCTTTGAGCTTTGTTGCTTACGAAAACTTGATTTGTCTTTATGGTTTTATTATAAAAACATTATTATTATTATTGTTATTGAAAACTTTGCTTACAATGGAAATAGGATTCAGTGATTTACGAAAATGTGATAGTTTGAAAACCAAAATTGTAGTTTTAGGAAAAATCTCGAGTTTAACTGTTAATAGTTTGAAAATAACCAAAATGAAAGTTTAAAAGAAAAATTAAGTCCAATGGCCTTATTACAAATTATTAAACCCAAATTAAAATAACCTTAAAATAAAACAAAAACTTGAAATTTACTAAAGTGCGTGAGAAGTACTCCGAAGTATGGCCACCACAGAGTCCTCCGCTGCGCCAAACCCTCTAACGCTGGGGATCACCTGCAAGGTTAAAGCAGAGGTGTGAGTTACGAGAACTCAGTGTGTAATCCCCTAATCGTTCATTAACTAGGCCCAAGCCCATACGAACAGACTGGACCGAAGCCCTATTCGGTAACAATCTGGGCCTTAGCCCCATAAACATGATAATGCAACCAGAGTATATAGCCCAACCTAATAATCCATCCACTACACACCACCCATACCAGCCCAACACACCTGTGGGGATTTCTAAATCGACCCACCCATCCGCTACACACCAATAAGGCAGACAAGCTGCTAATTATAGAATTTGTGGCGAAGCCACCAGAATAACAGAATATACATGGCATATCCACTATACAGATTGTGGCAGAGCCACCAAATTACACTTCATCCTATCATCGATATCCCAATCCCATGCAGAATGTCATGTATGCTAAGCATATATCAAAAAAGATGTACGACATAAATTACTGTCATTACCAGCTAAACAAAATACATGCAATCATACTAATCAGCCCTTAAGGGTATAACAGTAATTTACCCACCGAGGGTATTTTAGTAATTTCGTATTTAATGGCCTTTTCGAAGGCCTACTGTTGCCTCGAGCTACACGGAACCATTTTTGGTCTCTACGAAACTATTGGGCCTAAAACCCATTTTCAGCCCAAATGGGCCCACATGCTCGTGTGGCCCATTTCAAATGGTTTCGGTTTTAAAATTGCAGAATTCGCATTTGGACCTATCATTTGATAGTTTTCTAACAGTTTTGCCCAAGTGGGTCAGATAGCCCATTGGGCCCATTTCGGCTCGATCAGGCCCGTTACAACCTTGGTTTCGCGAGAGTGCTCGTGACACTCTCAGCGGCTTAAACCCAACATTTGTGTCTCAGTTTGCCACTACGAGTGCTTGCACGCTCGCATAGTCGCTTTTGCCAGTTTTTCGACTTTTCAGCTTTTAGTTGTTTCACAAAACATTGTATGCAATCATTCAATGGGGTGTGAGATTACACAGCTGTTACGAGCGTTGATTGAATTCCCGAATTCCACACCACAAAATGACCCCCTTCCACAGGTGGTAATATTCATCTTTTGCTTCCTCTTGACTAGAGCAATGAAATTCCTGAACTGATTGGTGCACAAAGGGGTTAGCATCTTCCAACATTCGGCATTAGGGAGAGATTTAGCAAATTAGTATTACCTACCCTTGAATTCAGCAACAGTAGACCCTTGAACAAGAGGAGTTTAAGCACTTACTGCCCTCAGAGATAACGATTAACTAAAGAGAAAAGAAAAGATTAAGAACGCACAAGAACCTAAAAAGAAATAGGTTCGGCCTAGGTAGATGAGAAAGAAGAGACGAAAAGAAATAAAAGAAAAGACCTTACCCTGTGCTCACGGACAAACCGAACAGGCTACGTAGATTCGACGATCAAAGAATACCAAGCTTCAGAATAATCCACAACACTTACCAATAATGACGCAACTCTTTGCTATGCTAGAACGTTTGGTTACTCCCTTTGACTACGAAATTGAGTCCCACCTATTCCTGAACCTGAATGCTAAATGAATAGAGAAGAAGGTAAGATCGATCCCTACTAAAATTGGCCTAGGCAAAAAAAGATGGAGTTAAGATTTTTGGTTTTAACAAAGCAACGAGAGAGGAGAAGAAGATAAGAGAAAAAGAATCATTACCCTTGATTAGAGAGAAAGCCGAATGGAAAAATGATTAGGCCACAAAGACTAGCAACAATGAAAAATAGGTTGAACCGCTCGGCACTTGATAGCAACACGCAAAAGTCGTATTTGGTTATGGAGAGGAAGAGTAGAAAAGAAGCCTAATAAGTAAAGAAAAGGCTTAGGGGAAGTTTCAATAAGGAGAAAATAGTAGAAACACCATGAAGAAAAAGAGAAGTTTCGACTAGGAGAAATGAAGAAGAGCTGAGAATGACAGAAGAAAAACCATAAAATAATTCGGCCAACAATGTTACTAACAAAAAGTATCGGAGAGTGTTTGAACAAATTGAGCTGAAGAGAATAAAAAAATTGTGGTTTCGACAGAAGAGATTTGCAAAAGGGTTAACCCAAAAAGCTCAAAGAAAAGTGCTTAAAATCAAAGAAAAATGCCAAAAAGAACCAGAGGAATTTTGGCTCTCTACCCCCCACAAGATCGAATATGCACACACTCCTCCCTAGCCAAATTTCACCTCCCACGAGTTCCCACATTCGGGCAACCTCCCCCTCTCACCTCAATCCCATGATTCACTCCTTAATTTCCTCCCCCCATTACTCTCCAACTTCCATTTGAAACATTTGACTGAGTCTCCATCCATCTTGTAGAGTTCTATCACAACTCTACCTCATCCACCTCCTAGGCATAAAATAAAAACTCTCATATGCTACTTGTGGGATTCAAACCTCTACCATCATGCTCTCTCATTGACACCAAAACCTCCTTGCCATATGCTCACTTGTGCCTTAAAACATGTGCAACTAAAGATAAGTCTATAGCCAAAGTCTAATTCCATTTAAAAAGGTAATCTAAAAGGAATGCAAGTGCCAAGATGTGAACCTTGGATCCCCTTGCCTCCCTGTGGTGTCACTCTCTTGCTCCCTAAGTGGCACCACTTGCCACTAAACCACAACTCCTTTTGTGACATTCCTCTCCATATTTTATTCTTAAAGCCTACCTTCTAACTCTCAAGGTTTAATTCACCTAAAACCAAAATTTTCCTAAAGCCAAAGTTTGATCCCGAGACTTCATAGAAGCCCCCTAACCTTCCAAAATCACTCACCTAATAGGTCTAACCTGCATTAATACCGTTCTCATGTTCTCAAAAATTTCAAACGCTCTTACGCCCAAGGCCTAGTGAGCCTGATTCTACTAGGCCCGAATTCGGGGCGTTACATAGGGTTTTTCAAGTTTCCAAGCTCGATTGTAAGTCCATTCTAGCCCTATTTTTAATGATTTTTATGTTTTTTTAAAATCCTTGCAACATGATCTGTAACACCCCTAGACCCAGCCCAGACGTTATGGCCGAATCCGATGATGTCACATCATAGGGATAATTCCAAAAAGACTTTGTTTAGTTAAAAACTTAAGTTTGAGATTCAAAATCCTTGCAACTTATTAAGTTATAATCAAAAAGATAGATTTCTGAATACATACTATTTCGGAAGACAACTATAATCTGGGTTTTTAATCAAAATTATTTAAGAAGGGTTTTCAATGAAAACAAGGTTTTCGCAAAAATACTTCAATGTGACACGCTGGATTTAGACATAACGTCTGGTCGGGTTGGGGGTGTTACATTTAATGGTATTAGCGCTCGGTTGCAAAGCTCGGGCTGTGAAATGGGCCTTAGATTTTGGGTTTTTAAACAAGTAGATTAAAAAGTTTTTGCAGGATTCTTAAAGTGTGGTTCACCGAGCCCTACACGTCGAGCCAAGTAAGTTTTTCTATTATTGCACTTGTTTAAATTATTGAACTATATTTAGATATTAGGCTACTTTAAACAATAGGTTCTTAGAGACTAAAGCCCATAGGAACTTAAAACTGTAGAGGGTTCAATTAGAGTTAAAGTGTGTTAGTGTTATTAAAATCAGAGTGCGCAACGAAGGCATAGTGGTGTGACTTGAGCAGTGCAATTAATAGTTAGTTGAAATTTTGAGGACAAAATTTCTTTAAAGGGGTAGAATTGTAACGCCTCGAATTTGGGCCTAGAAGTATTGGGCCTATTGGGCTTTGGGCTTTGGGCTTTGGGTCTCATAAATTTTTTAAAGCAAGAAAATGACAAATGACATGATGGCTTTAGGGTTTAATAAACTTGGAGTGTCTAGGAGTGTTGGAGAAGTTCTGGGTTCAAACTTTGAGGAAAAGGAATTTTTAGTTAATTATTAAAGGAACCAGTACGGTGAGTAGTTGGGCTTTTAAATAAAAATAAGGAAAAATGGCAGCAAAGAGCCTTGTGGTGGAGTGGCTAAGTGACTCCACTTAGGGTATAAGAAGGTGACGTTATGGGCTAGCAAGGAGATCCTAGGTTCGAATCCTAGCTTAGTAATTTTTTAGTAGTTTAATTTTGGCCTTCTAGAAGGTTGGAAGTGGTGTGATGATGGACTCTAAGGAGAGTGATCAGAAGAGAAAAATTAGGAAAAGGATTGAGGAGCTTATCGTGGAGAAAAATTAGGAGATGAGATATGTGGAAGAGGTTAAGCCAAATTGGGAATTTGGGGATAAGAAATTCGGCTATATGCTATAAATAGGTGTCAATTTTGGGGTTCTAGGCTAATGCCAAATTCTTTCTTTTTATTTTGCCAAAAACTACTTTTCTCTCCAAATACCTGAAAGTTGAAATCCCTTATTCTTCCTCTTCTATTTTTGCGCCGATTTCTTCCCTCTCTTCTCATCACACTCTTTTCTTTCCTTTGCTTCTAGTCTATTTCTTTTGTGCCGAATACTTTTGGTCCCTAAAGTCCAACATTCCTTTTTGTCGAATCCCTTGTGTGGTACCCCTTTTCTTCCACAATTTGATAAAAGCAATCCTTTTCCTAAATTTTCTCTTCTGATCACTCTCCTTAGAGTCCATCATCACACCACTTCCAACCTTCTAGAAGGCCAAAATTAAACTCCTAAAAAAAATACTAAGCTAGGATTCGAGCCCATAACGCGACCTTTCTATACCCTAAATGGTGTCACTTGGCAACTCCACCACAAGGATCTTTGCTTCCATTTTTCCCTATTTTTATTTAAAAGCCCAACTACTCACCGCCCTAATTTCTTTAATAAGTAACTAAAATTTCCTTTTCCTCAAAGTTCGAACCCAGAACTTCTCCAACACCCTTAGACACTCCAATTAAACCCTTATATCCATCATTTCATTTGTTATTTTCTTGCTTTAAAAAAAATTTATGAGACCCAAAGCCCAAAGCCCAACAGGCTCAATACTTCTAGGCCCAAATTCAGGGCGTTACATGATCTATGTATTTCTACCACCAATTTGAAGAGATGTGAAGGTCTAAAATTTTACCATGATGGATGTTTGTGTATTTTGATGTCTAATGGTAAAAAATGCATGTTTGGTGTATGATAAATGACTTTTGCTAAGTAATTTTCAATGAAAATACCTAAAAGGACTTATATGTAAAAGTTATAAAATGTGGTGTAAAAATGTGAATAAATGAAAATTTTCGATGTTATAAGCATGTATAAGGTTCGGCTAGGAATGGGTACTGAAGAAATTGAGTACATTTCATTTTAAGAGCCTAGGGACTAAATTGTAAAAATGTCAAACATTAGGGGCAAAAATGTAATTTTTGCCATAATATTAGGCTGATTTGAATAGAATAATGATTAAATAAGTTAAATATGATATTATAGATTAAGAAAAATGAGGTTCAGAGTTAGAACGGGGGAAAAATAAGTATTTGATGATTTAGTCCTTTTAGTCATTTTTATGCCGAGGTAAGTTCGTATGTTTAAGAAGCATTAAATTATTTGTGTATAGATGCTTAATTGATATAATTGTGGTAAATGTTATACTATTGAGATGAAATGTGAATGCTATTGAGTACGATACTACGAAAATGACCGACAGAGATTTAATACAGCAAAAGTCCCAATTAAACCTTAGGAATAGATAGGATACAATGTCATGACATTAGGGCTACTGAGATTACATGTAAGACCATATCTAGGATATGGCATCGATATGAGACTTCGTGTAAGACCATATATGGGATATTACATCGATATGAGACTTCGTGTAAGACCATAGCTGGGCTATTGGCATTGATACGAGATCACATGTAAGACCATATCTTGGATATGGCATTGGTATGGTACTGTGTGTACTAGATTCTCGAGTATCCGATAGTATTCCAAGTGGTTCAATGGGAAATTCAACGGTTATGTCAAAGAAGAGAAAGAGTATGTAAGTATTACGAATTGTTACAGGTATGTACATAAAGTTTATATGCATTGACTTCATGAAATTATGAGTTCATGATTTTCCACGATAATGATTTTATGAAAACATTGTGATTATTGGTCTATAATTATGATGTATAAAATACATGGTAAATTTGATTGAAGATTTTGTGATTGGCCTTCGGGCCAATTTGAGTTATGATATAGCATGTTTCATTCACATAAATTGTGATTTATCGGATATGAGAAAAAGGAAAGATTGGCATAATTGCATATTAAAATGGTTATGGAAGTATGAAAAGATAAGCTTGAGAGGTGAATACTAATAAATAATGTGCATGTTTATTATAAGGTATGAAATGATTGGTTGATTGTGGTAATTTGTTATAATGGAGAGATTACAATTATTTGGCTAATGTCAAAACATGTTAAAATATGCTTGCAAATTGATAGAGCAAACAATGTGACTGAATAAATTATAACTGTGAGTTTTATAGCAATTTATATCATCTTATGTTTATATCAGTAGATTTGGTAAATGATTGGTAAAAGTAGCTAGCTCGGATTAGAGATCACCGGAGATCCTATTACACTATCAAGCTATCATTTTGGGTATTGATGAATTCAAGTATTTTGAGTTTATGGCATGTATAGGGACTTAGTCATTGTGTTAAATGTGTCATTGTGATTGTAGCCAATATGTTGGCTTGTGATTGTCAAAGGCTTGTTTTACTATTTGGTCATGTAAGTCAACTCATATTGGATAACATGGTTGTACACCTAAGTATATTCATATATGTGTCAATGTCTATGGTGATATGATCATGGTATGCCTAATGAATGTGAAATTTGTATGCTTGATTTACGGCTTAATAAATGTAGTGAATATGTTAGAAAAAGATATAAAGTTGATATGTTTTAACCTTTAATGTGGAATCTTACATGAATTGTTGTGGAAAGGTTGATGTTTTAAGCGTGATAAATAATGGCATGAGAATGACATGTTATTTTCTTGGTTGTGGTTATTTAGTTGCTCTTAATTGCTTGAATTTGTGCCGTGTGATGTTGTGTTGATGTGTACAAGTGAGGGTGGCAAAATGGCTTGGTAAATAGCCTTGTTTTTGTCCACATGGGTAGGCATATGGGCATGTGTCTAGGCTGTGTGTGACACACAATCCACCACACGGGCATGTGTCTAGGCCGTGTGTGACACATAGTCCACCCCACGGGCATGTGTTTCGGTCGTGTGTTCCCTACACCTTAATTGTTGGAAAATAGAATGTCTAGAATTGAGCACACGAGCAGAGACATGGGCGTGTGTCTCAGTCATGTGTGCTACACGGCCTAGTACAGAAGCGTGTCCTAGGGTCACACGAGCGTGTCCCTTGGACCACACAGGCGTGTGAGCCTGCAGAGTTAGCAAAAATTTTCTAAGTGTTGTAAAATTTTCTAAAGTTCTCGGTTTAGTCCTGAACTACTTCCAATACATGTTTTGGGCCTCGTAGGCTCTTATAAGGGACTTTATGATCGATTATGAATGATTTTAATTTGGACACAAATTTTAGACTCACAATTGTATGATTGGTTGTGATGTGACTTCGGTAATGTCTCATACCCTGTTCCGACATTGAATACGGGTAAGGGGTGTTACATTTAATGCTTCTTGCTTCTTACTTTTCTTTTAGTTTTCTGCATTAAAAATTCAATCTTTTATCTTTAATTTCTTATGTTTGACGCTTATGAATATGTTAGTTGTTTCTTTCATGTATATTAGCTTTGATATGGTAATGGGTAACTAAACCTAAGGGGGATGGATGTTAGAGATGTGGGTAAGCTAATATTTGGTCAAAGAACTAAATTCTCACAAATTGGACTACTTTGAAAAGAACTAAGAATTGATATAGTGACCCCCAAAGGGAATATCAAGATAAAGTGAGGCTGGAAGGTAATTGTAACAACCCGTTTTCAGTAAAATCAGAACAGTGATTTTAGGACCACAAATTCAAAGTCAAAAATTTTATTTTACTATTATTTTATGGTCTACAACATGATAGTATTACTGTATAAAAATTTCGTTAAGAAATTTTACCGTTTACATGTTCAATTTGATAAAAAGGACTAAATCGAGTAAAGTGCAAAAGTTTAGTTCTAATAGCTAAAGGTATTAAATAACTATATAATTTTAAAGTATAGGTCCTTATATGGTAAATAACCCATAAATGTGTTAGTGGAATGTCATGGCTTGGTAAACTTGGAAATTGAAAAAATTTTAAAGGTTAAATAAGTAATTAAGTAGACAAAATTTAATAAAATAAAGCCAAGTATCACCTTTTATGTTCTTTCCTCAACCGAATAGCCAAGAAAAAGAAGTTATTTTTTCTCTTTAGGGTTTGACAAGCTTGTTTCCATCAATTAGGTATGTGTTTTGTCCCCTTTTTTTTATAATTTCTATGTTTTCGAGATCGTTGTAGCTTAATCTAGTTAGCCCGGGGACTAATTTATGAAACTGCTTAAGTATTTGAGTTATTCCATTGATGACCATGTTATGATTTTGAAGTTCAACGGTAATAAATGAATGGTTGTTGTTTGATAAACAACTTTTGTAAAGGAATTTTTGATGAAATTATTAATTAGGGATTAAATAATAAAAGGTGATAAATTGTGTGGTAAAATTGTTAATTTGTGAAATATATGGGCTGGTATAACTATGTTTATAATTCAGCTAGGCTTGGGTAGGGATAAAATTGAATGAATTTCATTTTTCGAGCCTAGTGACTAAATTGCAAATAATTAAAAATATAAGGGCATAATGGTAATTTTTCCAAAAATGTGTGTTCGACTAAATTGAATATGAAATACATTGAATTGAGTTAAATTCTTTCGTATAGATTCGATTAGACTTCGTACGAAGTTAGATCGGGGCAAAGGAAATATATCGGATTAGTCACCTTCGTATCTATGTACACTCGTCGAGGTAAGTTCATGTAATTAAATTATGTAATTATATGCTTGGATTGAATTAGATTTATGTTATTTGCATTATCATAATTTATGAATACCGATCACATATCCGACGACGTACGACAATTATCAAGCCCCATTTGAAACCTTAGGAATTCGTTGGATACAAATGACATGTCATTTGGGTTACCTATTTCAGCTCTTATGAGCTTATCGTTATTCAGCTCGGAGGAGCTTACCGTTTACAAGTGTATGAGAATACATGTACATGAATTGACGAATTACAGTTCAGTACACCTTGTACATTCGGATGTTTAATTTCAGTTATAACGGCATATATAGGTTAATTTGGCCAATGTTGGCTTATATTTGTTTTGTTGAAATTCGCCACTTTTTTGGTTTGTGTTATGGAATTTTGGATATGTGCATATTTTGCTTATTATTTTTGATGTATGGTTTGGTTTATGATTGAATGAAGAGTGGTAAAAAGGTAGCCTAATGTGCATTTCAGATATGTGTCTTAGAGTGTGAAGAATTGACCATGAATTGGTGTCTTGATATGTAAGGCATATAAGTTAAATATGTTGGTATGTGAAATAAATTTTGGCATCAAATGACATGTTTTGGAAAGTAAGTAATTTGGTAAGAAATGACGTAAATTTTCTTGATAAACTTTGGATGCAAATATGCATATAAGAGAATTATACATTTGGATATATTGAATACATGAATACTCATATTATAAGTTTTCATTTGAGGTTCCTAAAGGCATATTGGTTGTATGTGAAGATATTACATGTTTTAAGCTTGATTTTGGATAGTTTTGGATGCCTATTTATGACTTGGTTTTATGCAAATTGTTTTGTTTAGGTTGCTACCAAATTGGGTGAGAAATATGGCTTGGAAAATGGCCTATTTTCATCCACACGGGTAGAGACACAGTTGTTTGTCTCAACCATGTGTGACACACGGCCATGTGTCTCAACCGTGTGTGACACACGGCCAGGAGACATGGCTGTGTGTCCCATGTATCTTTTAAACAATGCAAGTTAGTATGCTCACGTGGCCTGGTACACGGGTGCGTGGCTTGGTCATGTGACCCAAGTCAGTGAGTTACATGGGCATGGACACGGGTTGGGACATGACTGTGTGTCCCTATTTTGAATGCCCACATGGCCTAAGACACGAATGTGTCTCTTGGCCGTGTGAGTCACACGACCGTGTGAACCCTGCAGTTTTGAAATTTTTATAAGTTTTCAAAAAATTCTGAATTTCTAATTTAGTCCTGATTTGTTTTTAAGGTGTATTTTGGGCCTCGAGGGCTCGTATTAGGGACAATATGCATGATTATGATTGGTTTCTAACACGAATGCTATATGTTATGAAATTTTTGCATTTTTTGTCCGTTTAAATTGTAAACTTTGATAATACTCTGTAACCCTATTCTGATGACAGATTAGGGTTAGAGGTGTTACATTTATTAGTATCAAAGCTACGGTTTAGTCAATTCTCAGACTAACGTAGCGTATACGAGTATAGCTATACATGTCATTATATAACCTGTGATAGTGTGATATCTTTTAACTGGTTTAAAACATGTTTTCATATAGCAATGACATCTAGCTAAGTTGATTTCCATGAAGTAGAGAGTAACGCTCAAGCATCCATTCACGGAGTAGCTTTGAATGGTACGAGACCAGTATTTGAGGGTCGAAGAGGATAGGATAAGGAAGCCTTATTCCATATGATGAATGATTAGTTCACCGAGCTCGTAGAAATGAACCCGGCTACTCAATAACTTCCACCCCCTCCTGTTCCCCAATCGATTCCCATTATTTCTCAAGGTACGAACCTATCCGAGTTAGTAAGCCTCCTGTTGATAAGATCTGTAAGTACGGGGCTAAAGAATTCTGAGCTAAAGCTGAGAATGATCCCGAGAGAGCTGAGTTCTGGTTAGAGAATACCATCAGAGTTCTTGATGAATTATCTTGTTTACCATCTAAATGTCTTAAGTGTGTGGTATCTCTATTAAAAGATTCGACTTATCAGTGGTGGAATATGTTGATTTTTGTTGTGCCGAGAGATCGGGTCACTTGGGAATTCTTTCGAACAGAGCTTCGAAAGAAATATATCAGTTAGTGGTTTCTTGATCAGAAACGTAAAGAATTTCTGAAGCTTAAAAAGGGTCGTATGATAGTGTCTGAATATAAACGGGAATTTGATCGATTGAGCAAATATGCTCGAGAGTGTATTCCAACTGAGACTGCAATGTGTAAGCGGTTTGAAGATGGAATAAACTAGGATATAAAGCTTTTAGTCGGGATCCTTGAGTTGAAAGAGTTTGTTGTACTAGTTGATCAGGCACATAAAGCTGAAGAGCTGAGCAAAGAGAAAAGACACGCTGAATTTGAAGCTAGAGATTTGAGAAAGAGATTGATAGGAAAGTCGCATCAGTCAGCATCAAAGAAATCTAAAGAACATCACTACCATTCTACTGCTTCTATGAGATACTCCAATAGAGACAGAGGTACCCGACGCTCCAGTCCTAAACCCCAGGCTACATCTGTAGCGAGTGTGGGTAGTGCTAGAAACACCAAAGCTAAGTGCAAGCACTGCAACCAGCCACATTATAGTGAGTGTCGAATGAAGAGCGAAGCTTGTTTCAGATGTGGTCCCTTTGACCACTATCTTAGAGATTGCCCTGAGAAATCTGAGAAAGATAATATTTAAACTTTGAGGCCAAGCAACACAGCTGCGAGAGGTAGGCCACCTTGTAATCCTAGAAATGTAAGTGGCAGCCATGGTGTGATGAATGACTCTATTGCAAGATCCGAGGCAAGAGCACCAACTAGGGCTTATGCTATTAGCACACGCAAAGATGCTTCTGTGCCAAATGTTATTACCGATACTTTCTCTCTTTAAGATACTAATGTAACTGCTTTGATTGATTTCAGATCAACTCATTCATATGTTTGCACGAATTTAGTGTCTAGTAAAAATTTATCTGTTGGGTCTACTAAATTTTTGGTTAAAGTATCGAATCCCTAGACCAATATGTGGTAGTTGATAAGGTTTGTAAGAACTGTCCGTTGATGACTTAGGGTTACAGATTTTTGGATGATTTGATGCTATTAACGTTCGATGAATTCGATGTGATTTTAGGCATGGATTGGTTAACTTTGTATGTTACTGTGGTAAATTGTAGACGAAAGCTTATCGTATTGAAACGTTTGTGTTAAAAATCTGGTGACACCATTTGTTTAGTGAAAAATGTCACATATTTACCGATCACAAGGGTTTAAAGTATCTGATGTCGCAGAAAGATCTGAATCTGACAGTGTAGATGGCTCTAACTGTTGAAAGATTATGAGTTAGTTATTGATTATCAACCAGGAAAAGCAAACGTAGTTGCGGATGCTCTGAGTAGAAAGTCTTTGTTTTCTTTACGAGTGATGAATAGACGATTGACATTGTTTAATGATGGCTCGATCTTAGCTGAGTTAAAAGCTAAACTGATGTTTCTACAGCAGATCTGCAAAGCTCAAAAATGTGATAATGAGTTGCGAGATAAAGAGTATAGTGTTAGTCGACGTCTGATTCAGATTTTTGGATAGGGCCCTATGATTATTTGTTATTCAGAGATAGAGTTTGTGTACCGAAGAATCCAGAGCTTATACAAAAAATCTTATATGAAGCTCAAAGTTGTAGCTTGTCTGTTCATCCAAGGAATAATAAAATGTACAACAATTTCAAATAGATTTATTGGTGATATTAAATAATACAGGTACGCACATGAATTATAAAAGTTTCAAATTAAAAGGATTTGTTGTAACATCCCAAAAATGGGGTTATTTGGAATTTAATTATTTTTCTTATGTAAAGACTGCTGAGGTATTATTTATGGAATAATAATGATCAACTTAAGGCTTTGTGTTGGCTCGATTTGGTAGGAAATTTTAGTTTTTAACTTTTAAGGTAGGGAGCCTTGGCAAGAGGGTGTTATAAGAATAAATGGGGATAATTTGGACATAAAATGAGCTTAGACCAAGTGGCAAAGCAAGCCCACTTGAGAGCTACATGTGACGCCACCAAGGGAGCAAGGAGAGCTTGTGTTCGAGTCATGAAATCCTCTTTTGGCACTATGTTGGACTGGCATAGGAAGGAGAGTTTCTTCTCTCTTTAAACTCTTTATTTTATGAGATAATTAAGGATTTTATTTAATATTAATTTCCAAGGATAATTAGGATGATATTAATTCATTTTGATAAACAAAATAAAAGGGTGATAAAGGAGATATTAGTTGATTTACTTGGGATTAATTCAAATTATTTTGAATTTAATTAAACAAGGGCTAGGAGTGATTCAAGGAAAATTTATGGATGTTGGACTCTTGGGAGAAGAGGTGGACGGCAAGGACACTAGGGGGGGTGCCGAATGCTTATATAAGCACTTAAGTGATCACTTGTTTTCTTTTTTTTCCAAGTTTGCTAGCCGAACCTTTAAACCCTCTCATCTTTTATTTTTCTTTCTTTTACATCCTCTCCAAAACCTAGGCCAAACCTCCTAGCATCTCCCATTGCCAATTCCCTCCTCAATTCCTTCTCCTTTTCTTCCTACTAGCCAATCACCACTTCCCTATTTGCCTTTCTCCTTTCTTTTTCTCATAAAAATCAGCCTTGTTTTAAACCACCCCTAGCCAATCTAATACCTATCAAGTGCCAAATTCCTTCTTTTTCTCTACTTGGCGAATAGTATAGTGGTTTCGGATTTCTCCTACATCCGATTGAAGTCGAGGTAAGAAGTATTAGCGAATACTTTTCTTCTTCCCTTCTCTTCGTGTCCCCGCCGACATCCATAAGGGGGGTAAGTGCCGATTTCAATAGTGTATTAACACCCTTGTGAAACCGATTTCTTTCTAGGGAACTCCGGATCTCAAAGCGAAGGCGGATCTTCCATTCCCGAGTCAATCGATTGGTAAGTAGGGGTAAGGATGTATGGTAAATAGAGTGCTATTCTAGTAAGTCGATTAATGATTAAAAGCGAAGGCTATTGGTATTATTTATCGATCGATGGTGGTTAGCGAGCGTAATCGGAATTGAGTCTTTGTGATTAGGAACCAAAAGATAAAGGTAAGGTTCGGGTTCACAAGAATCCTCTCAAATTAATTGATTTGGCCGAATGGCCCATATTACTAACCTTGATAGTTGACCTAATATAGGGGCAAGGACTTGGAGGGTGGCGATTGATTATCTTCGGATTTAAGACTATCGTGGTAACAGTGTGTACATACACACTATATAATATATTAAATATGCTTAACTTTGTGAATGCTCATCTTTTATGAATGTAGCATTGGAATGAATACCAAATCGGTATTAGTGGTGATTCAGGTAAGTACCTGTAATGTGATTTATTATTATTAATGCTTTTGGTAAGCATGATGTGTTGACACATGAAATTTAAGAATGTGATGGCATGAAATATATGTATGTTTATCTGTTGTGGGATTGATGAGTGGAGGGCGGTGATATTGTGCCGACGGGCACCAAGTGCTTTAGTAGCACACCGTGACTATATGTCACCAGAGGTTTGGTACCTCCAGAGGTTTGGTACCTCAATAGCGACTTGTCCCTGTGGTTAATACCACCGTGGGTTGGCCCCACTTGAGATATGGGATCGTCTGCCAGTGATTTGGTATCACACGATGGGTTGGCCCCATCACCCGATTTGTGTCTACGGACACCAGTGTTTTGGTAACACATTGTGACTAGATGTCACCAAGTGGTTTGGCACCACCAAAGGGTTTGGTACCACAACGGGTAGACAAAGGGCGTATGGTTGGCTAGGTTGGGTACACATCATTTTGCATATTGATTATTATATGTCGTGTATGAAAAATATTTTTTAAAAAGCGGGGAAGGGTTACATCTTGAGTCTTGGTGACTCACCTTCTCCATTAATTTTTCAGTGATGCTTAGATCGCGGACATGGAGCCGAGGGACTTGAGGAGGCCATGCGGTGGATTTAAAACTAAATAGACTTTAATTTTAGTTATTTTAAATTTGGTTATTGGGTTGTTTATTTCGGTTGTAATAAGGCCTCATATTACTTTACTTTGGTTTTTTCATGTTGGATATTTTTATTTGTACTATGAAATTTGAATCACGCTGTTTTATAAAATTAACACTAAAATGTTTTATCGTGCCATCGGGCACATCCGAAAATTTGTGTAACAACTTGACTTAATTAAATGTTCAAATTGGACTAAGCATAATTTCAAAGAAGATAACTTAAAATGAGCGCTTTCAACAAAACTTAAGTGGATTTAGAAAATGGGTTTCAAAACTTCTTCTTAGTAACGACCCATATTCGGTCCTAACGATTGGGCGGGTTTGGGTTACATACAAATTGGTATCGAGCCAGTTCAAAACTTCTATTGTGGGGGCCCAAGGCCCAAAAATGTTTTAGTAGGCCTTATTAATTGATTTTGGGTTTTAAAGCAGCATGGCCCAAGTCTCCGGCACCGATCCGCCTAGGTAAGTACCTCGAAACTTCTTTGTGAATTATATTCTGTAGAAGGGTAGGAAGCATGGAACGAGATAGACTTATAGGAATTTGAACCCTAGGATTAGATTACTCAAACACACAAATGTAACATAAGACTTAAAGAACTAAACCAACCTCGACTTGGTCATCGAGCTAGGTGTGGTAACCCCAGACGCATGTCTAGGATTGGAACCTAAGAGCCCGGTATTTAAGCAATCCGAGTGACTCACCACCTCTTCGCAGTATCCTACAGTGCGTAGCTTGGGTTCACCCTAACCCGGAGGCTCGGTGGTGTGGTAACCTTTGTGCGCATGTCTAGAAAGGTTCGGTGGGAGCTTGGTATTTAAGCAGTCCGTGTGACTCACCTCCTCTCCACATGAAACCTGCCTGGTGCGTAGCTTAGGTTCACCCTGACCAAGAGGGCTCGGTCATAGGCCAAACATAATGACTAAAACCCGAAAGGGAATTAGCCTTGATTTTCGAAAGAAAATGATGAAACAACAACACTTGGTTTTTAAACTTTTCAAATCACCCTACAAAAGTAAGAACAACTCTTTTTACAACGTTTTCCTCGAAAGGTTCTATTAGTGGAAAATTACGAAAATACCCTTAGGGGTAAAATTACTAAAATACCCTTGGTCCATAAAATATCAAATCAATGATTTTGTCCAAAAATTTTAACTATTCTTTAATTATTCAACAACTTAGCCTTGGACATCATCAGCAAAATATTTGGTTTTGGGAAAATTACGAAAACGCCCTCAACTTATAAAATTACCAAAATGCCCCTGAGTACAAAATTTTTGCAACATCACCGTTTTAAGAAAAAAAAAAATTTTCAAAAGGGACCCTCAGAGTTTTACAATGGTTAAAACATCCTTGATTTACAAAATTACAAAATTACCCTTGAGGACCAAATTACCAAAATACCCCGGTTTTGAAATAATGCCATAACTTCAAATCTTGTCAATTTTCAATAATACCTCCAGCTTTTGGGAACTTCAAACAATCTACTCTACTAAAGTTTTAAATTTTCTTTTATTACGAAAATACCTCAGAGGAAAATGACGAAAATACCCCGGGTTAGAAATGGGCGTAAATGTCCGAAGAGTGAATAGGTATGGAAAGCATTAGGGAATGGATGCAAGAACTTCTTTGTGTGAACTAGGATAGAAGACTGAAACCTTGTTTGCACGAAAGAATCTCTGATTAAACTTTATCCATAAAATTTCTTCGCGAGTAATAAAGTGGAACAAATGCTAACGCATAAAAATTTTCTTAATCAGATTAAAAGCGCAAGTAGATAGAATGAGTTCTAGAGGACGTGGACGCCGTGGACGCAGTAGGGGTAGGATGACGGTGTCTGAACCCGTCAGGTCGGGACAAGGTTCTGAAAATGATGTACCACCGCCACCACCACCTCCAGCTTTTGGAGCAGAGGAGCAGGATCAGACGGGAGGAGAGGCAGTATCGCAAGCGGTATTGCGAGTCCTTGAATTAGTGGCTGGGGCTGGTGGAAATTTAGGAGCTCGGAAATCTGTTCCCGAGCGGATTCGGTCCAACGGAGCTGAGGTGTTCCGGGGTGTGTCGAGTGGCACCAGTGTAGCAGTAGTATTGGTTGGAATCTACGTAAAGGGTAATGGATGAACTTGACCGACCGAGGAGGAAAAGTCGAAAGGCGGTGTCGCTTCTAAAGGATGAAGCGTACAGTGGTGGTCGAGTTCGGATGGAGCCACAAATGATGATCTTACGTGGGACTACTTTAAACCGCCTTTCGAGAAGAAGTATGTGGGCACCAGCTACACCGACGCAGCAGAGGAAGGCTTTTTCGGTCTAGTGCAAGGAACTAAGTCCGTGGCGAGTATGAGGCGGAGTTTTTAAGGTGATAGGTATGCCGAGGAATCGTAGCCACTTGAACACAGCTACCGTGTCCGCTTTGAGGACGGACTCGAGATGATTTGAGGTTACCGATTGCGCCAAGCAGAGTCCGTGAGTTTTCATCTCTTGTGGAAAAGGCTAAGGTAGCCGAGGGGATCAAGGAGGCTGTGAGGCAGAATTATAGTAGAAATAATCAGAAGAGAGGATTTGGGTCAGCTGGATCCAGTGGTAATGATCAGAAGAAGGCTAGGCAGAATGGGCCAAATCAGCAAAGAAGGCCCGTAGCTAATAATCGAGGCCGCTCAATGCAATCGTGGGAAGTCCCATTGGGGAGGATGTTCGACCGGTGATAGAGGATGTTTGAGTGTGGATCTTTAGAACATCGGTCGAGATTGTCCCCGGCGAAGCTCGAAATCACCGAGGGGCGTAACCGCACTCGGGATGTAAATGTGGGACCGCAGAGGGTCGTGGTAATGGCAGAGGAAGCAATGGTCCTAACCGAGGTCGAGGAACTCGTAGCGAGGTTCAGCAACACGAGGCTAGGCGACTGGCTTAGTCTATCTGGCAAGGCGTCATGAGGAGGGTGACGACCTGATGTCATAACCGATGCGCTTCGATTTTGGTCTCCCTTATTATGCATTAATTGATGTGGGTTCAACGACTCGTACATTGCTAGTAGGGTGGTAGAGACTTTGAACCTAGACTCGAGACGCGCTAGGGAGATGATCAGTGAGTCCTTTAGGTCACTCAGTAGTGGTAGACAAACTTTTTAGGGACGCACCCTAGAACTCCAAGGGTCGTGATTGGTCGATCTGATGGAACTACCATTCGGGAGTTCGATTTGATCCTTGGAATGGATTGGTGGCTAAGTATCGAGCAATTTGGATTATGCGCTAAGCGCATGGTTCTTAAGACTACCGAGAATGGTGAAGTGGTTATGATAGGTGATAGAAGGAATTACCTATCCAATGTGGTGTCTACCTTGAAGGCGGAAAAGATGGTTAAGAAGGGTTGTAAGGCGTATTTGGTTCGAATTTGTGCTTTGGAAGCTAAGGAGTCAGCAGTTGGAAAGGTCCGAACGGTTGGGGAATTTGCTGATGTGTTCCTGAAGAACTTCCGGGTCTACCTCCGGATCGGGAAGTCGAATTCGGTATAGACGCACTACCCGAACAGCACTGTGTCTATAGCACTTATCGAATGGCACCAAAGGAATTGGTGGAGTGAAGGCTCAAATTCGTGAGCTCTTGGGTAAAGGGTTTATTCGACCTAGCATATCTCCGTGGGGCGCTGTGTTGTTTGTCAAGAAGAAGGACGGTTCTATGCGAATGTGCATCGATTCCGTCGCTTAAACAAGTTAACGATCAAAAACAAGTACCCATTGCCTCGGATCGATGACTTGTTTGACCAATTGAAGGGAGCGTCGGTGTTTTCGAAGATAGACCTTAGGTCGGGTTACCATCAACTTAAGGTGAAGGGGGCCGATGTTCACAAAACGGCGTTTCGAACTCGGTATGGGCATTACGAGTTTCTAGTGATGCCATTCGGTTTGACCAATGCACCGGCGGCGTTCATGGATTTAATGAATAGAGTATTTCAGCAGTACCTAGACCAATTCGTCGTGGTGTTCATAGACGACATATTGGTCTACTCAAAGACGGAGGAGGAGCACGACAAGCATTTGCGGATAGTCTTGCAAGTATTGAGGGAAAAACAGTTGTATGCCAAATTCAGTAAGTGCGAATTTTGGCTGAGGGAGGTGGCTTTCTTAGGTCACGTGGTGTCAGCGGAAGGGATTAGAGTGGATCCCCGCAAGATTGAAGCGGTATTGGAGTGGAAACCGCCTAAGTCGGTGGCAGAGATACGAAGTTTTCTGGGGTTAGCAGGGTATTACCGAAGATTTGTGGAAGGGTTCTCTCGATCGCAAAGACCGCTTAACCAAGTTGCTAAGGAAAGGTGTTCCGTTTGTATGGTCGGAAAAGACAAGGAAGCTTTGATAAGCTAAGGAAAATTTTGACTAAGCTCCAGCTTTAGTGCAACCCGAGGCGAGAAATTATTCACGATCTATTGTGATGCATCTCACACCGGTTTGGGGTGTGTCTTGATCTGAGATGGGAAGGTAGTAGCCTATCGTCCCGTCGGCTAAGGCCGCATGAGGTTAACTATCCAACTCATGACCGGAGTTAGCCGCGATCGTCTTCGCCTAAAAGTATGGAGACATTATCTTTATGGGGAGAAGTCGATAATTTACACGGACCACAAAAGTCGAGGTATCTTGACACGAAGGATCTGAATCGAGACAATGTGGAGATGGATTGAGTTGTTAAGGACTCGATCGTTCCATCGAATATCATCCGGGTAAGGCTAACGTGGTGGTCGACGCGTTGGCCGGAAGGTCGTGGCGGATTTAAGAGCAATGTTCGCCAGTTGAGCCTATATGACGATGGAAGCCTTTTGGCGAGAACTTCATGTTAAGCCAACATGGATCGGGAGATTAAAAGCAAATGATAATGGATGAAGGGCTAAATGCGAAGAGAATGCAAGTTCGTAATGGTGGTGTAGAGGGTATAGTGTATTTGGTGACGGTGTGCTATGTTTTCGTGGACGGCCTTGTATGCCAAAAGATATGGAGTTGAGGCAGAAAATTCTCCGGGATGCTCATAGCAGCCCATACGCTATGCATCCGGAGGAAGCAAGATGTATGGAGATCTACGGAAACAGATTACGGTGGCGGGTTGAAGCGTGAGATAACGGAATTAGTAGGGAAGTGTTTGACGGTCGCGAGTTAAGGTGAACACCGATTACCATCGGGTTACTTCAACCGGAAAGATCCTCAATGGAAGTGGGAGCGGATCACTATGGATTTCGTCGCTGGTCTACCCTTACACCCAAAGAAGAAAGATGCGATTTGGGTAATCGTGGACCGTCGACTAAATCGGCTCACTTCATCTGAGAAGAATGGACTACTCACTCGAAATTAGCAAAGTTGTATGTGGCGAGATAGTCGATTACATGGTGTACCAGTCGCTTATCTCGATAGGGACCCAAGGTTCACTTGAGGTTTTGGAAAGCGTTACATCAAGCGTTGGAGTGCAGCGGTTGGATTTCAAAGACTTTCCATCCTCGAACTGGACGGGCGAATGAGAAAGGGTCATCTGAGATCTTAGAAGATATCTTTGAGGGTTGTGTCTTGGAATTCCGAGGTAGTTGGGAGGAATTCTTACCTCTAGCTGAGTTCGCCTACAACAATAGCTACCAAGCAAGTATTCAGATGGCACCATACGAAGCACTGTATGGGCGGAAATGCCGAACCCCGACATGTTGGACGGAGTTGGGTGAACGACAAGTGTTGGGCCCAGAAATGGTAGCAGAGACTGAAGACAAAGTCAAGGTGATTCGGTCTCGTCTTAAGGAAGCATCGGATAGGCAGAAGTCTTATGCCGATCTCAAACGCAAGGAAATGGAGTATGCTGTAGGAGACAAGGTCTTTCTAAAGGTGTCGCCTTGGAAGAAGGTACTAAGATTTGGGCGAAAAGGGAAGCTAAGCCCAAGATTCATTGGCCCATATACAGTACTAAAGCGAGTAGGACCGGTAGCTTATCAGCTCGAACTGCCGACTGAGTTAAGTCAAATTCATGACGTCTTTCACGTATCAATCTTTGAGGCAGTGTCGGTCGATCCATCACATGTGGTGCCCGTGATGTAAATCGAAGTTAACGGACTTATCTTTTGAGGAAGAACTGTTCGGATCTTGGATAGAGATATAAAGGTTCTACGAGGGAAGTCGATGCCCTTAGTGAAAGTGCTATGGCGGAATCATGGTCTTTGAGGAAGCTACGGGGAACCCGAGGATATGATACGGCGGCAATACCTCATCTGTTTTAGTTATGTAATTTGGAACGAAATTTATTTTAAGGGGGGTAGAACTGTAACATCCCAAAAATGGGGTTATTTGGAATTTAATTATTTTTCTTATGTAAAGACTGCTGAGGTATTATTTATGGAATAATAATGATCAACTTAAGGCTTTGTGTTGGCTCGATTTGGTAGGAAATTTTAGTTTTTAACTTTTAAGGTAGGGAGCCTTGGCAAGAGGGTGTTATAAGAATAAATGGGGATAATTTGGACATAAAATGAGCTTAGACCAAGTGGCAAAGCAAGCCCACTTGAGAGCTACATGTGACGCCACCAAGGGAGCAAGGAGAGCTTGTGTTCGAGTCGCGGAAATCCCTCTTTTTGGCACTATGTTGGACGGCATAGGAAGGAGAGTTTCTTCTCTCTTTAAACTCTTTATTTTATGAGATAATTAAGGATTTTATTTAATATTAATTTCCAAGGATAATTAGGATGATATTAATTCATTTTGATAAACAAAATAAAAGGGTGATAAAGGAGATATTAGTTGATTTACTTGGGATTAATTCAAATTATTTTGAATTTAATTAAACAAGGGGCTAGGAGTGATTCAAGGAAAATTTATGGATGTTGGACTCTTGGGAGAAGAGGTGGACGGCAAGGACACTAGGGGGGGGTGCCGAATGCTTATATAAGCACTTAAGTGATCACTTGTTTTCTTTTTTTTCCAAGTTTGCTAGCCGAACCTTTAAACCCTCTCATCTTTTATTTTTTCTTTCTTTTACATCCTCTCCAAAACCTAGGCCGAAACCCTCCTAGCATCTCCCATTGCCGAATTCCCCTCCTCAATTCCTTCTCCTTTTTCTTCCTACTAGCCGAATCACCACTTCCCTATTTGCCTTTCTCCTTTCTTTTTCTCATAAAAAATCAGCCTTGTTTTAAACCACCCCTAGCCGAATCTAATACCTATCAAGTGCCGAAATTCCTTCTCTTTTCTCTACTTGGCCGAATAGTATAGTGGTTTCGGGATTTCTCCTACATCCGATTGAAGCTGAGGTAAGAAGTATTAGCCGAATACTTTTTCTTCTTCCCTTCTCTTCTGTGTCCCTGTCGACATCCATAAGGGGGGGGTAAGTGCCGATTTCAATAGTGTATTAACACCCTTGTGAAACCGATTTCTTTCTAGGAACTCAGGGATCTCAAAGCGAAGGCGGATCTTCCATTCTGAGTCAATCGATTGGTATGTAGGGGTAAGGATGTATGGTAAATAGAGTGCTATTCTAGTAAGTCGATTAATGATTAAAAGCGAAGGCTATTGGTATTATTCTTGATCGATGGTGGTTAGCGAGCGAGAATCGGGAATTGAGTCTTGTGATTAGGAACCGAAAAGATAAAGGTAAGGTTCGGGTTCACAAGGAATCCTCTCAAATTAATTGATTTGGCGAATGGCCCATATTACTAACCTTGATAGTTGACCGAATATAGGGGCAAGGACTTGGAGGGTGGCCGATTGATTATCTTGAGATTTAAGACTATCGTGGTAACAGTGTGTACATACACACTATATAATATATTAAATATGCTTAACTTTGTGAATGCTCATCTTTTATGAATGTAGCATTGGAATGAATACCAAATCGGTATTAGTGGTGATTCGGTAAGTACATAATGTGATTTATTATTATTAATGCTTTTGGTAAGCATGATGTGTTGACACATGAAATTTAAGAATGTGATGGCATGAAATATATGTATGTTTATCTGCTAGGGATTGATGAGTGGAGGGGGTGATATTGTGCCGACGGGCACCAAGTGCTTTGGTAGCACACCGTGACTATATGTCACCGGAGGTTTGGTACCTCCGGAGGTTTGGTACCTCAATAGCGACTTGTCCCTCGTGGTTAATACCACCGTGGGTTGGCCCCACTTGAGATATGGGATCGCCGCCGGGTGATTTGGTATCACACGATGGGTTGGCCCCATCACCCGATTTGTGTCTGGACACCGTTGTTTTGGTAACACATTGTGACTAGATGTCACCAGTGGTTTGGCACCACCAGTGGTTTGGTACCACAACGGGGTAGACAGTGGCGTATGGTTGGCTAGGTTGGGTACACATCATTTTGCATATTGATTATTATATGCTGTGTATGAAAAATATTTTTTTTAAAACGGGGGAAGGGTTACATACTGAGTCTTGGTGACTCACCTTCTCCATTAATTTTTCAGGTGATGCTTAGATCGCGGACATGGAGCCGGAGGGACTTGAGGAGGCCATGCGGTGGATTTAAAACTAAATAGACTTTAATTTTAGTTATTTTAAATTTGGTTATTGGGTTGTTTATTTCGGTTGTAATAAGGCCTCATATTACTTTACTTTGGTTTTTTTCATGTTGGATATTTTTATTTGTACTATGAAATTTGAATCACGCGTTTTATAAAATTAACACGAAAATGTTTTATCGTGCCATCGAACACATCCGAAAATTTGTGTAACAACTTGACTTAATTAAATGTTCAAATTGGACTAAGCATAATTTCAAAGAAGATAACTTAAAATGAGCGAGTTTTCAACAAAACTTAAGTGGATTTAGAAAATGGGTTTCAAAAACTTCTTCTTAGTAACGACCCATATTCGGTCCTAACGATTGGGCCGGGTTTGGGCTGTTACATTTGTGAAGGTAGTGTATAATCTCTCAATTGAGTATTGAAAGGTTTGTTAGCTAATGTAAACTACATATTGGTGTATTCAAATTATTGAGTTATGTTATTGTGATTGCATTAAGTTTATTTGATATGAGCTTACTAAGCTGTGAAGCTTACTTTGTGTATTTCTCTGTGTTTTATAGTTTTTAAAGCTAGCTCATGGATCATCGGAGATCGTATCACACTATCCACCTATATCTTGGTATCTATGAACTTTGGTATTTTGAGTATATGGCATTTATAGGAACTTTGGTCATTTTGGTTATGTTTTGGTAATGATTTTGGCCAATGGAATTGGCTTGTAAATGTACATGTTATGATTTGTATATATAGCCTTGAGTAATGGCTTATTTGGGGTTATTTATGTATGGTTGAATCTTGTATTGATATATTTGTTTATGCTTTGTGATATGAATTGTATGATGGTTGGGTGATGCTTGATGGTTATAATTATTATAAGTGTTCAAATGGCTGAATTGTGGACATTGGTATGATTGTGAAATTAGGCTAAATAATGTATATTTGTTAATGGTCATTTTGATGATTTGAGAAGATAAGGGTTGGTATGAATTTAGATGGCAATATGTGGTATTTATGTTTTGTATTGGTTGGTGTTGGAAATGGCATAAATCATGCTTGATTTAGAATTGAATTACATGCCTATTGTATGCTATGTTTTGTGCCATATGGGTTGTGTAGGTGTGCCTAAGTTTGGGGTGTCAATTTGGCTTCGTAAATAGCCTATTTTTGTCCACATGGGCAGAGACACGGGCATGTGTCCCAGCTGTGTGTGACACACGGTTATGTTACATAGCCGTGTGTCCCCTGATGTTTAAATTAAAAACAAGTCAGTATGCTCCACAAGGCCTCACACACTGACGTGTGACTTAGCCGTGTGGCATAAGTCAGTATACCCTACAAGTTTGGCACAGGCCTGGCACACGGGCGTGTGTGTTGGCCGTGTGAACCAAGTTAGAGAGTTACACGGGGTCAGACACGGACTGGGACACGGCCATGTGGTCCCATTTCAAATGTCCACATGGCCTGTGACACGGGTGTGTCTAGTAGCCGTGTGAGACACACGGTCTGGCCACATGGGCGTGTGTTCCCTATTTTGAGAAAATTTTTCTAAGTGTTCCAAATGTTTTAAAAGTTATCAATTTAGTCCCAAACCACTCCCAATGTATGTTTAGAGCCTCGTAGGCTCGTATTGGGGACAAATTGATTGAGATTGAATGATGATTGTATGAATTGATTAAATGTATGTGAAAAGTATGTATAAACGTGTTATAAATCCAGTAATGCTCTATAACCCTATTCCGGCGTTGAATATGGGTGAGGAATGTTACATTTATTATTATTAGAGCTACGGTTTAGTCAATTCTAGGATTAACATAGCGTATGTGAGAGCCTAGCTATACATGCCCTATATGAACTGTGATAGTGTGATGACTCCTGACATTTTAAATTGTGTTTTCGTATAGTAAATGGATCCCAGTCAAGCTACAGCTAATGAGGTTGAAAGTAATACGCCAACTCCCGCTCAAGGGCCAGCATCGTCTGATTCTAGACCCGTAAGGGGTAGTCAAGGAGAAGAGGCTAAAAAAGCCTTCTTCCAAATCATGAACGAGTGGTTCACACAATATATCCGAACGAACTTGGCTACTCAACAACCTTCACCCCTTCCTAATCCCCAACCGGTTCTGTAACTCCTCAAGGTGTTAAGCTTTTAAGGTTGAATAAGCCTCCAGTTGATAAGATCCGTAAACACAAGGCTAAAGAGTTCAAAGCTAATATTGGTGATGATCTTGAGTGAGCCGAGTTTTGGCTTGAAAATACGATTCGAGTTTTTGATTAGCTTTCTTACACATCGACTGAATGTTTAAAATGTGTTATATCACTTCTGAGGGATACCGCATACCAGTGGTGGGATACTCTTGTATCTGTTTTACCTAGAGAATGGGTCACTTGGGAATTCTTTTAGACCGAGTTTAGGAAGAAATATATAAGCCAACGGTTTCGAGATCAAAAGCACAAAGAGTTTTTAGAACTAAAATAGGGCCGCATGACTGTAACTGAGTATGAAAGAGAATTTGTACGGTTGAGCAAGTATGCTCGAGAGTATATTTCTACTGAAGAGTTCATGTGCAAGCGATTTGTTATAGGTTTGAAAGAAGACATTAAACTTCTGGTCGGGATTTTAGATTTGAAAGAATTTGTTGTATTAGTTGATCGGGCTTGTAAAGCCAAAGACTTTAGCTGAGAAAAGTGGAAAGCTGATTCAGAAGCTAGAGATTCAAGAAAAAGACCGATGAATAAACCTTATCATTCTTCATCAAAAAGATCTCGATATTCGTTATAACAGCCTGGTTTAGACCCTAGTCAAAATAGTAGTTTCGGGACCACAAATCTGAGGTCAAAAAAATATTTTAATATTATTTTTAGTGTTTACAGTATGTGATAAAGCATGTGTGAAAATTATATGTGGAAATTTTATCGTTTGTCTGTCGATTTGTGAAAAAGGACTTAATTGTATAAAATGCAAAAGTTGTGTGCTAATTGTTAAAGTGCTTAATTGTCATGGCTTATTAAATGAAAGGTCCTTATGTTGTTATTAGACCATATGGTTAATGGATGGAAAAAAATGGGCTTATATTAGTGGAATTTTAATGTTTTAATCAAAGGCTAAAATGGTAAATGGAATATTATTATGAAATAAATAAAACATAAAGTAAAAATCATGCATGTTCATCTTATTTTTGGCCGAAAATCACAAGAAAAGAAAATAAAAATACTAAGCTAGGGTTCGGCTAGAATTTGGTTTAATTAAGGTATGTTTTTGCTTCGGTTTTTGATAATTTCTACGTTTTTGTGATAGTTGCTTAGCGTACTATCAAGCCCATACTTAATTTTGGAATTTAATGAGGATTTTAAGATGTGCCATTGATGAATATATGAACTTTATGTTGGTAATTGATGAAATATGTGGGCTTATATGAACTAGGGGAAAATTTAGCTAGGCATGTGTGTAATGAAATTATGTGTATTTGATGATTTTATGAAATAGGGACTAAAATGTCAAAATGTCAAAATGTCAAAATGTGAAAACGTGAGCACTACTTTGTAAAATGCCCTAAATATGTGTATTTAGATTAAATTGAATGATTTCATGAATGAAAGAATTAAATTTGAATATGTATAAATCAAGAAAAGAGAAATTCGGATTTAGATCGAGGCAAGAACAAGGTGCTCGATTGATCAACTTGTATTGAGTTTCTACATTTGAGGTAAGTTCGTGTATAATACCAATTGTTTTAATTATATTCACATGTTATGTAATGAATGAAAATATGGTTGATGACTTTTTAATGCTAAATGTGAGTTTGAAGAGATATGGCACTAAGTGTGCGTAAATAAAATTGATACAATGGTGAATGGCACTATGTGTGCGAGATAAAGAAATCATCGACTATATTAGTTGGCAATGTGTGTGCGATACCGAGTCAAAATCAGTTTAAAATAAAGGCACTAGGTGTGCTATGATATTAAAGTCTCAGCTAAGTAATTGGCACTAAGTGTGCGAGTAATCAGTATGGTCAAAGAACATCAAACGATGTATGGCATCGAGTATTATGTGATATATGTGATAACTAAATATGTGATGGAATAGGTACGTATAGAACCTATGTGGTTGATTATTTCGTGTTTGAAATAGATGATTGAGTATGTGAATGAGAAGTCAAGGAGGATTAGATTATGAAGCATTATAATTTCTTGTATATAAATCTTGAGATGTGGTATGAATGTTAGTAATGGCCTTGGATGAAATTGAATGGTGATGAGAATTGATCTATGTGTTAGTTAAATTTTGCATATTAAATTTAAAAGGTTGAGCTACTTGTATTATATTACGAACTTACCAAGCTTTAAAGCTTACTATGTGAAATCTTCCTCTGTTTTACAGTATTATTAAAGCTAGCTCGGATCCGGGAATCGTCAGCGACTCAATCACACTATCAGACATCTATTTTGGTACTTTTGGGAGTTGTATTTTTTGTATATGGCATGTATAGGCTAGAAATTATGGGATGTTTTGAGATGTTTAGATCTTGCCATGTGATATGGCTTGATAGTTGAATGACTTTAGTATGTGTTTTGGATATGTGAAAATGATAGCTATAAGGTGTATATGTGATGTTATGTGAATGATTATATTGGTATGTTTTGGTAATATGTAAGTGGTATGTTTCATGCTTGATTTGGTTGATGGGAATGGTGTTTAAAATGTATGCTTTGTGATGTTGTAATTAAGCTTGTAGGATAACCCAAATTTGGGTGGCAAATTGGCCTTGCAAATGGCCTATATTTGCCCACATTGTTGAGCACACGAGGCGTGTGTCTCGATCGTGTCCCTTAAGATTGTAGTTCGAAACAAGTCAGACTCTCACACGGGCCAGACACACGGGCGTGTGACAGGCAGTGTGAATTAAGTCAGTGTTGCCCATGGTCAAGCACACGAGCGTGTCTTTGGCCATGTGGATAAGTAAGTATGTATGCCCTATTTTTCCATAGCTTGGACACACGGTGTGTCTGATGGCCTACCCACACGGGCGTGTGACCTCTGTAACTTTGAAAAAATGTTTGATTTTTGAAAAAAAATTATATGTGCTCGGATTAGTCTCGACCCTTTCCTAATGCATGTTTAAGGTCTTGTAAACCTTTTAAAGGGACTCTATGTACATGAATTTCTATGATATGATGATGATGTATTTATGTTTGAGAAATGATCGTAAATGTTCTGTTCTGTTTGGTAACACTTCTTAACCCTAGACCGGTGATGGTTACTAGTTAGGAGTGTTACATTTTATTAGTATCAGAGCTACGATTTAGTCGATTCTAGGACTAAAGTAGCGTGTGAGAGTCTAGCTATACATGTCATATATATATCTACGATAGTGTGATGATTTCTGACAGTTAAAAATGTGTTTTTATATAGTAAATGGATCCCGATCGAGTAGCTGCTGATGACGTTGAGAGTAATGCGCCTGCTCCCGCTCAAGGGACAAAACCCGTAAGTTCCTGTAGTGTTACAAGTTTCAGACCTGATTCGATTGAGTAAACCTCCTGTGGATAAAATTTGAAAGAACGGGATCGAAGAGTTCAGGGCCACAGTTGATGATGATACTGAGCAAGCTAAATTTTGGCTTGAGAATACCATTAGAGTGTTTGATGAATTATCATGTACTCCAGATGAATGCCTAAAATGTGTTGTTTCATTGTTGAGAGATACATCATATCATTGGTGGAAAACATTGATATATGTGGTTCCGAGAGAACGAATCACCTGGGATTTCTTTCAAGCTGAATTCCAGAAGAAATATATCAATCAACGATTTATAGATCAAAAACATAAAGAGTTCCCAGAGCTGAAATAGGGTCGTATGTCTCTTACGGAATATGAGCGAGAATTTGTAAGATTGAGTCAGTATGTGCGAAAAGTGTTTCGACAAAAACTATCATGTGTAAACAATTCATCAAAGGATTGAATGAAAACATTAAACTTCTGGTTGGAATTCTTGATTTGAATGAATTTGTGGTATTGGTTGAAAGAGCCTATAAAGCTGAAGAGCTTAGTAAAGAAAAGAAGAAAGAAGATTTAGAAGCTAGAGACAAAAGAAAAAGGTCAATGAGTAAGTCATATCATTCTTCGCCAAAGGGATTCAGAGATGAAAACAATCGCTCAAATGTTTCGTTTTGACATTCGAGTAAAGATCGTGTGAAAAAAATACTGGTCCTAAAACTCAAACTCCATTGGAATCAAGTGTTGGAAGTGTAAGAAGCAATAAGCCTAAGTGAAGACAGTGTGGGAGACGTCATATCGGAGAATGCTAGGGCAAGTATAATAATATAGCTTGCTATAAATATGGACCACGAGATCACTTTATTCGGGATTGCCCAGAGTTAGTTGAGAAAGATAATGTTCAGAGTGCAAGGCCGAGTAACACGACAGCTAGGGGTAGACCACCCAGAAACAATAGTAATGTGAGTTGTAGTCAGAGAGGAAAAATAGATACAGTTGTGAGATCTGAATCGAGAGCACCTGCTCGAGCCTATGCTATTCGCGCTCGAGAAGAAGTGTCATCTTCATACATCATTTCTGGTACTTTTACTCTTTTCGATACTGATGTGATTGCATTGATGGATCCAAGATCTATTCATTCATATGTGTGTGTGAATTTAGTATCTAGTAAGACTCTACTTGTTGAGTCTACTGAGTTTGTAATTAGAGTATCAAACCCCTTAGGCAAGTGTGTTCTAGTTGATAAAGTGTGCAAGAATAGTCCATTGATGTTTCGGGATATTTGTTTTCCGGCTAATCTGATGCTGCTACCCTTTGATGAATTTGATATAATTCTGGGTATTGATTGGCTAACTTTGCATAATGCTATTGTGAATTGCAAATGGAAGAGTGTTGATTTGAGAAGTCAGAATGGTGAGATAGTTAGAATTTAATCCATTGATTTGAATGGGCTACCAGCTGTAATATCTTCAATGAAAGCTTTGAATTATGTGAAAAGGGATGTAAAGCTTATTTTGCATATGTGATAGATACAAAAGTGACAGAAAAGAAAGTTGAATCTGTGTTTGTGGTTTGTGAATTCCCTGACGTGTTTCCTGAAGAACTACCGGGATTACCTCCAATATGAGAAGTTGAGTTTGGTATTGACTTAGTGTCGGGGACGACTCATATCTCAATAGCTTCGTATAGAATGGCACCGATAGAATTAAAAGAGTTGAAGTCACAGTTGCAAGAGTTGACCGATAGAGGATTTGCTCGACCAAGTTTCTCACCCTGGGGTGCTCCTGTGTTGTTTGTGAAAAAGAAAGATGGTATTATGAAGATGTGTATTGATTACTGAAAGTTGAATAAAGTGACAATAAAGAATAAATATCCTCTACCACGAATTGATGATTTGTTTGATCAGTTAAAAGGAGCTACAGTGTTTTCAAAAATAGATTTGAGATCAGGATATTATCAGTTGAGAGTCAAAGAATCAGATGTGCCAAAAACGCTTTCAAAATGAGGTATGGACATTATTAATTCTTAGTTATGCCTTTCGGACTAACAAATGCTCCTGCAGTGTTATGGATTTGATGAATTGAATATTCAGACCGTATTTGGATCGATTTGTCATTGTGATTATTAACGATATTTTGATTTATTCTTGTGATGAGACGCAACATGCTGAGCATTTGAGGATCGTGTTATAGACTCTGCATGAGAAGCAATTGTATGCAAAGTTTAGTAAATGTGAGTTCTGGTTGCGTGAGGTTGATTTTATAGGACATATAGTGTCAGCTGCGGGAATACGAGTTGATCCGAGCAAGATTTCAGTAATTTTAGATGGGAAACCTCCGAGAAATGTGTCTAAAGTCTGTAGTTTTCTGGGACTAGCGGGATATTATAGATAGTTTGTGAAAGGCTTCTCGATGATTGCAACTCCGTTGACGAAATTGCTACAGAAAGATGTTAAATTTGAGTGGTCAGAAAAATGTTAGCAGAGTTTTGAACAGTTGAAAGTATTGTTGACAGAAGCACCAGTGTTAGTTTAATCTGAATCATGTAAAGAATGCATAGTTTACAGTCATGCATCGTTGAATGGTTTAGGCTGTGTGTTGATGCAAGAAGGCAAAGTTATAGCCTATGCTTCGAGACAGTTAAAATCACATGAAAAGAACTACCCAACACACTATCTTGAATTAGCAACTATTGTATTTGCATTGAAGATTTGGTTTCACTACTTATTTGGTGAGAAGTGTCACATTTATACTGATCACAAGAGCTTGAAATATCCGATGACTCAGAAAGAATTAAGTTTGAGACGACGAAGATGGCTAGAATTGCTAAAAGAATCTGAATTAGTAATTAATTATCATTCAGGGAAAGCTAATGTTGTTGCTGATGCTTTGACCCGAAAGTCTTTATTTGCTTTATGAGCAATGAGTACTCAAATAGATTTGTGTGATGATGGTTCGGTTTTGGCTGAGTTGAAAGTGATGCTAATGTTTATACATCAGATTTGAGATGCCCAGAAAATTGATACTGAGATGATGGCAAAACGAGCTCAGTGTGGTTTAAATTCTGATTTAGAATTTCAAGTTGATGGTGATGGTTGTTTGAGATTCCGATATCAGATTTGTGTTCCAAGAAATTCAGAGTTGATTCAGTTGATTTTGAACGAAGCTCATAATAATCGTTTGTCTGTTCATTCGGGAAGTATGAAAATGTACAATGATCTGAAATAGTTTTATTGGTTGCATGGCATGAAATAGGATATCTCAAAGTTTGTTTCGAGATGTTTAGTTCGTCAGCAAGTCAAAGCTAAACACCAGGTTCCATCCGGTTTGTTACAACCGATCATGATTTCTGAGTAGAAATGGGAGAGAATCACAATGGACTTTGTGTCGGGTTGCCTTTATATTCGAGAAAGAAAGATGCAATCTGGGTGATAGTTGATAGAATAACGAAATCAACTCATTTTATTCCTATGAGAATAGATTATCTGCTTGATAAGTTAGCGAAATTGTATATTTCTTAGATTGTGAGATTGCACGGGGTACCATTATCCATTGTGTTTGACAGAGATCCGAGGTTTACTTCGTGGTTTTGGAAGAAACTACAAGAGGCTCTAGGTACGAAGCTGTATTTTAGTACTGCATTTCATCCACAAAGGGATGGTCAATCCGAGCGAATCATTCAGATTCTCGAGGATATGTTGAGATGTTGTCTTCTTGAGTTTGAAGGTACATGGGAAAAACATTTGTCGTTGATTGAATTCATGTATAATAATAGTTTTCAATCAACCATTAAAATGGCTCCATATGAGGCTCTTTACGGTCGTAAATGCAGAACTCCATTGTCTTGGACTGAGCTTAGTGAGAATAAGATTCACGGGGTTGATTTGATTAAAGAAACTGAGTACAAAGTGAAAGTGATCCATAACAGTTTGAAAGCAGCGTCAGATCATCAGAAGTCTTTTGCAGATTTGAAACGGAAAGAAATTGAATTTGAGATCAGTGATAAAATTTTTTGAAAGTGTCTCCGTGGAAGAAAATACTTCAATTCGACAGAAAAGCAAATTGAGTCCAAGGTTTATCGGGCTGTATGAGATTACTGAATGTATTGGGCCAGTTGCTTATAGATTGCTGTTGCCACCTAAGCTAAAGAAGATTCATAATGTGTTTCACGTATTGATGCTTCAAGATACAGATTCGATCCATCATATGTGATTGCCCCTACTGAAGTTGAGATTCAGTCTAATCTATCATATAACGAAGAACCGATTCGAATTTTGACACGTGAGATCAAAGAGTTGAGAAATAAAAAAATTTCTTTAGTGAAAGTGTTGTGGCACAAACATGGAGTAGAAGAGGCTACGTGGGAGCCTGAAGATGTTATGAGAGAGCAATATCTGAATCTTTTCACTGGTAAGATTTTTGGGGACGAAAATCCCTAAAGGGGGAGAGTTGTAACAGCCCGGGATAGACCCTAGTCAGAATAGTGGTTTTGAGACCACAAATTTGAGGTCAAAAAAATATTTTAATATTATTTTTAGTGTTTACAATATGTGATAAAACATGTGTGAAAATCTATGTGGAAATTTTATCGTTTGTGTGTCGATTTGTGAAAAATGACTTAATCGCATAAAATGCAAAAGCTGTGTGCTAATTGTTAAAGTGCTTAATTTTCATGGCTTATTAAATGAAAGGTCCTTATGTTGTTATTAGACCATATGGTTAATGGATGGAAAAAAATAGGCTTATATTAGTGGAATTTTAATGTTTTAATCAAAGGCTAAAATGGTAAATGGAATATTATTATGAAATAAATAAAACATAAAGTAAAAATCATGCATGTTCATCTTATTTTTGGCTGAAAATCACAAGAAAGGAAAATAAAAAGACTAAGTTACGGTTTGGCTAGAATTTAGTTTAATTAAGGTATGTTTTTGCTTCGATTTTTGATAATTTTTACATTTTTTGTGATCGTTGCTTAGCGTACTATCAAGCCCATACCTTAATTTTGGAATTTAATGATGATTTTAAGATGTTTCATTGATGAATATATGAAATTTTTGTTGATAGTTGATGAAATACATGGGCTTATATAAACTAGGGAAAATTCAGCTAGGCATGTGTGTAATGAAATTATGTGTATTTGATGATTTTATGAAATAGGGACTAAAATGTCAAAATGTAAAAATGTGATGGCTACTTTGTAAAATGCCCTAAAAAAGTGTATTTGGATTAAATTGAATGATTTGATAAATGAAAGAGTTAAATTTGAATATGTATAGATCAAGAAAAGAAAAATTCGAATTTAGATCGAGGCAAGAACAAGGTGCTCGATTGATCGACTTGTTATGAGTTTCTAAATCTGAGGTAAGTTCGTGTATAATACGAATTGTTTTAATTATGCTCACATGGTATGTAATGAATGAAAATGTGGTTGATGGGTTTTTAATGCTAAATGTGAGTTTGAAGAGATATGGCACTAAGTGTGCGTAAATAAAATTGATAAGTGGTGAATGGCACTATGTGTGTGGGATAAAGAAAGCATCGACTATATTAGTTGGCACTGTGTCTGCGATACTGAGTCAAATTCGGTTTAAAATAAAGGCACTAGGTGTGCGATGATATTAAAGTCTCAACTAAGTAATTGGCACTAAGTGTGCGAGTAATTAGTATTGTCAAAGAACATCTAATGATGTATGGCATCGAGTATTATGTGATATATGTGATAACTAACTATGTGATGGAACAGGTATGTATAGAACCTATGTGGTTGATTATTTCGTGTATGAAATAGATGATTGAGTATGTGAATGAGAAGTCAAGGAGGATTAGATTATGAAGCATTATAATTGCTTATATATAAATCTTGAGATGTGGTATGAATGTTAGTAATGGCCTTGGTTGAAATTGATTGGTGATGAGAATTGATCAACGTGTTAGTTAAATTTTTCATATTAAATTTAAAAGGTTGAGCCACTTGTATTATATTACGAACTTACTAAGCTTTAAAGCTTACTATGTGAAATCTTTCTTTGTTTTACAGTATTATTAAAGCTAGCTTGGATCTAAAAATCGTCAGTGACTCAATCACACTATCGTACAGCTATTTTGGTACTTTTGGAAGTTTTATTTTTGGTATATGGCATGTATAGTCTAGCAATTATGGGATGTTTTGAGATGTTTAGATCTTGCCATGTGATATGGCTTGATAGTTGAATGACTTTAGTATGTGTTTTGGATATGTGAAAATGATAGTTATAAGGTGTATATGTGATGTTGTGTAAATGATTATATTTGTATGTTTTGGTAATATGTAAGTGGTATGTTTCATGCTTGAATTGGTTTATGGGAATGGTGTAACATCCTGAATTAATGGGTCTTTGCATTTGATGTGTATTACGTTCAATGTGTTAATTAGAGTATTTAAGGGGCTCAGATTGGGCCAAGGCCTTGGTCAAATTTTCTGTTTGGACACTAGAAGGTTTAAAAGATGTTACCTATGTTTTAGACACAAGTGGGCTTGTAGCCCAGTGGCAAAATGGCGCCACTTAGAGAGCAAGGAGGTGGCGTCAACTAAGGAGGCCCAAACTCAAGGGGCATGGGGCCCAATTCCTTTAATTTTAATTAGCTAAGTTTCAACATATAGATGGGTAAGGTTGGATGGCATTAAGGCTTAAAAATAGGGAGATTTATCTGTTGAATAATATAGATCATTGTGCTGATATTAGTTATGAGTAGATTAAGAAGAAAAGATGGGAGTTATCTGCCGTAGGCAGAGTTGGCCGAAATTCCAACTCTAAGGGAAGGAGTTAGCCTAAATTCCAACTATGAAGGGAGGAAGAATCGATTTTGTTGTGGCATAAGGGGTGCCGAAATTCCCCATGTTTGTCAATTAGTCTCGATTTTCAGAAGAGGGAAATTCCGGCATTTGATAGGTAAGTGCCGACATTCCCTATAAATAGGAGTGTATCTCTTCAAATTCTGGCATTTGAACCCTATTCTTTGTCCGAAATTCTTAGTCCTTCTCTACACTCTTTATTCTCTTTTCTTTTCCAAAAACCGAAACCTCTCAACTTTCCTCTCGTCTCCATAACCAAATACCTTTGTCTATTCCTTTTTCTCTCTGTCGATTCCTCTACTAGAACCCGAAACCTCTTAATTTACTTTCTTTTTCCATTCTTTTCCTCTTGTGCCGATTTCTCCATAGACCGGGATTTTCTTGAAGTGCCGATTTTTCTGTAAAGGTAAGAATAGAATTCTTTTCTCTTTCGGTTTTAAGACTATAGCCGAATGGCTAGTAGATTGATAGGCTATCTTTAGTTTGACTCTTTCGTTAATCGCATGTTCTTGTGGGCGGCACTCCAGGAAATCATAGTAGATCGAATCATTCAGATCTCAAAAAGCCGAAAACCATTAATCTTTAGTATCCTACCAATCTCAGGATCGCAAGGTAAGGGATTTCTTTAGATTCCTATTAAGATTCACTATCATAATTGAGATAGTAACTCATATGATATGGTTTAACCCTATTTCGCTATAGTAGTCTGACAAGGACTTTTTGGATGGAATCAAATATGGATCAGGCAAAGAAGAGGGTTGGGTCTGTAAACCCAATCCCTAAGTTTAAGAAACGAGCAATGTCTGCTGTTCGAGATTGGCCGTCAGGTTGTGGACCGACTTCTAAATAGCATCATAGGCAGATAGCAGTCGTATCGGGTTTTGACGGTGTCGACATATATGGTGTCGTCTTAACAATAATAAGGTGTGTAGAATCTTAACACATAAGCATTTATATATTATATGTATGCTAAGGGCTAAAAGCCGAAAAGAAAGGTTGTATGAACAGCCGTATTTCCCAGAAGGGGTAGGCATGGGATGCCAGGTATGTACCCATAGAAATTTTTCCATGTGATTCATAGCATGTGAAAGTATGAGATCTGTTAGATGGCTTGATGACTTGTTTCCTGTATGTATGCATGCATGAGATGGGATTGATTGATGCATTTATGGTAGGGGAGTAGGGTCGCGGCGATAGTGGCTTTGCCACAGGCAGCATGGCTGTCGAATACTATAATGTATTTCTGAGGTTCGCGTAAGCGATCGGTCTATATGATGACGCATATAGTGTCAAATACAATAATGTATTTACGAGATTAGCGTATAGCGATCGGTCTATATAATGACGACAAATTGCCGATATGGTGTGTAGCGGATGGAGGGTTGATTGTAGAAATCCCCTCGGTGTAACGGTTGGTACGGGGGTGTTTAGAGGATGGACGCTTGGGTTTCGGGATGGGCCATGATGCATGATATAATCTGTTACCATTACATGCGGGCCAAGGCCCATAATGTGTTTGTAGGCCCTAGGCTTTTATGTATTTTCAAGTTTTGCACACTGAGTCTTGGTGACTCACCCTATTATTTTTCCCACTCTACAGATGAGCAGTAGACCGTGGACACGGGAGCCAAGGCAAACTCGAGAGGCCATCAAGACTTTCATTATCATTATGGATTATTATTATTATTTTTTTTTTTGGAATATATTTTTGTAATAAGGCCCCATAACTTAGGTTTCCAATTTATTTGTTACTTGTTTTACTCTATTCTACTTTAATATGTCACATATTTATAAACCTATGTGTGGCCAAAGCCTTATTGATAAAATGGAATGATAAATGGGCTTTTCAAATCCACTCAACATTAAAGTTTAAGTTTCTAATATTTTTTTAAAAATAAGGACTAAATAAACTTTTAATTTTTTTTAAAACCATCGAGGCAAAGTTTTCAAGTATTAAACCTGTAGCATACTAAATCCGGTAATGACGTATGGGCCGGGTTTGGGGTGTTACATTTTTGGTATTAGAGCCCAGTTCAAAACTCGAGCTATGAAATGGGTCCAGTAGGAATTTATGAAAGTAACATAAGATGAGAAAAAGTTTTGGAAGATGTGGCGTTCGAGTCTACCGGCACCCGATCCACCCAGGTAAGTATTCTAACCTTTGATGTGACATGTATAATGGGTTTGATGGGCCTTATGGACGTAGACTAGTATGATAGTGATAATGGACCTTAGGCTTAAATTAAACGATACTTCAAACTTCATAAGACTTAATTTTCCTTAATTAAACATATCTGTGGACAAGTCATAGGGTTAGGGTGTGGTAATAGGTATACGCATGTCTAGGATTGGATCCAGGAAGAGCTTGGTACTTAAGCAGTCCTAGTGACTCACCTCTTCTTTTCTGGAATCCTACCTGGTGCATAGTGACTGTTCGCCTTAGCCACGAGGACTGGTTGGCAGGTTAAAATTCATAACTAAAACCTGAAAGGGATCAGTACCTTATTTTTGTAAAATGACTTGTATGTCCCTGATTTTGGTAAAATTATCCGCAATACCCTAGGTTGAGAAACTTTACCAAGATACCCTTGATTTTGCAAAATGACCAAAATATCCTTGTTTGAAAAATTACCAAAGTACCCCTATTTAAGAAATTACTGAATTACCCCTAACTTACAAAAATTACCGAAATACCCCGATTGACAAAATTATCGAAATACCCCCAGATTGTAAAATTACCAAAATACCCCTATTATAAAAAATCACCAAGAAACCTTATTTTGGAAAATTATGAAAATACCCTTGTAGTATAAAATTACGAAAATACCCCTGGGTAGTGAAATGATGAAAATACCCCTAGGTGATGAATGCAAGTTCGTGGATGTTTACTTGCGTGTTTGATGCGTGTATGTGGTGCTCTGCTTGATGTTGATTGATGTGAACTCTAGAATTAGAAAATACAGACTTGAGAACTGAACTTGTAGATAGAATACGAATTCGAAAGAACTACAGTTAAAACTACTTTTCATAAGATTGCCCGTTATTAATCAGTGGAAGAAAGAATTATTAAATTCATAAAAATTTTAATCAGATAAATCGTGAACGGTAGAATAAGCACCAGAGGACGTGGTGTGCGTGGCCGACGTAGAGGCAGGATTGCTGTGTCAGAACCCGTAGGGTCTGGTCACGAGTCAGGGAATGAAGTTCCAGTGCCACCAGTTGTGAAGGCAGAGTTTCAAGATCAAACGGCCGAAGATGATGCTGTATCTTAGGCTATGTTAAGGGTTTTGGAGAGAGCTGCTGGAGTAGGTATGGGCACAAGAGCTCGGAAGTCTGTGCCAGAGCGACTGAAAGCCAATGGGGCGAAGGTGTTTAAGGGAATTTCGGGTGTAGCTCCTAGTACAACTGAGTACTGATTAGAAGCAATAGAGCGGATCATGGATGATCTCGACTTCACGGATGAAGAGAAGCTGACGGGAGTGGTGTCTCTTCTTCGGGACGAAGCTTATCAATGGTGGTGTAACACCCCAAACCCGTCTAAACGCTACGATTGAATCTAGCGTGTTACTGGGAAGAAAATGTTTTACAAGCCATTATGTCAACTTGATTTGAAAGGAAAACTTTTGGTGTAGTTAAGAAAATTGCGGCTGAACTGGGCGAATTGTTAAAACATTTTGAAACTTAGTTTAGCGTGATAGAATTACCTTATTGATTATTATTCATTCAATGTATATCTTTAGAAAAAAAACTCAGAAAATTATCTTAAGTTTATGAAAACGTTCATGTCATAAATTACTTGGCATGCCTTTTCCGTTTTATGATAGTTTAAGGAAAAATAGAACAGATAACAATAAAACCCAAAGTAAAGCTTAAGTGTCCTTATTACAAACTGAAACCCAAACTTAAAGTAAATAAGAACTAAATTCAAATTAAATATTAAAATTAAATGTTGAGCATGGCCACCGCGAGTCCGCCCCAGCTTCGGATCCACAACTTAGGCATTATCTGCAAAATGTAACGGAAGGGGTGAGTCACCGAGACTCAGTGTGTGAATCCTCATCCCAAAAGATGTTATGCTCTTACACAAATTCATATAATATTATGTATGTCATGCAACCCATTGCCTAATTATACATCCAAGTCTCCCAAATCTACCCCTTATGGCACCTAGCCACTGGTGGTACCTAACCACTGGTAACCAAAGTTACAAATATTCACGTGTGGGGCCAACCCACTTGTGGTACCTAACCACTGGTGACGATCCCTTAAATCGATATGTGGGGCCAACCCACTGTGGTACCTAACCACTAGGACAAGTCACAAAATAAGCACATGTGGTACCTAACCACTGGTGGTTCCAAACCACTGAGACTTAGTCACAAAATCATGATATGTGGGGCCAACCCACGTATGGTACCTAACCACTAGTGACAGTCTGATAAATCATGCCTTCCCCCTCCTCTCATAATACCCATATGCTATGTATATGTTTCTCAATACAATATAATCATGATTAATACATAGGAAAATACAACATGGCACACACATGTTTCACATAGATCAAGCACGATATTCACCATAATGGACTTACACAGAGTCCTTGCTTATACCCGTAAGGGTAACATAATGTTTCCCACTGTTATTATGGCTTTTAACAAACACAACATTTAACATAACAACATATGAAGTGCGTAAGAGTTACACACCTAATTCTCGTACTATCGCATTCACTGCTTTAACACTATCGTCACTCGAGACTACCACTATCAGCCTACGATCTTTTTTCGATGTCGACCCACACCCCGGTGGCCAATCTCGCACTCCTGATACTGCTCGCTTCTTGTATTTAGGGGCTGGGTTTACAGATCCAACCCCTCCTATTGCTTGGCTGACATTTGATTCCATAACAATCCCTTGGTCACTAAACCGAATTTAAACAATGAGATCCAATCTAAGAGATAATCATAATACTTAAACGAAACCCTTACCTAGATTGTCAAATCCTAAAAATCCTCAAGAAAGCGTCACCACCCTACCTACATTCGGCCAAGCATCAAACATTAGACCAACATGATTATCGCACCTACGCTTGATGAGATCCGGTAAAAGAGAAAAGGTAAGGGAGTTGCCATTCAGCTGAACCTATTACCAATACATACCTTCGGCTTCCCTCACAGTTCGGCATGAGAGATCACATCAAGAAAGATTCGGCTTCTATGAATAAAGAGTGAAAACCACCAAGATCTTAGGGAAGTGACTCGGGTTAGAAACTAAATGAGAAAGAGAGAAATAGCAAGGAAGAAAACCATGGAGAACTTACCAATCTTGAGATGATAATTTGGCTATGGTGTAACTTCGGGAAAAGAGGCTAAACTTGAAGGTTTCGGCTATGGGAGAAGAAAGTATGGGCAAAGAGGGTTTGGCTTTTAGGAAAATATTGGAGAGGAGAAGAGAGAGTTAGAGGGTTGTGGCAAAGGAAGAGAACCCAAAAAAGAAAAGAAAGAATTTTGGCTTGAAGGGAGAAGATGAGAAAGAAAGAAAAAAGATGACAAAGGTGATCACTTGCCTACTAATTTCGGCATATCAACCAAATTTTACTGAAACACCCCAAACCCGACCCACGAGAATGGACTGGATCTGGTATGTTCCTCGAAGTAACTCGGTCCAAATTCATTCGAATATTTTGAAAACTCTGAGTTTTGGAAGATAGCTCGTTGTGGGTTGGGCTTGAGTTGAAAACAAATTTATTTTTATAACAAAACCCATCTATTTCAAATGATAAAAATATTTAAACTCATCTCATATTAAGTGGGCTTACTCTTTATAAAGCCCTAAGCTCATAACATAGTAATTATAGTAGAAATAAAAATTCGTCACGGTGGCCTTATTACATAAAATGAAACCCAAAATAATAAATTGTACAGTACTTTAAAATAAAATAAATATTCAAATTAAATTGAACTTCAAGTCGATCATGGCCACCACAAGTTCTGCCGTCCCGGTCCATTACTGCTCATCACCTGAAACATATTCCCACAACGGGGTGAGTCGATAGACTCAGTGTGTAACCAACACTAAACATAATAGAAATAGGCACACTATAAAAATCAAATGCATATAACAATTTCAAGGTAATGATGCAAACCCGAACCCAAACCTATATGCCATCCGCTACACTCCACCGTACCAACTTTGTGCAAGTGGGGACTACTAAGTCAACCCTCCTTCCGCTACACTCCATCAAGGCGTTCATTGCGGTCGGCGTGCTCATCGCCCATCGATAATATTGTGGCATAGCCACCATTGTAATGTAACGAAGTTACCACTTAGTGAGACCAAGTCATCACATTCACTTAGTGAGACCAAGACATCACATTCACTTAGTGAGACCGAAGTCATCACTTTCACTTATAACGTTGGTGAGACCGTAGTCAACACCTTCTTCCCCTTTCACATAAATCCGAATGCCCCAAATTATAAATATCATGCATAACATATTTTTATTTTACTTTCACATCACTTTTCACTTATATAACATTTATTTAAGTAATCCTAGTAGAAGTAGGAAAACGTGCCTTAGCACTTTGTACCATAATATGGCACTTTAGCCACTCTCTTTCACTTTCACATTAACATATATAGCATATTTAAACCATAAAACTATTAAGAATAGTGTGGAATACACACGATTACCTTAGCCATATTCTTACACATTCATATTAACACATATAATGAATTAAAGCCATAAATCTATCAAGATTTAGTGTAGAATTACACACTGATTTGTTTAACGATTCCTTGAGAAAGCTAGATCTAAAGTTTAGATCCTTAGTCCCTACATTTGATTCATCATTTATTACTTAGCATAAATTCTATTTGGCTATGATATCCAAATCCTAGTAGGATTTGTAAAAGACTTACCTTTGATGCCGATTTGGTGTTTATTCAAATCCGAAACTTGGTTTTCCTTCACTTGATATTCGACCAACCTTGAATCTCAATATGGGTTAATTTTCGACTTTTAATAATTAAAGAACTGATCTAGATAATCATACAAGCCTTGGCGAATACTTTTAGGTGCTTACCTTGTGGATTTTAAATCCAAAATTCACCGAATAACTAGGGAACACGTGGCCTATGGTGTACCTTCGGAAAAGAACTTCTCCTTCCATGATTCTACCAAGATTAATAATCAAATTAGTCCCTAAATTTTGATAAGTCTAAAATATAAAAGAATGGAAAACTAAACTTGGATCTTACCCTTATTTGAAGGAATCGATTGCACCTTCACTTCAACCTTGAGATTGACTTAGAGACTTGATGAACAATCGGCTATGATTCCCTTATGTATTTGGTTTCAAAGATGAAAGAAGAGAGAATAATAGGCTTATAAGGAAATCGGCTAGGAGGCTTAAAAGAAAAGAAGAAAAGAATGGATGCTCAAGAAGAATATTGGCGGAGGAAAAGAGAGGAGAATGAATAATGAATGGCCCTAGTCCCTCCTTTTATAGCCGAATTTACTAGGCCAAGAATCCTTTGCTTGGCCACCACTCTTCCCTCATTCTCCTAATTAAAGAATAATTCTTCATTTATCCACCTATTTAGTCGAAATTCTAAAGGGAATAAAACTCTTCTCCTAAGAGTCCTATTGCAGTCCATTGCTTCCTCTCTAAGTAATTAAATAAAAAATCACTTAAAGATTTAGTTAGGTGCCAGTCAATTCTCCACTCATGGAGGCAAAATTTTATTTCTTTTATTTGCTTCTGGATGACTTGAACTCGTGCCCAAAACCTCTTGCATTTGGGCCATTTCCTAAAGCCTTAGGTGGCATCTTGAGCCACATTTCCAAGTCCGTTATTGGGTCAAATTTTATGTTCTTTATATTTTTAGGGTCACTTGGCCCTAAGCTCCCCTTTGGGCTCTTAAATTCGACATTAAAGGGGTCATTTTTAAGTTTCCTAAAATTTTATTGACTCTGTATTTTCCAAGTTTCCAAAATGTTTAGTTTCCTATTTTGGTTTGGTTTCCAAAATGTTTATTTTCCTATTTTAGCTTGGTTTCCAAAATGTTTAGTTTCCTCTTTTGGCTTGGTTTCCAAAATGTTCACTCTCTAATTTACTTGGTTTCCAAAATGGTCACTTTCCTATTTTAGTTTAGTTTCCAAAACTTAGCATTTCCTTACATTTCCATACATCTCCTTACATTTCCATACATTTCCATACATTTCCATACATTTCCTTACATTTCCATATATTTCCATACATTTCCATACATTTCCATACATTTCCTTACATTTCCTTTCATTTCCTTTCATTTCCTCTCATTTCCTTTCATTTCCTTTCATTTCCTTACATTTTCCTTATATTTCCTTACATTTCCCTACATTTCCTTACATTTCCTTATATTTCATTTCATCTTAGGGTTCTTGAAACTCTTGAACACATCCAACACACCATGATCCCACTATCTCATGAATTACATGCGACGCATAACCCCTAATCTAGGATGTTACAGTTCTACCCCTTAAAAATAATTTAGTCCTCGAAATTACTTACTATCGTTCATCCGTCTGTCTAACTCACCACACTACGCTATTCTTTGCAAGACTCGATCTTTAAAGAACTATCATATTTTCTAGGCACATTCTCTAAGTTCTGTCGAGGTTCCATACACTTCATTAGCAACATAAGATCGAACTAATCTTATAGCGAGTAAAGTAATGAAGTATAATCTATAAATAAGAAACTTACTCGTTGTCTCATCTGGCGGCGTCACTATCCTCATGACGGTAGTTGCATAAAACTAACCTTGGCTGTCTTGCTACGAACCTTCAACGCCTCCACTTGGTGCTCCACGACCTTGGCGGAACCATTACCTTTGTTATTCGAACCTCGACCTCGTTGAAATCTTGTCCTCCCTAAGGCCTAATTAACATTACGTGTTCTTTGGTCATCATCATCGATATCTTTGGATAGTCCTTGAGCATATGGTCCTTAGACCCACATTTAAGACATGCTCCTATCTTTTCCAACACTCACTGAGTGCTTCCTTCCACAATATTCACAAGACCGACATCGCCTCCGGTATCAACTTGCGACCTTTGACCCCTCGATTACGGGCCTTTTACGCACATTTCGACGATCCATAACCTCTCTTAGGTCTATTCTGTCGAGTTACGCTGGTCGAGTCCTTGATTCCTTGACTACCTTAGCCTTTTCAACCAACGTGGAGAACTCCGCTCGATGTGGAGCTATCAATAACCTTAGGTCATCCTTAATCCGTCCTCAAAGCGGACACGGCGTTCATGTTCGATCGCGACTACTCCTCGAGCATATCGGCAACCTCAAAATTCACCTCATATCTTTGCTCTTGATTTGTTCCTTGAACAAGTCCTAAAAAAGCTTTCATTGCTCGTCAATATCCGAAGTCTTGACATACTTCTTCCGATATGCCTCCTTAGCGTACTCCCACGTCCGGATCCTCTGCTGTGGCACCATCACGAATAGTTAGCCACCATTGGTATGCTTCATCACGTAACCTAGACTACCATTCCTTTCAACTTCTCCTCGGGGTCGGTCGAGTTCATCCATAATATGTTCGATTGCTTCCATCCAATACTCGTGATCTTGGGTGCCACACCGGACACTCCACGAAACACCTCGGCCCGTTGGCTCGAGTCGCTCGGCATGATTTACGGGCTCTCAATTTCCACCCGCTTGACCACCATTTCCAATACTGCAACATGGCTGCGACACGCCTCATCCCGTCGAGCTGGCGCTCGACATTAACAAATTGGGGTGGTGGTGGCGGTGGTAACTCATTGTCGAACCTTGACTGATCTAACGGGTTACGACACGATTATTCTTCCTCTCATCGTCCTTGACGATCGCGTCCTCTAGAACTCATTTTCTAGCGTCGAGATCGATTAAGAATTTTTATGGATTTAGTCTTTGTGCCACTTATTTATCGTGAAGGAGTTTTATGGAATGGGATTTAAGAGTGGTTCTTTCGTATTCATACAAACATACAGTCTTTTCCATTCATTCATCCATCAAACAAGTATGAACTTGCGTTCATTCATAGAAACATTGTAGTTTTTGTTGTTGTTGTTTTCCTCTGCAGGGGTATTTTAGTAATTTGTCCTACGAGGCATTTTCGTAATTTTCTTAAGAAAAACGTTCCTTGGTGTTTTTGTCGAAAATTATTTTGAAAATTTTGAAGTCTAGGGTAATTTGGAAAAATTTTAAATCCGGGGTTATTTGGTAGTTATTAACCTCGAGGGTATTTTGGTAATTTTTTCACAAATCGAGGTAAATTTGTAAAATTTAATAAATCGATTGGTATTTCAAAAGTTGTAAAACTACGAGGGTTCTTTTGAAAATTGTTCCTTCAAAAATGGGAATGTTGTAAAAATTTTGAAAATCGAGGTCATTTTGGTAATTTTGTAAGTCGAGGCAATTTTGTAATTTTTCCAAAATCGAGGTATTTTGATATGTTACAAGTTAGGGCTTTTGAATGTTTATAAAATAATAAAATTTTGGTAAAAATTTGTTGAGTAGTTGAATCATTTTATAAACCAAGGGCACTTTGGTAATTTTACCACTAAGGGCATTTTGTAATTTTATGGATCAAAATTTTTAGAAAATAATTGTGTCTGAAATAGTTTTCATGAATTAAGGATAAGAGAAAGAAAGTGATTTAAAATTTTAATATTAAGTGTTAAAAAATGGCTAATTCACTTTCGGGTTTTAGTTATTGAGTTTAACTATGTTGAGCCTTCTTGGTCGGGGTGAACCAAAGCTACGCACAGGCGAGATTCAGTGGAGAGGAGGTGAGTCACGCGATTTGCTTAAATACCAAGCTCCCACTGAAACCATTCCTGACATGCGTCAGGGGTTGCCACACCCGCTAAGTCCTCTAGGTTAGGGTGAGCTGAAGCTACGCACCAAGTAGGATTCAAGAAGAGGAGGTGAGTCACTAGGATTTGCTTAAATACCAAGCTCTTGGGATCCACTCCTGACATCGTACCATGGTTGCCACACCTAGCTTAATTGACTTAGTCATAGGTTGGTTTGGTACCTTAAATCTTATGTGTTTGTGTTTGAGTAGTCTAATCCTAGGATTCAAGTTCCTATCATGCTATTCTCGTTCCATGCCTTTTCTACCCTTATATAAATCAGAATCACACATAGAGTTAGGGGTACTTACACGGTGGATCATGGTTGGAGACTTAGGGCCATGTCTTTATACTGTCTATTTGTAAAAATACTTTCATAAAACTCATTTGGCCTTATTTTAAAAATGTTTTGGGCCTTAGGCCACAGTAGAGAGTTTGAGCAAGACTCGATACCAAATTGAAACACCCCAAACCCTACCACGAGAATGGATGGATCTGGTATGTTCCTCAAGTAACTCGGTCCAAATTCATTCGAATATTTTGAAAACTCGAGTTTTGGAAGATAGCTCGTTGTGGGTTGGGCTTGAGTTGAAAACAAATTTATTTTTATAACAAAACCCATTTATTTCAAATGATAAAATATTTAAACTCATCTCATATTAAGTGGGCTTACTCTTTATAAAGCCCTAAGCTCATAATATAGTAATTATAGTAGAAATAAAAATTAAATCACGGTGGCCTTATTACATAAAATGAAACCCAAAATAATAAATTATGCAGTACTTTAAAATAAAATAAATATTCAAATTAAATTGAACTTCAAATCGATCATGGCCACCACAAGTTCTGCCAGTCCGGGTCCATTCTTGCTCATCACGAAACATATTCCCTAGCAGGGTGAGTCGATAGACTCGGTGTGTAACCAACACTAAACATAATAGAAATAGGCACACTATAAAAATCAAATGCATATAACAATTTCAAGGTAATGATGCAAACCGAACCCAAACCTATATGCCATCCGCTACACTCCACCGTACCAACTTTGTACAAGTGGGGACTACTAAGTCAACCCTCCTTCCGCTACACTCCATCAAAGGCGTTCATTGCGGTCGGCGTGCTCATCGCCCATCGATAATATTGTGGCATAGCCACCATCGTAATGTAACCGGTTACCACTTAGTGAGACCAAAGTCATCACATTCACTTAGTGAGACCGAAGTCATCACATTCACTTAGTGAGACCGAAGTCATCACTTTCACTTATAACGTTGGTGAGGCCGTAGTCAACACCTTCTTCCCTTTCACATAAATCCAATGCCCCAAATTATAAATATCATGCATAACATATTTTATTTTACTTTCACATCACTTTTCACTTATATAACATTTATTTACGTAATCCTAGTAGAAGTAGGAAAGCGTGCCTTAGCACTTTGTACCATAATATGGCACTTTAGCCACTCTCTTTCACTCTCACATTAACATATATAGCATATTTAAACCATAAAACTATTAAGAATAGTGTGGAATACACACGATTACCTTAGCCATATTCTTACACATTCATATTAACACATATAATGAATTAAAGTAGTAAATCTATCAAGATTTAGTGTAGGTACACACCGATTTGTTTAACGATTCCTTGAGAAAGCTAGATCTAAAGTTTAGATCCTTAGTCCTACATTTGATTCATCATTTATTACTTAGCATAAATTCTATTTGGCTATGATATCCAAATCCTAGTAGGATTTGTAAAAGACTTACCTTTGATCTTGATTTGGTGTTTATTCAAATCCAAAAACTTGGTTTTCCTTCACTTGATATTCGCCAACCTTGAATCTCAATATGGGTTAATTTTGGCTTTTTAATAATTAAAGAACTGATCTAGATAATCATACAAGCCTTGGCGAATACTTTTAGGTGCTTACCTTGTGGATTTTAAATCCGAAATTCACCGAATAACTAGGAAACACGTGGCCTATGGTGTACCTTCGGAAAAGAACTTCTCCTTCCATGATTCGCCAAGATTAATAATCGAAATTAGTCACTAAGTTTTGATAAGTCTAAAATATAAAAGAATGGAAAACTAAACTTGGATCTTACCCTTATTTGAAGGAATCGATTGCACCTTCACTTCAACCTTGAGAGATTCGACTTAGAGACTTGATGAACAATGGCTATGATTCCCTTATGTATTTGGTTTCAAAGATGAAAGAAGAGAGGAATAATAGGCTTATAAGGAAATCGGCTAGGAGGCTTAAAGAAAAGAAGAAAAGAATGGATGCTCAAGAAGAATATTGGCGGAGGAAAAGAGAGGAGAATGAATAATGAATGGCCCTAGTCCCTCCTTTTATAGCCGAATTTACTAGGCCAAGAATCCTTTGCTTGGCCACCACTCTTCCTCATTCTCCTAATTAAAGAATAATTTTCATTTATCCACCTATTTAGTCGAAATTCTAAAGGGAATAAAACTCTTCTCCTAAGAGTCCCTATTGCCGCCCATTGCTTCCTCTCTAAGTAATTAAATAAAAAAATCACTTAAAGATTTAGTTAGGTGCCGTCAATTCTCCACTCATGGAGGCAAAATTTTATTTCTTTTATTTGCTTCTGGATGACTTGAACTCGGGCCCAAAACCTCTTGCATTTGGGCCATTTCCTAAAGCCTTAGGTGGCATCTTGAGCCACATTTCCAAGTCCGTTATTGGGTCAAATTTTATGTTCTTTATATTTTAGGGTCACTTGGCCTAAGCTCCCCTTTGGTCTCTTAAATTCGACATTAGGGTCATTTTTAAGTTTCCTAAAATTTTCAGCATGACTCTGTATTTTCCAAGTTTCCAAAATGTTTAGTTTCCTATTTTGGTTTGGTTTCAAAATGTTTATTTTCCTATTTTGGCTTGGTTTCCAAAATGTTTAGTTTCCTCTTTTGGCTTGGTTTCCAAAATGTTCACTCTCCTAATTTACTTCGGTTTCCAAAATGGTCACTTTCCTATTTTAGTTTAGTTTCCAAAACTTAGCATTTCCTTACATTTCCATACATCTCCTTACATTTCCATACATTGCCATACATTTCCATACATTTCCTTACATTTCCATATATTTCCATACATTTCCATACATTTCCATACATTTCCTTACATTTCCTTTCATTTCCTTTCATTTCCTCTCATTTCCTTTCATTTCCTTTCATTTCCTTACATTTTCCTTATATTTCCTTACATTTCCCTACATTTCCTTACATTTCCTTATATTTCATTTCATCTTAGGGTTCTTGAAACTCTTCAGAACACATCCAACACACCCACTGATCCCACTATCTCATGAATTACGCACGAACGCATAACCCCTAATCTAGGATGTTACAGTTCTACCCCCCTTAAAAATAATTTCGTCCTCGAAATTACTTACTATCGTTCATCCGTACCGTCTAACTCACCACACTACGCTATTGCTGCGCACTCTGATCTTTAAAGAACTATCATATTTTCTAGGCACATTCTCTAAGTTCACAATCGAGGTTCCATACACTTCATTAGCAACATAAGATCGAACTAATCTTATAGCGAGTAAAGTAATGAAGTATAATCTATAAATAAGAAACTTACTCGTTGTCTCGTCTGGCGCGTCACTATCCTCGCGACGGTCGACTGCATAAACTAACCTTGGCTGTCTTGCTTCTGAACCTTCAACGCCTCCACTTGGTGCTCCACGACCTTGGCCGGAACCATTACCTTTGTTATTCGAACCTCGACCTCGTTGAGGCTGCTGTCCTCCCTACTAAGCCTAATTAACATTACGTGTTCTTTGGTATTCGTCATCGATATCTTTGGGCGATCCTTGAGCATATGGTCCTTAGACCCACATTTAAGACATGCTCCTATCTTTTCCAACACTCACCGAGTGCTTCCTTCCACAATATTCACAAGACCGACACGCCTCGGTATCAACTTGCGACCTTTTGACCCCTCGCCTACGGGCCTTTTACGCACATTTCCGACGATCCATAACCTCTCTTAGGTCTATTCTGTCGAGTTACGCTGGTCGAGTCCTTGATTCCTTGACTACCTTAGCCTTTTCAACCAACGTGGAGAACTCCGCTCGATGTGGAGCTATCAATAACCTTAGGTCATCCTTAATCCGTCCTCAAAATGGACACGGCGTTCATGTTCGATCGCGACTACTCCTCGAGCATATCGGCAACCTCGGAAATTCGCCTCATATCACGCTCTTGATTTGTTCCCTTGAACAAGTCCTAAAAATGCTTTCATTGCTTTCGTCAATATACCGAGTCTTGACATACTTCTTCCGATATGCCTCTTTAGCGTACTCCCGTCGGATCCTCTGCTGTGGCACCATCACGAATAGTTAGCCACCATTGGTATGCTTCATCACGTGCATGGGCTACCATTCCTTTCAACTTCTCCTCGGGGTCGGTCGAGTTCATCCATATCGTTCAGATTGCTTCCATCCAATACTCGGCGATCTTGGGTGCCACACGGACACTCCACGAAACACCTCGGCCCGTTGGCTCGAGTCGCTCGGTGCAGATTTACAGGCTCTCAATTTCCACCAGCCACCCACCATTTCAATACTACGCAACATGGCTCATGACACGGCCTCATCCCCGTCTAAGCTGTTTGCTCGACATTAACGGTGGGGTGGTGGTGATTGTGGTAACTCATTGTCGAAACCTTGACACGATCTAACGGGTTACGACACGTTATTCTTCCTCTACCGCGTCCTTGACGACCGCGTCCTCTAGAACTCATTTTCTAGCGTCGAGATCTGATTAAGGATGTTATAGAACACCTCAAGCTAACACTTTAACCATACAACACACAAAATGCATAGACCCACTTATTTAGGATGTTATAGGTGGCTTACGGTTAAGGAATGTACCATAGCTAACCATATCACCTGGGATTACTTCAAGGCGGCGTTCTAGAGTAAGTATATTGGAACGAGTTATGTGGATGCGCAGCGTAGAGCGTTCCTGAATCTGGTTCAAGAAAGTAGGTCGGTGGTAGCCTATAAAGCAGAATTCTTACGCCTTAGTCGTTATGCTCGAGGGATAGTGGCCATAGAGAATGAGAGATATGTTCATTTTGAGGGTGGTCTGAAGGACGATCTATGGGTGTTGATAGCTCCACAGCAGGAGAGGGAATTTACTGTGCTTGTGGAGAAAGCTAAGATAGCTGAGGAGGTAAAGCGAACGGAGAAGCTGAACCATGATAGAGATAGGGGTAGAGGTAAGAGAAACTTTGGATCATCAAGAACAACTAGGAGTAACCAGAAAAGACCTAGGTCGGATGGACCGAGACGGGCTGAAAGATCTGCTGCTAACCAAATACGAAGGTGTGCCCGATGTGACAAATTCCATGCAGGCGAGTGTAGGGTAGGTAGTGGGAAGTGCTTTAGGTGTGGTTCTTTGGACTATAAGATAAGAGATTGTCCTCAACCACAGGATGAGGAAAGACCCGCAGGGCAGGGAAATGCTCAACCGGGTAGAGGAGGCCAACAGCCACAGAGAGGTCGTGGTCCGGCCAGAGGCGGTAATGGTTACAGTCAGGGTCGTGGAACACCAGGCCAAGGGGCAGAAAACACTGAGGCAAGGCTGTCGGGGTTGGTTTATGCTGCTAGACGTCGGGAGGAGGCTGATACACTGAATGTCATAATCGATACATTTTTAATTTTTAGATTGCCTTACGTTGTATTGATTGACATTGGGTCAACACATTCATATGTTGCTAGTAGTGTGTCTGAAACATTAAGTTTAAACTTTGAAGTTACCCCTAGGGCGATGATAGTAATTAGCCCATTAGGACAATCTGTGGTAGTAGATAAACTTTATCGGGAGGTACCCTTAGAAGTTCAGGGAATAGTTTTCCTGACAGATTTGATGGAATTACTGTTCGGGGAGTTTGACTTAATTTTAGGCATGGACTGGCTAGTGAAGTATCAGGCCAATTTAGATTGTACAGCCAAGTGAATAGTGCTAAGAATCCCCGAGAGAGGTGAAGTGTTGGTGATAGGAGAAAGGAGGAATTATCTGTCAAACGTGGTAACTGCCCTAAGAGCGGAAAGAATGGTGAGAAAAGGGTGCAAGGTAGTTTTAATGTTTGTACGGGCTTTAGAAGCCAATGACCTAACTATTAAGGACGTTAGGACGGTGAAGGAATTTCCTGATGTCTTCCCTAAAGAGCTTCCGGGATTACCTCCAGATCGAGAAGTAGAGTTTGGAATTGATCTTCTTCCGGGAACAGCCCCGGTATCTATTGCTCCATATAGAATGGCACCGAAGGAGTTGGTGGAATTGAAAGCGCAAATCCAGGAGTTGTTGGATAGAGAGTTTATTCAACCAAGTGTGTCGCCTTGAGGAGCACCGGTATTATTCGTTAATAAGAAGGATGGTTCAATGCGTATGTGCATTGACTATCGTCAATTGAATAAGTTAACCATCAAGAACAAATGCCTGTTATCGAGGATCGATGACTTGTTCAATCAGTTGAAGGGGGCCTCAGTCTTTTCAAAGATAGATCTGAGGTCTGGGTATCATCAGCTTAAGGTCAAGGAGGCAGATATTCATAAGATGGCTTTTAGGACTCGCTATGGTCACATGAGTTCATGGTGATGCCATTTGGGTTGACTAACGCACCAGCAGTGTTTATGGATATGATGAACCGAGTGCTCTAACCCTACTTGGATTGGTTTGTCGTGGTTTTTATTGATGATATCTTGGCTTACTTAAGATCGGAAGAGGAGCATGATTCACATCTACGCGTGGTTCTACAGATTTTAAGGGAGAAGCAGCTTTATGCCAAATTCAGCAAGTGCGAATTTTGGCTGAAGGTAGTTACTTTTCTAGGTCACGTGATGTCAAAGTATTACGAAGGAAAAAAATACCGTTGGTTAAGGTATTTGATAGGAAAAAAATTCCTCGTGTTTGTCTACTAGTCTCGATTTTCAGAAGAGGGTAATTTCGGTATTTGATAGGAAAGTGTCGAAATTCCCTATAAATAGGAGTGTATCTCTTCAAATTCTGGCATTTGGACCCTATTCTTTCTGCTGAAATTCTCATTCCTTCTCTACACTCTCTATTCTCTTTTCTTTTCCAAAAACTGAAACGTCTCAACTTTCCTCTAATCTCCATAACCAAATACCTTTTTCATTCCTTTTTCTCTCTGTCGATTTCTCTACTAGAACCTAAAACCTCTTAATTCACTTTTTTTTCCATTCTTTTCCTCTTGTGCCGATTTCTCCATAGATCGGGATTTTCTTGAAGTGCCAATTTCTCTGTAAAGGTAAGAACCAGATTCTTTTCTCTTTCAGTTTTAAGAATATAGCCGAATGGCTAGTAGATTGATAGGCTATCTTTAGTTTGACTCTTTCGTTAATCGCATGTTCTTATGGGCGACTCTCAGAAATCGTAGTAGATCGAGTCATTCAGATCTCAAAAAATCAGAAACCATTAATCTCTAGTATCCTACCGATCTCAGGATCGCAAGGTAAGGGATTTCTTTAGTTTCCTATTAAGATTTTCTATCATAATTGAGATAGTAACTTATATGATATGGTTTAACCCTATTTTGCTATAGTAGTCTGACAATGACTTTTTGGATGGAATCAAATATAGATCAAGCAAAGGAGAAGGTTGGGTCCGTAAACCCAATCCCTAAGTTTAAGAAATGAGCAGTGTCCACTGTTCAAAATTGGCCACCGGGTTGTGGACCGACTTCTGAACAGCATCTTGGGCAGATAGCAGTCGTATCGGCTTCTAACAGTGTCGACATAGAGGGTGTCGTCTTAACAGTAATAAGGTGTGTAGAATATTAACACATAAGCATTTATATATTATATGTATGCTAAGGGCTAAAAGCCGGAAAGAAAGGCTATATGAACAGTCGTATTACCCAGAAGGGGTAGGCATAGGATGCCAGGTATGTACCCATACAAATTTTTCTATGTGATTCGTAGCATGTGAAAGTATGAGATCTGTTAGATGGCTTGATGACTTGTTTCTTGTATGTATGCATGCATGGGATGGGATTGATTGATGGATTTATGGTATGGGAGTAGGGTCTCGAGGCGATCGTGGCTTTGCCATAGGCAGCATGGCTGTCGAATACTATAATGTATTTCTGAGGTTCACGTAAGCGATCGGTCTATATGACAGGAAGCATAGCTGTCGAATACAATAATGTATTTACGAGGTTCGCGTGTTTATCGGTCTATATAATGACAAAGACAGTTCTACCGATATGGTGTGTAGCAGATGGAGGGTTGATTGTAGAAATCCCCATGGTGTAACGGTTGGTACAGGGGTGTTTAGAGGATGGACTCTTAGGTTTCGGGATGGGCCATGATGCATGACATAATCTGTTACCATTGCATGTAGGCCAAGGCCCATAATGTGTTTGTGGGCCCTAGGCTTTTATGTGTTTTCAAGTTTTGCACATTGAGTCTTGGTGACTCACCCTATTATTTTTCCCACTCTACAGATGAGCAGTAGACCGTGGACACGGGAGCCGAGGTAGACTCGAGGGGCTATCAAGACTTTCATTATCATTATGGATTATTATTATTGTATTTTTTTTTGGAATATATTTTTGCAATAAGGTCCCATAACTTAGGTTTCAAATTTATTTGTTACTTGTTTTGCTCTATTCTACTTTAATATGTCACATGTTTATAAACCTATGTGTGGCCAAAGTCTTATTGATAAAATGGAATGATAAATGGGCGTTTCAAATCCACTCAACATTAAAGTTTAAGTTTCTAATATTTTTTAAAAAATAATGACTAAATAAACTTTTAATTTTTTTTTAAACCCATCGAGGCAAAGTTTTCAAGTATTAAACCCGTATCATACCAGATCCGGTAATGACGTATGGGCAGGGTTTGGGGTGTTACAAATGGTGTTTAAAATGTATGTTTTGTGATGTTATAATTGAGCTTGTATGGAAAATAGGCCTTACAAATGGCCAATATTTGCCGACACGGTTGAGCACACGGGCTTGTTTCTCGACCGTGTCCCTTAAGATTGTAGTTCGAAACAAGTCAGACTCGCACATGGGTGTGTGACAGGCCGATGAATTAAGTCAGTGTTACCCACAAGTCAAGAACACGGACGTGTCTTCGGCCATGTGGACAAGTCAGTCTGTATGCCCTGTTTTGCCACGGCTTGGACATACGGTGTATTTGATGCCGTGTGAGGCACACGTCCTAACCACACAGGCACGTGACCTCTATAACTTTGAAAAAATGTTTGATTTTTAGAAAAATTTTATATGTGTTCGGTTTAGTCCCCGTCCCTTCCTAATGCATGTTTAAGGTCTCGTAAACCTTTTAAAGGGACTCTATGTATATGAATTGCTATGATATGATGATGATGTATTTATGTTTGAGAAATGATCGTAAATGTTCTGTTATGTTCGGTAATGCTTTTTAACCCTAGATGGCGATGGTTATGGATTTGGGGTGCTACATTCGTATAGTCGATCAAATGCATCAGTGGGATACTAGAATAGAGATCGTGGAAATCAACATGTGAGCCCTAAAGCTCAAGCTACTTCATCTCAAGCGTTGGCAGTGTGAGAAATAACAAACCTGAGTGCCAATAGTGTGGGAGGAAACATTTTGGAGACTACTTGAATAAGTGTAGTAAAGCTTGTTTTAAATGTGGTTCGCCAGATCACTTCATTCGAGATTGCCCAGAGTTATCCAATAAAGGTAAATTTCAGAACGCAAGACCAAGCAACACGACTGCGAGAGGAAGACCACCGAGGAATGTGGGAAATGTGTTTAGTGGAAAAGGAGCTAAAAAAGACTTAGATGTGAGATTCGAGGCTAAAGAACCTGCTAAAGCCTACGCTATTTTCGCTTGCTAAAAGGCGTCATACCTAGATGTTATACTGGTACCTTCTCTCTTTACGACACTAATGTGATTGCTTTAATTGATCCTGGATCGACACATTCATATATTCGTGAGAATTTAGTGTATAGTAAGAAATTACCTGTTGAGTCTACAAAATTTGTAATTAAAGTATTGAACCCCATAGGCAAGTATGTTCTAATTGATAAAGTATGCAAGAATTATCCTTTAATGACTCGGAGTTACTGTTTTCTTGCTAACTTGATGCTTTTACCATTTGATAAGTTTGATTTGATTCTGGGTATGATTGGTTGACTCTACATGATGTCGTTGTGAACTGTAGATGAAAGATTATAGAATTGAAGTGTCAGAATAATGAAATTCTTCTGATTGAAACTGATGAGTTGGGTGGATTTCCTATAGTGATTTCGTCGATGTTGGCTCAGAGATATGTGAGAAAAGGTTGTGATGTGTATCTAGCATATATTTTAGATACCAAAATGTCTGAAATGAAGATTGAGTCGGTGCCTGTAGTTTGTGAATATCCAGATGTATTTCCATAATAATTACCTGGGTTGCCACCAGTCAGAGAGGTTGAGTTTGCTATTGAGTTAGTACCGGCAACTTCACCGATATCTATAACCCCGTATAGAATGGCTCCAACAGAGTTGAAAGATTTGAAAGCTCAATTTCAAGAGTTAATAGATAAAGGTTTTTCACGACTGAGTTTTTCGACCTGGGGTGCGCCAGTATTGTTTGTTAAGAAAAATGATAGGTAAATAAGAATGTGTAATGATTATCGTCAGCTCAACAATGTTACGATAAAGAATAAGTATCCGTTATCGAGAATAGACGATTTATTTGATCAGTTCAAAGGTGCAACAGCGTTTTCAAAGATTGATTTGAGATCTGGCTATTATCAGTTGCGAGTTAAAGACTCAGATGTGCCAAAAACTACGCTCAGGACAAGGTACGGACATTATGGATTCCTTGTTATGCCTTTTGGACTAACTAATGCTCCTACCATTTTTATGGATTTCATGAATTGGATATTTAGACCGTATTTAGACAGATTTGTTGTTGTATTCATTGACGACATTCTGATCTATTCTCGAGATGACTCTGATCATGTCAAGCATTTGAGGATTGTGTTGCAAACCGTGAGAGATAAGAAATTGTATGCTAAATTCAGCAAATGTGAGTTTTGGCTCAGAGAAGTCAAATTTTTGGGGTACATTGTTTCAGCGGAAGGTATAAGAGTTGATCCAAGCAAGATTTTTGTAGTTATTGACTAGAAACCACCTAGAAATGTATCTGAGGTCAGAAGCTTTCTGGGATTGGCTAGTTACTATCGACGTTTTGTAAAAGGGTTCTCGATGATTGCTACACCAATGACTAGACTGCTACAAAAAGATGTAAAGTAAACGGTTTGGGTTGCATATTGATGCAAGAGGGAAAATTTGTAGCTTATGCCTCTAGACAGTTGAAACTGCATGAAAAAAACTATCCGACACATGATTTAGAGTTGGCTGCTATTGTATTTGCATTGAAAATTTGGTGTTATCATTTGTACGGTGAAAAATGCCACATCTTTACCGATCATAAAAGCTTAAAGTATATAATGACTCAAAAGGATTTGAATTTACGACAACAGAGATGGCTCGAGTTATTAAAAGACTATGAGTTAGTGATTGATTATCATCTAGGGAAAGCGAATGTAGTCGCAGATGCTTTGAGTAGAAAATCATTGTTTGCCTTGAGAGCAATGAATTCACAATTAACATTATCTGATGATGGTTTGATTTTAGCTGAGTTAAAAGCTAAACCAGTATTTCTTTAGCAAATTTGTGAAGCTCAGAAATGTGATAGTGAACTACAAGCTAAAAGAGTGCAATGCAAATCGACTAGTGATTCAGAGTACCAAATCGGATACGATGATTGTTTGATGTTCCGAGATAGAATTTGCGTACTGAAAAATCTAAAGTTGATTCAGAAAATTTTACATGAGGCATATAAAGGTTGTTTATTTGTTCATCCTAGAAGTACTAAAGCGTTCAATGATTTGAAACAACTGTTTTGGTGGTCGGGTACGAAGCGAGACATTTCTGAATTTGTAGCAAGATGTTTAGTGTGTCTGAACATCAAGTACCTTCAGGTTTGCTTCATCCTGTGATGATACCAGAGTGGAAATGGGACAGAGTTACGATGGATTTTGCATCAGAATTACCTTCATCTCCGAAAAGAAAGATGCTATTTGGGTTGCCGTTGATCTATTAACAAAATTAGCACATTTCATCCCAGTACGTACTGACTGTTCACTCGATAAATTAGCTGAATTGTACATTGCTAAGATCGTTAGATTGCAAGGGGTGCCAGTTTAGATTATTATGGATAGAGATCTGAGGTTTACATCACGGTTTTGGAAGAAATTGGAAGAAGCTCTAGGTACAAATTTGAATTTTAGTACAACTTTTCATCCACAACTGACGGGTAATCAGAATGAATAATTCAGACCCTCGAAGATATGCTCAAATGTTGTGTTTTAGAGTTCGAAGGCAAGTGGGAGAAATATTTGTTGCTGGTTGAATTTGCATATAATAACAGTTTTCAATCGAGAATAAAGATGGCGTAGAATGAAGCATTGTATGGTCACAAATGCCAAACTCCATTGTACTAGACTGAGCTTAGCGAGAAACAAATTCACGGGGTTGATTTGATTAGAGAAACCGAAGAGAAAGTGAAAGTAATTCGCGACTGTTCGAAAGCAGCTTCAAATTGTCAGAATCATATGTCGATTTGAAATGAAAAGATATTGAATTTCAAATTAGTGATAAAGTGTTTCTGAAAGTATCTTCGTGGAAGAAAACCCTTAGATTTGGTCGCAAGGGAAAGTTGAGCCCATGTTTCATCGAGCCATACAAGATCATCGAAAGAATAGGGCTAGTGGCATATCGACTAGCTTTACCATCAGAGTTAGAAAAGATTCACAATGTGTTTTATCAATGTTGCATTGATACAAATTTGATCCATCACATGTAATTTCCCCGTCAAAGATTGATATTCAACCTGATATGGCATACAACAAAAAATCGATCAGAATTTTGGCTTGAGAGATTAAAGAACTGAGAAATAAACTCATAGCTTTACTGAGAGTCTTGTGGCAACATCATGGTGTCGAAGAGGCTACGTGGGAGCCTGAGGAAGCTATGAGAAAATAGTACCCTAACCTATTCAATGGTAAGATTTTCGAGGACGAAAATCCCTAAGGGGGAAGAGTTATAACAGCCCGTTTTTAGTCAAATTGGAATAGTGGTTTTGAGACCACAAATCTGAAGTCAAAATATTTATTTTATTATTATTTTAATGTTATAACATGATATTATGTTGGTGTGAAAATTTCGCTAAGAAATTTTATCATTTGATTGGTCAATTTGATAAAAAGGAATAAATCGTGGTAATTAGGCCATTTTAATTGTGAGTGGACAATGATGGACATAAAATGGATGATATTAAATGGTTTTATTAAAGGTTAATTTTGTAATTCGTTTATTAATCATAAAACAAATAAAACAAAATAGATAATTTGTGTCCATCTTCTTCTCATAAGAACCAAAATTGATTCTAACATGAAGAAACCATAACTAGGGTTCAACCAAGCTCATTTGTGCAATTGTAAGTCCGTTTTTGTCCCGTTTTTAACGATTTCTATGTTTTTGTGATCATTGCATCTAGTACTAGCTAGCCCAGGGACTATTTTGCAAAAGTGTTAAAGATTTTGAATGATGCCATTGATGAATATATGTGTATTTTAAAGTTTCTTGATAGATTATGAATGTTTGTTGATAGATTTACAAGTTTTGTTAAGTGATTTTTAGTGAAAATACAAAATAGGGATTAAATTGATAATTATTGAAACTTTGTGGTTAAAATGTGAAATAAAAGAAAAATATGGGCTGCTAGGTGTATAATGGTAATTCGTCTAAGCATGGGTGTTTTGAAATTTGCATGATTTTGTGATTTTGTGTAATAAGGACTAAATTGTTAAAATGTGAAAGTTTAGGGGCTAATAGTAAAATAGCTCAAATGTATATTTTGGATTGAATTGAATAAATAGATGATTAAATAATTTAATTTTGAATATATTTAGATCAAGAAAAGCGGAACTCGGATCTAGATCGCGGAAAAACTAAAGTTATCGACTAATCGACTTATTTCGTTGTTTCTACATTCGAGGTAAGTTCGTATGTGATAAATTTTATTATAAATGTATTATGAATGCTTTGATATTATATAAATTATGAATGCTTTGATATTATATAAGTTGTGAATACAAGATTTCGGATAAGTTTGACATTGAATTGGTGATAATTCGGCATTCGATATCCAGGTTGAACCTTAGGAATAGTTTAGGATACTAGTGACATGTCATTAGGGGATACATTGAGTTGGCTTCGGGCCATGATATTAGCACTTCGAGTGCGAGATATACCGATTTGGCTTCGGACCATAAATATCGGCTGATTTGGCTTCGGGCCATGATATCAGTACTTCGGAGATAAGCTATCTTGATTTGGCTTCGAGCCATGGTATAGGTACTTATCGTGTGAGACCTTTGAGTATCTGACTTTTATTCCGAATGGTTCAATGGGTAAACGAAAGAGGTGGATGAGTTTGAGATTGATATTAAATTATACAGGTACGTACATGAATTATATAAGTTTCAAATCGAAGGGATTTGTGAAGGTAGTCTCAATTGAGTATCAAAAGGTTGTGTAGGTGTGCCTAAGTTTGGGGTGGCAAATTTGCTTAGTAAATAGCCTATTTTTGTCCACACGGGCAGAGACACGGGCGTGTGTCTCAGCCGTGTGTGACACACAGTCATGTTACACGGCCATGTGTCCCCTAATGTTGAAACTGAAATCAAGCCAGTATGCTCCACACGGCCTCACACACGGGTGTGTGACTTTACTGTGTGGCATAAGTCAGTATACCCTACAAGTTTGGCACGATGTAGCACATGGCCTGGCACATGGGCGTTATGGCCATTTTAGGGCACATGGGCATGTATGTTGGTCGTGTGACCCAATTCAGAGAGTTACACAGCGTCAGACACGGGCTGGGACACGGCCATGTGCTCCCATTTTGAATGTCCACACGGCTTGTGACACGAGCGTGTTTGGTAGCCGTGTGAGACACACGGCCTGGCCACACAGGCGTGTGCCCCCTATTTTGAGAAAAATTTTCTAATTGTTCCAAATGTTTTAAAAGTTATCGGTTTAGTGCAGAACCACTCCCAATGTATGTTTAGGGCCTCATTGGCTCGTATTAGGGACAAATTGATTGAGATTGAATGATGATTGTAGGAATTGATTAAATGTACGTGAAAAGTATGTATAAAAGTGTAACACCCCTCACTCGTATTCAATGTCGAAATAGAGTACAGAGCATTACCGGACTTATAACACATATAACTATACTTTTCTCAAACATTCAATCATTTCATACAATAATCATTCAATTTGTCCCTTACAATAGCCTACGAGGCCTTAAACATGCTATAGGAGTGGTTCGGGACTAAACCGATAACTTATAAAACTTCTACGAGACTTTGAAATTTGTTTTTCTCAGTATAGAAGACACACGCCCATGTGACCAGGCCATGTGTCTCACACGGCCACTAGACACGCCCATGTCATTGGCCGTGTGAAAACAATGGATACATACTGACTTGGGTCACACGGTCAACTACGCGCCCATGCGTCTAGCCCGTGTGCCCTTCGAAGTGGCCACACACGCCTGTGTGCCATGCCGTGTACTAGGCTGTGCCAAACCTTTAGAGTATACTGACTTATGTAACACGGCTAAGTCACACGCCCGTGTGCTATGCCATGTGCCAAATAGGGGGTTATATTAACTTTACCACACGATCAGTCACACGCTCGTGTGTGAGACCGTGTGGAGCATACTGACTTGGTTTTAATATCAACACCAGGGGACACATGACCATGTAACATGATCGTGTGTCGTACACGGCTGAGACATAGGCCCTTGTGGACAAAAATAGGCTATTTGCAAAGCCATTTTGCCACCCTATTTATACATGCATGCATAAGCATAAATTGCAACATTTTTATAACTCAATAGGCAGCCAATTCACAACATTTCATACACAATTTATACCGATTCGACATAGTATTCAAATACCTAATTAATATCATGCATTTTCCATTCATATGCCTATTTCATATCAAGACAACATTTGCATATTTCATTTCCATCAACTACTTGCCAAAACATACCATATTTGAATGCTTATACTGTAACACCCCTCACCCGTGTCCAACTCTAGAATAGGGTTTGAGGCATTACCGTACTTCAACATTCACAAATCTTTAACATTCACAATCATACAAATCAGGTTACCAAATTTTGCCCAAAATTAAAACTTCTCAAACACATGCATTTGACCTTGTCATCTATTTAATTACTTATACCACATAACAAGACATTAACACATACCATGGACAAATAGGCTTACAAACCAAAATCATTATAAGCCACATCTCATGGCTATAATCAAAAAATCAATATAAGCCAATACACTTGGCTAATCACAACAACATCCATCATAAAAAAAAAAAACTAAGTCCCTATACATGCCACTCACTTGAAAACATTTAACAGACACATGTCAATACTCCAAGGATAATGGCCCGATAGTGTGATACTCCCTCCGACTATCTCCAACCCTGAGCTGACCTGACAAAACTAAAAGAAATGGAAAGGAGGGAGTAAGCTTTACGCTTAGTAAGCTCGTATGAAACTAATAAGCAATGTGATAATGTGCTATTTTCATATTCTTCCTATTTATTCAAATTCCAGTTAAGTTGTTTTCTTGAGTTATAGTCATTAAATTATTTATATCTAGAGCTACGAAACTCCAAATTAAGATCCGTAAATTTTCCATAAAACTAGACTCACATATCTTCTTACCATAAAATTTCCAGAATTTTTGGTTTAGCCAATCAATACAGTTTATTCATTAAATATTCCCCTATTTTACTATTCAACTATTCTAACCTCTCTTCACTACGAATCAATGTTCTCCTCGTACAGAGTTCATATGACCTTCTTATTTAGTTTATTTGAAAATAGACTCATTCATGATTTTAGGAATATAAATTATATCCCACAATTATTTTTTTAAAATTTTTAATGATTTTTTAAGGCAGAACAGAGGATCACATAATTATTCTGAACGAGTCTCATAGAAATTCAAATATCTCAAAATATACGAATCACTTGTTTTCTATGTTTATTTTATATGAAAATAGACTCAATAATATTTAAATCAATATCTCATACAACTTATAATTAAATCTCTACTATTTTTAGTGATTTTCAAACTCATGTCACTGATGTTGTCCAAACAGTTTTATTGTAAATTTTTGCTCTCTCTTTCACTTTAGTTTTGTTCATCACTTGCTTATACCAACCTTTCCAATTTCTGATTACATATCGAACATATTGTTCATATGTACATTTGCCACACTTCTCAATTGGTCACATCCACACTTTCAATTATTCATAACATGATCGCACCAATCATCATTAGTAAATTATCTTGTTGAACCCCTTCGAAAAACACCCGATACTCCGTGGTCTCAGCACATAGCTCCACCTACACATAATTCGGCTTTCTTTTACACATGGTGAAGGTCCCTTATCAGCCATGTGACCTAGCCATTCCATCTCGTAGCTTTCTTGTCTACATAGTGTCCAACACTGGGAACCACTCATGTGACCTGGCTACTCATAACCCGTAACTTTCTTGTTCACATGGTATACACACAGTATGACACATGTGACCTAGTTACATATGAAATTATTATCTTGTAGCTTTCTTGCACACATGGTGAAAGTCCCTTATCATCCATGTGGCCTAGCTACATATCAAATTTTGCCGTCTAGTAGCTTCCTTGTGCACACGGTGAAGGTCCCTTATCACTCGTGTGACCTAGCTACATATTGTCCGTATCTCTCAGTTTTCCGAAGGTTCAATCGAGAATTTCCCATTCCATTCATTTTCATATTTTAGTTATCACCCAATGATTTCCATAATATCTAGCAAAATAATTATTGTACAAGTAAAATAAATGCATTATTTACATATAAAATTTCTCGTCAAAATCTCGTCAAGTACAACCGTGTAGCAACCCATACAACCTATGTAATATTAATTTAACATTCAATTCTTGTAACATTAATTTGCCATTCAATTTCACATGACACAACAAACATCACATTTTCCATACAATACATACCATCCATCAACTTCTCCTAAACATATTAAATCATACAATTTATGCCATATCAATAGAAAATTACAATTCAAGCATGGTATTGTATTATTATTAACACACAAACTTACCTCGAATGCCGAAACGGTCATTTTACCAACTTTCTCGATTTTTTGATTTTCCTCCAGTTCTAGGTCCAAATCTCATTTTTTGGGGTCTAAAACATCACATTTCACTTATTTAATTAATGTACTACTCAAAACAGTCCCTAACTCAAACTTTGGCAAAATTACAATTTTGCCCCTAAACTTTTGCATAATTACAATTTTGCCCCTAAGCTCGAAAAATAAACTTCATCCCTTACACTTATGTTTTATAACATGCTGAACATTTGTCCCTTCTATTGCAACATAAAATTCTCACTCTAACATGTACTTATGAACATTAGGTATTTTTACCGATTATGTCGTTTTACTCATTTTCACATAAAATCGCTTAGCAAAAGTTGTTTAACATAATTTTAGCCTTCATATTCTATCATAAAATATCAAAATAAACACATTTCACCTATGGGTATTTTTCCAAATATGAACCCTAGGTTAAATTATTGCTAGAATAAGTTAAACCAAGTTACCGGGATTCCAAAAACGTAAAGAACATTAAAAATGAGGCTTGGAAGCTTGAAACAAACCCTAGCTATGAAGAACCCTTGTAATTTCATCCTAATGAAGAAGATGGACATATTTGGCATTTAAATTTTGTTTTTAATTCATTTAATTCACTAAATTACTAAAATGCCCCTTAAAAAAATCTTTTGAAACATACCCATCCATGTCCATTTTTGTCCACCAACTTAACCAATGGTCTAATTATCATTTAAGGACATCAATTTAAAATTTCATAACAATTGGACACCTCTAACATGTAGAACTCAACTTTTGTACTTTTTACAATTTTGTCCTTTTGACTAAATTGAGTGCCCAAACGTCGAAATTTTCGAACGAAATTTTCACAAAATCTTTTCGTGAAATCTTAGACCATAAAAATATAATAAATAAAATTTTCATTGTCGAATTTGTGATCTTGAAACTACTGTTCCGACTAGGCCCTAATTCGGGATGTTACATATACACAACCAAAACATTATACCAAATTAAGCCAAATCACATGGCTTTAATTTATACCACAACATGTACCAAAATCACTATCTCAAGTAACCATAACCATCATCTTTATAACTAGCCTATACATGCCATATTTACATATATCCATAAGTTCAAAGGTACCAATCGGCAACTGGATAGTGTGATGCGTAACTCTGACTTATCCGAATTGAATAAGCTACCGAACCTCTATAAAACATGGAAAAGAAATAGAGTAAGCTTTATAGCTTAGTAAACCTGTATAATTTAGAATTTAACTTACCATTTAGGCATGATCAAGACAATAAATAAGGTGTTCCCATTTCAATTATCAAATGCCTAAACACAAGCATTTATTAACAAGTTAGTCACATAAGAGCATATAATCATCCATTATCTCAATTTAGTGCTCAATACATTGTATCATATCAAATTCATATATCATGTACATCATTTGTAACATTTCACTCTCAATTATATGATCAATAATTCATTCAATAATAGTAACTCATCCGTAAACAATAATTCATCCTTAATATCAATAATTCATCTGTATAAATAGTAATTCATCTGTAATAACAGTAATACATCCGTATAACACATAGTTTTATCACATAACCAATAACAGAATTTATGCCCGTTGAACCTATTAGAATTTCAAGGGATACTTGGGTGATATACATTACGTATATAAATTAGTAACTCGTCAATTCATTATCATTTTCGCTCTTTCGAGCTATGATCAAGAAGCTCCTCCTAAGCTGATGGACAGTAAGTTCTATTGAGCTAAAACGGTAAGCTCTGACGAGCTGAAAACAGTAAGCTCTTACAAGCTGAGAACAGTAAGCTCTTATGAGCTGATATATCAAAAGCTCATACGAGCTGCGGTGAGTCCACAACACATGCAGGAATCTCAACCTAAACGGTAACCCTAGTGACCTATCACTCGTATCCTACGAATTCCTAAGGTTCAAACGGGGCTCGGTAACCATCAGACTATATCAATAAGGCATTTGAATTTCAAGTAGATCACTTACTCAATTACATACATTCATTTCAAATAATTACAAGAATTTAAAAGTTTGATTCTATTTATATGAACTTACCTCGAGTTGCTCGAATGGAAATTATCGACTATTCGTCCACTTTTCCTTTTCCCCGACCTAAACTCGATCTAGGCTTATCTTGTTCTATATATTATCAAAATTTACTTATTTCATCATCATTTCATTCAATTTAGCACAAAACACACATTAGGGCCATTTTACACATTTGTCCCTAAACTTTCACATTTTTACAATTTAGTCCTTATCACATAAAATTGTAAATTCATGCAATTTAGTACAAACCCATGCTTAGCCGAATTTATGACATATTACTAGCAGCCCATATTTTTAATTTATTCATAGTTTTACCCACATAACTTTACAATTTCACAAATTAATCAATTTTTGACATTTTTTTTCAAAAATCACTTTACAAAACTAGTAAATCTATCAACAACTATTCAAAATCCATCATCAACCATCAAATTACTCAAGCATTCAACAATGGAAACATGATAAATCTTTAACAGTTTCAAAATTTAAGGTACGGGCTAGATAGAAAACAAAGTAACGATCACAAAAAAAAATAAAAATCACTAAAAACGGGACAAATTTGGACTTACAAATTAGCTCCAAAGTGACCGAATGCTTTCAAGCCCTAAAATGGCTTTTCTCCATGCTTTATTCGAGTATGACAAAGATGATAACCTTTAATTATTTGTTTGTTTTATTTATTTTATGTTATTAACAAAATTACCAAATTAACCTTACTAATACACCATTTAAAACACCTATTAATGTGTACATAAAATTCCACTAACATTTAAAATGGTCTAATTACCATTTACGGCCACCATAATTAAAAGCCAAAGTTATTTGACACCTTTAACTAATAGAACATGCATTTTACATTTTACGCGATCTAATCCTTTTTATCAAATTAACCATTCAAACAGTAAAATTTCTTTACGAAACTTTCACGAAATTAATCTATCATGTTGTAGACCTTATTAAAATAATAAAATAAATATTTTTACTTTGGATTTGTGGTCCCAAAACCACTGTTCTGATTTGACCCAAAAATAGGCTGTTACAAAAAGTGTTGTAAGTCCGATAATGCTCCAAACCCTATTCTAGCATTGAATACGGGTGAGGGGTGTTACATAGTGGACCGGGTATCCAATTTAGATCCCGAAATTAATTTTAAAAATTAAGGGCTTAAAATTTAGGTTCAAGGAATTTAGAGTCAAGTGTTTGAAAATAATATATCTTAAAACGAATTTTAAAAATGAAATTAGTTTAAAAAGGAATTAAGAAAAGGGGATTTTAATTAAAAGAGGACTAATTTGTAAAAGGGTCAAACTTGAGAGCTGCCTAAAAGCAATTACACCAAGTTTTAGAATACAGTTTTTTTCCAAGCAACTATAAAACCCATTTCATGTCATTTCCCTCCCTCATCTTTCTCATTTGAAAATTTCCCAAATCTAGATCTATACATCTTTATCTCCAAACAACTAAACCATTTTGATTTTCTCACTTTCCAAACACTCGATTTCCTTCTAATTTTAAAGAAAACTCTCAAATTCTCCATCAATTTTCTCATTCTTCTTCAAATAATTTTCAACAAATTCAAGCTTCAACTCATTTTTTTTTCTTCAATCAAAGTTAGAATCTAATTCTTGATGATGTTTTCATGCTTGTTGCTTTTTCAAATCAAGATTTGATCCTTTATAATGAAATTTCTATGGATCTAAAGATTTAAGCCAAAATTGAGCTCTAAAATGGTGAATTTCGGGTTTTTAAGTTAAACCTCTATTTTTAAATAATTTTCATCTAAATTTGAAATGGTTAAAAGGTTTTTAAACTTAATTTAACAGATCATTAAGAGATTTTAAGGATTTGATGATTTTTTCTCTTGAATGTTCATATTTAGTAATTTTTCAAAAAATGGAAATATAAGATTTTAGGCATTTAAAATGGTTTAGGTCTACTCTAAAATTATGTATAAGGTGTTTATAATCATGTTTAAGCAATTGAAATAATAATTGATTAAAGAAATCTAAGTTTTTGACAATCTAGTCAAATTTTTAGTTAAGAGGGGAGTGGATGGATCTGTGCTTTTATTGATGTTTGGATGTGTTTGTGGCTGTTAATGACCATATTACATTTCTTTTAATGTGTTTGTAAAGTTCTAGATCCATCGAAGCCTTCTACGAGTAAGGAGAAAGGCAATGAGCAGCTCATTTAAGCTTTCGACAAACAAGCGAAAGCTAATTGATGAGTGATCTAGAGGTGTTGCTTGTAAACACAGTTCAATGAGTTAATTGGGAGCTTGGGTTAGCCCAACCACCTATCCTAAGTTACAAGTGTAAGTATTCTTACTTAATATTGCTTTATTTTGCAAATAATGTTTATGTGTTATGTGATGTGTTATATAATGAACTATCATATCAAAATGTGATGTGTTTATGACAATATATGGCATGTGATTTGCTAGTTTTATGCACACATAGGAGATCTATAGTGATTGTGGCTCAGTGAGTATTGTGTTGGCACTTGAAAGTGTATTACATGTGACATGATAGTGTTTTGAATATGATAAACGTTAAAAAATAAGAATGTGCATAAAATAGTAAATAATTGTGTTTAAATGGATATGTTGGCCTTGTGATCCCTTGAAATCATTGGATATAGATGAAATTCGATAGGATTTGAGTACTCACATATGTGTTTCATATTTAGGACATGTTGGAGAGATAAGGGAATGTTGAGGTTTGACTCCATTCAATGGGATATGTTGGTGTGTTGGAGAGTGTTAGCTTTCTACCACACTTTGACTTAGGACATGCTAGAGACTTTGAGTCATTGGTGCATTGGTGATTTGTTTATCCAATAAATGTCTTTTCTTATATATTCATAGGCCAAAAGTTGCCAATATATCAATTTTTATTTGTGCTAATAATGCCTAAATGTGTCATAGAGTGAATGCTTTTAGTATGCTCTCTTTTAACCTTTGAAAATGTGACTTCTTGTAGCATTCTTGAGCACTTATGGAGCTTTCTTAAGCTCACACTCGTGTTTAAATATTTTGCAAAGAAATAGCCGTACCGAGGAGTGGGAAGTGGGCAAGCAAAGTGATTCATTCAAGGCCTAGTGGTTGAGTATGTGTTAAGGTTCTTGAACTGTAATGCCCCAAATTTGGGCCTAAAAGTATTGGGCCTATTGGGCTTTGGGCTTTGGGTCTCAGAAAAATTTTAAGTGAGCGAGAAAATGACATTTGGCATGTGGGATTTGATGGTTAATGAATTTGGAGTGTCTAGGGGTGTTGGAGATGTCCTGGGATCAAGTAAAGGTATAGGAAAAATTTTGGTTTTAGCCCTAGGGAACAGTGACTCCAGTTAGTAGGCCTTTTAAGTAAATAAAGAAGAAATAGGACGCAAGTGGGCCTGTGGTCCAGTGGCAAGGTGGTATCACTTGGGGAGCCATAAGGTGGCGTGATTGTCAGCAGAAGAGGTCCAATGTTCGAGTAGTGGCAAGGTATTTTGGAGTGTTTATTTTGCAGAGTGGACGGCCAAAGTTGTGTTGGTTTTGAACTCTTACAGTGGAGAGTTTGAAGTGGTCTTGTGTGATGGATGTAGAGGGAATTTTGGATAAGATTGAGGAGCTATCAAGGAGAAAAGTTAGGAGATGAGAAGTGTGAAGTGTTGGTACCGAATGGGACTGTGGGGGGAAGGTAGGATTCGGCTTTGGCTATAAAAAGGGGGTGCCGAATTCATTGAAAGGTTCTTTGGGTTCTATTATTTCTTCCTTTTCTTCCCCTCATTCTCTTCTCCCATTGCTGAATTCCCTTGAGAGGTTCTTGAGTTTTTGTATTTTCTTTTTCTTCTATTCTCCTCTCAATCGGGTTCTTCCATTTTCCAAATCACCATCCTTCCTTTTTACCGAATTCTCCCATAGCCAAATTCTCTTCTTTTTCGAATTACCATCATTTTTCTTTGTCGAATTCCTATTAGTTTTGAATCTTTGTTATTGTCCCTCCATCACAAATCGATTATTATCTACTATCAGTCAAGGTTAAAAGTGAATTTAGGCCGCAGGATCGAAAGTGGATTTGGTAAGTATCCGGTTAACCTCTCTTGTACATTTTGCTAAAAGTAGAAAGTCTATCTAACTGTCTTGTCGTTAACTCTGTGGTAACAAGTATAAGGTTCAACGATCGCAAGCGTGGTAGGATCGTTAGCAAGGGTAAGTGTACTCAACTCGATTGTGGTTTAAGTAAATGGCCGAATGTGTGTATGATCTTTAGGGGTGACTTGTGTGGATTATGAGTCACTCGAATTGTGATGGTGTATGTGTGGGTGCAGATCTAGGGGATACTTCTGATTAAAAGCTAATGAAGGGCTATTAGAACCCGGTGGCACACGGTAAGGTTACGATAAGGTTTCAGCTTTTGGTAGCTATTTTGATTAAATATGGGTGATTGATTGAAGTTTGGTTGGTTGTAGGTTCAAGATCAAGGATAGTATAGCACGTCGCAGTGACCAGGTGTGTACAAACACTACACACACATGATATCGGCAATGCCGAAAAGCTGAAAAGCTAAAAGTGGCTAAATGGGCTCGGTGGGCCCTAAGGCTAAGTTTGATGAAATTGTTAGGTTGGTTATACGAATTGAGTTAGTCATGCATGTTACATGATCTGGAATTATTTTGGGCCTAATGGGCCATATGAATGAGATCAGGGCCTAATAGGCCATAAGAATGTGATTTAGGCATAAGGGGCTTTATGAACGTGAAATGGGCTTGATGGGCTTTATGGGAATGTAGACATGTATGCTAGGGTTTAATGGACTTTAAGCCTAGTTCTGAACAACTCTTAAATTGTATAAGACTTCCTAATAATTAAACATGTCCGTGAATAAGTCGCTGGGTTAGAGTGTGGCAACGGACATATGCATGTATAGGATTGGATCTAAGCGGTCCTAGTGGCCCAACTCCTCTTCTCTAGAATCCTACCTGGTGCATAGTATCTGTTCACTTTAGCCGCAATGACTTGTTAATGGGCCAAAGTTCATAACTAAAACCTGAGCGGGACCAAAATACCCTTAGATTTGTAAACTCACTAAATTAGCCCCGAATTGTGAAATTACCAAAATACCCTTGATTTATAGAATTACCAAAATAACCCCGATTTACTAAATTTCCAAAATACCTCTATTTTTCAACATTACCTGAATACCCCTATAGAGTAGATTTATGGAAAGACCATTGGGTTGTGAAATGATGAAAATACCCTTGTGTGATGAGTATAAGTTTTGTGGATGTTACTCATGTGCATGTTGCATTCATATGATATTCTGTTTAGGTTGCATATGGGTGGGAATTATGGTACGGAGGAAGAATTTGAGGATCGCATAGTCGCTTGACGACCGTGGATCCACCGGTGGCTTTAAGCCCATTATATAATTAGCAACTTTGCTACAACGTTGAGGAGTACCACTGTTGGTGCTACTTTTGGTGTTAGAGGATGGGTGGGTCAATTTAGAAATCCCCATAGGTGTGTATTAGTTGGAAGGGAAATGGTGTGTGTAGCGGATGGATTTTTGGGGAGGGTTTTGCATTACCATGTTTTGCATATGATATGATATGATATGATATGAGGTCATTGTGGGCTAAGGCCAAGACCATTGATTTTGATAGAGCTTAGGCCCAATGTGAATATTTGTATGTTGATTTGATTGCCAAGGGTTGTACACACTGAGTTTCAAAACTTACACCCTTTATTTAAATCCTCAGTAGGCGGCCTGACATGGGAGAGGACTGGAGATGGCTACACTACGAGATGTTTAAATTTTTATTTATTTGTTTAAAAAAAACATGGTTTTAATCGCTTTATTTTAGTTGGATGTAATAAGGCCCTGTACTCCGATTTGAGTTTAGATTTTGGGTTTGCTTTTTTCAACTGTTTACTTAAATATTAAACCTAAGTAAATTTCGTATGTTTAAACTTGGTTTCTGAAATGCTTAAAATAATAAAATGGGCTTTTATCATTACTTAACAAAACTCAAGGATTTTGGGCTTTGGGGCCTTAAATTTTAACTTAGCAAAATTGTTTGAAATTGTGCTTTGAACGTGACATTCCCAGATTAGGGCCTAACTTCTAGGCCGGGTTTGGGGTGTTACATGAACTCTTTTAATAAAGGCAATGTAGGTTGCTTTTATGGGAATATTGCAATAGCCCATTTTTCAGTAAAATTAGAACAGTGGTTTCGAGACCACAAATCCGATCCGAAAATAAATTTTATTTTTATTTTATTACATGGCCCGTAATATGTTAGAAATGTCATGTGAAAATTCTGATAAGAAAATTTTATTGATTATGTGCTTAATTATGAGAAGGACAAAATCACATAAAATGAAAAAGTTGAATTCTAGTAGCTATAAGGATTGAATAGCTATGGAATTCAAAACTTTTGGTCATTATATGGTAATTAGACCATTAAAGAAAAGTATGTAGATATTTTGGTAACTCGTCCATGAAAATTTAGAAAAAGGGTAAGGACTAAATTGAAAATTGAAATAATTAAACTAATTAAAAGGTGATAAAAGATATCATCTTATTTTTATGTCGTCTTCAACCTAAAATACATGGAAACCCTAGGAGAGAGAGAGAGAAAACTTTCATGGCATAATTGGGTAAGTTTTCTTGTCCCGTTTTTAGTAATTTTGATATTTTTGAAACCGGGATAGTTTAATCTATCTATTTGGGGGATCAATTTGAAAAGTTATCAAAGTATGAAATTTGGGTCATGGATGAATATGCTAAAAATTAGATATTTATGGTAGAAAATGAAACACTATTGATAGATAAATAACTTTTACAAAGTGATTTTTGATGAAAACATGATTTGGGGACTAAAATGTAAAGTTCTAAAAATTGATGAAAAATTCTAAAATTTATAGGAAATATGTGCTGTAAATTCTATATTGAAATTTTTTTTGGGCTTGGAATAGGGAGTAAATTGCATAAATTTCATTTTTCGAGCCTAGGGACGAAATTGGAATTTATGGAAAAGTTAGGGGCAAAATGGTAATTTTCCTAAGACGTAAATTGAGTCCAAATGAATATGAAATGTGTGAAATTGATGGTTAAAGTAATTTATATAGATCTGGACAACACAACTTTGAGGTTAGACTGAGGAAAAGAAAAGGTATCGGATCAGTACATTTTATACGCGAACAAGTGTCGAGGCAAGTTCGTGTAACTTAATCGAGCATGTAAATATGTTTAATTGAATGTTGTGTTTGTATGAAATGTGACTTACATTGATGTACATTAATGGAATGCTATAATGAAAAATTGAATATATGCTTGAAATGGTGAAAAAGGGTTAAGTCCCGATTGAATATTAAATTCCGATGAATATATGTGCTTTCCCGAAATGAATAAAGTCATGCATTTGTTGCGGATGGGATTTAGCTCGAACGAATAATCCTATTGACCTCATTATAGAAAGGATTTAGCCCGGATGGGTAATCCTAATATAATACCTCTCGAGTATACGTTATGATTAAGGTTTAGCTTGGACTGGTAATCCTAATTGAGCTCTTCTGAGCATATGTTAAATAAAGGATTTAGCCTAGACTGGTAATCCTTCTATACGAAATGTGGCTCGAGAGTGTGTTCCTTGATTAAGTGCCCTAATGGGTACTCTTGAAAAAGAATTGATAGGTTATTGAATCATACACCTCGAGTGTACCACTTGAACATCCATCGGAACTTCAATGGTTCAACGGACAAAACTCTTGGCAAGAGGAGAGAATTATGAGATGGAATGATAATGTCTTGAAAGAATATGGCATGATGAGTTAATCTATGTTTACTTGATGTATATGGAAATTTTGCGACTAACATGTTTGATTGAATGTTTGTATTTAGGCAATTTTGCCAAGATGATGGAAAACATGTTATTGTATGCTTACATTTAATAAATAGGATCGGTAAGTTTAGTTTTCCGTTATACGAACTTACTAAGCATGTAATGCTTACTCCATTTTATTTTTCCCTGTTTTATAGTGCTCGGAAGCTCGCGAAGGTTGGATATCATTGGAGCATCGTCACACTATATACTAGCTTATTTTGGGTATACATAGTCAAATCATTTTGGTATAATAGCATGTATAGGACAACTTGGCCATTAGTAGCTTGATAATGATGTTTTTAATCTATCCATTGGAATGGCTACTAATGGCTTGTTTTTATGTACTTGTAATGTTATACTATGGTAGCTTCATATATGTTAAGAAATTGATCAAATTCTGTCTAACATAGGTAAGATTATAAACATGTATGCATGTAATGATATACCTTTTGGAATGATAGAGTTTGCTTAATTTGAATGATTGAAATTGTGTGTTATTTGGATGTGAGTTTTAATGTAACACCCCATGACCGAGTCCGAGGTTAAAACCGTACATGAGACATTACCATGCTTAAATCTTCTTAAACATGTACTTACGGGCTATAAATTTTTTTTTGTTCGAATTGAAAACTTCTCTTTCTTAATCAATTCCTACATTTCATGGGCTTACGAAGCCTTAAACTTACGTCCAGAAACTTTTGGAACTCAACTAGAGAGTTTTCCCTCAAAACAGGTGTAACACCCCTAACCCGTATCCGTCGTCGGATTAGGGTTATGAGGCATTACCAAACTAAGCTAAATTCCGAATAGACATTCAATTGAATTCAATACGAGCAATGTGATCTCCATCACATCATATAATATTGAAACACCCCAAACCCGGCCCACGAGAATGGACTGGATCTGGTATGTTCCTCGAAGTAACCCGGTTCAAATTCATACGAATGTTTTGAAAATTATGAGTTTTGGAAGATAGTTCATTGTGGGTTGGGCTTGAGTTGAAAACAAATTTATTTTTTTTTCTTTATAACAAAAACCCATTTGCTTCAAGTGACAAAATATTTAAACTTATTTCATACTAAATGGGCCTACTCGATATAAAGCCCTAAACTCATAACATAGTAATTATAGTAGAAATAAAAATTCGTCACGGTGGCCTTATTACATAAAATGAAACCCAAAATAATAAATTGTACAGTACTTTAAAATAAAAAGAATAATTCAAATTAAGCTGAACTTCAAGTCGATCATGGCCACCACAAGTTCTGCCGTCCCGGTCCATTACTGCTCATCACCTGAAACATATTCCCACAACGGGGTGAGTCGATAGACTCAGTGTGTAACCAATCACTAAACATAATAGAAATAGGCACATCATAAAAATCATATGCATTTAACAATTCAAGATCATGATGCAAACCCGAACCCAAACCTATATGCCATCCGCTACACTCCACCGCACCAACTCAGCATAACCGTGGGGACTACTAAGTCAACCCTCCTTCCGCTACACTCCATCGAAGGCGTCATTGCAATGACGTGCTCATCGCCCATCGATAATATTGTGGCATAGCCACCATCGTAATGTAACCGGTTACCACTTAGTGAGACCAAGTCATCACATTCACTTTGTGAGACCGTCATCACTTTCACTTATAACGCTGGTGAGACCGTAGTCAACACCTTCTTCCCTTTCACATAAATCCAATGCCCCAAATTATAAATATCATGCATAACATATTTTTATTTCACTTTCACATCACTTTTCACTTGTATAACATTTATTTCAAATCCTAGTAGAAGTAGGAAAACGCATTCTAATACTTTGTACCATAATATGGCACTTTAGCCACTTTCTTTCACTTTCACATTAACATGTATAACATATTTAAACCATAAACTATTAAGAATAGTGTGGAATACACACCGATTTGTTTAGCGATTCCTTGAGATTTCAAAGCAAGATCTAATGTTTAGATCCTAATTCCTACATTTGGTTTATCAAATATTACTTAGCATAAATTCTATTTTGGTTATAATATCCAAATCCTAGTAGGATTTGTAAAGAGGCTTACCTTTGATGCCGATTTGATGTTTATTCAAATCCCTAATCTTTGTTTTCCTTCACTTGATATTCGCCAACCTTGAAACTTCAACATAAATTAGTTTTCGCTTTTAATAATTACGGATCTAATCTAGGTAATTACATAACTTTGGTCAATACCTTTAGGGGCTTACCTTGTGGATTTTTTTAAATCCAAACTTCACCTCCTTTTTCCTTGAAATCGGCAATTTCCTAGATCTCCTAATGGATTAGTTTTGATCAATTTGATCTAATTGATCGAGATTTGGCCTTGGCCAATGCATAGACTCACTTACCTCAAATCCAAGTTGATCTTTATTTCAAATTCTGCCAAATCACTTGTTAGATTTGATCTATTACTTAATCAAGGAGGGATCTTTTGCCGATTGTATAATGATGTACTTACCTTGTTTTCAATCCCTAAGATCCCTTATGCTATTCGCTATGGCACTATTGTGGATCTCAAAGCTTTGGCTTTTGTGGTTAAATAGTAGAAGAAAAGAAAAGAAAGAAAAGATGGAGAGAGTTTTGACAAGGAATTTCTATAAAGAGAAGAGGAAAGATTGTTGCTTTTTCACTTGGAGGTTTCGCAAGATGTGGAAGAGAAGAGAATGGCTCTTTTCTTTTCTTTCTTTGGTCAATCTATTAGCCTTAGAGTCCCTAATTTAGCCAATTCTTCACTTGTGATAAGTTTTAGTTTTATCAATATGAAATTCTATCAAATCTCCTAATTAGCCAAGAGTTTTTATTGAATAAAACTCCTCTTCCTTGTGCCATCCAACTCTCCACTCATGGAGACAAAATTTTATTTCTTTTATTTGTTTCCTTGATGACTCAAACTCGTGCCCAAAACCTCTTGCATTTGGGCCATTTCCTAGGCCTTAGGGGCATCTTCAGCCATATTTCCAAGTCCGTTATTGGGTCAAATTTTATGTTCTTTATATCTTTAGGGTCACTTGGCCCTAAGCTCCCTTTGGGCTCTTAAATTTGACATTCCGGGTCATTTTAAGTTTCCTAAAATTTTCAAGCATTCAGATTTTCCAAGTTTCCAAAATGTTTAGTTTCCTATTTTGGCTTGGTTTCCAAAATGTTTAGTTTCCTATTTTGGTTTGGTTTCCAAAATGTTTACTTACCTAATTTCTTTAGGTTTCCAAAAATGTCTAAGTTTCCAAAATGTCTAAGTTTCCAAAAATGTCCATTTCCATTTCCATTTCCATTTCCATTTCCATTTCCATTTCCATTTTCATTTCCATTTCCATTTTCATTTCCATTTCCATTTCCATTTTCATGCATTTCTAGGTTTCCAAAAGTATCAAAACTTATTCATTGTACTTGAAACTTGTCATTTCATACAATTAAACCTGGAAATGCATAGGCCCTATTTAGGATGTTACAAATATAATATAATATGTACTCATAATACTTTAATACATATACATATTAAACCAATGTAACCATTTATAGCATTTTCGTAACAATTGCATATATAAGCATATCAAAGTTACATCCTGACCGAACATACATCTATTGTTACGAACATATATCGCATGCATTTCCTTATAACAAAGGTCACATTTATGCTTGCACATGATTATTCATATATCATACACCAAATATTAATATGTTTATAAGTGTACCTAAACTTTGCAATTTATTAACCAAAGGTTTGGTCATACCATTACTAATATCATAAGCTAATCACTGTGGTTCAATTATTGAAATCAAACCATATTTTTCTTTTTTCTTTTTTTTTTTTTTTACTTACCATTTGGATTCTTGCCTAAACGGGATGTTTCTTACCCTTACTACCTTAAATATACATCATTTAATATAATGCCAAAGCACATGTTAACTCAAGACTATCATTAATAATGGATATTCTACGAGTAACTCACGAATAAACTTTGGACAAAATTATACATACAATGCACAACTCGTTTTGCATATATAATTCAAAACTAGGTATATTAATCCAAACATAGTACAAGATTATTACATAACTACTATTTATATATATAAATAGATTACCTACATGAATCATTAAGCATCATCACCATTTTCCTTAATAGTCATAAAACATAACTGAACAAATCACACCTATTTCGTATAACTAATGTCATCACCCACAACATTTATCTATAATAACTATATTAGTCTATACCATAACCGAATATGAGGTAAACAATTCCATGCAACTTTTACGTCATAATAACAAATGCAAAACATCTCAATATCATGCTTATTCAATATGCATCACCTATATATATAATAGGCATATTATTTGACCACATTCCAAAATGATTAAACCATGGCCGAATTTCACATCCCTTAATAATATAATCACATCCATCATATCAAGAACATAGGAATTAAACTTGATCAAAAGAAATAGCCATTTTCGCAAGGCTATTCATATATATACAAGACCGAATATCATTAATCTAAACCTTAGTCTAACCTATACATGCCTTCGATTCAAAACTAAAATTTAGTACCAAAAGGGGGTGATAGTGTGGTTGACATTTTCGACGATCCTCAGATGCCCGTAGCTTAATGGAAAATCTATAAAACAGAACAAAGAGCACACACGAAATAAGCTCACTAGCTTAGTAAGTCTTAAGCATTTACGAAACAACAGTCAAATATTCCAACATTTAGCACACATACATATATAAATATACCTATAAATCCAAAGAATTTAACAATTAATAATTTCAATATGGTCAAACAACCATCTCGTAACTTATCATTTATTATTCCCTCATTGAAGGTATACAACCCTTCCAAAGACTTTAAGCCTTTAGTATTCGTGATATTACTTTATTAACAAGTATAACATATATCACAATTATATACGATTAATCATATATATATATATATATATATATATACGGATATGCATTTTCAATAACTATCACTTTGGACATTTTTACCTTTGACCGAATCTCAAAGATATCACCAAGCTTATATTCAATACACATATCACACTTATTAATGAGTAATTCAAAATATCATAAAGACTCATTATCAAAAACTTTAATTATTCTATCACTTATGTAATTTGAAAGGAAAGATAATTACTTACCTTGTTCCTTGCATCTATAAACCTTTATTTTTACCCGAGCATTTTGTTTATTGAAGTATTTACATCCCACCTTGTAAAGAATTTATAACACATCACCCAAGATTAAGCCTGCTAGACCCAAGGTCTGAATTTGATCACCCAGATTAAGCACGCTAGGCAATAAGCCCGATATACATCAAGCACAAGGCACCGCTAGGCTCATAGCCTGAATTACATCACTGCAAGACAAGGCACGCTAGGCTCATAGCCGAATTACATCACTGCACAAGGCACGGCTAGGCTCATAGCCCGATAAATAACACTGCACGAAGCACGCTAGGCTTAAAGTCCGATATAGACATGATCATCAATTCAACACTCATTTCATAACATCAACAATGCAAACAACTCATATAGATCATATTACTTTCACGTACTAACCAAAACATTTTATACACTTTTCGTTTTGCAAAATAAATTCAATTCAATACCATACTTCTACATTCGGCTATTATCTATAATTATACTTTAAATATTTAAGTTCCATCATTCATCATAGTCGTAAATAAATCTTTAACGTATATTTGCTTAAGGACTTACCTCGGTTGTCGATAGACCGTGTAAATCGGCTATTCGAGAACCTTTATCTTTCCCCGATCTAATTCCCGTTTTTCTTTGTTCTTGATCTAAACACATTAAAATTTAGCTCATTCAAGCACATTTTATCTCAATTTAATCCAAAAACACTTAAATAGGCAAATTACCATTTCGCCCGTAATGTTTCCCATTTTTACAAATTTGTCCTATTGCACAAAACACAAAATATGCAAAATCTCCCAACACTATAGCTAGGCCGAATCTTCCACATAGCCATATAAGTCCATGCATTTCATTTATTTTGCATTTTAACCCCTCAAAAATTTATTTTCTCAATTTAGCCCTATTCACTCAAAATCACCAAAAATCTCAATACAAAACATATTAATCTAACACAAATCTTTCATAATTCATCAATCATCATCATAAAACTCATGAACTCATAAATGGCACATTTCCAAATATTCATCAAAATCAAAATTTCAAGCATGGGTCTTGAAGGATTCGAAGCAACGATTATAAAAACGTAGAAATTATCGAAACCGATTAAAACTAACCTTTAATTTAGCTAGCAAATGGTCGAATGTACAAAGCTCCAACACTTGTTTTCTTTTCTTTGTTATTCGGTGGAAGAAAGGATGAATAAAATCCCACTTTCATATTGGTTTTATTATAATATAGTTATAAATTATAAAACAATTATAATATAATCTTTAACATATAAAATAATACTTAAAAACATGTTATAAGACCACATTGCCGTCCACTATAACTTAAAATGGGTATATTACCCTTTAAGGACTTCACTAAAATAAAGCCACATCAATTTAGCCATAAATCAAATAAAAGGCCACTTTTACCGATTCTGCGATTTAGTCCTTTTTAACTAATTGTACACACAAACAGTTAAATTTTTATACGAAACTTTCACACACATTAATTCATATATAACTGACTCAAAATATAATATTAAAATATTTCTTAGATTAGGATTCGTGGTCCCGAAACCACCGTTCCGATTAGGGTCAAAATCGGTCTGTTACAACTCTCCCCCTTAAGGATTTTCGTCCTCAAAAATCTTACCGTTAAACAAGTTCGGATATTGCTGCCTCATTGAATCCTCATGTTCCCACGTAGCCTCTTCAACTCCATGTCTATTCCATAATACTTTTACTAATGGAATCCTCTTATTTCTCAACTCTTTCATTTCTCGAGCTAAGATGCGGATCGGTTCTTCATCATATGTCAAATTAGATTGGATTTCAATCTCGGCGGTTTGTGATCACATGAGACGGATCGATCAGATTCTGAAGCATCAAACGTGAAATACGTCATGTATCTTTTCTAACTTAGAGGGCAAATTCAATCTATAAACAACAGGCCCAATACGTTCGATGATTTCATACGGTCCAATAAATCTCGACTCAACTTGCCTTCCGACCAAATCGAGTACTTTCTTCCAACGAGAAACTTTTAAGAATACACGATCTCGACCAAAATTCAATGTCTTTACGTTTCAAATCAGCATAGGACTTTTGACGATCCGAATCGACTTTCAAATTGCCTCTAATAATAGCTACCTTACGCTTACTTTCTTTAATCAAATCAACCCCGTATCTTATTCTCACGAGCTCACCCGATTATAGCGATGTTCGACATTTTCGCCGCATAAGGCTTCATAAGGCACCATTTTGATACTAGATTAAAAGCTATTATTGTAAGCAAATTCAATCAAAGGTAGATATCGTTCCCACGTACTTTCAAATTCGAGAACGCAACATCTCAACATGTCCTCAAATATCAGAATAGTTCGCTCAGACTGACCGTCTGTCTGCGAATGAAAGGCTGTACTAAGATGAAGTTTAGTACCTAATGCATCTTGCAACTTCTTCCAAAACCGCGATGTAAATCTTAGGTCTCTGTCTGAAAACAATGGAACTTGATACACCATGCAACCTTACAATCTGTGATACATACAATTCAGCAAGTTTATCAAGTGAATAGTCTGTACGTACTGGCACAAAATGAGCTGATTTATTCAGTCTATCAACTATAACCCAGACGGCATCTTTCTTACTCGGTGTCATAGGAAGACCGGATACAAAATCCATTGTAAGTCTATCCCACTTCCATTCAGGAATCATGATTGGCTGAAGTAGTCCGGATGGCATTTGATGCTCAGCTTTTACTTGCTGACAAATTAAGCACTTGGAAACAATTTCAGATATATCCCGTTTCATGCCAGGCCACTAATAGAACTGTTTCAAATCATTATACATTTTCATGCTACCCGGATGAAACGACAGTCGACCACTATGAGCCTCACTCAGAATCATCTCGAATCAAATCGAGTTCTTGAACACACATTCGGCTTTTAGAATTGAAGATCATTTGCATAAATTTGAAAATCTGATTCTGCATCTTTTTCACACTGAATTCGACTAGCAATCAAATCTTTGTCAACTTTCTGTGCATCACAAATTTGCTGAATAAACATCGGTCTTGCTTGCAACTCGGCTATGATCGAACCATCACCAGACATAGCCATCCGTGCATTCATTGCACGAAGAGCAAACAGTGATTTCTGACTTAACGCATCTACAACAACATTAGCTTTTCCCGGATGGTAGTCAATCACCAAATCATAGTCTTTCAACAGTTCTAGCCATCTGCGTTGTCTCAAATTCAGATCTTTATGAGTCATCAGATACTTTAGACTTTTATGATCCGAATAAATGTGACATTTCTCGCCAAATAAGTAATGACGCCAAATTTTCAATGTGAAAACAATGGCTGCTAATTCCAGATCGCGAGTCGGATAATTTCTTTCATGCGGCTTCAATTCTCTCGAAGCGTAGGCTATAACTTTGCCATAGTCGATACACATTCGCATAGTCCCATCTTTCTTTTTCACAAATAAAATCGGTGCACCCAAGGAGAGAAACTCGGTCGTGCAAAGCCCCTATCATCAACTCTTGTAATCGTGCTTTCAACTCTATCAACTCGGTAGGTGCCATCCGATACGGAGCTATCGAAATTGGAGTCATTCCCAGTACTAATTCAATACCAAACTCAATCTCTCGTACTGGTGGTAAACCCGGTAGTTCTTCAGAAAACACATCTGGGTATTCACATACAACCGGTACAGATTCAATCTATTTCTCAGATAATTTATTATCTAGTACATAGATTAAATAAGCTTTATACCCTTTTTTTTCACAAATTTTCGGGCTAACATCGAAGATATTACTGTAGGAAACCTACTTAAATCGCTAGATTCAATTCTGATGATCTTCCCGTTCTGACATCTCAAATCGATAAGCTTCATTTTGCAATTCACCACTGCATCATATGAAGTTAACCAGTCCATTCCCAAAATTATATCGAACTCATCGAAGGGCAACAACATTAAATCAGCTGGGAAGTAAGAATCCCGAATCATCAACGGGCAACCTCTACACACTTTATTAACAAGCACACATCTACCCAAAGGGTTGGACACACGAATCACAAACTCATTAGACTCAATTGGCAGAGTCTTACCGAATACTAGAGTTTCACACACATATGAATGAGTTGAACCAAGATAAATCAATACAATCACAGTAATATCATAAAGGGTGAAAGTACCGATAATGACATCGGAGGAGAAAGCATCCTCTCTGGTTCGTGTGGCATAAGCTGTAGCTGGAGCTCTAGCCTCAGATCAAACTGCAGTGTTCTTCGTTCCTCTCCGACTACCACCTACATTGCCTGAATGTCTGGGTAGCCTGCCTCGCGCTGACGTGTTGCTAGACTTAATGTTCTGAACCGTATTCTGCTCAACTAACATCAGACATTCTCTAATAAAATGATCTGACGCTCCACATTTAAAGCAAGACCGGTCATGGAATCTACAACTCCCAAAATGCCATTTTCCACAGTGCTTACATTCAACTCGATTCGTGGAACGTTACCAACACCGCCATCGAGGTAGCTCGGGGAGCCCACTAGAGGTCTATCACGTCCGTAAATCAAGTAGCTTTATGTCTCACAAGTCATCTCCGAACTTCTTAGATGTGGAATGGAAATTCTTGCCCGCGATATCTTACGAGTGTCTCTAGCTTCGCCTCACCTTTTCTTTTCTCTTTCCCGAGCTCTTCACTTTGCAAACTCGCTCGACTAGTGTCACAAACTCTTTAATTTCAAGAATGCCTACAAGCAACTTTAAATCTTCATTCAAACCATCTTGAACCTTTTGCACACAATGCTTCAAGAGAAACACACTCTCTAGCATATTTCTTTGCCCGACAAATTTTCGTTCATATTCATCACGCCATTCGACCTTTTTCAGATTCAAGAAATTCTTTTCGCTTTTGATCAATGAATCTTTGATGATATATTTCTTGTGAAATTCATTCGAAAGAAATCCCATGTCACTTTTTCTTTCGGGACCATCGATACTAGTGTAATCCACTAGTGATATGCAAAGGTCTCAAGTAAGGATATAGCACACTTCGTGCATTCATCTAGAGTACAAGATAGCTCATCTAATACCGAATAGTGTTATCAAGCCACATTTTGGCTCGCTCTACTTCATCATCATCATTGGCCTCAATTCTTCTACCCCAAATTTCTGATTTTATCAACTGGAGGCCTACTAGATCTCATCGGATCTATCATTGAGGTCTACCAAGGAATCAGAGTTGGATTATTCGGGGGTGGAGGTTGGTGTACAGCTGGGTTAGTCTGGATAAACTAGGTAAACCACTCGTTCATCATCTGATAGAAGGCTTGTTTAGCCTCCCCCTCGTGGCTACCCGAAACTGGTCGAGAGTCTAAAGGCACTGATCCGTGTGTACGGTCAGGTGCTACACTCTCTACATTATCCGCTATAGCTCTTTCAGGATCAGTGTCCATTTATTATATAAAACACAGTTCAGAATGTCAGAAGTCACCACACTATCGATATATGATAAAGGCATGTATAACTAGACCCTCACGCGCTACGGTAGTCCTAGAATCGACTAAATCGTAAGCTCTGATACCAATCAAATGTAACACCCCTAACCCGTATCCGTCGCCGGATTAGGGTTATGAGGCATTACCAAACTAAGCTAAATTCCGAATAGACATTCAATTGAATTCAATACGAGCAATGCGATCTCCATCACATCATATAATATAATATAATATGTACTCATAATACTTTAATACATATACATATTAAACCAATGTAACCATTTATAGCATTTTCGTAACAATTGCATATATAAGCATATCAAAGTTACATCCTAATCGAACATACATCTATTGTTACGAACATATATCGCATGCATTTCCTTATAACAAAGGTCACATTTATACTTGCACATGATTATTCATACATCATACACCAAATATTAATATGTTTATTAGTGTACCTAAACTTTGCAATTTATTAACCAAAGGTTCGGTCATACCATTACTAATATCATAAGCTAATCACTGTGGTTCAATTATTGAAATCAAACCATATTTTTCTTTTTTTTTTAATTACCATTTGGATTCTTGCCTAAACGGGATGTTTCTTACCCTTACTACCTTAAATATACATCATTTAATATAATGCCAAAGAACATGTTAACTCAAGACTATCATTAATAATGGATATTCTACGAGTAACTCACGAATAAACTTTGGACAAAATTATACATACAATGCACAACTACGTTTTGCATATATAATTCAAAACTAGGTATATTAATCCAAACATAGTACAAGATTATTACATAACTACTATTTATATATATAAATAGATTACCTATATGAATCATTAAGCATCATCACCATTTTCCTTAATAGTCATAAAACATAACTGAACAAATCACACCTATTTCGTATAACTAATGTCATCACCCACAACATTTATCTATAATAACTATATTAGTCTATACCATAACCGAATATGAGGTAAACAATTCCATGCAACTTTTACGTCATAATAACAAATGAAAAACATCTCAATATCATGCTTATTCAATATGCATCACCTATATATATATAATAGGCATATTATTTGACCACATTCCAAAATGATTAAACCATGGCCAAATTTCACATCCCTTAATAATATAATCACATCCATCATATCAAGAACATAGGAATTAAACTTGATCAAAAGAAATAGCCATTTTCGCAAGGCTATTCATATATATACAAGATCGAATATCATTAATCTAATAGTCTAACCTATACATGCCTTCGATTCAAAACTAAAATTTAGTACCAAAAGGGGGTGATAGTGTGGTTGACATTTCCGACGATCCTCAGATGCCCGTAGCTTAATGGAAAATCTATAAAATAGAACAAAGAGCACACACGAAATAAGCTTACTAGCTTAGTAAGTCTTAAGCATTTACGAAACAACAGTCAAATATTCCAACATTTAGCACACATACATATATAAATATACCTATAAATCCAGTAATTTAACAATTAATAATTTCAATATGGTTGAACAGCCATCTCTGTAACTTATCATTTATTATTCCCTCATTGAAGGTATACAACCCTTCTAGCACTTTAAGCCTTCAGTATTCGCATATTAATTTATTAACAAGTATAACATATATCACAATTATATACGATTAATCATATATATATATATATATATATACGGATATGCATTTTCAATAACTATCACTTTGGACATTTTACCTTTGACCAATCTCAAAGATATCACCAAGCTTATATTCAATACACATATCACACTTATTAATGAGTAATTCAAATGCACATATCATAAAGACTCATTATCAAAAACTTTAATTATTCTATCACTTATGTAATTTGAAAGGAAAGATAATTACTTACCTTGTTCCTTGCATCTATAAACCTTTATTTTTACCCAAGCATTTTGTTTATTGAAGTATTTACATCCCACCTTGTAAAGAATTTATAACACATCACCCAAGATTAAGCCCTAGACCCAAGGTCTGAATTTGATCATCCAAGCATTAAGCACGATATACATAAGCACAAGGATATCACATCACATCAAGACAAGGCACGCTAGGCTTATAGCCCAAATTACATCAAGGCACAAAGCACAAGGCTCATGCTAGGCTCATAGCCCGATAAATAACACCACACGAAGCCCTGCTAGGCTTAAAGCCCGATATAGACATGATCATCAATTCAACACTCATTTTATAACATCAACAATGCAAACAACTCATATAGATCATATTACTTTCACGTACTAACCAAAACATTTTATACACTTTTCGTTTTGCAAAATAAATTCAATTCAATACCATACTTCTACATTCGCTATTATCTATAATTATACTTTAAATATTTAAGTTCCATCACCATCATAGTCGTAAATAAATCTTTAACGATATTTGCTTAAGGACTTACCTCGGTTGTCGATAGATCGTAAATCGGCTATTCGAGAACCTTTGTCTTTCCCCATCCAATTCCGCTTTTTTTTTTCTTGATCTAAACACATTAAAATTTAGCTCATTCAAGCACATTTCATCTCAATTTAATCCAAAAACACTTAAATAGGCAAATTACCATTTCGCCCCTAATGTTTCCCATTTTTACAAATTTGTCTTATTTGCACAAAACATAAAATATGCAAAATCTCCCAACACTATAGCTAGGCTGAATCTTCCACATAGCCATATAAGTCCATGCATTTCATTTATTTTGCATTTTAACCCCTTAAAAATTTATTTTCTCAATTTAGCCCTATTCACTCAAAATCACCAAAAATCTCAATACAAAACATATTAATCTAACACAAATCTTTCATAATTCATCAATCATCATCATAAAACTCATGAACTCATCAATGGCACATTTCAAAATATTCATCAAAATCAAAATTTCAAGCATGGGTCTTGAAGTATTCAAGCAACGATTATAAAACGTAGAAATTATCGAAACCGATTAAAACTAACCTTTAATTTAGCTAGCAAATGGCCGAATGTACAAAGCTCCAACACTCTTTTCTTTTCTTTGTTATTTGGTGGAAGAAAGGATGAATAAAATCCCACTTTCATATTGGTTTTATTATAATATAGTTATAAATTATAAAACAATTATAATATAATCTTTAACATATAAAATAATACTTAAAAACATGTTATAAGACCACATTGCCGTCCACTATAACTTAAAATGGGTATATTACCCTTTAAGGACTTCACTAAAATAAAGCCACATCAATTTAGCCATAAATCAAATAAAAGGCCACTTTTACCGATTCTGCGATTTAGTCCTTTTTAACTAATTGTACACACAAATGTTAAATTTTTATACTAAACTTTCACACACATTAATTCACATATAACTGACTCAAAATATAATATTAAAATATTTCTCGGACTAGGATTCGTGGTCCCAAAACCACTGTTCCAATTAGGGTCAAAATTAGTCTGTTACAACAGGGGTCAAACGGCCGTGTGGCTTGGGACACGCCTGTGTACCCATGAGACATGCCTGTGTCCTTCACCCGTGGTCGACACTGACTAATTACACATGGCCTTGACACACCCGTGGCCCTAGACCGTGTGCCATGCCTTGACATATTGATTTGTTCACATAGCTTGGAGCACACGCCCATGTGCTAACCGTGTGCCACACACGACCTATAGAAACGGCCGTGGGGTTAGCCCGTGGTCTACTCTAACTTAAGACACTAACATGCAGGGAACACACGGGCTAGACACACCCCGTGTACCTATCCGTGTGGGCACTTAGATGCTATTTACCAAGCCAATTACCACCTTGAAATCAAGATCAATCAGAAGCCAAATTCAACAATTCAAATACTTGGTGTAATATTTACAAAGATGCATACTTAATTGATATAAATATACATACATATCTAGTCACACATAGCCAATCTCTTTAGCCATATACAAAAGAATAATAAACTTGATAGCCCACACTTTGGCCCTTTATAAGACATATTTCAAATGAAATGATTCCTATACATGTCATACTTAATATAAACAACATGGGTATACCAAAATAGTAATTGATAGTGTGCTTCGAGCTCTGACTTCAATGATCCATAAGTTAGCTTGGCGGGACTACATAGAAAGAAAGAATTAAAGACGTAAGCCTTTAGCTTAGTGAGTTTGCATGTAATGCACATAGCAATATAATTGCTTAATCAAAATTCAGTCATCATAAACAAAGGCATTGTCTAACTCATGTGTTTGAGCTTACTTACTCTTGAAGATTCTTACATAACTCATGATACTTACTAGTCTCATGCTTATGAGGTAAACAAGGTTCCTGTATCACTTGATCACATTGATCAACATACTTTACTATGATAATTATATTCTCAACTTCATCATGCATCACATGTATAATATTCTCAGTTAACTTTAACTAGCATAACTTGATGATAGCTTTACTTACTTAACTTCTTGCTTTCTTATTCAATCTTTACTCCTATGCCCAATGAATTATTATGAATAACCGAGGATACTAAATCTCATCCCACATGTATCTGGATGCAAAAGTTATATCCTCGATATAGTCTTACAATGGGATTTCTTACTTGAAATCGACCTTATGTCTTGACATGGACTCACACGAGGTCTTCCTTGTGGGTTCCCTTGGGAATTTACCATTGCTATGTCTTGACATAGCCTTACTTGGTATCTTTACTTTGTCAATGTCGAGCCTTGGCTTTGACTTACGTGGAATATTTATCTCATGATAACTTTACAATGCCAAGACTTGTCTTGGACTTACATGACATCTTTGCTTGGAGACTCACCAATGCCATGCCTTGGCTTGGGCTTACATGGGTCTTCATCTCATAATAACTCTTCAATGCCAAGACTTGTATTGGACTTACATGATAAATTGCTTGATTGTCGATGCCATGCCTTGGCTTGGTCTTATACGGGCTTTCTCATCTCACGTGGTAGATCGAGTATCCTAAGTAATTCAACTTCCATCGAGACATTCTCATGCTTAATCTCATTAATTTCTTTGTTTAACATACCATTAAACAATCTCATGGAATTAAAATATATTCAATATCATACTAAGCAATTTAATGATATTTCTCATAAAGCTTAGAAATCATACAAACTTACCTCAATATACAAAATGTATGTAAATATTGCAATTTAGTCCTCGACTTTGTTCTTGCCTCAGTTTTGATCCGGGCTTCGTTTCTCCTGATCTATAATAATAATTTGACTCATTAAATACTCATATTGACTAAATTGACTCATAACTCATACTTTGGCAAAATTTCTATTTTGCCCCTAAACTTTCTCATAATTACACTTTTGCCCCTAGGCTCGTAAAGTGATTTTCATTCAACTTTCTTAAACTCCATGCTTAGCTTATTCATTTTCTCTACTATAACAATCATCAATTCTCAATATTTCTATCATGAATGACCAATTTCATAACTATTACAAATTAATCCATACTAACATTTTTCATGAAATTCACTTAGGAAAAGATGTTTATCTAACATCAAACTCTCATAATCTTCCATAAAACACCATTTTACAAGTATTTTATACATGGGTATTTTTTATGGACATGAATTTTAGCTCAACTTATAGCTATAAATAGCTAATTCATAATTCGAGAACTCTAAAAATACAAAGAATATTAAAAACAGGGCTAAAATGCACTTACTAGAAAGCTTCAAAAATTGAAGAACCCTAGCTATGGAGTCTCTCAAATTTTCGGCACAAGGAGGAAGAAGATGAATAAGATTTTTGTCATATTTTTCCTTTTTAATCATTTAATTGATAAATGACCAAAATGCCCTTCTCATTAAATTTTCACAATTACTAACTCATGTCCATTTTTGTCCAAAAATTATAATTTGAGAAAATTGCAATTTAAGGACTTCTAATTAATAATCCAAAGCTATTTCATACAAAAAAAAAAGCTTCTAGAATCTCATATTTTGTAACTTTTGCAATTTAGTCCTAATGGACCCCTTTAATGCTAATTTCATAAAATCTCTACATAAAACTTTCATAATATCATGCAAACATCTTAAATACCTTAAAAACTCATTTTACTAGCTCGATTTGTGATTTCGCACCACTATTTCGACTAGGCCCTAAATCAGCCTGTTACAATTCTCCCCCTCTTAAGGATTTTCGTCCTCGAAAATCTTACCAACAAAGAGGTTTGGGTACTAGTTTCTCATGATTTCTTCTAGTTCCCACATAGCTTCTTCTACCCCATGTCTTTTCCATAATACTTTAACAAGAGAGATATCTTATTTCTCAACTGCTTGACTTCCCGAGCTAAAATCTTAACTGGTTCTTTACCATAAGTCATGTTGGGTTGAATCTCTACTTATGTCGGTGTAATAACATGCGAAGGGTCTGATCGGTAGCGTCGTAACATGGACACATGAAACACATCATGTATCTTTTCTAATTCAGATGGCAAAGACAATCAATAAGCTACCGGCCCAACTCTCTCACTAATCTCATATGGTCCGATGAAACATGGACTCAACTTGCCTTTCCGGCCGAATCTGAGAACTTTTCCCCATGGTGACACTTTCAAGAAAAATTTATCCCCAACTTGATACTCTATTTCTTTTCTTCTTAAATCCGAGTAGGATTTTTGTCTGTTAAAAAGCCTTTAAACTTTCTCGAATTACTTTCACCTTCTGTTCAGTTTCTCTAACCAAATCAACCCCGTGAATCTGGTTTTCTTTAAATTCAGTCCAATATAGAGGCGTCCAGCACTTACGCCAATATAGAGCCACATAAGGCGCCATCTTCAAGCTTGACTGAAAACTATTATTATAGGCAAGTTCTACCAATGGGAGAAACTTTTCCCAACTATCTTGTAATTCGAGAATACAACATCTGAGCATACCCTCGAGTACTTGAATTAACCTCTCCGATTGACCGTCAGTTTGAGGGTGAAAAGCTGTGCTAAAACTCAATTTTGTACCCAAGGCCTCTTGTAACTTCTTCCAAAATCTAGATGAGAACCTCGGATCTCTATCCGATATGATTGACAATGGAACTCCGTGAAGCCTTACTATTTTTGAAACGTACAAGTTTGCCAACTTTTCCAGTGAGTACTCAATTCGTACAGGTATAAAATGGGCTGACTTTGTGAGTCTATCAACCACAACCCATACAACATCTTTCTTGCTCGGAGACAACGGCAATCCCGTCACAAAATCTATAGTGATATTGTCCTATTTCCATTCAGGAATCATAATTGGTTAAAGCAAATGTAACACCCCAAACCCAGCCCATACGTCATGACAGGATCTAGTATGCTACGGGTTGAAGGTTGAAAACTTTGCTTTAAAGGGGTTTTGAAAATCTCAGTTTATTTTAACCGACTAATCATTAATTGTGACATTTTTGAAAGGAACCTTAACATTCACGTTGAATGTGCTTGAAAAGCCCATTTTCATTTCACTTATAATTAAGACTTTGAAAACATAAGCTTATAAATTGTAACATAAAAAAAATATAGATTGATAACCTAAGTTATGGAGGCCTTATTACAAAAATAATCCCAAAATTAAAACTCAACAAAAAATCGAAAACAGTCTATAAAATAAAAGACTTGATGGCCCCTCGAGTCCTCCTCGACTCCCATGTCCACGATCTACTGCTCATCTGAAAAGTTGGGAAAAATAAAAGGGCGAGTCACCAAGACTCGGTGTGCAAATCCCAAAAACACATAAAAGCCTTGGGCCCACAAACACATTATGGGCCTTGGGCCATGCACAATGGCAACATAATATATTTACATGCAATATGGCCCATCCCAAACCTAAGAGTCCATCCTCTACACACCCCCATACCAACCATCACACCGTGGGGATTTCTACAATCAACCCTCCATCCGCTACACATCATATTGACAGCTATGCTACCTGTCATAAAGACCGATCACTATGTGACCTATGTGGCAAAGCCACCGATCGCTATGCGACCTTAATAATATATCGACAACTATGCTGCCTGTCATAAAGATCGATCACTATGTGACCTATGTGGCAAAGCCACCGATCGCTATACGACCTGCTCCCCTTCATCATATCAATCCCATCTTATGCATACATACATACAATAATCAGAACATTAAACTACCTAAACAGATCACATACTTTCACATACTTTGATACACATAGAGAAGTTTCTATGATTACGTGCCTGGCATCCCTTGCCTACCCTTTTTGGGTAACACGACTATTCATACAGCCTCATTTTTCAGCTTTTAGCACATAACATACATATAATACAAATTAACTAGTGTGATAGAGATCTACACACCTGATTACCGATAGGAGAGTACTTTCTATTATCAGAAACCGATACGATGGCTAACTGTCTAAGGTTTTGTTCTGAAGCTGGTCCACAACCCGGTGGCCAATCTCGTACTGCTGACACCGTGCGTTTCTTGAACTTTAGGGCTGGGACTACAGATCCAACCCCTTCCTTCGATTTGCTGACATTCGAGTCCATGAATGACCTTAGTCAGAGGATACTATAATGATTGCTTAACGAGGCATTAGATTAAGGCACAATAAGGAAAAGAAACCAATTGAACACTTAGGGAGAATCGAAACCCTTACCTTGAGATCCCGAAAAAGTAATATGGTTCGAAAGCTTACGATTTCTGGCTTAGAAACCTAGGCGATTAGATCTCCTTCAAATCCCGGAATGCCACCCAAAAAGAACACGAGATTAGTGAAAACATCAAACTAAAGATAGCCTAACAACCAACTAGCCATTCGGCTATGGTCTCAAAAATCGAAAGAGAAGAAATCGACACTTACCTTAACACAGAGAATTTGAGAACTCTTAGGGAATTTCGTCTTTTGAGAAGATCAGAAAGAAAAGATGATCTCAAGAGATCTATGAAGATTTGGCTTTGATGAAGAAATCGGCAAAGAGAAAAGAATAGACAAGGGTATTCGGCTATGGAGATGAAAGCATAGAAAACAATGAAATTTTGGCTTTTGCATAAAAGTGGAGATGAGAGAATAAGATTAGGGGTTTCGGCTTTTGAATAATGAGAGAAGAGAATGGGAAATAAAACCATATTGCCGAAAATAAAAAGATATTCCCCCCACCTAAACACAGAATTTCAGCACCTACTACCTAAAACCCGAAAATACCCCTTCCTCGAACTAAAAACTAATCAATTAATGAGGGAAATTTTGGCACCCCATTGGCATATTGAAATCGATTCCTTCCCCCCTCTAAGAGATGGAAATTCGGCCACCACTGGCTATTCAGCAGATAGCTCCTATTCTTTTTCCCTTATCTTTATTCATTCACACCTCCAAAAGAGGCCTAAATAACACCACCTCTTCCTCCCTTTATCAGTACATTATCCACATTATCTAAGTCATTTAATCCCTCCTAATTTTAAGCCTTATTGCTGTCCCACTTGCTCCTCCTTTAAGTGCCAAAAATGGACCAAATACATGGGCTCCAAGCAGCCATAACTTGGGCCTCTTCACTTGCTAATGACGCCACTATATAGTTCCTTTGCAGCACCCCTTGCTGTTGGGCCACAAGCCCATTTTGTAATTTAAACCACAGATACCATCTTTTAAACCTTATAGTGCCAAACAGAAAATTTAACAAAGGCCTCGGCCCTATCCTGAGCCTAATCTGGACCCCTAACACTCTAATTAACACACTACACATAACCACACATTAAACGCATAGGCCCATTAATTCAGGATGTTACAGCAAACCTGAATGTACTTAGTGTTCAACCCTTGCTGACAAATCAAGCATCTTGAAACGAACTCTAAAATATCTTTCTTCATCTTCGGCCACCAATACTGTTGCTTCAAATCATTATACATCTTGGTGCTACTCGGATGTACAGATAAACATCTGTTATGTGCCTTATGCAAAATTCTCTAAATAAGCTCTTCCTTTCTCGGCACACAAACTCTATCATTAAACATCAGACTTCCATTGGAGCTAATTCAAAATCAGACTCAACATATGGCTCGCACTGAGTTCTCTTGGCTTGTAATTCCCTATCTTCTTTTTGAGCCTCAATGATCTCTTGGAGGAACAATGGTCTAGCTCTCAACTCAGTTAGAATAGAACCATCATCGGATAAAGTCATCCGTGAATTCAATGCCTTTATTGCAAACAGGGACTTTCTACTCAAGGCATCGACGACCACATTCGCCTTTTTGGGATGGTAGTCAATGATTAGCTCATAGTCTTTTATCAACTCTAACCATATCCGTTGCCTTAAATTCAACTCTTTCTGCATCATCAAGTACTTCAGACTTTTATGATCGGTGAAAATCTGACATCCTTCACCATATAGATGGTGTCTCCAAATCTTCAATGCGAAGACTATGGCCGCCAACTCTAAATCATGCACCGGATAATTTTTCTCATGAGGCTTCAACTGTCTTGAAGCATAAGCAATTACTTTGCCTTCTTGCATAAGTACACAGCCTAATACGTTTAAGGATGCATCGCTGTATATTACAAACTATTTCCCCGACTCGGGTTGTACTAAAACTGGAGCTTCTATCAACAATGCTTTCAGTTTCTCAAAACTTTGTTGGCATCTTTCATCCACTCAAACTTCACATTTTTTTGTAGTAATTTTGTCATCGGAGTTGTAATCATGGAAAACCCTTTGACGAATCGCCTATAATAATCGGCTAGGCCTAGAAAACTTCTGATTTCAGAGATATTCCTCAGTGGTTTCTAGTCCGTTATAGCCGAAATCTTACTTGGATCCACTCGTACTCCATCTCCGAGACAATATGTCCCAGAAATCCCACTTTTTTGAGCCAAAATTTGCTTTTACTGAACTTGGTATACAACTGATTTTCTCGTAGAATCTACAAAATTGTCCGTAGGTGCTCAGCATGCTCATGCTCATTATAGGAATAAATCAATATGTCGTCAATAAAAACGACTACAAACTTGTCGAGGTATGGCCTAAAAATGCAGTTCATTAGATCCATGAATAGTACAGGGGCATTGGTCAAACCAAAGGGCATGACTAAAAATTCATAATGCCCACACCTCGTTTAGAAAGTGGTCTTCGACACATCTGAGTCTCTTACTCTTAATTGGTAGTACCCCGATCTCAAGTCTATTTTGGAGAACATAATGGCTCCCTTCAATTGATCGAACAAATCATCGATTCTAGGCAATGAGTACTTGTTCTTCACTGTTACTTTATTAAGCTGACGGTAATCTATGCACAGTCTCATGGTGTCATCCTTCTTTTTTCACAAATAAAACTGGAGCACCCTAGGGAGAACAACTTAATCTTGCAAAGCCTTTATCTGTCAACTCTTGCAACTGTAACTTCAACTCTCTTAACTCCGTTGGAGCCATTTTGTAAAAAGTAATGATATTGGTACAGTACCGGGAGCTAAATTAATGCTGAACTCAACCTCTTTAACTGGTGGTAGTCCTGGTAATTCCTTGGGAAAAGCATCCAAGTACTCACATAATATCGATACTGACTCAATCTTTAGCTCTGTTTCTGTAGTATTTATCACAAAGGCAAGATACGCGTCATACCCTTTTCTTATAAATTTCTGTGCCGTCATATGGGAAATCATTATTTGCAATCTACCCGGTTCATCTGATTCTACATGAAGAGTGTCCCTATTCTCACATCTCATCTCGATGCATTTCTCCCCACAATTAACTATTACATCGTGGGTGGTCAACCAATCCATACCAAGAATGATGTCAAACTCATCAAATGGTAACAACATAAGGTTTGCTTTAAAATAATGACCTCTAATCATCAATAGACAGTCTTTACATTCTTCATCAACTAAAACACTTTTGCCTAAAGGATTAGACACCTTAATTATAAATTCTGTAGACTTTATAGGGATACCCAGACTGGATACTCATACTGGATACCAGTTTCATGCAAATATAAGAGTGTGTAGATTCGGGATCTATTAAAACAATAACTTTAATATCATGAAGAGAAAAGGTATCCGTAATAACATCAGAAGAAGATGCCTCTTCGCGAGCACGAATGGCATAAGTCCTCGCAGGTGCCCTACCCTCGAGTCTCGCAGCCTGTTCTCTAGAGTTACCTCTACCACCTGTCCCACTTCTAGGGTTCTTCTGCGGTCTACCTCTGACCATACCCCCAGATCTAGGGTTCTGAGGTCTCTCTTCTTTTATCATCTCAGAACAATCTTTTATAAAGTGATCTTGGAAACCACATCTGAAATAAACATTTTCATGCGCTCGGCATTCACCGAGATGACGTCTGCCACACTGTGGGCATTCAGGTTTATCAGATCAAATATCCCCCACGCTAGCGATCGAAGTAGTTTGTGTCTTATTTCTTGAATACTGCTTACCCTTATCCTTCCTTGAAAACCCAGTGGAAGTAGTTGATCGAGTGGAAAAATCTATTGACTTCTTGGAAAAGGATTGGAATGGCTTATTCCACTGTCTCTTTTTCGAGTCACGAGACTCTATTTCAGATTTTCTCTTCTCTTTTACTAACTCTTTGGCTTTACAAGCCCTCTCTACTAACACCACAAATTCTTTTAATTCTAGGATAGCAACAAACAATTTGATGCCGTCGTTTAGTCCATCTTCGAATCTCTTGCTCATGATGGCCTCGGTGGATACACACTCTCGAGCGTATTTACTGAGTCATACAAACTTGTTCTCATAATCAGTCACAAACATCTTGCCTTGCTTCAATTTTAAGAATTCCTTTCTTTTCTGATCCACAAACCTTTGGCTGATATACTTTTTCTTAAACTCTTCTTGGAAGAATTCCCATGTCATCTTTTTCTGGATACAACCAACACCAAGGTGTTCCACCATTGATAGGTAGAATCTCTTAAAAGAGAAACCACACACTTCAAGCATTCCTCAGATGTGCATGACAACTCATTAAATACCCTGATGGTATTTTCTAACGAAAACTCATCCTTTTCTGGATCATCATCTCTTTTAGCCTAGAATTCTTCTGCCCCATGTTTCCTGATCCTATCATCTGGAGGTTTGTCTCCTCTTACCACTTCTACTACTTGAGGGGCTACTTGGGTAGGTTGAGGAATAGGCAGGGGTAGAGGGGGTTGTGCATTCGGGTTTGTACAAATGAACTCCGTATACCATATTTTCATCATATGGAGGAAGGCTTCTCTAGCCTATTCTCCTTCTCTCTGACTCACCGTAGTGGGTCTATTCTCATCCTCATCAGGCACCGTCCCTTTAGCTGGAGTCGGGGCATTGCTTTCAACATCATCTGCCACTACTCTATCAAGGTCCATTTGCTACATGTATAAACATAATTTAAGTTGTCAGGAGTCGTCACACTATCATTATAAAAACATTCTTACATATGGCATGTATAGTTAGACTCGTGATCATACTACGTTAGTCTTAGAACTGACTAAACCTGGCTCTGATACCACTAAATGTAACACCATATGACCAAGTCCAAGGTTAAAATCGGATATGAAACATTACCATGCTTAAACCTTCTTAAACATGTACATACAGGCTATAAATTTTCTTTGATCGAATTGAAAACTTCCCTTTCTTAATCAATTCATACATTTCATGGGCCTACGAAGCCTTAAACTTATGTTCGGAAACTTTCAGAACTCAACTAGATACTTTTCACTCAAAACAGGGGTCAAACGCCCGTCTGGTTTGGGACACGCCCGTGTACCCATGAGACATGCCCGTGTCCTTTACCCGTGGTCGACACTGACTAATTACACACGGCCTTGACACACCCGTGGCCCTAGACCGTGTGCCATACCTTGACATACTGACTTATTAAAATGGCTTGGAGCACACGCCCATGTGCTAACTTTATGCCACACACGGCCTATACAAACGGCCATGGGGTTAGCCCGTGGTCTATTCTGACTTAAGACACTAACATGCAGGGAACACATGGCCTAGACACAAGTCCGTGTGTCTATCTATATGGGCACTTAGAGGCTATTTACCAAGCCAATTACCACCCTGAAATCAAGATCAATTTGAAGCCAAATTCAACAATTTAAATACTTGGTCTAATATTAACAAAATGCATACTTAATTGATATAAATATACATACATATCTAATCACACATAGCCAATCTCTTTAGCCATATACAAAAGAATAATAAACTTGATAGCCCACACTTTGGCCCTTCATAAGACATATTTCAAATGAAATGCTTCCTATACATGCCATACTTAATATAAACAACATGGGTATACCAAAATAGTAATTAATAGTATGCTTCGAACTCCAACTTCAATGATCCACAAGTTAGCTTGGCGAGACTATATAGAAAGAAAGAATTAAATATGTAGGCATTTAGCTTAGTAAGTTTGCATGTAATGCACATAGCAATATAATTGCTTAATCAAAATTCATTCAACATAAACAAAGGCATTGCCTAACTCATGTGTTTGAGCTTACTTACTCTTGAAGATTCTTACATAACTCATGATACTTACTAGTCTCATGCTTATGTGGTAAACAAGGTTCCTGTATCACTTGATCACATTGATCAGCATACTTTACTATGATAAGTATATTCTCAACTTTATCATGCATCACATGTATAATATTCTCAGTTAACTTTAACTAGCATGACTTGATGATAGCTTTACTTACTTAACTTCTTGCTTTCTCATTCAATCTTTACTCTTATGCCCAATAAATTATTATAAATAATCAAGGATACTAAATCTCATCCCGCATCTTACAATGGGATCTCTTACTTGATATCGACATCATGTCTTGACATGGACTTACACGAGGTCTTCCTTGTAGGTTCCCTTGGGAACTTACCATTGATATGTCTTGACATAGTCTTACTTGGTGTCTTTACTTTTTCAATGTCGAGCCTTGGCTTGGACTTACATGGAATATTTATCTCATGATAACTTTACAATGTCAAGACTTATCTTGGACTTACATGACATCTTTGCTTGGAGACTCACCAATTCCATGCCTTGGCTTAGGCTCACATGGGTCTTCATCTCATAATAACTCTTCAATGCCAAGACTTGTCTTGGACTTACATGATAACTTACTTGATTGCCGATGCCATGCCTTGGCTTGGTCTTATACGGGCTTTCTCATCTCATGTGGTAGATCGAGTATCCTAAGTAATTCAACTTCAATCGAGACATCCTCATGCTTAATCTCATTAATTTCTTTGTTTAACATACCATTAAACAATCTCATGGAATTAAAATATATTCAACATCATACTAAGCAATTTAATGATATTTATCATAAAGCTTAGAAATCATACAAACTTACCTCAATATACAAAATGTATGTAGATATTGTAATTTAGTCATTGACTTTGTTCTTGCCTCGGTTTCGATCCGGGCTTCGTTTCTCCTAATCTATAATAATAATTTAACTCATTTAATACTCATATTGACTAAATTGACTCATAACTCAAACTTCGACAAAATTTCCATTTTGCCCCTAAACTTTCTCATAATTCTCATAATTACACTTTTGCCCCTAGGCTCATAAAGTGATTTTCATTCAACTTTCTTAAACTTCATGCTTAGCTTATTCATTTTCTCTACTATAACAATCATCAATTTTCAATATTTCTATCATGAACGACCAATTTCATAACTATTACAAATTAATCCATACTAACATTTTTCATGAAATTCACTTAGGAAAAGATGTTTATCTAACATCAAACTCTCACAATCTTCCGTAAAACATCATTTTACAAGTATGTCATACATGGATATTTTTTTATGGACATGAATTCTAGCTCAACTTATAGCTATAAATAGCTAATTCATAATACAAGAACTCTAAAAATACAAACAATATTAAAAACAGGGCTAAAATGCACTTACTAGCAAGCTTCAAAAATTGAAGAACCCTAACTATGGAGTCTCTCAAATTTTTGACACAAGGAGGAAGAAGATGAATAAGATTTTTGTCATCTTTTTCCTTTTTAATCATTTAATTGATAAATGGCCAAAATGCCCTCCTCACTAAATTTTCACAATTTATTAACTCATGTCCATTTTTGTCAAAAAATTTTAATTTGGAAAATTGATATTTAAGGACTTCTAATTAATAATCCAAAGTTATTTCATAAAAAAAAAGCTTCTAGAATCTCATATTTTGCAACTTTTGTAATTTAGTCCTAATGGACCCCTTTAATGCTAATTTCATAAAATCTCTACATAAAACTTTCATAATATCATGCAAACATCTCAAATACCTTAAAAACTCATTTTACTAGCTCAGATTTGTGATTTTGCACCACTATTCTGACTAGGCCCTAAATCGAGCTGTTACATTTAATGCTGGACATTGGTGTGATTTTGGCTGAGAAATGGAGCTAGAAATGGCTTTATTTTGTCCACACGAGCAGACACATGGGCGTGTGTCTAGACCATGTGTGACACACGGCCTGGTACATGGGCGTGTGGCATCGTGTGTCCCCTGTACCTAAATTTTGAGAAATAGAATGCTCAAAATTGAGCACACGGACAGAGACACGGGTGTGTGTCTAAACTGTGTGTGCTACACGGCCTAGAACATGGGCATGTGTCTTGGCCGTGTGAAACCTGTACCTAAATTTATGAAAATTGAATTAACCACACGGGCTAGCACAAGAGTGTGTGGCATGGCCGTGTGTACAAGTCAGAGAGTTACACGGGGTCGAACACGGCCTGTAGCACTGACGTGTCCTTGGGTCACATGGGCGTGTCCCTCGAACCACACGGGCGTGTGAGCCCTACAACTTGGAAAATTTTTTAAATTTCGCAAAAAATTCTTAGAGTTTTCGATTTAGTCCTGACTCAATTCTAATGCTCATATTGGGCCTCGAGGGTCCATTTAAGGAACGTTATGAATAAATATCAGGAAATGAATCATAATTGTTATGAATTATCTGAAAATGTTCTGAAAGTTTCGGTAATACTCCGTAACTCTATTTCTGATGACGGACTCGGGTTAGGGGTGTTACAAATATACTTAACTTTTTGGACTGTTTTTAAGGACTTTGAACTTTGGTTTGTGATCTTTTAATGCTTGTGAATAATGATGTTGATGCATGACATGTCTTGGTTGAAGCCTAAGTGTTATAATTACATAAAGCTTAGTATTAAAGTGATATGAATGTTTGAATTGTATTCCAGAAGTTGTGGCAAGTCTAAAATGACCAAATGGTATAAAATGACAAGTAGGACCTATAAAGAAGGATGATATGCAAATATGAAATGTTGAGTAAATGACTTGGAAGTTAGCACTTGTATGATAGCATGATCATTTACTTGAGGGGTCAAATTTTTCTATTGATTGTTATAATGTATTTAAGCATGTTTTAACTGATGAATGTATGTAAAATGACTTGTTAGAATTGAGAAATAGTCCTAAATGCACGGAATGGTATGATAGGTAGCGTTTAAATTTGAAAAATGCAGGTTTTGGGTTGTTTCTGCAGAAAATTGCAGGTGATGTCCGATAATGTTCGGGTGCCGTCGAGACGAGGGATCATCGTCGGGACAACCAAAATCAATTCATTGTGACAAGGTGGCTCTTTTATGCCACGTTGCAACGTGGTAAGCCGCGTGGTTGTGACGTGACTCACTGTCCATTTTGGTTTGTTTTCCTAACTTTGCAATTTAGTCCTAAGTTTTGGGTAATGAAATTAGAGACAAAAATGCTAAAAAAATGCTTTGAAAGTTTCATTACTTCGTATGTAGATTTTTAATTTCATAATTTCATAAATCATTTTTAATATGGTATTTCGTATATTTTGTTGTTTCTATGATTTAGTCCCTAAAACTTTTGTTTTAAAATTAGATAAGAAATATTAATCGGTTTAAACTGATTCCTTCAAATAATGTTTAAAATAGAATTCTAAGAACTGAATGTGTGTCTAATTTGTTGTTTTATGAGTGTTTTCGTATGTTGGTTGTAAAATGACAAAATTGCCCTTGAATATTGCTTGAATGATTTTGTTAGATAAACATGTTTTCTTAAGGTTTGAATGGTTGTCCTTAACTATTTAGTTGCTAATTATGCTTGCAAATGTTGGGGTGTGGTTGGTGGTCTGTAGTGTGGTCATGTAAGTGGCTACTGTGATGTTTTGGATTTGTGTCGGACTGTCCCGGTTGGGTTTGGGGCATCACACACTGGGTTTTCTGATAATGTTTTTAATGAGGCGGCATGTTATGTGTATTATAGTTGTGTACTCTTTTTCCTTCATAGAGAATCTTTTTCCCACAAAGTTTTTATCTTAGTAAGGTTTGAACAAGGCACATTATCTACCAATGAACATCCAAGGGGGAGTGTTGTAAATATTTTATTATTATGTTAATGTCCATTAAGGTCAAGATAAGTTTGATATAATTTAGGACTCTAATATTAATTAGAAGTAGAGTTTTATCTAATTTATACGCCTTATGTCTATAAATATAAACTTTGGAGAAGTATTGTATACATCTCAATCTATCAAAAAATATCATAGTTCTTATGATCTCCTAATTTCTTTGTTCTTTTATTCTGTCTATTAATTATTTCATAACTCAAAACATTTTTAGAATATAAAGCACTACTAGAAAATATCTTAACAGAGAAAAAAAATTTCTGTTACAATTTTCTGTCACTATTGTTAGTAACGAACTAGTGACAAAAGTAACATTTAAGTTATTGGGACATAAGTTAGTGACATACTTGTAACGAGAATGTGACAAAATTCATATTCTGTCAGAAATTTTTGTCACAGGGATTTGGAATTATTAATTGGAAACACTTGTCACGAAAATTTTTATCACAAAAATTGAAATTATAAATAGTGACAGTGTTAGGTGATGGATGTGTTACGGATTTTATTAATTAATTTTTTATAAAAAAAATTAATTAAGATAAATTGTGGCAGATTGAAATTATATATAGTGACCGACATTTCTGTCAGAAAGATTAAAATTATAAATAATTCTTTTTAATAATCAATCCCAAAAATTATAAATTAAATAAAATGATTCAAGAAAATATGTAAACTAAATAAAACATGTTTGAATTTCATCAATATAAAATAAAATAAAAATTTGTTTGAAAAATTACACGACTGTTTGGCAAACTAAGAGAGGGGAATCTCGAGCTGCCCGTGTCTTTAATTTGAGTGCTTATGCCCAAGAGATAAAACATAGTTATTGAATTGTTCCATTGTTAGCTCTGAGTATGGGCCTATGTTTGGTTTAACACTGTAACGTATATGTTTTCACAAAATATGCAAATGCAGACTATGTTGGTCCCAAAGCAAATAGATAAAATAAGCAATGTGTATAGACTATAGATACCATCAAATCTTATCGATTTGTGTCACTTACTACTTTTTATTTTATTTTATAAATTTACTTATTTTTATGTATTGTTGAAAGTCAGTAGAAAAGATCGGATTCGATTTCTTCATAATCAAATATCTGATTATTTGATAGATGAATTAAAGTTTGGATATCGTTTATCTTCGTATATAAATAAAATGTAATATTTTCTATTAATCTTTGTTTTGAGAATTGAATTTAATAATATTCTTTTATTGAATTTTAAATCTTTTGGATATTTTAATCTTTTTAATTTAAATTAGTTTTTGAGAAATGTTGTGAAATTTTTTAAAATGTGACAGAATTCTAGTGATTGAAAAGGAACATAATTTATAGGAAACAACAAATTGTGATGAAAATTTGTGACCAAATCTAAAATTATGACAATTTAGAGACGGAATAGAACTCCAGTGATAGAACTTTCAAAAATTATAGTGAGGGAAAATGTAAAAAAATTATGGACATTTTGTCACGAACCTTATTAGTGGAGGGTATCTGCGTAAAAATCTGTCACAAGTTCCTTCACAAAACATGAACGGGACAAAATTTATAGCAGTTGTGATGAATTTTGGGTTAGTTTGACAATTTTTTTGAAAGATTTTCGTAAGATTTTGTAAGATCTTTTGAGAAGTCTTTTGAGAAATTTAAGTGTTTGGCATTCATTGTCAAAAAAGTCTTTTGAAGTAAAATGTCTATTTTAGACATGATATTATAAAGTAACAAATATGTATTTAAATAATGTTCAAATTAGTTAATATTATGATATTTTAACAAAATATAAAAATAATTTATTATAATTTATTATTAATATTTTAATAAATAATATTAATTTTAAATATTTTCGAAGAATTAATATTAATTATTTATTAAATTTAATTAGAATATATAAACTATATTAAAATGTTTAAATATAATAATTAAATATTTGTAATTAGATATTGACACAATTGTATTATTTTAAAATTATTTTTTAATTTTTAATGCTTTTAACACATTTTGTAAAACTAATATTAGATATTAACATAACATAGAAAACATAAACATAAGAAATTAAAATATTACATATATTGGGATTAAAGTTTCAAAAAGGGATAATATTTATATACCAAATATAAATACTAAAAAATTTACAATAGCATTAAACTGAATTCATTAAACTAGAAGTTATAGCATCTCTTGTTAATTCCATTTCAAAACCACTTAAATTGCTTGATTCACCGTCATCATCACTACCATCATCGTCGTCATCATCATTATCACTTTCTCGACCATGCGTATTTTCTGAATCAATAGTATTCTCATATGCCCAGTTAATATCTTCGTATTCCATAAAATCTACATCATTTTGACCGACATGTTTTCGGATAAAATTGTGTATGTCATTGTAGCAACAACAATCATCGTTTGCTTTTCAAAACTATAACTTGGCATATCCCTTAAAATGGCCCATTTTTTTTCAAAACACCAAAAGTTCGTTCAATCACACTAGGTAATGATGAATGTGAATGATTGAATATCTCTTCTTTACCGAATCTTGGTCTACCTCTCGAAAGTCCGGTAAATGATATCACGACCTCTATATGGTCCAAGATAACCTTTCATTTTAGGATATCCGAATCAACAAGATAATATTTTCCTACATGTCATAATATAACAAACAATTAGTTCAATAATTTTTTTAAAAAAATATCAATTAAAGAACTTATACTTTATTTTTAAAAATCACATATAAATAAAATATCTAACCATTTGGTGGGTGCGGAAATTTGTATTTTGGATCTCGAATTGCATCAAGAAATATTCTAGTGTCATGTGCGATCCTTTCCATCCAATGATGACAAAGGTGAAACACATATTAAAATCACATACGCCATAACATTTTGAGTAGGGATACCTTTTCTTCCAATAGAGGAATTTGTTCACTTGGTGGAAGAATAGCGGCAATATGAGTACCATCAATTGCACCGATGCAATCTGAACAAATAATCATATTAGTCTCGTGTATATTTTAGTCAACCAAAATATTAGAAATATAATAAGATAAATTAATTTTAACCTTAAAATGGCATATATCTAGAATCATTATGTATTTGTTCTGTATTGAGCTAAAAAAGGATCTTGGTGCAATTAGATCGGTGGCCATCCTTGAAACTTTCTCAAGCACAATTGCAAAGTATCGACTTATTGTTGATCCGGACCTTTGAAATCTTTCGGACATTGGGAAACTTTTGCACGGTGCCCAAGATGTATAAAAAATTCCCAACATTTCAAAGAGAAGATATGTGTCTTAAAGTTTGCAAGTTGTATCTTGTCTCCAAAACTCTCAACAAACTTGTGAATACCATTTTAGACATCCTAAAATTAATCATACAATGTGATTCGTGACCGTCAAGGATCTCTCGGATCCATGTCTCACCTGATTGTTTTGAATTCATGCATGGTTGCTTCAATATATACTTCTCGTGATATAATTGCACGGAAGAAGATGCAAAAACAAATAAGCGGGTAAAACATTCCACGCGTTGTCCCTTTCTTTTCCGTTCATCATCACTTTCATCACCGCTGTAATTTTCAACTATACTCATCACCGTAAAAAAATTGAACATCCAAAATCATATATAAACAACTATTGATAAAATTAATTTAGTAAAAATAAGTAGAACATAAATTCAATATCCAAAGACCAAATATAGACAACTATTAATAAAAGTATATTACACATAAATAAATAGAACATAAATTCAATATCCAAAAACCAAAGATAAATAGCCATTGATAAAACATAAATTCAATATCCAAAAACCAAACATAAACAACTATTGATAAAACTAGTTTAGCATTTTTTTTAGTCACATAATAGATATCTCTAAACACTAGAAGATCAAAAATTTTCAACTATCCTTCATTTCCGTCTTAAGCCACAAAGCTCTAATCTTGGGATTAATTGATAAAACATAATTCGCTTGTCCTTATTGAGAAATAATCTAAGTGCGAAAAAGTATAGCGGACTAGCTTCGAACTTCTTCCGACATCTTTGTCGAGCACTTTGACCGCTTACGAATACCATATGGATCCATAATAGAGTCAAACTAGCTGTGGCTTGAATCATATTGTCAGCTGCATTGCATAATTTTTCTATTTAATTAGACAATCTTGCAGCCCCTCCAATTTGCTTTGAGGATTTCTTTCTTCCAGGTTTAAAATGTGAACTTGATATCTCAGGATTTTTTCTTTTTTGCCCGTTTCCATCAATTTGAACATCATTTGAAATGTGAACATCATTTGAAATGTGAAAATCGTTTAAAATGCGAACATCGTTTCTCACATTCTCATCTTCATTCTCTTCAGGTATTTCATTGTTAACATCCTCAAAAAAATCAGTACGGAGTGTACCAGAAGAAGGTGCCCATGCTTTATCACCTGTTGCAACTATCCCCATGAACATTTGGTCCAACTTCCCTTCGAATTCAGGATCAATGCCCGATGTTTTAAATTTTTGAGCTTCAGGCACAACCTACATATAAAATGATAGTTTAATAACAGTAATTATCAATAACCTCATTGAAAAGAAAAAAAAAATTCAGAATTATTAATGTACCTTTAGCCTACTCTCCCACCAATCATCCGATGCATCAACGGTTCTTTTTATAGGATCCCACCCTAGACCAGTATCTTCGCCTTTAAGTTTTTTCCACGCTTTCCATTCTTTTTTTAGGGCGTCCCACCTATTTTTAAGTTGTCTTTGTGAAAAACCCTTGCCCGTTTCTTTCTCAAAGTTTGTCATTATTTTCAACCATCCATCTTTTGTGAAATGAGTACCAGGCCTATTGCCTTTCAATATTTCTTTAATACAAATATCACAAAATATTTCTGTCAATCTCTTATCCCACATTGCTTTCACTTTTTCACCACTAACTTCAATTGCCGAAGTACTCATCTATTGTGTATACAAACAAATTCGTTTCAGCCAAGCAATCAAGAAAATCAAATGTCACATAATGAATTATGATTATGTATTATGATTATGTAAGCATGTGTAATTAATGTAAGCACAAATAATTAATGTAAGCATGTGTCGTTGCTTGACTAGTTGAAAAGTTACTAATATATAGAGCATGCATGCATATTAGTGTTAGTGACACACACTAAAATGGGAAAGGATTGTGTTCATACAATGGTAGACTCAATCCAACATGGATTTATAAAATTAGGGCATGGTGTTTCAGGTCATTAAAAACAATTATAAAAGTATTTTTGATATGTTTTATCTTGATTTAATTTTATGTTATAATTGTTGTAAATGTATTTTTTATATAATATTAAAATTAAGTGATTCAAATTGTGTTAAATGAATATTTGACAAAAATTTAAAATAAAAGGTTATAAAAACTAATTGCAATATTATAGTACATTTTATTTAACAAAAACACTTTAAATAAGAGAAACTTTTGTTTTAAAGAAAAATAAAAAAGTGGGGTAAAAGGGAATCTGCATTCCCTGACTATTAATAACATGTGAATCAGATATTCTTTTTTTTGTTGAGTGTCTTTAACCCTTTTTGTTTGATTAATTATTGAATAATAAAAAATATGATTGCCAACAACAAACTTTATTTTAAAGAAGCAAATGTTTCATTTTAAAGAACAGAAAATTCCAACTTTTCTTTTCATAAAATTCTAACTTTATTTAATTTCGTAAAATGATTGCCAACAACAAACTTTGGATGCCTCAAAAAGAAAAGAAATTACGGACAAAAATAAAAGAAATTTCTTTTATTTATAAAAAAGATCGTTCATGGCCAACAAGGTGTAAATTAGAAAGAAAAGCTAACATTCCTTAGAAAATAATCTAAGCCTAAAGATACAAACCACAAACTCAAGTAAACTCAAAAAAAGAATATACATGTTTTCTTTAATCTGTATATAGAGCATGCATGCATCTTAACATTGAAAACAACAACATCATTGCAATCATCTAACAGAAAAAAGAAAAAGTTCCAAGCAACCATTTCTTGAAGATAGTAAAGGGCACAGAAAATTACTTGCAAATTTGTAACTAACAGTCTCTTATGGCGATTCACCAGTCAATAACTGAGACACAAAATATCTTAAAAGTTAGTGAATTTGTACTATATAGGTAATCAAAATAATGCAGTTTGAACCATACCAAATAATCTATTTCACGTTGATTTTTACATAACATAAATGAAATGCCTAAATGCTAAAATGGATAGTAAAACTAACATTAAAATGCGAGACTCATCAAACAATACTTTGTAAACTATACATGTTTAATCTTCAAGTAGTAATGATTGAAAATTGATAAAATATATATCGTTATATAGTAACTATAGTGGCTCTTGGTTGTGTCTCTTGGTTTTCCAATGCTTTTGTTGGGCTGAATTATTTTTCTTGAATAAGATATAGAGATTGTTAGAAGCTTTGCATTGTATGCTTTGAAGAAATTGATGTTTTCATCGGTCTTGTTATAAAGATTGGATATTATAATGAACTGGAGAGTTGGCGGTGTTATTTATTAGAGAATGGTCTAAGCGTGTAAAATTAGATTCATGAGTTTCTTAAGATTGATGCTTCATAGAATCGTAGATTTTCTGAACATCATAATATGCAAATGAATCGAAAAAGTTCAATAGAATATATGAGCGAACTATATATGTCCCACTTTGGGGTTTTGGTACATTGATGCAATAGCTTCAATCGATGTCTGTCGTAAAAGAAATCTAACCTAAGTATAAAAAAGTGCAGTTGAATTTTCTAACGATCCGAAATCATCAATGTCAATGTGATTATCACTCAATGCCAAGAGATATCTCTCGGTTGCAAAGAAATAAAAGTTTTACATAAGACCTAACTTATTGCTTGTGTATAACTCCTTCAAATAATTATGGAACTTTTCGTGCCACTTTGTGGACAATTCCAAGTTAGAAGCAATAAGGGGTCAAAATATGTGAAACATGTTGTCATCTTTCCATGGGTTAAGACTCAAAGTAACAAAATCTCTAAAAATATAAGTCTATCTCAATCTATAATACTCAAATCCAGTTTTGACAGAATTCTCAATACTTTAGTTACTTTCATGCATTAAAAATCCCCACAACCACAAATTGATACCAAAAAAAAAAAAGAAAAGATTATTAACATCCAAACTTCAATTTAAACAGAAAAGAACAATTTTTTGTGCATGCACCATGAGTAACCAAGTTCATTCAATACTACCTTTTTCTGAAGAGGAAATGGTCATGCGCTGCCTGGGTTATGTGAATACCAGTGTAGCAGTAGTACCCGATGTTTCACCTATAGAAAAAAAAAATCAATAAGGGCGGAGAACACCATTGTCATCTAAAATGTACAGAAGAAAAATTAGAGAATAAAATAATTGGAAAACAAATTCCATGCCTCAACTCTAAAATTCCTTGTCGATTTTCACAAATTCGGCAACTAATGCCGGTGGATTGGTGCTGACTGGTGAAAGATATGGTGGTGGCCGATGGGTGTTGAAGTGGAGAAGGGGAGAAAGGAATTGGCTGTTAGGGATTAGAAAATGGAGGAGTCGGTGGAAGAGGAAAAAAAGAAAAAAGGCAGTAGCTTCACTTCAGGGGTTTCCCAGTCTCAAGGATCGAAGAAAAATCAGAGAAAGAAAAGAAAAATCAGAAGAAAGGCAGGGATAAAAAAAAGAGGACAATCAAATAGGAACAGAGGAACAGAAAAATCAGAGGAACAGAAAAATCGGAGGGGAAAATCGAAGGGGAAAGAAAAATCAAATTTCTTGCTAAATTAGCTCCACTTGAGAGATAATTTCTTGCTAATAAATCGGAGGGGAAAGAAAAATCAGAAGAAAACTCACCAGAGGAACAGAGGAAAAATGAGAGAAAGAAAAGGGGAAAAAAAGAGGACAACGTCTAATTGGAAGAAGACATAAAATAAGGATAAAAAAGTAAAACACCATGCAAAAGTCCTTCTGTTGTGGAAAAAGCTAAAAATTTTGGCGTTTTCATCTGGGAAAAAGAACTTCTGAAAAGTTGGAAAATTTTCTCCACTGGTCCTTGTTCTGTAGTGCTTTTTGCTGAAAAGTACTTTTGGCCCAAAAAGTCCATCCCAGATGGAGCAACGAACGGGCCCTTTGTCTATCACTGTTAAAAACAATTTCCAATAGTGAAACTTTCCTTTTATTTACCAATTGCTACACATACTTTATTTAATCTAAATTTTTAAATAAACTACAATTACCTTCTACAATATTTTTAAATATTATTTCATTGATTTTATTAATCCACATTTACTATTTAATTATCCCAGACATCATTTTAAACTTAAAAATCTGATCAAATAACTTTTGATTAAAAATTAAAATTTTCCTTTTAAAATAAACATTTTTATTTGGTGAAAATATCTTTTAATTACCCCAAAAATGAAACATTTTAATTATTTAATCATTATTTCCTTTAACAATATATAAAATGTTCTTATAAAATAAATTTTGAAATCTAAAAACACTGTTTATATAATAAAAATATTTTTAGGTATGTTTATAATTAATTTTTTAAATAGTATTTCATGCAATAAATTATTAAACACGAAAATTTTAAATTTCATCAAATATTTAACTATTTAAAAATTTAAACAATGTTTAAGTAATGTTTTCCACTTTCAAATCATAATTTCTAATTAAAATTGTTAATAATATTTTATCATTATTAAACTTTTAAAATTTGTTCAAAAATTCCTAAATTAATTAGAAATCCAGATCATACCATCAAGTTAATCATTAGATATGAGATAGACATATATTTACTTCTTGGAACCATTCTATGCTTAATAAAGAATTTTAATCATTAATACAAATAAACAAGATTATGATCCTAACATGGTAAATATAATATCTTGATATGCTAAAATTTTGTGTCAAGACTAACAAACAAAACCAAAAGCAATGTTATGTGCTGGCTCCACCTTGAAGAAAACAAAAGGCAGTGAGTTATTATTTTAATAATAAAAATAATTTCTTGTAAACTATTCATTCCGTGATAAATGCTGAGATCTGCGTATCTGATTAGTTGGCTATTAATACGATGAGAGAACAGTCCTTGTCTACACATAAATCCAAAAATGGCATAATTTAATCTCCCACGACATTTATATTTATATTTTCAATACTTTTATATAATTTTTAGATTAAAAAATTTAAAATTAGAAATTAAACTTGTGTTTAATAGATTTATAAACAAATATGTTCCCACTATATGAAACGATAGCCCACTTATTTCGAGATTGCAGCTTCACAATAGATGTGCTATACAAGGTAGGAGTGTTAACTTTGCCCACAAATGAAAATTAGGAGTGGATACAATGGTTAGTTCACCTTTTTTACATCAACGGTATATCACAATGTGCAAACTTAACTATATCATTTTGGGCAATATGGCTTAATAGTAATAAAATCTACCATGAAGGAATGCGGGATAGAGTGTGTGATGTTGCGGGATTCATTAAGGCATACATCATTGAATTAGATCATCTAGAGAGTTTCACTACTTACAGATTCAATATAGATAAACCAAATTGGGAACCCCCAAGTGAAGAACAAGTTAAAGTTTGACACATCATACCAGCAGCTAAATTGTTTAGCAATTTCAGGCATCCTAATTAGAAATAACATGGGCCTAGTTATGGATGCGTGCATGTACCCGATAAATAATTTTCAAGATTCAACCACCGCCGAAGTAGTCGTGTGCCTTCAAGCATTGACCTTGGCAGAGGAAATGGGTTTTGGCGATGTCTTGATTGAAGGGGACTCGCTTACTTTCATCAAGAAACTAAACAGTTAAGAAGATGATAGGATACTTATATGCAACATTTTAAAGAAAATAAAACTCAAAGCAACAGGATTTAGGAGCTTATTTTTTCGGTACATTCCCCGCTCGATGAACATGGCTGCGCACGATTTGGCCATCTGGGGTCGAGAGTGCAGATCACCGATTTATTTGGTAGAAGAGATACCACCGGAAGTTGAACCCATAATAACAAAGGATAGGAGAGGTAATTTTTAGTAAAGGAGAAAATATGATGTGTTAGGACTGAGTCCGAAATGAATAGGTAGCGGTGCTCGAAAATTCAATGAACTCAAAATAGCGGAACTGCGCATAGGAAATGGTGTTCATGCAAAAGGCATGGTGGAAAATAGTTTTCTTGATGGTAAGATCTTGGCGATGCCTACGTGAGGAAGAAGGAAAAAAGGGGCAAGCTTTAGGGCTTGAGTCTTTCATTTCAATTAAGTTTAGGATAACTTTTGTTTTTCTTTTTTTTTTTCTTCTCATCATTAGGCTTGTGCATTTTCAGACGATTGCTTTTGTGACACCCCCAGACCTGGCCCAGACGTTATGGCCGAATTCGGTGATATCACATCAAAGGGATAATTCCAAAACATCTTTGTTTAGTTAAAAACTTAAGTTTAAGATTTAGAAACCCAAAATCCTTGCAATCTGTTAAGTTATGATGAAAGCCCATGTTTTAAGAAAACGTCTATATGTTATAGTTATTTCAAAACCATGTTAATCTTTAGAAATTTATTTAACTTTAATAATTAGGCAGTTGAAACAATAATAAAACCCACATGTAAAGTCAAATTGGAGTCACAAGGCCTTATTACATCCCAATGAAAATAAAATAAAGTAAAATAAAGTCATTTGAAAATAATTTAAAACTTCTACGTAACTTGCAGTGTGGCCATCTTCGAGTCCTCTTTCACGTCGAGCCGCATACTAAGGGTCACCTGAAACATTAAATACAAGGGTGTGAGTTTCAAAACTCAATGTGTACGACCCTTGGTAATCCAACCAACATGCAATTATCACATTGGGCCTAAGCCCTATCAAAATTTGTGGTCTTGGGCCTTAGCCCACAATGACCTCATATCACATTAGTATCACATGAACGCAATACTCCCATCCCAAATCCAACTCTGCACTCCATTTCCCTTCCAACCTTACACTCTTGTGGGGATATAAATATCAACCCACCCATCCCTACACTCCAAAGGTAGCACCAACAACGGCACTACTCAAACGTTGCAGCAAGGCTGCTAAGCATATAATGGGCTTAAAGCCACCGGTGGATCCACGGTCGTCAAGCGACTATGCGATCCTCACATATCTTCCTCCGTATCATCAAACCTACCCAAGTGCAACATATATCTCATGAATGCAACATACACATTTTCACACATTAAACACCTAGGGGTCATTTAGTCATTTCACTACCTAGGGGTATTTTTGTAAATCTACCCTGCAGGGTATTTTCATAATTCTACCCTACTAGAGTATTTTCGTAATTCTACCCTACAGGGGTATTTTTTATAATTTCTTTCATCTCGGGTTTTAGTTATGAACTTTGGCCCATCAACAAGTCCTTGCGGCTAAAGTGAACAGACACTATGCACTAGGTAGGATCCTAGAGAAGAGGAGGTGGGTCACTAGGACCGCTTAAGTACCAAGCTCTCTTTAGATCCCATCCTAGAGATGCATATGTCCATTGCCACACTCTAACCTAGCAACTTGTCCACAGACATGTTTGATTATTAACATTAAGTTTTATGCTATTTAAGAATTTATCATAACTAGGCCTAAAGTCCATTAAAACCATAACATGCATTTATAAAATCCCACAAGGCCCACTAAGCCCAATCATGTCCATATAGCCCATTAAGCCTAATCATGTATATGTAGCCCATTAGGCCCGATCATAATCAAATCATACGACCATCCATATCAATCCTTCATTCAATTTTACATATCAACTCTTGCCAATTTGGTCCTACGAGCTCAGTAGGCCCATTTAGCCCCTTCTGGCCCGATTGGCCAAACAGTGGCTCGAGACCATGAGATCGCTCTCTTGGTCCCAGTAGTCCTATCGGTGTTCCTACACAAATGTTCGCACGCTCGTGTGGTTGCCAGCGCTAACCTTTCGGCTTTTCGACATTTCGATTTTTTTGTATTTTGGCTTTTGCTGATTTGTCGTGTGTGAAGTGTATGTACACACCCAGTTAATGCGACGTGCTGCACTATCCTCAGCCTTAAACCTACACCCAAGACCAATCTTCAATCAATCACACACTTAACCATAATATTTATCAAAAACCAAAGCCTTACCATAACCTTACCGTGTGCCACCAGTTCTAGTAGCCCTTCCTTAGCTACTATTCACAAATATCCCTTAGATTGCACCCACACATATACTATCAAATCAAGTGACTCATATTCCACACAAGTCACCTCTATAAAGCCATACTTACATTTGGTCACTTACTAATCCACAATTGAGACGAGTACACTTACCACTTGCTAGGGATCCTTACCACGCTTGTGATCTTTGAACCCTACCCTTGTTAATACAGGGTTAACGACAAGAAAGAGTTAGATAGCCCTCTGGTTTTTACCAAAACATACTAAAGTAAGTTGACTAAGTACTTACCTAAGAAGCAATCGACCCAAGATGTATTCGGCTTTTGAGATTAGTATAGTAAAAGGGGTTATTTGGCACAAATAAAAGAAGAAGAGAAGAAGGGATCGGTTAAAACCAAAGGTGAACCAAAAGAGAATTTGAGAGGAAAAAGTATGGAAGGTTAGGCTTCTGAGTACTTAGAGAGAAAAAGTGTTTTGGCAACTCAAAAGTGAGGAATTCAGCTAGAGGGAAAAATAAAATTTCCGGCAAAATAAAAAGAAAGAATTTGGCATTATCCTAGAACCCCAAAATTAACACCAATTTATAGCCTATAGCCGAATTTCATATCCCCAAATTCCCAATTCGGCTCAACGTCTTCCACATATCTCATCTCCTAATTTTTCTCCACGATAAGCTCTTCAATCCTTTTCCTAAATTTTCTCTTCTGATCACTCTCCTTAGAGTCTCTCATCACACCACTTCCAACCTTCTAGAAGGCCAAAATTAAACTCCTAAAAGAAAACACTAAGCTAGAATTCGAACCTAGGATCTTCTTGCTAGCCCATAACGCTACCTTTCTATACCCTAAGTGGCATCACTTAGCCATTCCACCACAAGGCTCTTTGCTGCCATTTTTCCCTATTTTTATTTAAAAGCCCAACTACTCACTGCCCTGGTTTCTTTAATAATTAACTAAAAATTCCTTTTCCTCAAAGTTTGAACCCAGAACTTCTCCAACACCCCTAGACACTCCAAGTTTATTATACCCTTAAAGCCATCATGTCATTTGTCATTTTAATATTTAAAAAAAATTATGAGACCCAAAGCCCAATGTCCAATAGGCCCAATACTTCTAGGCCTAAATTCGGGGTGTTACAGCTTTGTTCCAAAGCACCGCCCATTGTTTCTATTAGGCCTTAGACAGCTAGCAAAGCATGGTTTAGATTCTTTATATTTTCCCTTTATTAAATGCATCTGCTGATTTAATTTTCAAAAAAAAAAAATTAACTTGAAATAATTAAAATATTTCATGTGTTATTATAATTAATTATATTTAAATTTTATTCTTCATTATCTATTATACATTAATTTTGAATAAATATCTATATTTTAATTTTAATTTCCACACATATATGTAATTAATTGTAATAATATTTATTATATCTCAAGCACAAGAAACATTTGCTAAAATAAACAACTAACACAATATGGATAGTCGACCAATGTTATGATCTAGTTTTCTCTATCATCGATGTTCTTCATCGTTTGATAATTATTAAAATTAATAATCATAATATTTATTAAATTAATTTTCTATTTTGTGGGATGCACGATTTGCTTATGTGTTTTATAAAATTGTTATTATTTAAATAACAATATATTAATTAAAAGTATTGACAAAACAATATTTGAAAGATATAAATAACTTAAAACATATATTGAGTTTTTAAAATATAATATATTTGTAATATTATGAATATAATTTATAATTTAATTATGAGGAAAAGAGTTTAAATATAAAATTATTATAATATATATATATATATATATATATATATATATATATATATATATGTTGTTGGTAATGCAAAATCAAAAATATGTTTTCAAATATTTTTTGTTGTAGAATATTTTTCATTTAGAAAAATCTTCTTCTTTATTGCGAATATTTTCTATTGAGGAAAATCCTCTACTATTTTGGAAACTAACGGTGTTATTTTATCATTTTGCCCCTTCTGAAAACAATATAAATAGCAGATTATTCTACTCATTTTTCACAACATGGATAAAAAAGAAAATTTAGCTTTCTCTTTTCTCTCTCGTTCTTGCTCTCTAAAAATTCCGGTGTTTTACTAAATCACATTAGTGCGATATTCTGTCTAGAAAATTGAGTTTTAAGCTGGACCATTTGTGACCCCTCCAATCTTTCATGGGAATTAGACCTAGTGTGGTTTACCTGAGTTTCTTCCAGTTTATTTCCCAACTTTTATAAGAAGAGCAATCCTTTTAAGTTACATCTTCCTTATTCGAGTGTACATATTTGGAAGTACTGTGTTAACCTTGGGGGGGGGGGACGTCTATTTCCAATTACACCGATCAAGTCTAAATCACTTCTAGGGTAGTGGTTCTTCCAAGGCATAGTGATTGCTTTATTTATTTACACTTATTGTTAGTGCTAACGGTTTTGTTTGTAGTAGTATATTTCCAACAATTTAGAAGTGATATCTTTGCTACTATTTAAATGTGATAATCATTTTTGTTTCTCATTGCTTGCCCATTCCAAGTTGAGAGTTGAGCCTATGCGACTAGATTGTAAACTCTGGGTATCGTAAAATCCTAAAGGGTCTTAGGGTTGAAATCTCGAAAGACAAAAAACATATATGATGTGTCTCTAACTAACTATGATCATAATAAAGGCAAGCACACCTATCGTTTAATAGTATAGTTATGGTAAGACCGGTAATATCGTATCCACAAGGACCAAGAGTACTAGTAATTACTATCTTCTTATTATCTAGCCTAAGATTTGGAGTGATTTATTTTAAACTAAAACTTAATTAAAAACACGAAAGAGAGTGAATTGGGAAAATACTTTTAGACAACTTTATAAGAGAGGCAATACCTAAGGAAGAATCCACCTAGGCTTCACTTATTACTTTTGATTCGTATGATTTATTCACTTGACTTAATCCGTAGAAATCCCTGATTTATGTTAATATCTTTTTTAAGACTAAAAACAACTGACTCTAGGTTGATTAATTGAAATCTCTTTCTAATTAAAACCCCTATTGTCGTATTAACTCAATCTATGGATTCCCTTATTAGATTTGACTCTAATCTAGCAGATTTTCGTCGCCCTATTTCTAGGGTTGTAATCATCTCCGCTTCATCATGTTGATCTACTCTTAAATAGGGACTTTTTCTCTTCTGAATAAGCACATTCGACTTGAATCAATAACCTGAATTATCAAAACAAGAATAAGAACTCACAATTAAGAATAAGAACAAGTATTTATCTTATAAATCAAATAATAATAAGATCTGTCTTAGGTTTCACCCTCTTAGGTATCTAAAGGATTTAGTTCATATTGATAGAGGAAAACATCTTAAAATAAGGAAAACTACAAAACATAAGAAAACCTAAAAACTTCAAGAGAAATTGATTGGAGATCTTTCTTGACGGTGATCCCTCTTCAAGTCGCTTGGTCGTCTTGAGTATTTTTACCTTCTACTCGGCGTCCTCTTTTAGGTCAACCCCTAGGGTGTTTATATAGGCTTTAGAATGCCTTTCTTGGCCTACAAGTAGCCTATTTTGAATAAAATTAAACTTTGATACGGTAGGGACACGCCCGTGTGACATGCCTGTGTTCGATTACTTAGACCATGCTCGCTTCTATTAGCCACACACAGATGTGTGGTTTGCCTGTGTACGTTGATCCAAGCTGTGTTCAATTCTGCTCATAACACACGGCCGTGTTTGATAGCCCAGGCTGTGTTGATTTCTAAGTTAGGCCCATTTTGTCCCTTTTTCGCCCGTTTCTTGTTCTTTTTGACTCCCTAAGCTCTTCTGAATGTAAAACATGAAATTAAAGGATTAGGAGCATCGAATTCATCAAATCTAATGAAAATTCATCCAAAAATAAGCCAAGCATGGGGTTAAAATATGTATAAATTATGGTTTATCAAATAACCCCACACTTAAGCATTTGCTTGTTCTCAAGCAAAATCCTCAACTCATAATTAAAATTAACTTCCTTAATTCATAATTTTCATCAATAATATCTTATCATAATTCACAAATAATTCATACATGGATAATTTAACTTAAAGAGTCCTAAAGATTCAAACAATCTAAGTAAAAAATTTTTGTAGCACGAAAACATAGGTGTTTCCCCTTATCAAAATAAATACCTTTGATTCAAAATAGAAAAGGATTGACATCCTCACAAAGGATTCACTCAAATCACTCAAAGTGTTTAAGGTTCAAGATAAAGCACTCAAAAGTCAAACATGAAAAGTTATCACCATAGGCTTGCATGAAAATCAAATCCCCACCACTATAAAATGAGATGATACACAAATCAAAAGGTCTTTAAAAAGGGTTGTAATAGGGCATGGGCTAAATGTGTGGATAAAGGCTAAATTAGATGGTTAAAATCGAGATCGAATTGACAATTTACCTAACTAGAAAAATAACTAATACTGAATAATTACAATAATTGAAAATCTTCTCACTAATAATACGAGCTTCTTCTCATAGAACTGATAATGAATGTATTTCCAAATTTTTTTTAAGAATAAGAATAAGTAAATGATATAAGATGAATTTAACCACTGAAATAAAGAATGTACTTAGGCAATTGATCAAATCAAATCTCGACAAAAGGGGAGTTAAGAAAATAGGAATAACAAATTAAATAACTGGGTTTCGGGTTAATATTAGTGGTAAAACAAGAAACGGTTGATTAGGATCAAAGGGGTTCACTAGGGATTAATTATGAAGGTAGGCTTTTAATGGAATAAGTGGGCTAAAACCTAGGTGCCTTTATCATCTCAGTATATCAAATCAAAGGTGTGGTTTCGACATGTATAATCGAAGCAAGTTCTAGAATAACAAATCAATATTGACACACTCATAATCAATAAAGTGAGCAAGAAAAGTGTATGCTCTAAAGGCTCAAAATCTCACAAAATTATGGTTTTTGATGTCAACCTGCAAATGTCAAACTTCAAAATAATATTTAAATTTAGGAAAACAACCTAGAAATTTTTAATTTTGAAAATAGACTTATTATGCTTGATTCTCTAATGTCTTAACGTTTAAACCATTAATGCACAATTACCTATGACTTAATCCAAAACGTATCAATGAAAATCATAGCCAATAGAAGTTTCATTCTAATTAGTAATATGAGAAAATTTACTTAAGAACAAGACATAATTTAGGAATTTTCTAATAATACTATGATTAACCTCCCCACACTTAATATGTACATTGTCCTCAATGTACAAAGATAAATAATGACAATATAAGTAGAAATTCATAAGAGAGGGAAGGAGATGAAACTTCCTGAATTATGGATGAAATCCTTAGGAAGTGAAAATTGTAGAAAACGATCCAATGATAAGCATGATGAACTAGGCAGAGGTGAAGGTGGGGGAGAATACTCCGGTATTTTGTTCATTCCTTAATAGCACACTGAACCTTTTGAAACTGCAGAGTCATCAGTAAAGTTTTAGGGGGTTTTATTAATGGATTTCGTTATGGTTACTCGATAATAAATAGCTAGAGATAAAAAGAAATCAAAATATACTAATATAAATTAAAGACAAGAAAGATAAAGAGAAATAGTTTAAAAATTAAAATAAAAGAAAACAAAAAAATAAATGGACTCAAAAGTCCTCATCAACAGATGGATCGTGAGGTGGGGGTGGTGCGAGATGTGAAAATGCTAACAAATCTATTGAAGGGTTACCTCGATGCCGTCGAATTGTCAAGCGTTGTTGTTAAATTGCTGAGTACAGTACTACTCGAATCGAGTGAGGTGCTCAGAGATGTCAGCCAGTGAAGCAGCCACATGAACTGGTCGGTATAGTGGTGGTGGCTCAAAAGGTGGTGCCTCATAGTGTGGAGGGACATCATCAGTAATGTCCTCTGGGTCGTGCTGCTCGGTGAGTTGCGATAGCTTGTACTAGGGAGGATCAAACCCACGTCGACGTTCAATCATCCTCATGTAAAGCATCATCTAGATGCCCTGCGGGGACATCTACCTAATAAGTGTGAGCGAGGAGGACTGTTTTCTGCGGTGTTGAGGAGCCCAAAATATCGAGCCAAGCGCGTGATGTATGGGCTCATGGAGATGACTCCTCACCTATGTCGCTCCGTCTGATGCCGAATGGCGAGGGCAATGAAGTAAGCTAAGTCGAAGACATGCCTGTGCGCTATACACACAAAAAGTAGACGTCGTGAGTGTTGACGACGCCGGTGCTCTTTCACCTACTTGTCAAAGTTTGAGCTAGGATAGCATGTAAATACCTCAATGATGGGGCGAGAGCTGACGCCTTGGAACGACTTGGGTCATAGGTGGCCAAGGCGAGGACTAAGTCTCTCCAACAACCAGAAGGGGAGCAGCGGATGTGGTAATGGAGGTCCTCGAAATTGTCGCCCTCCATGAACTCCTCAGTGTAAAGTCTTAAGGCGACCCCAAACTCTGGGATACTCATCTCTCGTATGAGGCCCCTTAGACGGAATTGGACTGTGCCTGGGTCGTCAAAGTTGGTCATCACCGTTTGAAGGTGGAATGTGGAACAAAGCTCTAGAGTGAGCTCTAAATATGTCAGCTCGACAATCTCGAAGAAGTGCCCCCATGGGTCAGTAGTCAGGAGGGCCCGGACGGTGTCGTCTAGTTGGACCTGCTCCAAGGCGGCCCAATCAATGCACCTTCCCACACTGAGGGGTCGTACGCGAAGTATCTGAAAGAGTTCCTCTTGGGGTCCCGGAGGAAACTGCAGGAACGGGTGGCGTACTTCGACAGAGGCGCTTGAGGAGGTCGCATCGTGTCCCTTCTGCTTTTTTGACACGGGGACATCGGTCTTTTTGCTATGTGAGGGAGTCATTATGCACCTGAAAAAGCCAAAGATTTTTTTCACTAAATCAAATATCATCGCCAGCCCACAATGTACTATCCTAGTAGTTCTAAACAATAGTATAATCCTAATAGTGAGTTAGATTATCATGGAATGCTAAAATCAGATGCTGAAATTAGATATGGAAAAGGAATATACTAAAATTAAGTAATAATAAACTATCAAACTAAAATCAAACATCACAAGAACTAATGAATTTGAAGTAGAAATTTTAAGTTGTAATAATAATGAAAATAATAATAAGAACAGAGAATAAGATCAAACAAATAATTAAAAATGAATGAAATAAGCAAAAATGGTGGAAAAAAGTGAACTGATGGAGGTCTTTGAGTGGTGGCACGGATGTAGCGGTTGCGCACAGGGCGTGGTGGTCTTACACGGGTGTGGACTGCGTGCTGTACGCATGGAGAAGAAAGGGAAAGAGGAAAGGGAAAGGAGAAAGATGAGGGAAAGAGGAGAAAGGGGATGCGAAAGGAGAAGAGGGAGTCGAAGGTGGAGAGGGAGCCGGAATATGGGAATTGAGTAGAGAGTGGAGAGCGGTTAGGGTTTTTAGGGGAAAAATTTAGGGAGAAGGTGAACAGTGGGGTGGTTTAAATAGAAATTGGGCCACACGGTCAAGGCCCAAGGCCGTGTGCCCTATGTTTAGCCCGCGTGTTTTGTAAATTTTGAATTAGAGCACGTTTGAGTTATGGCCCACGCCCGTGTTCCCTGGGTGTGTTGGGTCACACGAATTGTACGGCCATGTGATGCTTCATTTATTTCTCCCATGCTCGTGTTTAGGATCACACGCCTGTGGTAATTAGTCAGTATCGACCGCAACTTATAGGCACGGGCGTGTCCCATGCCTGTGTGATTTATTCAGTTTTAACCACGGCTTTTGGGCACGGATGTGTCGCATGCCCGTGTCATTTACTCAGTATCAACCACGATCGCATCTTATGGATGTGGCACTTTATCACAGCCCGTGTTTTTGAGTCAGTTTCAACCACGGTCGTATTGCACAGCCGTATCGCACGGTCGTATCGCAAGGCCGTGGTGTTTTATAGTAGCCCGTGTGTTGGGGAAACTTTTTCTTCCTTGGCCCGCACGATCTCCACCACGCCAAAGTACATACCCATGTTGGCCACACAGCCATGGCCACGCCCGTGTGGAAGGCCGTGTGGGTATAGAAACCTGCGCCGACTTGGTTAGTTTTTAGTTAGATGCTTAAAAATTAAAAATATGAATGTTAGTGAGGTTAGTGCTCAAGTTACCTCTCGAGAAGTGCTCGTTTAAGATCTTAAGCTAGACTTACCCTGTTTTCATCTCTATGTGAAGGTTCGCAGAGCTGAAGCTCCTCTCTCATATCCCTAAAATCTTCACCATTATATATTTTAAGTCGTTGACCGTGCACCTTGAATGTGCCATAAGTCGGATGAGTTATCTCAATTGTGCCATAGGGAAAAATGGTTTTGATTACGAATGGACCTGACCATCTTGATTTCACTTTCAAGAAACAATTTGAGCTTTGAATTGTATAGTAGGACAAGATCTCTAACTTCAAATTGCTTCGGTTGCTTCAAATGAGCATCATGGCGTCACTTTGTTGCTTCCTTATATAAATATGAGTTCTCGTAGGCATTAGTTCGCCACTCATCTAGCTCATTCAACTGCATCTTTCTTTTCTCACCTACAAGTTTAAGATCATAGTTTAAGAATTTTATAGCCCAAAATGCTTTGTGCTCTAATTCGAATGGTAGATGACAACTCTTCCCACAGACAAGTCTATATGGGGATGTTCCTTTGGGAGTTTTAAAAACTGTTCTATAGGTCCATAAAGCATCATCTACTTTTAATGCCCAATCTTTCTTATTTGATTCTACGATTTTTTCCAGAATAAGCTTAAGCTCTCGATTGGCTACTTTAGCTTGTGCACTTGTTTGAGGGTGATAATGAGTAGCTGTTCTGTGGTGCACTCCATATTTCTTTAAGATTTTATCAAATTGAGTATTACAAAATGAGTACCCCTATCACTAATAATTGCTCTAGGTGTTCCAAATCGAGAGAAGAGTTTCTTAAGAAATCTTACTACCACTCTAGCATCATTAGTAGGTAAAGCTTGAGCTTCCACCCATTTTGACATATAATCAACCGCTACTAAGATGTATTTATTACCAAATGAGCTAGGGAATGGACCCATAAAATCAATACCCCATACATCAAATATTTCACATGATAGAATATACGTTTGCGGCATTTCATCGTGTTTAGAGGTATTACGTGTTCTCTGACATCTATCACACGAAGTAACATAATGTTAGCATCATTGAACAAAGTGGGCCAATAAAGACCTGATTCTAGTGTTTTATGTGCTGTCCTAGTCCCACCGTAATGTCCTCTTGTTGGTCTTGAATGGCAATGTTCTAGGATTTTGCTTGCTTCTGCCTTTGTAACACATCTCCGAATTACTTGATCTGTACATATACGAAAAAGAAAAGGGTCCTCCCAAAAATAGTTTTTCACATCAGCAAAGAATCGCTTCTTTTGATGATGTGTTAACCCTTTTGGTAGGATGTTAGCAACTAAATAATTCGTAATATCTAAAAACCAAGGTACCTCAGAGTCAGATATAGCCAAGAGTTGTTCTTTAGGAAACGAGTCATTTATCTCATTCTTATCGAGTTCTTTGATATGTGGATTTTTAAGCCTAGAAAGATGGTCTGCTGCCAGATTTTCAGCTCCTTTCTTATCCTGAATTTCCAAATCAAATTCCTGTAAGTGTAAAATCCATCTTATGAGTCAAGGTTTTGCATCAGATTTAGTTAAAAGATAACGAAGGGCTGAATGGTCAGTGTAAACGACAACTTTAGATAATATCAAATACTGTCTAAATTTGTCAAATGAAAAAACCACAGCTAGCAATTCTTTTTCTATGGTGGTATAATTTTCTTGTGCGGCCGTCAATGTTTTGCTAGCGTAATAAATCGACTAAAAATACTTGTCCCTTCACTGTCCAAAACAGCACTTACTGCAAAATTACTCGCATCACACATTAGTTCAGAGGGTAAATTCCAATCAAGTGCAATTATTATTGGAGCATTTATTAATTTATTTTTGAGGGTATTAAATGCATCTAAACATTCCTGATTAAAATTGAAAGGCACATCTTTTTCTAGTAATTTTGTTAATGGCTTAACTATTATAGAAAAATCCTTAATAAATCTTCTATAAAACCCAGCATGTCTTAAAAAGCTTCTAATAGCCTTAACTGAACTAGGAGGAGGTAATTTTTCTATGGTTTCAATTTTTTTCTTTACCAACCTCAATCTCTTTACTAGAAAATTTGTGACCTAACACAATCCCTTCTCGAACCATAAAGTGACATTTTTCCCAATTAAACACAAGGTTCGTTTCCTCACATCTCATTAAAACTCGTTTTAAATTTTTAAGGCAAAGGTGGAAAGAATTACCGAATACCGAAAAGTCATCCATAAATACCTCCATAATGTCGTCCACAAGTTTATCAAAGATGGCTAGCATGCAGCTCTGAAAAGTAGCAGGAGTATTACACAATCAAAAAGGCATTCTACGATAAGCAAACATACCATATAGACATGTAAATGTTGCCTTTTCTTGATCCTCAGGAGGTATTAGGATTTGGAAGTAGCCAGAGAGTCCATCTAGGAAGCAATAGTATATATGCCCAGATAATCTTTCTAACATCTAATCAATGAAGGGTAAGGGAAAGTGATCTTTTCTCATGGCATCATTCAACTTCCTATAGTCAATGCAAACTCTCCATCTTGTGACTGTTCTTGTTGGAATCAATTCATTCTTCTCATTGGCTACAATAATCATGCCTCCTGTTTTTGGAACAACATGCACAGGACTTACCCAAGTACTGTCAGAAATAGGATAAATAACTCCAGCATCTAGAAGTTTAATTACCTCAGCTTTAACAACTTCCTTCATGTTGGGATTTAATCGTCTTTGAGGTTGCACACATGGTTTATATTCATCTTCCATTAAAATTTTATGGGTGCAAAACGATGGGTTTATCCCTTTAATGTCAGAAATTTTCCAAGCTATGACTCTTTTATGCTCCTTTAGTACCTGTAGTAACTTGTCTTTCTCATTGGGTTCCAATTCTGAAGAAATAATTATCGGTAGTGTAGAATTATCTCCTAGGAATGCATACTTTAAGTGATTTGGTAACTATTTCAATTCCAATTTGAGAGGCTCTTCAATAGAGGGTTTTTGTTTTAGTTTGTCATTTATTTCAATGCCCTCATACTTCTTTTGTCTTGGGGAAGAAGTATTAGAATTTAACTCACTTTTTATCTTCCCTATCTCATTGGTATCGACATCTGCCCCCACCTTGGGTAAGACACAGTTCCAACGTGTCTTTATGTATGATTTCCTGAAAAGAATCTTGAATAAAATGATCAATAGCATCAATAAAATAACAAGAATCATCTTGCTCTTTAGAATATCGTATAGCATCATAAATTTTAAAAATAATTTCCTCGTCACCTACCCTTAGCTCAAGTTTACCATCACCTACATCAATAACCGCCCTAGCAGTAGCCAAAAATGGGCGTCCTAAAATGAAAGGCACCTCAACATTCTCATTCATGTCAAGCACAACAAAATCAACAGGGAATATGAATTTATCAACTTTTACTAAAACATCTTCAATAATTCCCCTAGGATATTTAATAGATCTGTCAGCTAATTGAATACTCATCCTAGTGGGTTTTAGTTCCCCAAGACCAAGCTGCTTGAACATTTTATAAGGCATTAGATTAATACTGGCACCTAAATTATCTAATGCTTTCTCAATATTTAAACTACCAATTAAATAGGGAATAGTGAAACTTCTTCGATCTTTCAATTTGGTTGGTAGCTTATTTTGGAGAATAGCTGAACATTCCTCGTTAAGCTCCACGATTGATAGTTCTTTAAACTTCTTTTTATTTGTCAAAAGCTCTTTTAGGAATTTTATGTATGTCGGCATCAGCGAAATAGCTTCAACAAAAGGTAAGTTAATATGTAATTGTTTAAAAAATTTAAGAAATTTACCGAATTGTGCGTCCACGCAGTCTTTCTTCAACTTTGCTAGATATGGGATCGGTGGTTTATACTCTTCAAGCACCAGTGTTACATTCTCGTTTACTTCCTCACCTTTTACCTTAGCAATTTCTTGTGGCATCTTTTTTTTGGCTTCAACCAACACCTTCCCATTCCTTAGTGTAACTATCTTCACATACTCTTTTGGGTTAGGTTCGGTGATACTAGGTAAATTACCTGGTTGCCTTTCGGAAACTAACTTAGCCAACTGTCCAATTTGATTCTCAAGCCCTCAAATTGATGCTTGCTAATTTTTCAACGCTATTTCGGTATTCTAAAAATGAGTCTCTAAAACTGAAATAAACTTTGCTAGCATATCTTCAAGGTTTGGCTTTTTCTCTTGCTGGTATGGTGGTTGAAAAATTGGAGGAGGTTGCGGTCTTTGATTTCCTTCATTACCCCATGAGAAATTTGGGTGGTTCTTCCATCCTGTACTATATGTATTATTGTAATGATTTTTTGGAGGTTTAGAGTTATTACCTATATAATTCAACTGTTCATTCTCCATGCCAGGGTTGTAGGATTGATATTCTTTATTTCCCATTCCTCCTCCATTTGTATCTTACTGCATCACTGGATGTACTTGCAAAGAACCATACAAACCATCAATCTTTTTATTTAAAAGCTCTACCTGGTTTAATAGCATAGTGACTGCGTCGAGGTTAAAAACTCGGCTGCTTTTGTTGGCGTCATCCTCATAACTTGCCACTGATAGTTATCTAGTGACATCTCTTCTATAAACTCATAAGCCGCTTCAGGGGTTTTATTATTTAGGGTTCCACTAGAAGCTGCATCAATCAATTGCCTAGTTGAGGGGTTCACACCATTGTAAAAGGTTTGAACTTGTAGCCATAATGGTAGCCCATGGTGAGGGCATCTTTTCAGTAGATCCTTGTATCTCTCCCATGCATCGTAAAGTGTTTCTAAATCCATCTACATAAAAAAAGAGATATCATTCCTCAACTTAGCCGTTTTAGCCACGGAAAATATTTAAGTAAAAATTTTTCGGTCATTTGTTCCCATGTAGTGATTGATCCTCGTGGTAACGAGTTCAACCATTGTTTAGATTTGTTCCTTAATGAGAAGGGAAATAGCTGAAGGCGAATGGCATCATCAGAAACGTCATTAATTTTGAAAGTATCGCACAACTCTAAAAAGTTGGCTAAATGAGTATTTGGGTCTTCATCCTGCAAACTATCAAACTGAACAAACTGTTAAATCATTTGAATAGTGTTAGATTCAATTCAAAATTATTTGCAGCAATAGCAGGTCTAAAAATACTCGATTCAGCCCCAGTTAAATTAGGTTTAGCATAATCATACATAGTACGAAGAGCAGGATTTTCGGCAATCATCGGAGGTAGTGGATTATTATCAGCCACCTCCTCGGTAGTATTAGTATCATCCTCTTGCTCTTCTTGTATGTATTGTAGGCTTCGCCTTATTTCTCTTCGATTTCTTCGAGCTGTACTCTCAATCTCACTATCGTAAAGTAGAGGTCCTGATAGGTTTCTTCTAGTCATAAACTAAAGACACCTACCAGAAGCAAAGAAAGTGTAAAATTAAAAAGTAAAATAAAATAATATAATAATAAAAAATGGCTAAAGTAATAAAAATTTAACGTTCCTAATATCTTAGTGTAACAGTCTGGGTTACACCCTAGTCGAATAGTGGTTTCGGGACCACAAATCCAAGTCCTATAATATTTTAATATTAATTTTTGTGTCATTGATATGTGATTAAGCATGTGGTAAAGTTTCATATGTTAAATTGCCTGTCTGTATGATTAATTTGACAAAAGGATTGAATTGCATTGAATGTGAAGGTTGCTTGCTATTTGTTAAAGCACCTATGTGTTTTGGCTTTTAAAAGTTATGGCCTTAAATGGCAATTTAACCACTATTTAGTTAGTGGGTGATTATGGTAAAAAATGACCTTGTTATTTTTGTTATAAAATTTTGTTTTATATGGCTGAAAGGGTAAATGAATTATTATGTATATTATTTGTGATTATAACATGAAAATGGATTTTTGTTCATCCATTCTTCCATCGAAAAACACAAATAAAAGTAGAAAAGAAAAGCTTTGTTTCGTTTGGCCATTTGAAAACTAAATTCAAGGTATGTTTTCGGTCAATTTTCGATAATTTCTACGTTTTTGCAATCGTTGCTTTGAGAGCTACTAAACCCGTGTCTCAATTTGATGAATTTATGATGTTTGTGTAAAATGCCATTGATGCTATGTTGAGTTTTGTGATGTTTTATGATGTTAAATGGAAGATTTAAGCTTGATGAACATGTTTTGTTCTTGAAGTTTTGTTGAATTTAGTTAAATAGGGCTAAATTGTGAAAATATTAGGTTGGAGGACTAATTTGTGAATTCAATGAAAAATGTGGACTTATATGTGATGTAGGAGTATTTGGCTAAGCATGAGCATGGGTGGATTTTGTGAATTTGATGTTTTGTGAAAAATGGATTAAATTGATAAAATGTGCAAATGTGAGGGCTAAATTACAAATAGCCCTACATATGTGTCTTTGGATTGAATTGAATGAACTAGTGAATAAAAGAGTTAATTCTGAATATGTTTAGATCAAGAACCGAAGAAAACAGACTTAGTTCGCGGGAAAGCGAAAGTAAACGAGTAGCCGTTTCCCATTCTGATAGATCGAATCCGAGGTAAGTCATTATGCAAATAAACGTACTTGTATGATATTATGTTTGTTCATATGTTTGAGGTTGATTATGGGTATGGATAACAAGATAGGTGTTTGTATTTCGAGATAAATCTGTTATAGTGATTAAGTCTGAGAAGCCCTGTACCAACCTAGGAATAGATAGGTATCTGTTCTGTTTATCATGTAAGACCACGTCCGAGATGTTGGCATTGATATGAGCTTTACGTGTAAGACCATGTCAGGACATCGGCATCGTAATGATTCGTGTAAGACCCTGTCTGGGACAGTAGCATCAATATCTATTTACGAGTAAGGCCCTGTTAAGGACAATGGCATTGATATCTGAATACGAGTAAGACCCTGTCAAGGACAATGGCATCAATATCTGTTTACGAGTAAGACCCTATCACGGACAGTGGCATCAATATCTATTTACGAGTAAGACCCTATCAGGAATAGTGGCATCAATATCTATTTACGAGTAAGACCCTGTTAGGGACAGTGGTATCGATATCTGAATATGAGCAAGACTCTGTCTGGGACAGTGGCATCGACATCCGATAAGACCACATCTGGGATGTTGACATTGTACAATTATTCTGAGTTTTTGGGTCTTATATCTGATTTAGAACTGTTCAATAAGCAAATCTGAGCTATGAACAATTACGTAAATGTATATTTATTTCAGATATGTTATGTATGTACAATAAAGGTGTATAAAAGGTAAGTACCTATATGACTTTGAATTAAAGAAAAGTATGATTGAATATGAGCACTAGAATAAGATGCAAGAGTATTTAAGAAGGAGTTGTATATATAAACATATGATTCTGGTATGGATGAATGTGGCAATTGGGTCCAAGTGTATGAACCAAAACAATATGTGATAGTTGTTAAGTAAATGTTATGTGTCAATGTACTTTATGCATATATGCCTTTATGCTAGGTTTATTTGTATTATGACTTACTAAGCTTTTGAAAAGCTTACTCTGTGTGTGTTTTCTCTATTTTATAGGTCGTCGAAGCTACTGAAGGCTCGGGATTGTCAAGGATCATCATCACACTACTAAATTTATTTTGGTACCCTTTTGAAAATGTATATGGCTAATTGTGGCATGTATAGGCTAGATAGGTGTATATGTTTATGAAGTGAGCATGGCCATGTGTATTGGCAAGTTTTTGAGTTGATAAATATTTGAATGAATGAGTTATGAAGCATATATTTAGTATGTTTTGATGCATATGGAATGGTTAAGTTTTGGTTAAGCAAATGGATGATACATGTTTGAAATGATGTAGAAATTAGTTTGCAATTTGGTATGAATGGAATTGGTATTGAATGTATGGATGAAGTGAACCATTTGATATGTTTTGGTTGCCATATATGCATATTATGTTTTGGTATGTATTGCTTGTAGGTAAGACCTAAAAGGGGTGGCATATTGGCCTTGTAAAATGGCTTATAATGTCATACGGTTGAGGCACATGGGCGTGCCTAAGACTGTGGGTAAATTGGCAGAATGTGGCTTAAATTACACACAGCCTCAACACGGGTGTGCTTGGTGGCCGTGTGAGAAATGGCAGTATGTGATCTAGTAGTACACAACCTTAGCACACGGGCGTGCTTGGTGACCGTGTTGATTTTGGTAGTATACTACCACGGGAAGGACACACGGGAGTGTCTAGTAGCCATGGGTGAGGCACGGCCTACCCCCACGGCCGTGTGTCCCTTGTATGTTAGAAAAGTTTCAAAATTTTTATGAAATTACTTATGTGTTTCGGTTTAGTCCCAAATTAGTTTATAAGCATGCTTAGGGTCTCGATGACCTACTTAAGGGACATTATGATTGATATTGATGAATGGTTGTACGATTAATTCAGTAAATGTTTCCAATCTGTCTGGTAATGCCTTTAACCCTAATACGGTGATCGGACACGGGATAGGGGTGTTACACTTAGTCCCCGTCAACGGTGCCAAAAACTTGATGTGTCTCTGACTAAATATGATCACAATAAAGGCAAGCACACCTATCGTTTAATAGTATTTATGGTAAGATCGGTAATATCGTATCCACAAGGACCAAGAGTATTAGTAATTACTATCTTTTTATTATCTAGCCTAAGATTTGGAGTGATTTCTTTTAAACTAAAACTTAATTAAAAACACAACAGAAAGTGAATTGGGAAAATACTTTTAGACAACTTTATGAGAGAGGCAATACCTAAAGAAGAATCCACCTAGACTTTACTTATTACTTTTGATTCATATGATTTATTCACTTGACTTAATCCGTAGAAATCCCTAATTTATATTAATATCTTTTTCAAGACTAAAAACAACTGACTCTAGGTTGATTAATTGAAATCTCTTCCTAATTACAACCTCTATTGTCGCATTAACTCGATCTATAGATTCCCTTATTAGATTTGACTCTAATCCGGTAGATTTTCGTCGCCCTATTTCGGGGTTTGCAACCACCTCCGATTAATTGTGTTGATCTACTCTTAAACAATCTGAATAAGGACATTCGACTTGAATCAATAACCTGAATTATCAAAACAAGAATAAGAACTCACAATTAAGAATAAGAACAAGTATTTATCTTATAAATCAAATAATAATAAGATCCATCTTAGATTTCATCCCCTTAGGTATCTAAGGGATTTAGTTCATATTGATGAAGAAAACATCTTAAAATAAGGAAAACTACAAAAAATAAGAAAACCCAAAAACTTCAAGAGAAATTGATAGGAGATCTTCAGTCTTGATGGAGATCCTTCTTCCGATCTGATCCCGATGTCTATCTTCGAGTATTTTCTTCCTTCTACTTAACGTCCTCTTTTAGGTCAAACCCTAAGGTGTTTATATAGGCTTTGGAATGCCTTTCTTGGCCCACAAGTAGCCTATTTTGAATAGAATTAAACTTTGATATGGTAGGGACACGCCCGTGTTCGATTCTTTAGACTGTGCTCCCTTCTGCTCGCCACACACGGTCGTATGGTCTGCCCGTGTACATTGATCCTAGCCATGTTCAATTCTGCTTGTAACACACGGCCGTGTTTGATAGCCCAGGCCGTGTTGGTTTCTAATGTAGGCCCATTTTGTCCTTTTTAGCTCATTTCTCGTTCTTTTCGACTCCCTAAGCTCTCCTAAATGTAAAACATGAAATTAAGGGATTAAGAGCATCGAATTCATCAAATCTAATGAAAATTCATCCAAAAATAAGCCAAGCATGGGGGTTAAAATATGTATAAATTATGGTTTATCAATATACAATGAAGGGAAAATTGGATTTATAAATATGTTGGTATGATATTGAGGCAATTGGTTTGAAGGCACCTGAGTAGTGTAAGAGTGTGCCTAAGTAGCATTTGAGTAGTTGTAAGCTCTATCTATGTTGGCTAGTGGGCCATTGTGGTTAAGAAGTTCTTGGAAGGCCTGGGGAGCTTGAGTTTTAATGGGTCAGAGGACCCTTAGTTTAAATGGGTCAGAGGACCCTTGAGTTTGAGTGGGTCCTTTGACCCTTAAGTTTGAGTTGGTTGGAGAACCCTCGAGTTTGAATTGGTCGGAGGACCATGAGCGAATTGTTGGATCCTTGTGTTTGGAATAAGGCTTGCTTGCGATGCCTTTATCCATGATGAGCTACTAATACATGAGACTTGTGGAGCTAGTCCAAGTGTCAGAATTTTTAACCAAAGTAGATTGGAGGATTATGGAGTCTAAGAGCTTCAACAAGAGAACTAGTGGGGGATGTCTTGTTGAGGAAACCTATGAGATTATGTGGAGAAAGAAGTGGCATGATAGAGTTTGCGTGAATGTGCATTAAAGTGCAGAATTGATATTGAAATCGACCTAGCTCTGTAGTGTTGCATGTGTTACGATTGGCCAAGATGGCCACACCCAATGGGGTGACCATGGAGGGACCCAGAGGGCGTAAGTTGGGGATGGCCAATGTGTTTGAATTTTCTATGTTAATAATTTTAGTGTTGGGGTTGCAAAGGGCGGTTGGCATAAATCACGTCTAAAGGGACGCATCCAGGGAGATACCGCAAAGTGTTGTTGGTGCCCCATTTGGCGGGATGCATTTTTAAGTATCAAATTCATGGTAATATTCAATTGACAAAGGGTCATACCATTAAGGATTCCTCAATGGTGTAACCTGATGATTATATGTTGTGGCATTGAGCCTAAGTGTTCAGTGGAGTAATGGGCATAGACAAGACTACACCAACGATTGAGATGAGACCAAGTTCAATTCTATGTCCAATGCTCATTAAATGGTTCATAACCTTAAACCTTGAAGGCCTAAGATGGACTTGAGACTGAAATGTAAACTCGACCCAATAAGGTTACTAAAAGTGTGGCTTCATGTTGATGAGGGCATGGAGATAGTAAGTGGGGGAAAGTGTCATGGTTTTCAAGTTACTATGCTATAAAGGTTAAACTTTCCCAAAACAGTTTTGAGTGAAATTAAAGTACAATAACTTGGAAGTTGGAATTTGTCGGATACCCTGCAATTCTAGAGAGATATTGTGATACAAACTGGGTGACTGATAAAGTTCGCTCAACAAATGGGTATGTCTTTATTTTGGATGGAACAACTATTTCTTAGAAGTCTCCTAAACAAACATGTATTGCTCACTCCACAATGGAATTAGAGTTTATAAATCTTGACTGAGTTGGGAAAAAGGTCGAGTGGCTAGAAATCTGCTTGGAGAGATTCTTTTATGAGGGAAACCTACACCTCATATGTCCTTATTATGTGATTCACAAGCCGCCATTTGTGTTGCTCAAAACCAAGCTTACAATGGTAAGAAAAGACATATACTATAACAGCCCGATTTGAGACCTAGTCAGAATAATAGTGCGAAACCACAAATTTGAAGTAGAAATATGTGTTTTATGATTTTTATGAGGACTATGATGTGTTTGCATGATTGTGTGAAAATCTCATGAAGGAATTTTATTAAATAGTGATTAAATTATCCATTAGGACTAAATTTCAAAGCTTAGAAAATATGAGATTCTAGAAGATTTAAGTATGAAATAGCATCATAAAAATTATTAGAAGTCCTTATTTAGCAATTAGACCATTATATGTTAAGATGGACTAAAATAGACATGGGAAGGAAAAATCACAAGAAATGATCATTAAGGGCATTTTTGTCATTTGGTAAATAAAAGATTAAAAAGAAAAATTAAGTCAAAATCGTGTCCATCTTCTTCTCCTTGGCCGAAATTCCCTAAGGAAGACACAACTAGGGTTTGTTCATCTTTCAAGCTTGATTGTAAGTGTCTCTTTGCCTCGTTTTTAATGTTCTTTGTATTTTTGAGATCCTCGTAACTCGATTTAGCTATTTCTAGCTATATTTTGAGCTATGGTTTATGTTCAAAAATTTATCCATGTATGACATGCAAGTATTTTGATGTTTTAAGGAAGAATATGAAGTTTGATGTATGACAAACATCTTTTTCTAAGTGATTTTCATGAAAAATGCATAAAAGGACCAAATTGTGACAGTTATGAAATTGGTCATACATGGGTGAAATAGTGGAAATTAAGGGCTGTTGTAGTTAAGAGAATAATTCGACTAAGCTTAAAATACAAGGAAGTTGAATAAAAATCATTTTACGAGCCTAGCGGCAAAAGTGTAATTATGAGAAAGTTTAGGGGCAAAATCATAATTTTGCCAAAGTGTGATGAATGAGTTGATTTAGTTACTGTTAATATTAAATAAGTGAAATTATCATTATAGATCAAGAAACATGAAGCTTGGACCGAAATCTAGGCAAGAACAAAGTGTTGGTCTAAATTGAACATCTACAAGCATTTTGAGTACCGAGGTAGGTTTGTGTGAAATTAAGGCTACATATGTTATCATATTTTAATTTCTTATTATTATGAGAAATGCAAATTATTATTTCCATGTAATTAATTAATGATACCTAGATGAAAAAGTAAAAAGAATATGACAAGTTGAAGTCCCGGTTGAAGATTCGGAATAACGAGGATACCTATGTCACGATATGAGATAAGGACGGTCATGTATAAGACCATGTCTGGGACATGGCATCAGCATCGAATAAGGAAGTTCCCGTGTAAGACCATATTTGGGACATAGCTTTGGCACCAAAAGAAGATCTTGGGTAAGACCATGTCTGGGACATGGCATCGACATCTATGTACGATCTCGTGTAAGACCATGTCTGGGACATGGCATCGACATCTAAGTACGGTCTCGTATAAGACCATGTCTGGGACATGGCATCGACATCGAGCTAAGAGATCCCGTGTAAGACCATATCTGGGATATGGCATCGGCATCAAGAGGTGATCCCATGTAAGATCATATCTGGGATATGGCATTGGCATCATGATACATGTATGATGAGATTGAGTATCCTCTAATATTTCGAGTAGTTCAACGGACAAAATAACTAAGTATGCAAAGATGCTATAGAGTTAAATTATACAAGGATGACAATGAGTTCGATTTATGTTAAGGATGATGGTGATTTAAGTTTATGTCCAAGTTAGAATAAGCACTAATTTATGTGATTAAGTGAATACAGGTACCATGAGTAAAATATAGGTTATGAAATCATAATGTGATATGTGATGGGTAAGAGTAAGTATGAGTAAGTATGCCTAAGCATTTGAGACTTATGTTGCTATTGTTTCATGAGATGGAAGATTTTATTATGAGCAATGGTGTTGCTATAAAAATTCCATGCAAACTTACTAAGCTTACCCCTTCTCTTTTTCCTTTTCCTTGTAGTATCGCCAAGCTAGCTCGGGGATCGTAGAACGTTAGAGCTCGGATCACACTATCAAACACTATTTTGGTATGGCAAAGTGATTTATTTTGAGTATGGCATGTATAGGAACTTGAAAATTTTGAGTTATGTCATATTGGGAGCCAGGGATTTAAATAGCGGTTCGTTACCGAAATAGCGATCATTATATAGCGGTAGCGGCACCATCTAAAACTGCTACTGCCAAAACCGCTATTATGTTTTACAATAAGTTGTGTGAATTTTTTTTTAAATTCACGATCGCGATACCCGCAGTGACCGCAATAGCATCTGTTATGTCCGCAACCGCGATAAATGCAACATGACCAAGAACGTGGCCACAAGCACAATTGAAATCCCTGTTGGGAGCCAAAGTGTTGGCTATTAAAGTTACTCACTCTTTTTGTATATGGCCAATAGAAATTGGCCAATATTTGTCAAGTTTTATTCATTAATGATGATGAGTTTTATGATGTGAAAGTTTATGCAATCGATGGAGTCATATGTGAGGAGCATGAATGATGATTTAGGAGGATCCTTCATAGTGCATGATTGTTATCTTATGTGTTGCTTGAGTTGGGATAAGTATGTTTATGTTTCAGGGTGGCAATTGGCTTGAAAAATAGCCTCTAATTGTCCACACGGGTAGACACACGGGCATGTGTCTAGGCCGTGTGTGACACACGGTCAGCCCCATGGGTGTGTTAATAGGCCGTGTGTCCCCTGCATCAACTTGCTAGAATTTGATTCGTCACACGGGCCAGCACACGGGCGTGTGCCCAGGCCGTGTGCTCTTAAGAGGACGATGACATCATAAATAGAGAGCTCTACGGGTGAAGGACACTGGCGTGTCTAGGCCGTGTGAAGGACACGTGTTATAGACACGGGTGTGTGTCCAGTCGTGTGAAAACTCCTATAGGTTCGAAGGGAAAAGAAATTCCACATGGGCTAGGGACATGGGCGTATGAGACCACACGGGCGTGTCCCATGTCACACAGGCGTGTGACCCCTATTTAGGTAAAAATTTTCTAAGAGTGTAAAAGTTTTCGGTTGAACTCCAAAACTTTTCGGATGTTTGTTTAAGGCCTCGTAGACATATATTATGCATGTTATGATTAAGGATGAATGGTTTTAAGTGTAAATGGAATTTTATAGCCCAATAATACATGTTCAAGCAAGGTTAAGTACAATAATGCCTCGTATCCTGTCCCGGCATCAGACACGGGTAAGGGGTGTTACATTTAGTAGTATCAGAGATACGATTTAGTTGATTCTCGGGCTAACATAGCGTATGCATGAGTCTAGCTATACATGCCATACATATAAGTATTTATATAATTATAGTGTAACGACTCCTGACAACTTAAATTGTATTTTTATATAGTAAATGGATCCCGATAAAGCTGTGGTGGATGATGTAGAAAGTAATGCGCTGGCTCCCACTGAAGGGACGGTGCTGAATGAAAATAAGCGTAGACCTACAACCGTGAGTCAGAGAGGAGTAGAAGAGGCAATTGAAGCCTTTCTCCATATGATGAATGCATGGTATATGGAGTTCGTTAGTACGAATCTTAATGCACAACCCCCTCCACCCTCACCTATTCCTCAACCTATCCCTATAGCTCCCCAAGTGGTAGAAGTAGTAAGAAAAGAAAAGCCTCCAGTTGATAGAATTCGAAAATAAGGGGCTGTAGAATTTCGGGCTAGTAAAGATGACGATCCAAAAATAGCAGAATTCTGGCTTGAAAACACCATCGAGTATTTGATGAATTATCTTGCACACCTAAAGAGTACATGAAATGTGTAGTGTCTCTTCTGAGAGATTCTGCTTATCAGTGGTGGAATACCCTTGTATCGGTTGTACCGAGGGAAAGGATTACATGGGAGTTTTTCCAAGAAGAATTTTGGAAGAAGTACATTAGCCAGATGTTTATCGATCGAAAAGAGAGGAATTCTTTGAACTAAAAACAAGGTAAGATGACAGCAACTGAGTACGAGTGTGAGTTTGTAAGGCTCAGCAAATACGCTCGAGAGTGTGTATCCACTGAGGCCATCATGTGTAAACGGTTTGAAGACAGATTAAATGAAGATATCAGATTGTTTGTTGGTGTCCTCGAGTTAAAATAATTTGTTGTGCTAGTGGACCGAGCTTGTAAAGCCGAAGAATTGGTGAAAGAGAAAAGAAAAGTTGAGATAGAGTCTCGTGATTCAAGAAAGAGAAAATTGAACAAGTCATTTCAATCTTCATCCAAGAAGTCAAGAGACTTCTCTACCTGATCAGCTACTTTAGCTGGGTTTTCGAATAGAAGTAAGGGTGAGCAGTACTGGGGTTATAAAGCTCAGACTACTTCAGTTGCTAGTGTTGGGAACATTTGATCTAATAGACCGAAATGCCCATAGTGTGGTAGACGACACCCTGGTGAATACCGTGCACATGAGAGTGCTTGTTTTAAGTGTGGTTCCCAAGACCATTTTATCTGAGAATGCCCTGAGATGGTTGAAAAAGAGAAGGTTCAGAGTGCAAAATTAGAAAGCACTAATAGAGGAAGACAATAAAGAAACCTAGGTAGTGGAACAAGTAGTAAAGGTACACCCCGAGAGTAGGTTGCGAGGCCTGAGGGTAGAGCGCCTGCAAGGACTTATGTCATTTAGGCTCGTGAAGAGGCATCATCCCCTGATGTAATTACGGGTACATTTTCTCTCCATGATACTAACATTGTTGCTTTAATTGATCCGGGATCTACCCACTTATACATTTGTATGAAATTAGTATCTAGTATGAGCATGCCCATAGAGTCTATAGAGTTTGTGTTAAAAGTGTCCAATCCACTAGGCAAAAGTGTACTAGTTGATAAAATATGCAAAGATTGTCCATTGATGATTAGAGGTCACTATTTTAAGGCATATCTCATGCTATTGCCATTTGATAAATTTGATATAATTCTTCGTATGGACTGGTTAACCACTCATGATAGGATAGTAAATTGTAGAAGGAAATACATTGAGTTGAGATATGAAAATGGGGACACTCTTTGTATTGAATCAGATGAACAAGACAAATCGCCGGTATTGATCTCTTATATGTCCGCTCAGAAGTATGTAAGAAAGGGGTATAAAGCCTATCTTGCTTTCGTTATGACTGCTAAAGAAATTGAGTTAAAGATTGAATTAGTACCGATGGTATGTGAGTATCTAGATGTTTTTCCAGAAGAATTGCCAGGGTTGCCTCCGGTTAGAGAGGTTGAATTTGGTATTGAGTTAGCTCCCGGTACTGTACCAATATCAATTGCTCCTTATAGAATGGCTCCATATGAGTTGAAGGAATTGAAGGCACAGTTGCAAGAGTTAACGGACAAAGGTTTTGTAAGACTGAGTTATTCTCCATGGGGTGCACTAGTGTTATTTGTAAAAAATAAAGATGGTTCTATGAGATTATGCATAGACTATCGGTAGCTTAATAAGGTAACCGTAAAGAACAATTACCCATTGCCAAGGATCGACGATTTTTTTGATCAATTGAAGGGAGCCACTATGCTTTCCAAGATAGATTTGAGACCAGGGTATTATTAGTTAAAAGTGAAAGATTCAGATGTGCTGAAAACTACATTTCGAATGATGTATGGGCATTATGAATTTTTAGTCATTTCTTTTGGTTTAACAAATGCCCCTACGATGTTTATGGATTTAATGAACCGTATTTTTCGGCCATACTTGGATAAGTTTGTGGTTGTCTTTATTGATGACATACTGATATATTCCCGTGATAAGCATGAGCATGCCGAGCACTTGAGGATAGTTTTACAGATTTTACGAGATAATCAGTTGTATTCCAAGTTCAGTAAAAGTGAATTTTGGCTCAAGGAAGTTGGATTTTTGGGGCATGTTGTCTCGAGAGATGGAATCCGAGTTAATCCAAGTAAAATTTCGACCGTTGTTGAGTGGAAGCCACCAAGGAACGTAACAGAGGTGAGAAGTTTTTGGGCCTAGTTGGCTATTACAGACGATTTGTCAAGGGGTTTTCTATGATAGCTACCCTGATAACGAGACTGTTACAGAAAGATGTAAAGTTTGAATGGATGGAAAAGTGTCAATAGTGTCTTCAGAAATTAAAAGCATTGTTGACAGAAGCTCCAATTCTAGTACAACTTGAATTGGGAAAAGAATTTGGGATCTACAGCGATGCATCCTTGAATGGATTGGGCTGTGTACTCATAGAAGAAGGCCAGGTGATAACATATGCTTCTAGAAAGTTAAAGCCGCATGAGAAGAATTATCTGACACATGATTTAGAGTTGGCTGCCATTATCTTTTCATTGAAGATTTGGAGACTCCATTTGTATGGTGATAGATGTCAGATATTCACCAACCACAAAATTTTAAAGTACTTGATAACTCATAAGGAATTAAACTTAAGGCAACAAAGATAGTTAGAGCTGATAAAAGATTACGAGCTAGTCATTGACTACCACCCGGGAAAGGCGAATGTAATCGCCAATGCTTTGAGTAGAAATTTTTTGTTTGCTTTGAGAGCTATGAATACACGGTTGACTTTTTCAGATGATGGTTCTATCTTAGCTGAGTTGAGGGCTAGACCGTTGTTCCTCCAAGAGATATATGAGGCTCAGAAATATGTCAGTGAATTGCAAGGCAAAAGAGTTTAGTACGAGTCAGGTATTGAGTCTGATTTTTGGATTAATTTAGATGGATGTTTGATGTTCAGAGACAGAGTCTGTATACCGAAGAGCGATGAGCTCATTCATAAAATTTTGCATGAGGCACATAGTGAATGGCTATCTGTACATCCGGGTAGCACCAAGATGTATAATGATTTAAAGAAATGGTATTGCTGGCCAAGTATGAAGAAAGATATTTCTGAGTTTGTTTCAAGATTCTTGATTTGTCAGCAAGTAAAGGCCGAACACCAAGTACCCTTGAGTTTGCTTCAACCTATTATGGTGCCCGAGTGGAAATGGGATCATGTTACCATGGACTTTGTAACGGGTTTGTTGTTGACACCGAATAAAAAAGATGCTGTATGGGTCGTAGTCGATAGACTTACGAAGTCAGCCCATTTCATACCTGTACGTGTTGACTACTCACTTGATAAGTTGGCAAACTTGAATGTTTCAGAGATTGTAAGGCTTCATGGAGTGCCTATATCGATTGTATCGGATAGAGATCCGAGATTCACGTCGATATTTTGGAAGAAGTTTCAAGATGCTTTGGGTACAAAGTTGAGTTTTAGTATTGCTTTTCACCCCCAAACTGATGGACAGTCAGAGAGGTTAATATAGATACTTGAGGATATGCTCTGGTGTTGTGTTCTTGAGTTTTAGGGCAGCTGGGAAAAGCACTTATCGTTGGTAGAGTTTGCTTATAATAACAGTTTTCAGTAAAGTTTAAAAATGGTGCCTTATGAGGCTTTGTATGGGCGTAAGTGCCGAACGCCTTTATATTGGACTGAACTTAAGGAAAATCAGATTCGCAGGATTGATCTAGTTAGAGAAATCGAAGAGAAAGTAAGGGTGATTCGAGATTGTTTAAAAGGTGCTTCTGATAGACAAAAATCCTATTCAGATTTGAAACGAAAAGAGATCGAGTATCAAGTCAGTGATAGAGTATTCTTGAAAGTGTCGCCATGGAAGAAAGTCCATAGATTTGGCAAGAAAGTCAAATTGAGTCTGCGTTTTATTAGACCATATGAAATCACCGAGAGGATAAGGAAGGTAGCCTATCGATTGGCTTTACCGTCTGAGTTAGAAAAGATTCACAATGTGTTTCACGTATCTATGTTGCGATGCTACCGATCAGACCTTTAGCATGTGATTACACCGATAGAGGTTGAAATTCAAGCCGACATGACATATGGTGAAGAACCGATTAATATCCTAGCATGGGAAGTCAAACAGTTAAGGAACAAAAGTATTACTCTCTTGAAAGTCTTGTGGCAAAGACATGGGGTAGAGGAGGCTACATGGGAACTCGAGGAGGCTATGAGGAACCAGTACCCAAACCTTTTTGCTGGTAAGATTTTCGGGGAAGAAAATCCCTAAGGGGGGAGAATTGTAACAACTCGATCTAAGGCCTAGTTAGAATAGTGGTACGAGACCACAAATATGAAGTAGAAATATGTGTTTTATGATTTTTACGAGGACAATGATGTGTTTGCATGATTGTGTGAAAATCTCATGAAGAAATTTTGTTAAATAGTGATTAAATTGTCCATTAGGACTAAATTGCAAAGATTAGAAAATATGAGATTCTAGAAGATTTAAGTATGAAATAGCATCATAAAAAATTATTAGAAGTCCTTATTTAGCAATTAGACCATTATATGTTAAGATGGACTAAAATAGACATGGGAAGAAAAAATATCAAGAAAGGATCATTAAGGGCATTTTTGTCATTTGGTAAATAAAAGATTAAAATGGAAAAAGAAGTCAAAATTGTGTCCATCTTCTTCTCCTTGGCCGAAATTCCCTAAGGAAGACATAGCTATAGTTTGTTCATCTTTCAAGCTTGATTGTAAGTGTCTCTTTGCCCTGTTTTTAATGTTCTTCGTATTTTTGAGATCCTCATAACTCGATTTAGCTATTTCTAGCTATATTTTGAGCTAGGGTTTATGTTCAAAAATTTACCCATGTATGACAATGCATGTATTTTGATGTTTTAAGGAAGAATGTGAAAGTTTGATGTATGGTAAACATCTTTTTCTGAGTGATTTTCATGAAAAATGCATAAAAGACCAAATTGCAAAAGTTATAAAATTGGTCATACATGGGTGAAATAGTGGAAATTAATGGTTGTTGTAGTTAAGAGAATAATTTGGCTAAGCTTAAAATGTTGAATAAAAATCATTTTACGAGTCTAGGGGAAAAAGTATAATTATGAGAAAGTTTAGGGGTAAAATTGTAATTTTATCAAAGTGTGATGAATGAGTCGATTTAGTCAATGTGAATATTAAATAAGTGAAATTATCATTATAGATTAATAAACACAAAGCCCTGACTGAAACTGAGGCAAGAACAAAGTGTTGGACTAAATTGAACATATACAAGCATTTTGAGTACCGAGGTAAGTTTGTGTGAAATTAACGCTAGATATGTTATCGTATTTAAATTTCTTATTATTATGATAAATGCATATTATTATTTCCATGAAATTAATTAATGATACAACGATGAAAAGTGAAGAGAATATGACGAGTTGAAGTCCCGGTTGAAGATTCGGAATAATGAGGATACCTATGTCACGACATGAGATAAGGACAGTCCCGTATAAGACCATGTGTGGGACATGGCATCGGCACCGAATGTAGGTCCCATATAAAACCATGTCTAAGACATGGCATCAGCACCGAATGTAGATCCCGTATAAGACCATGTCTGGGACATGGCATCGGCATCGAATAAGGAAGGTGCCGTGTAAGACCATGTCTAGGACATGGCTTTGGCACCAAAGGAAGATCTCGTGTAAGACCATGACTGGGACATGGCATCGACATCTAAGTACGATCTCGTGTAAGACCATGTCTGGGACATGGCATCGACATCTAAGTATGATCTTGTATAAGACCATGTCTAGGACATGGCATCGACATCGAGCTAAGAGATCTCGTGTAAGACCATATCTGGGATATGGCATCAGCATTAAGAGTTGATCCCATGTAAGACCATATCTGGGATATGGCATTGGCATCATGATACATGTATGATGAGATTGAGTATCATCTGATATTTCGAGTAGTTCAACGGACAAAAGAACTAAGTATGCAAAGATGCTATAAAGTTAAATTATACAAGGATGACAATGCATTCCATTTATGTTAAGGATGATGATGATTTAAGTTTATGTCCAAGTGAGCATAAGTGCTAATTTATGTGATTAAGTGAATACAGGTACCATGAGTAAAATATTGGTTATGAAATCATAATGTGATATGTGATGGGTGAGAGTAAGTAAAAGTAAGTATGCCTAAGAATTTGAGACTTATGTTGCTGTTGTTTCATGAGATGGAATAGTTTATTATGAGCAATGATGTTGCTATATAAATTTCATACAACCTTATTAAGCTATATGTTTACCCTTCTCTTTTTCCTTTTCCTTGTAGTATCCGCAAGCTAGCTCGGAGATCGTAGAATGTCGAGCTCGGATCACACTATCAATTACTATTTGGGTATAGTAAAGTTGATTTATTTTGAGTATGGCATGTATAAGAACTTGATCATTTTGAGTTATGTCATATTGGGAGCCAAAGTGTTGGCTATTAAGGTTACTCACTCTTTTTGTATATGGCCAATAGAAATTGGCCAATATTTGTCAAGTTTTATTCATTAATGATGATGAGTTTTATGATGTGAAAGTTTCTGCAATCGATGGAGTCATATGTGAGGAGTATGAATGATGATTTAGGAGGATCTTTCCTAGTGCATGATTGTTATCTTATGTGTTGCTTGAGTTTGGATAAGTGTGTTTATGTTTCACAGTGGCAATTGGCTTGGAAAATAACCTCTAATTGTCCACACTGGTAGACACACAGGCGTGTGTCTAGGCCATGTGTGACACACGGTCAGCCCCATAGGTGTGTTAATAGGCCGTGTGTCCCCTGCATCAACTTGTGAGAATTTGATTCATCACACGGGCCAGCACACGGGCATGTGCCCAGGCAGTGTGCTGTAACACCCCTTACTTGTATTCGACACTGGAACCGGGTACGAGGCATTACCAGACTTATCTCGCTTGAACATATAAAGTTGGACTATCAAATTTCATTCCAATTTTAAATATCTCATTCACATTCATAATCATTCTTAGTATGGGCCTATGAGCCTTAAACATACAAACGGAGGGTTTCGGAACCCAACCTAGAACTTTTGTGCACTTAAAATTTTTTTTTGTCTAAACAGGGGCCACACGCCTGTGTGAAATGGGACACGCCCATATGGGCAGGCCGTGTGGTCACAAACGCCCATGTCCCTAGTCTGTGTGGGATTTATTTTCATTTTGAACCTCAGGGTTTTCACACGGTCAGACACACGCCTGTGTTCTTTGCCCATGTGCTCCACACGGCCTAAACACGCTCATGTCCTCACCCGTGTGTAAAAACCTAGGTATTCTGTTTATGACATCAACAACCTCATAAGGGTCACATGGCCTAGGCACACGCCCATGTGGCTAGCCCGTGGTCAACACTGACTTGCAACCTTAACATGTAGGGGACACACGGCTTGGTCACACACTCATGGGATTGATCGTGTGTCACACACGGCCTAGACACGCGCCCGTGTGCCTGCCTGTGGACAAGAACAATGCTATTTGCCAAGCTCTTTTTATCACCCTAACTCATGTATTCACAATCACATTCAACCATTCACTAAGCAACTCAATTATGCAACATACACGTTCATGAATAACCTCATCTTTTCATAAATTAGCAATAATAAGCCATCATCTATGGCCATATACAAAAGAGTTCATCTTTAAAGGAGCTAACACATACTTGGCCAAAACAACAAAACATTTCCACTAGTGTAGCCCCTATGCATGCCATACTCAATAATACTAATTCTAAATATACCGAGATGAGGTGACAGTGTGGGTGATCTTCCAGTTAACTTCGCATCCCGAACCGGCTCTTTGACACTATAAAACAAGGGAAAAGAAAGGGAGTAAGCTTTAAGCTTAGTAAGTTTACATGAAAACAATAAACATCATAACATATGCTAATCAATAAGTAGCATTATGTACTAAGCAAGATCACTCCTTATTCCATAAACATACTTACTCAATTGATCTCACACCAAATTCATACCATATAACATGTTTAATGCTCACATTTATTAGCATACATTCCCTGCACTTACCACCACAAGTCACATGAAACATTACTTAAATAATTGCTCAATGAACCATTTGAAATTAAACTTAACACTCGGTGGTTTCGTACACAGCCCGCCATTAATCAATAATAGGGTGGTATCACACATAGCCCACCATTAAGAATATTTAGGGTGGTATCGACATAGCCCACTAAATGATAATATAAACGATGGTATCGCATACAGCCCATCGTGAATGAGTAGCAAGGTGCTATCGCACACGGCCCACCATTAGTCTATAATTAGACTCATACGGGAATTACCCAATATCTATTAAACTCGATCCATATCAATCATACAATGCACCATTAATTAACAACAATGTATACTCATAATTAATCGTTTACATATAAACTTACCTCGGTGCAAAATGTGTTAATTTGCGGTTTAATCCGTAACCTTGCCTTTTCCCTAGTCAAGGTTGTTTCCGTGCTCCTCTTGATCTATAATAAAAAAATTCACTCATTCAATCATTTTATAACTCATAATACATCAGAATTTCTACTTAGGAAAAAATGACTATTTTGCCCTTACATTTTGGCAAAATTATAATTTTGCCCTTAGGCTTGTAAATCATTTTTCATCACATTTTCTCATTAAACAAGCCTATATAAACATTTATTTCTCTTACAACTACTAACAAATCAACTATTCCATGCATTTATTACTAAATTACAACTTTTACAACTTAATCCCATTTAGGTGTTTTCATGATAACACCTTTCACAAAAGTTGTTTCTCATCTCACTAACATTCATTTTCTCCCATAAAAACTTAGAAAACAACATAAACACTCTCATGGAAAGTCCCTAAACTTGTAACCATATTGCAAATTAGTCCCCTCATTAGCTAGCTTAAGCTTTAGGGGTTCTAAAATATAAGAATCATTAAGAAAGATCTCTAAAATCACTTACTTACAAGAAGATAGCTTGGCTGAAAGTTTTGAGCACTAAATCCCCTAATTCTCTTCAATTTTCAGTGGAAAAGAAGAATGAATAGTAAAAAGATGATATTTCATCTTTTTATCTTATTTTATTCCTTATTTTATCACCTAACTTCACCAAATTTGACAAAAAATTTAATGTCCTTGTCTCCCTAGACTCTATGGCCGGCCAACACACTCTAATTGGCCTAATTGCACTTTAAGGACCTCAAATTTAATATTCTATGGCTATTAGACACCTCTACCTTGCATAATAGAACTTTCACACTTTATGCGATTTAGTCCTTTTTTCATAATTAAGCATACAATTGCTAAAATTAAAGCACCAAAATTTTCATATAGCCATATATTTATGCCATAACACATAAAATAATACCAAAATAATTTTCTTCAACCTCGGATTAGTGGTCCTGAAACCACTATTCTGACTGCCCCAAAATCGGGCTGTTACATGTGCTCTTAAAAGGTTGATGATGTCATAAACAGAGAGCTCCAGGGGCGGAGGACACGGGCATGTCTAGGCCATGTGAAGGACACGGGTTATAGACACAGGCATGTGTCCAGCTGTGTGAAAAATCCTGTAGGTTTGAAGGGAAAATAAATTCCACATGGGTTAGGGACATGAGCGTGTGAGACCACACGGGCGTGTGACCCCTGTTTAGGTAAAAATTTTCTAAGAGTATAAAAGTTTCCGGTTAAACTCTGAAACTTTCCGGATGTATGTTTAAGGCCTCATAAGCCTATATTATGTATGTTATGATCAACGATGAAAGGTTTTATATTGAAATGAAATTTTATACCCTAATAATACATGTTTAAGTAAGGTTAAGTACGATAATGCCTCGTATTCTATCCCGACGTTGGACACGGGTAAGGGGTGTTACATATACGAATAAGACATGAATATGTGATAGAGAGGAACCTAGCTGATCTATTAACCAAGGGGTTATATAGGCAAATGGTTTTTGATTTGTCGAGGGGGATGTGTTTTAAGCCCACTGGTTGAAGAATTCATGATGGATACCCAACTTAGTCTCCTGAGTTTAATACGGTCAAACAAAACCATGGAAAGACTAATAGTGTACATATTTACCTATCCCTATGGAATACAATGTATATGCATAAGGATGAGCTCCTTACTCTTAATGAGTTCATAGCTCAGATTTTCAGTGGTCTTAGTGAGATGAACTTGATGAATTCACCGACATGTGAGGTTGAGTTTCTTACTCTTAATGAATTCATCTCTTAGAGTTTTGGTGGTTCAATTGAAACAGACTTGATGAATTCACCAAATTTTAAAACTAAGAGGTTGAACTTATTAAATGCTCATAATGATTTCAAAGCTCTTATCCGAAGGTCTATACTGAGATAGACTTGATGAAATCACCTACGTAAGTGTGAAGGATTAGCCACCTTTTATGAAAGATGTTGGGCCACTTTTCTAGAGCACTTACCAATACCCCAAGGTATATTGGCTAAATTGTTGATCTATTGTGGAACTCAATTAGACCTGAGATTAGTTGTGTTTCATGTGTTTGTTGGAAAAAAATGGGTTTGGGAAACATAATGGAAAATAAATTTAGGGAAAAACTAGAGTTTTAAATTTTTTTCCAAAACAATATATTGGTTGTGATATCTAAATTAATAAATACTTAATCAAATTTGTACCTTTTCGATTTGTCTAGGATGAGCGCTTCGACTGAGTAGTCCTCTCTACTATCCTTAAGCTCACGTCTTCCAAGTGTGGGCTCATGTAACACCCTTAACCCGTCTCCGATTCTGAATTAGGGTTACAAAGCATTACTGTAACATTTAACATCGAAACAAAAATCAACATGCAATTTATATGATAACATTTGATAACATAATTTTATTATAGCATAAATCTTTTACGGGCCTTAAATTGAGCCTAAGGAGCCCTAAAAATAGTTTGGAGACAAACATGTACTTATTCAATGCAAATTATAAATTTCAGGCCAAATTTGAAAATTTTCAAAACAGAGGTCACACGACCGTTTAACATAGCCCAGACCGTGTAGGCATTCGAACTATAGGACACATGGCCGTGTCCCAGCCCTTGTGTCAAATCATGTAACTCACTGACTTGGGTCACGTGGTCATGTATCAGGCCGTGTGTCAGACCATGTGAAACCTATTCCTAAAATTAAAATGACACATCCCGTGTCCCTAGCTGTGTGCAGCATAAGTTGTCCCTAAAACAAGTCAAAACATTAATTTCTCCTCTCACAACAAACCATACCATTTCCAATCATTTTCTCATGACCAAAACACCTAAAAACATACCAAAAACATATTGAATCAACCAACTTGGGTTCCTAAAAACACATCAATTTCAACACCATATGTCCATGACCAAAACATAAATCTCACACATCATATAGTTACTTCAATTTCAAATCACATGTAACCTATTTCACATGATCATAAGCACAGTCAAAACACCAACAACATGCCAAAAAATCATTCATCCTATGTCTAACCAATATGTCATTCAGAAGAACCACATTTCACAAACCAATCTTAGTCACACTCAACATTTCAAGGTCCTAATTTGAACCTATGCCAACGATGCCGAAATATGTCATTATACCATATAATATCTACTATCTATAGAGCATCCATAAGGGTTCATCAATACATATTTGCAACATTATTTACTTGCCATGATCTGTAACAGCCCGACTTAGGGCCTAGTTGAAATAGTGGTGTGAGACCACAAATCTGAAGAAGAAATATGTGTTCAAATGACTTTATAAGGCTTATGAGGTATTTTCATGATTGTGTAAAAATTTCATGAAGGAATTTTATTAATTAGTGAATAAATTGTCCATTAAGACTAAATTGAAATGATTAGAAAATATGAGATTCTAGAAGGTTTAACTATGAAATAGAATTATAAAAATCATTAGAGGTCCTTATTTAGCAGTTAGACCATTATATGTTGAGATGGACAAAAATGGACATAGGAAGGAAAAATCTCAAGAAATAATCATTAAGGGTATTTTTGTCATTTGGTAAATTAAAGAATTAAAGGGGAAAAGAAGTCAAAATTAGTGTTCATCTTCTCCATGCTAGCCGAAAATTTCAAGGGCACCATAGCTAGGGTTTCTTCATCTTCCAAGCTTGATAATAAGTGTATCCTAGCCCCGTTTTTAATGTTCTTTGTATTTTTGAGATCCTTGTAGCTCAGTTTAGCTATTTCTAGCTATATTTCAAGCTAAAAATATGTTCAAAAATTTACCCATGTATGGCATGCATGTATTTTGAAGTTTTATCGAAAGGTTGATGTAGGATAAACATCTTTTTCTAAGTGATTTACATGAGAAATGTATGAAAGGACTAAATTGCAAAAGTTATGAAAATGGTCATATATGAGTGAAATAGTAAAAATTAAAAGTTGCTATAGTTGAGAATATGATTCGGCTAGGCTTGAAATGCAAGAAAGTTGAATGAAAATCATTTTACGAGCCTAGGGGAAAAAGAGTAATTTTGAGCAAGTTTAGGGACAAAATTGTAAATTTTTCTAAAGTATGAATTATGAGTCAATTTAGTCAATGTAAGTATTAAACAAGTTAAATTGTTATTATAAATCAAGAAACACGAAGCCCGGACCGAAATCGAGGCAAGAACAAAGTCGAAGACTAAATTGCACATCTACATATATTTTGGAGTACCGAGGTAAGTATGTATGAATTCATTGCTACATATGTTATTATGATTAAATTATTTGCTATGTTGCATGAAGTACATTATTTCAATGAAGTTGATTATAAATTTTTAATAAAGAAATCAATGAGACCAAGTATGTGAAAGTACCGTTTGAAGTTTCGGAATAACGAGGATACCTTTGTCACCACATGAGATAAGGAAAGCCCGTGTAAGGCCATGTCTGGGACATGTAATCGACATCAAGGAATGTAGGTCTCGTGTAAGTCCATGTCTGGGACATGGCATCGACATCATTGAAGGAAGGTCTCGTGTAAGACCATGTCTGGGACATGACATCGACACCATTTAAGGAAGGTCTTGTGTAAGACCATGTTTGGGACATGGCATTGACACCATTTAAGGAAGGTCTCATGTAAGACCATGTCTGGGACATGGCATCGACATCATTTAAGGAAGGTCTCATGAAAGTCCATGTCTAGCACATGGCATCAACACCATTTAAGGAAGGTCTTGTGTAAGTCCATGTCTGGCATATGGCATCGACACCATTTAAGGAAGGTCTCATGTAAGACCATGTCTGGGACATGGCATCGACACCATTTAAGGAAGGTCTCGTGTAAGTCCATGTCTGGCACATGGCATCGACATTAAGCTAAGGAAGCCCGTGTAAGACCATATCTAGGACATAGCATCGACACTAAGAGGCGATCCCATGTAAGACCATATTTGGGATATAGCATTGGCATCGGGACACATGTTTGATGAGATTGAGTATCTTCTGGTATTCCGAGAAATTCAACGGCCAAAAGAGTAAGCATGAAAAAGTGACTAAAAGCAAGGTAAGTAAAGTTGATGATGAAATAAGTTGTATAAGAATGATAAATAATTCCATTTCAAGTTAAGAAAGATAGAGATTCAAGTTATTGTATATGATAGTTTAAGTGCTACACTATGTAATGAGTGATACAGGTACCATGAGTAAATACAAGTTAAGATAACCCTAATGTGATGGGTAAGTCTGAGTAAGAGTAAGTATGAGTAAGTAAGCTTAAGCACTTAAGATTAATGTATTCTTGTTTCATGATGAATGAGTTCAATTTGAGCAATTATGTTGGTACATAAGATTTCATGCATACTTACTAAGCTATATGCTTATTTCTCTCTTTTTCTTCTTCCTTGTAGTATCACCAAGCTAGCTTGGGGATTGTAGAACGTTGGAGCTCGAATTATACTATCAAACATCCTTTTGGTATAGTAAAGTTGAATTATTTTGGGTATGGCATGTATAGGATTTGGTCATTTTGTATTATGTCATATGTAAGAGCCAAAGGCTTGGCTATTATGATTATGCATTCTTTTTGTACGTGGTCAAAGAAATTGGCTAATGTTTGTTAAATTCCTTATATTGATGATGATAAGTTTTTATGAATTCTATAAGTGATGTTTTAGGAATTATTCATAGTACATGAATGCTACATTATGAATGGTTGGAGTTGGTATAAGTGTGTTGAGGTTTCAGGGCGGCAATAGGCTTGGAAAATAGCCTTTAAGTGTCTACACGGGTAGACACACGAGCTTGTGTCACACATGGCCAGCCCCATGGGTGTGTTAATAGGCTGTGTGTCCTCTGCACTAATTTGCGAGAATACGATTCGCCACATGGACCAGCACATGGGCGTGTGTCTTTGCCGTGTGCTAATTAGGGATTGATGACATCATAAATAGAAAGCTCCACGGGCAGGAGACACGAGCGTGTCTAGGTCGTGTAAAGGACACGGTTTATAGACACGGGCGTGTGCTCAGCCGTGTGAAATAAGTCAGTGTCGACCACGGGTGAAGAACATGGGCATGTCTCAGGGGCACACGGGCGTGTCCCTTGAGCAACATGGACGTTTGGGCCTTATCTAGGCAAAAATTTTCAAAAAGAATAAAAGTTTCCGATTAAACTCCGAAATCTTTCGGAAGTAAGTTTAAGGCCTCATCGGCCCAAGATATTTATGTTATGATTAAGAAGGAAAAGTTTTAAGATGGAACAAAATTTTATATCCTGATAAGGCATGTCCAAGTAAGGTTAAGTACAGTAATGCCTCGTATTTGGTCCCCGCGTCAAACACGAGTAAGGGGTGTTACATGATTTAACATCATTAACTACAATAAACTTGGTACAACTTAACATACAACCCTATACATGGCATTTATAATCATTTCAATATATTCAAAAGTTATCAAAATGGATTGATGGATAGTTTGATTGTACTCCAATGAAGATTCCAACCGGTCGAGCTTTCTGATGACCTACAAAACAAAGGTAACAACTGTATAAACAACGAATGCTTCATAAGATCGTATAGAGGAACTTAAGCTTACCAAATGCATTAAATTAAAGAACTAAGAATAATTCTAATTAGCCATAGGCCAAATTTACTTTCTTATACACAATAGCTTATAAGGTTAGTTGGTGAAATAATATACGTATAAATCTAATCAAAACATGGCATATAACATGTTAACATTTCAATTTCACTAATCAACATTCATAAATATACCATGTACCTTAATTTTCTTTCAAATACATATCATTATAGTTCATATACTTATTCAATATCATGATTCAATTCATATGTTCATATTGTAACACCCCTAACATGTATCCTTCGTCGGAATAGGGTTTTAGAGCATTACCAAAACTTTCAAAACATTGCACAAATAATTTATGTAAATTACTATTCATAAACCGAGATCATTCAGAACATCCCTTAATTGGACCCTAGAAGCCCAATACGAGCATTATAATCTAGTTAGGACTTAATCAGGAACTCTAAGAATTTTTCGCGAAATTCCAAAAAATTTCCAAGGTGTAGGGCTCACATGCCTGTGTGACCCTGGGAAACGCTCGTGCTACAGGCCGTGTTCGACCTCGTGTAACTCTCTAACTTGTCCATATAGCCATGCCACACGCCCGTGTGGTTAATTAATTCAATTCAAAGACAGGTGTAGGTTTCACACGACCAAGACAACGCCCGTGTCTCTACCCGTGTGCTCAATTCTGAGCATTCTGTTTCTCAAAATTTAGGGTGCAAGGGACACACGGCCTAACTACACATCCATGTACTTGACTGTGTGTCACACATGGTCTAGACACACACCTGTGTGTCTGCCCGTGTGGACAAAATAAAGCTATTTCTAGCTTCATTTCTCACCTAAAATCACACCCCTGACCTGCACTTGAAACACACATCCAATTCCAACCTTTCTAAGCATTAAAATTAAACAAATTCCATCATTCATCATGGCATACCGTTACATTCATACATTCTAACCTTGGTTCATTCTATATATTAGACATAAATTGCTCAACTACTTAACATATATTTAACTACCATAGCATGACATTACAAGTATATCAAAACAACCATTACTAACCATTCCAATGGCTAGATTACAAGCATCATTATCAAGCCACTAATGGTCAAGTTGCCCTATACATGCCATTATATCAAAATGATTTTACTAAGTATACCCAAAATAAGCTAGTTGATAGTGTGACAATTTTCCAATGATCTCCAACCTCCACGAGCTTCTGAGCACTATAAAATAGGGAAAACAAGACAGTGTAAGCATTACATGCTTAGTAAGTTCGTATAATGGAAAAATAAACTTACCGATCCTGTTTATTAAATTTAAGCATACAATAACATGTTTTCCATCCATTTCGTAAAATTGCCTAAACACATGCATCCAATCAAACATGTTAGCCACAATGTTTACATATACATCAAGTAAGGATAGATGAGTTCATCATGCAATACTCTTTCAAGACATTATCATTTCATCTCAGAATTCTCATGTCGTGTCAAGAGTTTTATGTCCATTGAATCATTAAAATTCCGATGAATACTCAAGGTGTACGATTCAATAATCGTCAATTCTTTTTCAAGAGTGCCCATTAGGGCACTAAATTAAGGGAAACACCCTCAAGCCATATATCGTATAACAAGATTACCATTTCAGGCTAAATCCTTTATATAACGTATGCTCAAAAGAGCTCAATTAGGATTACCACCTAGGCTAAACCCTAATCGTAACATATACTCGAGAGGTATTATATCAGGATTACCCGTCCGGGCTAAATCATTTCTTTAGCAAGGTCAATAGGATTACTCGTCCGAAGCTAGATCCTGTCCGCAACAAATGCAGGACCTTATTCGTTTTGGGAAAACGCATATATTTATTGGAATTCAATATTCAATCGGGACTTAATCCCTTTTTCATCATTTCAAACATGTATTAAAATTTTCCATTATAGCATTCAAGAAATGCATATCAATATAAGTCACATTACATACAAAAACAGCATTCAATTAACATAATTACATGATCGATTAAGTTACACGAACTTACCTCGACACTTGTTCGCGTAAGTAATCTACTAATCCGAAACCTTTTCTTTTCCTCGATCTAACCTCGGATTTGTGTTGTCCAGATCTATATAAATAGCTTTAATCATTAATTTCTCATATTTCGTATTCATTGGGACTCAATTTTCTCTTAGGAAAAATTACCATTTTGACCCTAACTTTTCCATAAATTCCAATTTCGTCTCTAGGCTCGAAAAATGAAAATTGTGCAATTTACTCCCTATTCCAAGCCTAACCAAAATCCCATTACAAAATTTACAGCACATGTATTCATAAAAATTTAGAATTTTTCATCAAGTTTCATAACTTTACATTTTAGTCCCTAAATCATATTTTCATGAAAAATCACTTTTTAAAAGTTGTTTATTTGTCAACAACCTTTTATTTTCTCCCATAAACTTTAATTTTCAGCATATTCATCCATCACCCAAATTTCATACCTTGATAACTTTTCAAATTAATCCCCCAAATAGATAGATTAGACTATCCCGGTTTCAAAAATATCAAAATTACTAAAATGGGACAAGGAAACTTACCCAATTAAGCCTTGAAAGTTTCTTCTCTGTCTCTTAGGGTTTCCATATAATTTTTGGGGTTGAATATGAAAAAATAATAAGATGATATATTTTATCATCTTTTTAATTAATTAATTATTTAAATTTCTAATTTAGTCTCTACTCTTTTCAAATTTTTCCATGGATGAGTCACCAAAAGCTACATACTTTTCTTTAATGGTCTAATTACCATATAAAGACCTCTAGTTTTGAATTAAATAGCTATTTAATCCTTATAGCCACTAGAATTCAACTTTCGCATTTTACGTGATTTAGCCCTTCTCGTAATTAAACACTTAATCGATAAAATTTTTGTATCAAAATTTTCACACGACACGTCTATCATAATACGAACCCTATAATAAAATAAAAATAAACTTTATTTTTGGATTGGATTTGTGGTCTCGAAACCACTATTCCGATTTCACTGAAAAATAGGTTGTTACAACTCCCTCCTTAAGGATTTTCGTCGTCGAAAATCTTACCAGTAGAGAGATTCGGATATTGCTTCCTCATAGTATCTTCCGGTTCCCAAGTAGCCTCCTCTATACCATGTTGTTGCCAAAGAACTTTTACTAACGCTACCTTCTTATTTCTTGACTCTTTTGTTTCCCGAACTAAGATTTTGATTAGTTCTTCACTATATGTCATATCAGGCTGAATCTCTACCTCTATCGGAGAGATAACATGTGAAGGGTCGATTGGTACTATTGTAGCATTGACACATGAAAAATATTATGAATCCGATCAAGTTCTAGTGGTAAAGCTAACCGATATGCAACCGGTCCAATTCTTTCTGTAATCTCATATGGTCCAATGAATCGTGGACTTAGTTTTCCCTTACGACCAAACTGGATAACTTTATTCCAAGGTGATACTTTCAAGAATACCTTGTCACTGACTTGAATTTTTGTTTGAGATCAGCAGAGGACTTTTGATGATCAGAGGCTGCTTTCAAACGGTCCCAAATCACTTTCACTTTTTCCTCGGTTTCACGGACTAAATCAACTTTGTGTAACATTTTCTCACTGAGTTCTGTCCAATACAATGGGGTTCTACATTTGTGACCATACAAAGCTTCATACGGTGCCATTTTGATGCTAGACCGATAATTGTTATTATAAGCAAATTCAACCAAAGGCAAATACCTTACCCAGTTACCTTCAAACTCAAGTATACAACATCAAAGCATATCTTCGAAAATCTGTATTACCCGTTCAAATTGTCCATCTGTTTGGGGATGAAATGCAATGCTAAAGTGTAACTGAGTACCCAAAGCATCTTGCAATTTGCTCCGGAATCGAGATGTAAACCGAGGGTCGTTATCTGAAATAATGGAGATAGGCACTCCATGCAATTTGATAATCTTAGAAACATATAATTCAGCCAATATATCCAAGAAACAATCCATACGTATCGAAGTAAAGTGTGCAGACTTTGTTAATCGATCAATAATCACCCAAATGACATCTTTCTTCTTTGGAGTCAGGGGTAACCCCGATACAAAGTCCATAGTAATTCTTTCCCATTTCCGTTCCTGTATCGTAACTGGCTGTAGTAGTCCAAAGGCAACTAATGTTCAGCTTTTAATTGCTGACATATCAAACATTCGGATACAAACTCAGAAATACCTTGTTTCATTCCCGACCACCAGTATATATTTTTTAGATCGTTGTACATTTTATTACTACTAGGATGAATAGACATGTTACCATTATGATCTTCATTCAGAATCTTCTGTACTAGTTCTGAACTTTTTGGTACACACACTCTGCCTCTGAATAACAAACAACCATTAGTCCCGATTTGAAATTCTGAGTCAAAAGTCAATTCACTTTGTATCCGTTTTGCTTGCAACTTACTATCATTTTTTTGAGTTTCAGAGATTTGCTGTAAAAATGTTGGTCTAGCTTTTAACTCAACTATGATTGAACCATCATCAGATAATGACAATCAGGTGTTCGTTGCTCGTAAGGTTTACAGGGATTTTATGCTTAAAGCATTTGCCACTACATTGGCTTTTCCCGGATGATAGTCAATAACGAGATCATAATCTTTTAGTAATTCAAGCCATCTGCACTATCTTAAATTCAAATATTTCTATGACATCAAATATTTCAGAATTTTATGGTCAGTGAATATATGACATTTTTCACCAAATAAGTAATGCCGCCAGACTTTCAATGCAAAAACTATGGCTACCAATTCAAGATCGTGTGTCAGGTAGTTCTTTTCATGTGGCTTTAGCTGTCGTGAAGCATAGGCTACCACGTTACCTTCTTGCATCAAAACACAGCCTAAACCATTTAATGATGCATCACTGTAAATTATAAACTCCTTACCTGATTCAGGCTGGACCAACACAGGTGCTTCTGTCAATAAAGCCTTTAATCTATCAAAACTCTGCTGGCATTTACTAGTTCACTTGAACTTTACATCTTTCTGTAATAATGGGTCATCAGAGAAGCTATTATCAAAACTTTTTTTACAAACCTCCGATAATAACTAGCCAGCCCCAGAAAACTTTGGACTTCAGACACATTCCTCGGTGGCTTCTAATTAACAATGGCTGAAATTTTATTCGGGTCTACCCTGAAACCTTCAACAGATACTATATGCCTAAGAAAACTAACTTTCTGTAGCCAAAATTCACATTTACTGAATTTGGCATACAATTGTTTCTCTCGCAGAGTTTGCAATACTATTCTCAAATGCTCAGCATGTTCATTTTCATCTTGAGAGTAAACTAAAATATCATCTATAAATACCACCACAAACTTGTCCAAAGATGGGCTAAAAATTATGTTCATCAGATCCATAAACACTACAGGTGCATTTTCCAAATCGGATGGCATCACAAGAAACTCATAGTGTCCATACCTGGTTCTAAAAACTATCTTTGGGACATCTGAATCTTTTACCCGTAGTTGATAGTAACCAGAATGGAGATCGATCTTCAAAAATATAGTGGCACATTTTAACTGGTCAAACAAGTCATCAATACGATGCAATGGATACTTGTTATTTATTGTAACTTTGTTGAGCTATCTATAATCAATACATAGCCTCGACTGTAACACCCCAAACCCGGTCATCACACCATATCCGGATCTGGCATGTCACGGAGTTAAAATATCTTTTTTTCTTTTTAAAACGAAAGTTTGCCGGTTAATTTTCTTAGGAAACCCTTTTTAGAAATCCTTGCTTATAGTCTAATTATTGTTACAAATTTTTAGAAACCATTCAAGTTATCTTTGTTATCATATGTTGAGTGATGTCACCCGATGGCAACGCTTTAAAGAAAAACGAAGGAGTTATAGTTTTGAAAACATTGCGTTTTGCCGGTTAATTAGTAAAATCATTTATCCCACATAGTTAAAATAATAGCAAAGATGAAAATAACCAAAACAAATCTTATTGGCCTTATTACATAACCCAAAACCAAAATTTAAAATTTAAATAGTAACTATAAGAATTCAAAGTCCAACGAACATGCATGGTCAGCCTCGAGTCCTCCCTACCCATCTCCGCAATCTATTCACCGCAAAATATAAGGGAAGGGGTGAGTCACCAAGACTCAGTATGTAAATCCCCAACCCGATAGTGCATTCACTTACACAAGTTATCAGTAAAACATTCAATCCATGCAAAACATGCAACCCATAACCTAGCCATCCAAACACCTTTAACTACCCCGTGTGGTCAAAACCACTGGTGACCGTAGTCATAAATATATCGGTGTGGTCAAAACCACTGATGATCGAAGTCACAAATCAAGTGATGGGGCCAACCCATCATGTGGTCAAAACCACTGATGACAATCCCGTATATAATCTTGTGGGGCCAACCCACTGTTGTACCAACCACTGGGATAAGTCACAAATCGGTATGTGGTCAAAACCAATAGTGGTCAAAACCACTGGGACTTAGTCACAAAATATAATATCAAGACGGGGCCAACCCGTCATGTGGTCAAAACCACTGGTGACAGTCCAAAATAAATCATCCCCCTCCTCTCATCAAACCCATCATCATGTTCATAACATACATGCCATAGTATCAAATAATCATGCCAAATATCATATAATACAGCATCCAACGAATCATGATGATGTATACTAAAGATCGCATAATAGGGGACTTACCCGGCATCCAAGCTTATGCCCACAAGACAAAGTCACTAATATCAATGGTTATACAGTAACATATTGAGCATTATTAAACTAATAAGTGTGTAAGCATTTACACACCTGACTATACGCAAAATCCTGAAACTATGCGATTCTACGAGATCCCGAAACGTATGCCCTTACTGCACCTACAATCGGCCAACACCACCTTTTAGATTTAAAGCCATTCGGCTTATTCACAAATCCCGAAGGATGAATCGCACAAGGTTAATTCCTTACCTTAGTGCCAATTTGGTCTCCTACCAAATCCCGAAACCACACACTAAGCCCCCCTTGCAATCGACCACACCCTTAATCGGCTAACAAATCTTCTAACTTCACTTTATTCGGCTACTTCCCCTTCCTCCTACAATCGGCTTAACACATCATTAGAGAACTAAAGGCCATTCGGCCATACCATGAATCTAAAACCAAAAGAGTTTGACACCTTCTTACCTTATTCAACAGATTCAGCTTCTATACACCAAAGATCGGCACACTCCAAATAGAAGGATCAGATTCGACTCTTAATCCCAAAGATCCTAGGAGAAATCGATTTCCAACAAGGGTTAGGAATCATATCAACAAATTTCAAAATTTGGCTTTTATCCCTATGTGAGTTGATAGAGAAACGGGAAAGGAAATAATAGAAATTTGGCCAAGAACACTTACCCTCTTCAAATCTAATTAAAGAAGAACCCGAAGAAGATCCACTCCTGGTTGATATTCGGCCAAAATAACACTAGAATAAAGAAGGAGATTCGGCCAAGATGAATGAGAGGACTTTCGGCACAAAGGGGTTTGAAAGAGAGAAAAGAACAGGTGAGTGTAAAGGGTTCGGCTATGGTGTTTTCGGCTTGAGCAAAATAGGAAGGAAAGAGAGAGATGAGGGAGATGAAGATTTCGGCTAGGCACTTTGAGAGAAAAAGAAAATAACCCTTGTTATTTTAGGGGGACATTCGGCTATACCAAATGCTCCCTAAAACTGATAGCCCCCTTTGCCCACAGTCCACTATTCGGCCAACTCTTTCAAGTGAGCCTGATACAATTCAGACTCCTCAATTTCCCTCATCTACATCCATTTGACTCCCTCTATCCTTATCCCGAAGAGTCCAATCTGAGCACTCCTCTCCTTACTTGTGGCGTGAAAAAGAATAAGCAGGAGTGCAATTCCTGTAGCTCGAACACAGGCACTCGCTCTCTGCATGTGGCATCACTCCTCTGACACCCTAGTGGCGCCTCCTTGCCAGTTTACCAAGGTAGTTCTTGTGTCAACCTTCCCAAATAAAATCTCTTAACCCCTCTCTCCCTTAGCTTCACTTCCTTAAATGCCAAAATAAAATTCTTAGCCCTAACTCAGGCCTAACCTAGGGTTATAATTAGACCTCAAAACATGTTAAATGAACATTATAATAAATTCATCACATGCAACAAAGGCAAAATTCAGAACCCCATTTTAAGGATGTTACAGTTCTACCCTTCTTAAAAATAATTTTAGCCTCAAAATTACCTGATCAGAAAAGTTGAGGGTATTGCTGCCTCATCACATCCTCGGGTTCCCACGTGGCCTCCTCCGTACCATGGTTTTGCCATAACACCTTCACCAAGGGTACTGACTTCCTACGCAGAACTTTAACATCCCGATCTAAGATCTGTACCGGCTCTTCCTCAAAAGACAAGTCCGAGGTCACCTCAATCTCTGCAACTGGCACAACGTGTGATGGATCTGATCGGTAGCGCCTAAGCATCGAGACATGGAAGACATTGTGAATCTGACTTAACTCTGCCGACAGCTCGAGCTGATAAGCTACCGGTCCGACTCGCTTCAACACCGTGTACGGCCCGATAAACCTAGGGCTTAGCTTCCCTTTTCGTCCAAATCTTAGCACCTTCTTCCATGGTGATACCTTCAGAAAAACTTTATCACCCACTGCATACTCTATATCTCTGCGTTTAAGATCGGCGTAAGATTTTTGCCTGTCCGACGCTTCCTTAAGACGAGCCCGAATCACCTTAACCTTATCCTTAGTTTCTGCCACCAACTCCAGATCCAAAACATACCGTTCACCCAACTCTATCCAACACGTAGGAGTACGACACTTCTGTCCATATAGCACCTCATATGGTGCTATCTAGATACTCGCTTGATAACTATTGTTATAAGCGAATTCCGCCAATGGTAGATACTCCTCCCAACTACCACTGAAATCCAGAACACAGCCTCTTAGCATATCCTCTAAAACTTGAATCACCCTTTCAGACTGACCATCAGATTGCAGATGAAAAGCTGTGCTAAAATCCAACCTCGTTCCTAAAGCTTGATGCAAAGCTTTTCAGATGTGAACCTAGGATCCCTATCCGAGATGATTGACACTGGCACTCCATGCAACCTTACAATCTCAGCCACATACAATTTGGCTAACTTCTGTAGTGAATAATCAACCCTCACCGGTATGAAGTGAGCTAATTTGGTCAGGCGGTCCACAACCACCCAGACTGAGTCTTTCTTACTGGGCGTTAGGGGTAGCCCACTAACAAAATACATGGTAATCCTTTCCCACTTCCATTGAGGAATCTTCACCGGCTGAAGTAAACTTGACGGTAACTGATGCTCAGCTTTGACTTGCTGACACGTCAGACATTTTCCCACAAACTCAGTCACTTCCGCTTTAACCACGCCACCGAACTACTTTCAGAATCTCAGGACATCTTGCTACCTCTAGGATGCATAGCGTATGGGCTGCTATGTGCATCCTGAAGAATCCTTTGCCTCAACTCCATGTCCTTCGGCATACAAGCTCTCCCTTGGAAACACAGTTCTCCGTCGTGAGTCAAGCTGTAACCTTCCAACCCATTGCTCTGTACTTGTGACCTCCGAGCATTCAAACCCTCATCCTCTAACTGTTTCTCCTAGATCTGCTCAACCCAAGTCGGCCTAACCTGTAATTCTACCAAAAGACTCCCATCGTCATACAAGCTAAGACGAGCAAACATCGCTCTTAAGTCAGCTACCACTTTACGGCTCAACGCATCAGCTACCACGTTAGCCTTGTCTGGATGATACTCTATCGAACAATCGTAGTCCTTTAATAGCTCAACCCATCTGCATTGCCTTAAGTTCAGATCCTTCTGAGTCAGAAGATACTTCAGGCTCTTGTGATCTATGTAAACTACCGACTTTTCTCCGTACAGATAATGCCTTCAAATCTTTAAGGCAAAAACCACCGCAGCCAACTCCAAGTCATGCGTCGGGTAGTTACCCTCATGTGGTCTCAGTTGTCGAGACGCGTACGCTACTACTTTTCCTTCCTGCATTAGCACACATCCCAAACCGTGAATACCTTTCTTGCCTCAGGCTGTACCAGAACAGGAGCTTTCGTCAGAATCTTTCTCAACTTGTCGAAACTTTCCTACTGTTTCTCCGTCCACACAAATGGAACTCCTTTCCTCAAAAGCTTAGTCAACGGTGCCACGATCAGAGAAAATCCTTCCAAAAATCTCGGTAATACCCTGCCAGACCTAGAAAACTCTGAATTTTAGCCACTGACCTACGCAGTTTCCAATCCAACACTGCCTCAATCTTGCGAGGGTCCACTCTAATCCCTTCAACGGACACTATGTGACCCAAGAAAGTCACCTCCCTAAGCCAAAATTCGTACTTACTAAATTTGGAAAATAGCTGCTTCTCCCTCAGAATTTGCAATACCACCCGCAAGTATGTATCATGATCCTCCTCAGTCTTTGAGTACACCAATATGTCGTCTATGAATACTACGACAAATTGGTCCAAGTACTGCTGAAACACTCGATTCATCAAGTCCATGAATGCTGCCGATGCATTAGTGCCGGTATGATCGCACCCTTCAGTTGATCAAACAGGTCATCAATCCAAGGCAACGGATACCTGTTCTTGATCGTCAACTTGTTCAGCTGGCGGTAGTCTATACACATCCGCATTGTACCATCCTTCTTCTTAACAAAGAGCACAGGTGCTCCCCAAGGAGATATGCTTGGTCGAATAAAACCTTGATCCAACAACTCCTGAATTTGGGCCTTTAACTCCACCAATTCCTTTGGCGCCATCTTATATGGGGCTATAGACACTGGTATAGCTCCGGGTAACAGGTCTATACCGAATTCCATTTCCCGATCCGGAGGCAGACCTAGAAGTTCTTCTGGAAATACATCAGCGAATTCCTTTACTGTTCGAACATTCTCCACTACTTCCAAAGCACATACTCGAACCAGAAACGCCTCACAGCCCTTTCTGACCATTTTCTCCGCCTTTAGTGCCGAGACGACATTCGATAGGTACTCCTTCATATTACCTATCATCACCACCTCCTCACCTTCCATTGTCCTCAACACCATGCGCTTAGCCACGCAATCCAAACCGCACGGTACTTCACCAGCCAATCCATCTCGAGAATCGATCGAACTCCCCAAACGGCGGTTCCATCAAATCACCAAGAACACGACCCTTGAAGTTCTAGGGTACCTCCTATATAGTTTACTTACTTCTATAGAGTGACCTAAAGGGCTTATCATACCATCTTCCTAGAAGTAATCTCAGAGTCTAAGTTCATAGTTTCCACATCTATCAAAGCATTATAAGGAAATCCAAAGATTAGGAATGTACTAGTTATGACGTCCGGTGCGTCACCTTCCTCTCGACGCCTCGTTGTGTAGACTAATCCAGGCTGTCTAGCCTCTGCACCACCTGCACCTCTGCCTGGTGCTCCACGTCCTCTACCAGATCCATTACCTCCTCTAGCAGCATCACGGCCCCTCTGTGGCTGCTGAACATCCCTCCTATTCTGAGTACGGTTCTGATCCCCAGACTGCAATCTAGCTGACCGCTTCGAACAATCCCTCACTCGATGCTCCATCGACCCACACTAAAAACATCCTCTGTTTCCAGTCCAGCATTCCCCAATGTGAGACTTTCCACACCGAGCACATCGTGGCGGCCACTGAGTATTATCTGTAGCAGGCCTAGGAGCTTGATTCAGCCCACTATATCTACCCCATTTCTGTTAGTTTCTGATTGACCCAGATGATCTAGCATTCCTTTTATTCCATCCCCTGTCCTGATTCCGTCTCACAGGCTGTTTCACCTCCTCAGCAACTTTGGCCTTTTCACTAAGACCGTAAACTCTCTCTCCTGCTGTGGAGCAATCAGCAGCCTCAAATCATCCCTTAATTCGTCCTCGAATTTAACACACCGTTCATGCTCCGTAGCTATAATGCCCCGAGCATATCGGCTTAGCCTCAAAAATTCTGCCTCGTATTCCGATACAGATTTATTCCCCTAAACCAACCTAAGAAACGCCTTCCTTTGCGCATCAATATAACTAGACCCAACATATTTCTTCTGATGAGCTACCTTAAAATAGTCCCAAGTGAGGTCATCCACTGCCGCACTATCCCGAACCGTGAGCCACCACTGGTATGACTCATCTTGGAGAAGCGACACTATAACCTTCAGTTTTTCCTCAACAGTCAGATCCAAGTCATCCATAATTCATTCGGTCGCTTCCAACACATACTCAGCCGTATTGGGAGCCACACTAGAAACACCTCGAAATACCTCGGCTCCATTGGCTCGCGTCATTGATTCAGATTTCTGCTCCCGTGCACCTCACCGCTCCACCACTCTTTCCAGCACTCGCAGTATCGCCTGCGACACTGCATCCTACCCTGTTTGATCTTGATACCCAACACCAGCAGCTGCTGGTGGTGGTATCTCATTCTCGGACCCTTGACCAAACCTAACAGGTTCCGATACGATTACTCTGCCTCTACCGCGTCCTCGCACATTCCGACCACGTCCCCTAGTACTCATGTCTATGGTTGCGGTTTATCTGTTTAAAAGATTTTTATGAATTAGTCTCTGTTCCACTTATTACCCACGAATAAATTTTATGTAGAGAAATTTAGTAGTGGTTCTTTCGATCATCACACAGTTTTCAGTTTAATTTCCTACCCTCATTCCACGTGTAAGGGTATTCTCGTCATTTCACTACCCGGGGGTATTTTCAAAATTTTTTTTCAAGATATGGTTCAAGGTGATTTTACAAAACAAAGGTATTTTGAAAATTTTCAATTCAAGGGTACCTCGGTAATTCTCCATACTAAGGGCATTTTGGTAATTTTACAAGTCAGTGGTTATTTTGGTCATTTCTCAAATCAGGGGTATTCTGGTCTTTTTCCAAATCAGGGGTACTGTGGTAATTTCAAAACTAAAGTTTAAAGTGTTTCAAAACAAAACGGCTGGTCCTTTTGAGTTTTAGTTATGAAGTTTAGCCTGTGAATAAGTCGTCTTAGCTGGGGTGAACCATCGCTACGCACCAGGTAGGATTCATATGAAGAGGAGGTGAGTCACTAGGACTGCTTAAATACCAAGCTCCTCCTTAAATCCACTCCTAGACATGCGCACAACGGTTACCACACCCTTGGCTCAAGGACGTACTCACAGGTTTGTTTAGTGGATCATTAAGTCTTATGTTCTTGAGTTGGGGTAAACTATTCCTAGGGTTCAATAATTCCTATTCTACTAATCTACGATCCCGAAATACCCTTTCCCCTACATATAAATCACACAACAGTCAGAAGTACTTACCTGGGCAGATTGGTGCCGGAGACTCGGTGCCATGCTGTTCAATCCATGCATTTCCAACCAAGAACATTTAAAACCCTACTTTAAAACGTTTTGAGCCTCGGGCCCATAGCCGAGCCTTTGAACTTGGCTCTGATGCCAAAATGGTAACACTCCAAACCCGATCATCACACCATATCTAGATCTGGCATGTCACGGAGTGAAAATATCTTTTTTTCTTTTTAAAACGAAAGTTTGCCGGTTAATTTTCTTAGGAAACCCTTTTTAAAAATCCTTGCTTATAGTCTAATTATTGTTACAAATTTTTAGAAACCATTCAAGTTATCTTTGTTATCATATGTTGAGTGATGTTACCTGATGGCAACGCTTTAAAGAAAAACGAAGGAGTTATAGTTTTGAAAACATTGCGTTTTGCCGGATAATTAGTAAAATCATTTATCCCACATAGTTAAAATAATAGCAAAGATGAAAATAACCAAAACAAATCTTACCGGCCTTATTACATAACCCAAAACCAAAATTTAAAATTTAAATAGTAACTATAAGAATTCAAAGTCCAACGAACATGCATGGCCACCTCATGTCCTCCTGGCTCCATCTCCGCAATCTATTCACCTGCAAAATATAAGGGAAGGGGTGAGTCACCAAGACTCAGTGTGTAAATCCCCAACCCGATAGTGCATTCACTTACACAAGTTATCAGTAAAACATTCAAACCATGCAAAACATGCAACCCATAACCTAGCCATCCAAACACCTTTAACTACCCCGTATGGTCAAAACCACTGGTGGTCAAAACCACTGGTGATCGTAGTCACAAATATATCGGTGTGGTCAAAACCATTGATGACCGAAGTCACAAATCAAGTGATGGGGCCAACCCATCGTGTGGTCAAAACCACTGATGCCAATCCCGTATATAATCTCGTGGGGCCAACCCACTGTGGTACCAACCACTAGGACAAGTCACAAATCGGTATGTGGTCAAAACCACTGGTGGTCAAAATCGCTGGGACTTAGTCACAAAATATAATATCAAGACGGGGCCAACCCGTCATGTGGTCAAAACCACTGGTGACAGTCCAAAATAAATCATCCTCTCATCAAACCAATCATCATGTTCATAACATACATGCCATAGTATCAAATAATCATGCCAAATATCATATAACACAGCATCCAACGAATCATGATGATGTATACTAAAGATCGCATAATAGGGGACTTACCTGGCATCCAAGCTTATGGCCACAAGACAAAGTCACTAATATCAAGGGTTATATAGTAACATATTGAGCATTATTAAACTAATAAAGTGTGTAAGCGTTTACACACCTAACTATACGTAAAATCCCAAAACTATGCGATTCTACGAGATCCCGAAACGTATGCCCTTACTGCACCTACAATCGGCCAACACTACCTTTTAGATTTAAAGCCATTAGGCTTATTCACAAATCCCGAAGGATGAATCGCACAAGGTTAATTCCTTACCTTAGTGCGGATTTGGTCTCCTACGAAATCCTGAAACCACACACTAAGCCCCCTTGTAATCGGCCACACCCTTAATTGGCTAACAAATCTTCCAACTTCACTTTATTCGGCTACTTCCCCTTCCTCCTATAATCGGCTTAACACATCATTAGAGAACTAAAGGCCATTTGGCCATACCATGAATCCGAAACCAAAAGAGTTTGACACCTTCTTACCTTATTCAACAGATTCGGCTTCTATACACCAAAGATCGACACACTCCAAATGGAAGGATTGGATTCGGCTCTTAATCCCAAAGATCCTAGGAGAAATTAGTTTCCAACAAGGGTTAGGAATCATGTCAACAAATGCCGAAATTCAGCTTGTATCCTTATGTGAGTTGACAGAGAAAAGGGAAAGAAAATAATAGAAATTTGGCCAAGAACACTTACCCTCTTCAAATCTGATTAAAGAACCCGAAGAAGATCCACTCCTGGTTAATATTCGGCCAAAATAACACTAGAATAAAGAAGGAGATTTGGCCAAGATGAATGAGAGGACTTTCGGCACAAAGGGGTTTGAAAGAGAGAAAAGAAAAGGTGAGTGTAAAGGGTTCGGCTATGGTGTTTTCGGCTTGAGCAAAATAGGAAGAAAAAGAGAGAGATGAGGGTGATGAAGATTTCAGCTAGGTACTTTGAGAGAAAAAGAAAATAACACTAGTGAGTCTAGGGGGACATTCCGCTATACCAAATGCTCCCTAAAACCGATAGCCCCCTTTGCCCACAGTCCACTATTCAGCCAACTCTTTCAAGTGAGCCTGATACAATTCAAACTCCTCAATTTCCCTCATCTACATCCATTTGACTCCCTCTATCCTTATCCCGAAGAGTCCAATCTGAGCACTCCTCTCATTGCTTGTGGCGTGAAAAAGAATAAGCAGGAGCGCAATTCCTGCAGCTTGAACACAGGCACTCCCTCTTTACATGTGGCGTCACTCCTCTGACACCCTAGTGGCGCCTCCTTGCCACTTTACCAAGGTAGTTCTTGTGTCAACCTTCCCAAATAAAATCTCTTAACCCCTCTCTCCCTTAGCTTCACTTCCTTAAATGCCAAAATAAAATTCTTAGCCCTAACTCAGGCCTAACCTAGGGTTATAATTAGACCCCAAAACATGTTAAATGAACATTATAATCAATTCATCACATGCAACACAAGAAAAACACAGAACCCCATTTTAAGGATGTTACATCGATGATCCATCCTTCTTCTTTACAAATGGAACCGGAACACCCCAAGGTGAGAAACTAGGTCGAGCAAAACCTTTGTCAATCTAATCTTGCAAATGTACTTTTAGCTCTTTCAATTCAGTAGGAGCCATTCTGTAAGATGCTATGGATATAGGTGTTGTTCCCAGGACAAGCTCTATAGAGAGTTCCACTTCTCTATCCGGTGGTAAACCAAGTAATTCTTTTGGGAATACATCAGGAAATTAACATACAACTGGCACTGATTGAATCTTTGACTCAGATACTTTAGTATCCATCACATATGCAAGGTAAGCATCATAACCCTTTTAGATGTCTTTTTCTACCAATATTACTGAAATCACATTAGATAATCCATCCAATTTATCAGATTCAACTTGAAGTAATTCACTATTCTCACATTCCAATACAATATATTTCTGCATACAATTCACCACTGCATCACAATGGGTTAACCAATCCATTCCCCATGATGAAATTTATTACAATGTTTACATTTCGGTTTGGGATTACTAACACTACCCATATTGGTTACAAATGGAGATTAAGACCTCGGGTTAGAAGTTGAGAGCCTCGCTCTCTTTCAGAATATCCTGTAGAGGTGGTCACATGATCATAATACTTCTTTAATTTCTTAGAAGCAAATGATTGTGACTTAGTCATAGTTCTTTTTTCCAGAAACCCTAGCCTCTCTTTCAGCTTGATTCTTTTCTTTACTCAATTCCTTAGCTTTGTGTGCTCGATCGGCTAACACCGCAAATTCCCTTATTTCGAGAATTCCAATCAATAACTTGATATCTTCATTTAAACCCTCTTCAAAGTTTTTACACATCTCAACCTCAGTTAGAACCCATTCTTTGGCATATTTACTCAACCGGACAAATTCTCGTTTATATTCGGATACAGTCATGTTTCCCTGCTTGAGTTTTACAAATTCTTTCTTTTTCTGAACTATGAATCTCTAACTAACATATTTCTTTCTGAATTCAGCCTGGAAGAATTCCCACACGTTCTCTTTTGGTACAATTGAAGTTATGGTATTCCACCAATGATAAGCTGTATCTTTCAGTAGAGAAACTGCACATTTCAGGAATTCGACAGGTGTATAGGATAATTCATCAAAAACCCAGATAGTATTTTCTACCCAAAACTCAGCCCTTTCCAGATCATCATTTGCGGTAGCTCTAAATTCTTCCACCCCATGCTTGCGAATTTTATCTACCGGAGGCTTACCAATTCTAATAGGTTTAGCACCCTGTGGTACCTTAGGAATCGGTTGAGGAGTAGGTAGGGGAGGTCATTGTACAGGGGGTTTGTTCTTAAGTACTCGGTAAACCACTCATTCATCAATTGAAAGAAGGCTTATTTTGCCTCCTCACCTCGGCCCTCAGACACAGGCCTTTCACTACTAGACGCAGATGCAACTCTTTGAACTGAAGCTGAAGCATTTCTCTCAGCTTCCTTGGATTCAGCTCTAGCTCGGTTAGATGACATTTTTATATGAAAAACACATTTAAAATGATCAAGGGTCATCACACTATCACAAATTATATAATGGCATGTATAGCTAAACTCGTGTCTGCTACGTCAAATCTGAGAATCGGCTAAACTGTAGCTTTGATACCACTAAATGTAACACCACTAACCCGTATCTGTCGTCACAACAAGCTTTCAGAGCATTACTAAAACTTTCAGAATATTTTACAAATAATTTATGTAAATTACTATTCATAAATCGAGATCATTCAAAACATCTTTTAATTGGACCCTCGAGGCCCAATACGGGCATTAGAATCGAGTCGAGACTTAATCAGGAGCTCTAAGAATTTTTTGAAAATTTTAAAAATTTTCCAAGGTGCAGGGCTTACACGCCCGTATGGTCCAAGCGACACACCTTGTTACCTTTGGACACGCCGATGCTCTAGGCTGTGTTCGACCCCATGTAACTTTCTAACTTGTGCACATGGTGATGCCACATGCCCGTGTGCTAGGCCGTGTGGTTAATTACTTCAATTCAAAGTTAGGTGCAGGTTTCACAAGGCCAAGACACACACTCGTGTTCACACGACTAAGACACGTGCCCATGTCTTTGCCCCTATGCTCAATTCTAAGCATTCTGTTTCTCAAGGTTTGGGGTGCAGGGGACACACGGCCTCAATTCTGAATATTCTATTTCTCAAAATTTATGGTGCAGGGGACACACGGCCTAGCTACACGTCCATGTACCCGGCCATGTGTCACACACTGTCTAGACACACGCCCATGTGTCTGCTCGTATGGATAAAATAAAGTCATTTCTAGCTTCATTTCTCACCCAAAATTACACCCCTGACCTGCACTTGAATCACACATCCAATACCAACCATTCTAAGCATTAAAATTAAACAAATTCCATCATTCATCATAGGGTACTGTTACATGCATACATTCTTACCTTGGTTCATTCCAAATATTAGACATAAATTGATCAAGTACTTAACATATATTTAGCTACCATAGCATGACATTACAAGTATATCAAAAAAACCATTACTAACCATTCCAATGGCTAGATTACAACATCATTATCAAGCCACTAATGGTCAAGTTGACCTATACTCAAAATAAACTAGTTGATAGTGTGACGATGCTCCAATGATCTCCAACCTCCGTGAGCTTCCGAGCACTATAAAAAAGGGAAAATAAAATAGAGTAAGCATTACATGCTTAATAAGTTCGTATAATGGAAAAATAAACTTATCGATCCTGTTTATTAAATCTAAGCATACAACAACATGTTTTCCATCAATTTGGCAAAATTGCCTAAACACATGCATCCAATCAAACATGTTAGTCACAAGGTTTACATATACAACAAGTAAGGACAGATGAGCTCATCATGCAATACTCTTTCAAGACATTATCATTTCATCTCATAATTCTCATACCATGTCAAGAGTTTTATGCCCGTCAAGTAAGGATAGATGAGCTTATCATGCAATACTCTTTCAAGACATTATCATTTCATCTCATAATTCTCATGCCATGTCAAGAGTTTTATGTCCATTGAATCATTGAAATTTCAATGGATTCTCAAGTGGTACACTCAAGGTGTACGATTCAATAGCCTATCATTTCTTTTTCAAGAGTACCCATTAGGGCACTAAATCAAGGGAAACACCCTCAAGCCATATATCATATAACAGGATTACCAGTCTAGGCTAAATCTTTTATATAACGTATGCTCAAAAGAGCTCAATTAGGATTATCAGTCCATGCTAAACCCCAATCGTAACATATACTCGAGAGGTATTATATAAGGATTACCCGTCCGGGCTAAATCCTTTCTATAGCAAGGTCAATAGGATTACTCGTCCGAGCTAGATCCTGTCCACAACAAATGCAGGACCTTATTCGTTTTAGGAGAGTGCTTATATTCATTGGAATTCAATATTCATTCGAGACTTAACCCCTTTTTCATCATTTCAAGCATGTATTAAAATTTTCATTATAGCATTCAAGCAATACATATCAATATAAGTCACATTACATACAAAAACAACATTCAATTAACATAATTACATGCTCGATTAAGTTACACGAACTTACCTCGACACTTGTTCGCGTAAGTAATCTACTAATCCGAAACCTTTTCTTTTCCTCGATCCAACCTCAAGTTTGTGTTGTCTGGATCTATATAAATAGCTTTAATCATCAATTTCTCATATTTTGTATTCATTGGGACTCAATTTACGTCCTAGGTAAAATTATCATTTTGCCCCTAACTTTTCCATAAATTCTAATTTCGTCCCTAGGCTTAGAAATTGAAACTTGTGCAATTTACTCCCTATTCCAAGACTAACCAAAATCCCATTACAAAATTTATAGCACATGTGTTCATAAAAATTTAGAATTTTTCATCAAATTTCACAACTTTACATTTTAGTCCCTAAATCATGTTTTCATCAAAAATCACTTGGTAAAAGTTGTTTATCTATCAACAACCTTTCATTTTCTCCCATAAATTTCAAATTTTTAGCATATTCATCCATGAACCAAATTTCATACCTTGATAACTTTTCAAATTAATCCCCCAAATAGATAGATTAGACTATCCTGGTTTCAAAAATATCAAAATTATTAAAAACTGGACAAGAAAACTTACCCAATTAAGCCTTGAAAGTTTTTTTCTCTCTCTTCTAGGGTTTCCATATAATTTTTGGGGTTGAAGATGACAAAATAATAAGATGATATCTTTTATCATCTTTTTAATTAAGTAATTATTTTAATTTCCAATTTAGTCCCCACTCTTTTCTAATTTTTCGATGGATGAGTCACCAAAAATCTACGTACTTTTCTTTAACGATTTTTTATGTTATAGCATGATTATATGAGAGCGTGAAAATTTTGGTGCTTTAATTTTAGTGATTTCATGCTTAATTACGAAAAAAAGACTAAATCGTATAAAGTGAAAAAGTTCTATTTTACAAGCTAAAGGTGTCTAATAGCTATAGAATATTAATTGGAAGTCCCTAATGTGCAATTAGGCCTTTTTTAGGATGGTTGGCCGACCATAGGGGACAAATAATGTCAAAATTGGTCAAAGTTGTTGGATTAGGTGGATTAAATTGACTTGCATTAATAAAATAAAGAAAAGAAAGATATCATCCTTCTCTCCATCTTATCCACTGAAAATTAGCAGTAAAATAGGGGTTTGAGAACTCAAAAATTCAGCCAAGCTTTTCCCCTTGCAAGTAAGTGTTTTAATGGTCATTCTTTGATAATTTTTTGTGCTTTTGAGACCCTTGTAGCTTGAGCTAGCTAATGAGAGGACTATTTTGCAAAATAGTTAAAACCTAGGGTTTTTCCATGAGAGTATTAGTGCTAATTTCTAAAATTTTATGGAAGAAAATGAGTCTTAGTTATTAAATAAACAACTTTTGTGAAAGGTGTTACCATGAAAACACCTAAAAGGACCTTTTTGTAAAGGTTGTAAAATAGGTGGTAAATGTGTGAAATAATGAGTATAGGGAGTTGCTATAATAATACTAAATGTTCAGCTAGGCTTGTCAAAGGAGGAAATTTGATTAGAATCGATTTACAAGCCTAAGGGTAAAATCGTAATTTTGTAAAAGTTTAAGGGTAAAATGGTAATTTTGCCAAAGTATAATTATTGAAATGTTTTGATTAATGTCGTAATTAAATGAGTGAATTTGTTATTATAGATCAAGAAGAATGAGGAATTAACCTTGACCTAGGAAAAGGAAAGGTTTCGAACTAGATCGGTAAATTTACCTATTTTTGGAATCAATGTAAGTTTGTGTGTAATAAATTCAATATCATGCTATTATGTTTTAAAATGTTTGGTATTCGTGAAGATGCACATTATTTCTATGAAATTGAGTAATGATGTTAAATGAGAAAATGATGAAAATTTGTGAAGTTGAAGTCTCGGTTGGACTTTAAGAAGTGGAGGATATCATCGTCAAGACATGAGATTAGAAAGGACTTGTATAAGACCATGTCTGGGACATGGCCTCGGTACCGAATTGAGATCCCGTATAAGATCATATCTGGGGTATGGCATCGGCACCGAATATAAAAATCGTATAAGACCATATCTGGGATATGGCATCGACATTGATAAGAGATCCCGTATAAGACCATATCTGGGATATGGCATTGACATCATGTTTATGTGTATGATGATGATTGTGTATCCTCGTATAACATCTTAGAATTAGAGGTTCTACATTTTTATGTTTTCTGTGTACTTGGCTTGTTTTGCTTGTTATTTAGATGTGTTTGGGAGTCTTGGAAGGGCTTGGGTTCAAGCCAGAGCCTTGAAGAAATTTTGGTTTTTGGGGCTTAAGGGGGGAGAGCTAGTAGAGGTAAGCCTTAAGATTAATTGCGTGTGCTTGTTGACACAAGAGGAGCTAAGTGGCTTAGTGGCTGGCGTCACAAGGGAGCATGAGTGGGGGAAGGGGTTCAAATCCCCTCTGCTATAGTATGAGATATTTTTGTGCTTAGGGAGGTGAGGTGTTGGCATTCAGCTGGGACTCTTCTAGGAGGAGGTTTGAATGAGTCAAATTATTTGAATGGTTGGATGAGAGGTGATGGAGGAGTTGAAGTGGTCAAATTAGTTTGAATGGGTGATGGGGAGCAAATTGTGGAGAAAAATAAGGGATTTAGAGTGTGGATGAGGTGTTGGCCGAATGTGGGAGTTTTGAGGGAGAATTTTGGTCATGAAAGGGGTTTTGTGTGTGAGTGTTTCAATTTTGGGGTCATGTGAGTGTGTGTCGAATTTCCAAGCTAGTGATTTTGGTGTTTTTGCATTTTAGTTTCGATAACTCAAGCATTAGGGGTTTTTACTTGTAAACTCTTTATTGCTAGTGCCGAATCACTTAAGCCACTTTTCTTCTCTTCTCTTCAACTTGGTGTTGGCCGAAACTTTTTGTACCTCTCTTCTACTCTCTTTTCTTTACAAAAACTGTAAGTGACTATACTCTGTACTTTCCAATTCTTTTTCTTTTCTCCCTCAAGTTTGATAGCCAAAACTTCAACCTTCCCTTTCTTCTTGTCTTTTCTTTCTTCCTACTTTTCTTCTTCACCACAAGTTGACTTCTCTTGAAGCCCCTCAGTGCTGAACCTTTCTCTTTTGATTTCCACATAGTTGAACCTTCATACTTTTTCTTTACTTCTCTACCTTCTCCTTTAAATCAAAACCCCTGCTTCTTGTGACTCTTGGCTAGTTTTCCTCTATAGCCGAATAGTTTTGGGATCTTGCTGAGGGCAAATCTTACTTCCCATTCGGCACTTTCTTGTTATTTCGGTAAGGGTTCTTCTTCCCCTATTTCTTTTTGTTCGTTGCTCTTCTCTCGTTTTCTTGTTAAAACTGAATATCTTAACCTCACTTCTTTTTGGGCATTGGCCGATTGTAGAAAGGATTAACCTTACCTTCTCTTCTTCATTTAGCCTTCATTCGAAAAGTTTCTGGAAAGTGTTGGTGTTGACCGAATGGTTGGGGGCTCTTTCACGTTTCAGTTTGGCTGAAAGGCTATTTCTTTTATTCTTATTTTAGACATCGGTCCTAACCCCTCGTGTTATTTAGGGACTCATCCGATTTTGTAAGCCAAATCTTCTGGTGTTCGGTCTTCATTTGATCAAGGTAAGGAATCATCTTTTTGGTTTCTTGACTACTAGTTTCCTTTACGTGTTTGTCTGCCTTAATCAAATTCCTTTGTTAGACAACCTACATTTCTCATTGAGTACTGATCAATGCTCTCTTCATGGATGCGAGTGCTAGTCATTCTAAGGGAGTATCGTTAAAGGAGCCTGAGGAGAGTGAACCCGTAATCTCTACTCCTAAGTTTAAACAATGTGTTGTGTCTATAGTTTTAGTCTTTCCACCGGGTTGTGGTAGGGAGCCGACATCTGCTTGGGATAGACAAATCGCGGTTATTCCTGCTAGTGAGAGTGTCGACGATCTAAAGTGTTTAGTTTTACACATAATCAGGTGTGTAATGTTCACACATTCATTTATTATTTTTGCATTAATAACTGTGTTGGCTGAAAGCCGAAACGATTATATAGACAGTTAAGATACCCTTGTGGGTAAGGTTGGAGACACCGGGTAAGTACCTTTATGATTCTGTCTTTTGAATAACATAGTCTAAGAATATGTATGATTTGATTATCTACTGTACATTGGAAATATGATTGCATTCATCACAAATTGTTGATATGTTTGCATGGGCATTGGGATATGATTGAAAGGGGAAGTGTGATTCAATGACTTTTGTCATAGTGGCTTGGTACCACAGTGGTTTGGCACCACATATACATATATCAGTGACTTTTGTCACAGTGGTTTGGTACCACGATGGTTTGGCACCACATAGACATTTATATTTATCGTGACTCTGTCACAGTAGTTTGGTACCACAATGGCTTGGTGCCACAGGTGTTTGGCTGGCTCAGGTGATGTAGAGGATGGAATACTAGGTTGGGCTGGGTTGCATTGCATACACTTTTAAATATGCCATATTGTGAGAGCTAAGGCCCAATGTGCATCTGTGGGCTTAAGGTCGGATTGCGTTCGTAAGAGGAATTACACACTGAGTCTTAGTGACTCACCCTTCTGCTTAATTTTGCAGGTAACCCTTAGCTGCGGATTTGGAGCCGAGGTAGACTTTGAGGTCGCCATGCATTACTTTTTTCATAAATTTCGTTTTCTTCTTTTAAACTTACTTTTAATTTGGGATTTTATCATGTAATAAGGCCTCAATAACTTTAATTTCGGGTTTTTTTTTAATACTGTAATTACATATATTATGAAATGTTAAATGTGGAGTTTTTCTAAAGAAAAAAATATAAGCAATCATTTTTCCAAAATGTTAACAAAAGGATAACAAGCGAATAAATGATTAAATTCAAAATTCTTCTAAAACTATACAAACAATTTCTAAATGTCACATTTATGAAATCCCCTAATTTTAGTTCTCGTAGCACAAAGCCTGTTTTCGACTATTAAGTTCTTTTAGTGATAAGTTGGTGACTTGAAACTGAATTTGTTTGTTAAGAAGAAAACACAAAACAAAAGGTTTTAAAATTGTGAAGTTTCTTTAAAATTTTGACACAATCTTTTCATGTGGCATACCAGATTCGGTTATAACGTTTAGGCCAGGTTTGGGGTGTTACAATTATGGTATCAGAGCCTAGGTTGTAAAACTCAGCTGTGGAATGGGTTCAAAAATATTTTTTGAAGTTGGTTTGAAAGATGGTTTAGAAAAATACATGTTTTCTTGAAGTATGGCACTTGAGTCTTCGGCACTAATCCGTATTGTAAGTCTTCTGATTACTGCTTGATTTCTTATGAAGAAATTATATGATGTTGTGATTAATAGTTTTAAGAGATTCAATTTTAGAGATTGAGACCTTTAGAAACATGTTTTGTGAAAAACTACTTCTAATTCTATTTTCATAAGACTATTCGGTAATAAACAGTGAAAGATATACTAATTCATAAAATTTTAATCAGATTAAGTCGATTCTGTAGTCATGAGCGCTAGAGGACGTGGACGTGGTATGCGCGGCTGTGGTAGAGGCTGGGGTGTTGAGGCTGGACCCTCAAAATCAGGACATGGGCCGGAAGGCGAAGTGCCAACATCACCAGTAGCGGAAGTAGGATCTCAGGACCAATCTGGAGGGGACGATGATTTGTCCCAAGCTATGCTGCGTGTTCTAGAGCGGGTTGCTGGACTATAAACAGGGTCAGTAGCTCGAAAATCTATTCCAGACCGACTTTGAGCAAATAGGGCCAAGATATTTAGGGGTATTTCTGGTGTGGCTCCTAACGTAGCTGAGTACTGGCTGGAAGCGGTTGAATGAATCATAGACGATCTTGATCAGACCGCAGAGGCCCACACCGACATCATATCTTAGCATGGGCTAAGGACCAATCGACCGAATCATATTGATTTGGGCTTAGGCCTAGACTGTACTTGCCTACGGCCCGATTGGCCATTGTGCTTATATGGGGTTACACATTGAGTTTTCAGAAACTCACCCCTCTGTTTATCTGTACAGGTAATCCCCAGTCTTAGGCGGATCGGTGCTGCGAGGGATTCGGAGGTGGCCACACAACTGCACCTATTTTTATATTTAAGTTTTATTTTCAATAAATTTAATTCGGGTATTTGTTTTGTAATAAGGCCTCTTTAATTTTTAACTTTTAATTTGGGGATTTTATTTATTTCAATTCACATCTGAGTAGTAGTAGGACGCGATTTTTCAAAAGATAATTATTGTTCAAAACACCACGTTTTCGTAACGTACTATAAAAGTTTTCTCATCATTGTTTTAAAGTATAGTAACAAACTACTAAGATCAAAGTTCTACTAAAAACAACTTAAGTTTTAAAGGAACTAGATACCCTAAAATTTTCCATTAAGATCATAAACGAGTTTAAATAGAGTGGATTTTCCAAAGAAACTATATTTTTGAAAAGTCCTTCAATATGATACCGCCAGATTTGGTCATAACGTCTGGGCCAAATTTAAGGTGTTACATTTAATGGTATCAGAGCCAGGTTTCAAACTTGGCTGTGGTTTTTGGGTTTCTTCTAAAACTTGGAATTTTCAAAAAAAGAATTGTTCCAAACGATTTGGAATTATTTTGAAATAGTTTTACTGGAAGTGTAGTACACCAAGTCTCCGGCGCCGATATTGTAAATCCTCAAAAACCTCTGTTTGTTTAAAGTGAAATGTTGAGATAGATCGTACTGAATTATTCTGGTTAGGGAAAACTAAAACTGTAGTAAGACTGCGTTCTGCGAAAATAAACTCTTAAATATTGATATTACTTTCCATAAGATATTTGTTACTCAACACTAGAACAATAAACCGACGCATAAAAATTGTTAAAAATAGATAATACACAATTAGATAATGAGCACCAGAGGTACTCGTAGAAGGGGTACAAGAAACTGTGGCAGAGGCCGTAGAAGTGCTCGGGGTGGGTCATCGTCATCGGGCCACATGCCTAACGCTGAAGCTAGAGAGGCATCAGTTTCACCTGTGACTGAGCCTGGGTCTCACGATCGAGTGGCTGGGGACGACGCATTATCCCTAGCTATGTTGCGAATTCTGGAGAGGGTTGTTGGGCCCAATACTGGTACTGTGGGTCGTGGGTCGATCACAGAACAACTTCAGTCTAATGGGGCTGAGATTTTTAGGGGTATTTCTGGAGTTCCCATAATGTGGCTGAATATTAGATTGAGGCCACAGAGAGGATCATGGATGACATTGACTGCACCCTCGAACAGAAACTAAAAGGAGCTGTGTCATTGTTACGAGACGAAGCCTATTAGTGGTGGCTTACGTTAAAGAGGGTACCCAGGCTGATCGATTGACATGAGAATTCTTCAAGACTGCTTTCCAAGGGAAGTATGTGGGCGCTAGTTATGTGGATGCCCAGAGGAGGGAGTTTTTAAATTTAACACAAGGGGATAAATTAGTGGTTGAATATGAAGCTGAATTTTTTAATTAAGCCGCTATGCACGTGGGATGGTGGCAACTAATTATGAGCAGTGTGTTCATTTCGAGGACAGCCTCAGGGATAGTCTGAAAGTTTTTATAGCTCCACAAAGGGAGCGATATTTTGCCACACTGGTAGATAAGGCAAAAATTACCGAGGAGGTGTAAGTGTACTGAGCGACAGGACCGAGAAAAGGGTAGGAATAAGAGGGATTTGAAGCCCTTAAGTTTCATTCTAAGGCCAAAGAAAAAGGCCAGAGTAGATGGGCCAGTCAGAGTTGGGGCCTCTATTGCTACTACTAGACTGCAGCCATGTGTTGACTGTGGTAGACGCCATCATGGCAAGTGCTGGAAAAGGATTTGGGCATGTTTGAGGTGCAGATCATTAGAGCACCGTATCAGAAATTATCCACGGAGGCCCAAGCAGATGCAAGCTACAGGTCAAGGTACTGTTTAGCCACTGTGAGGTGTTCAGCAGCACCAAGAGGCCGTGGTCAGGCCAGAGATGGAAATGGTATAGGCATTGGTCGTGGAGCACCGGGCAAAGGTGCTGATCGTACCGAGGTGAGGCAGCTAACTCTAGTTTATACTACGTCATCGAGAGGATGGGGACGCCTCAGATGTTATTACTGGTACGTTCTTTATCTATAATGCACCTTATACTGCACTGATTGATGTTGGGTCTACGCATTCGTATATAGCATGCTCAGTGTCTGAGACTTTAGGTATAATGGTTAAAACCATTGCGAGCGAGGTTACCGTGTTGGGTCTTTTAGGGCAGTCAGTTAAGGTAAACAAATTATTCAGATAGGTACCTTTAGAGGTTAAGGGAACTATCTTTTTGGAAAATTTAATGGAAATTTCTTTTGGTGAATTCGACTTAATACTTGGCATAGATTGGCTGGTTAAGCATCAAGTGAATTTGGATTATACTGCTAAACGAGTGGTACTGAAAACTGTGGAGGGAGATGAGTGGTGGTTATAGGGGAGCGTTAGAATTATTTGTCAAATGTGATTTCTGCCTTCAAGGTCGAGAAGTTGGTTCGTAAAGGTTGTGAGGCGTATATAGCCTACGTCAGTGGTGCTGATTCTGAGGTCCCATCTGTTAAAGATATTAGAACAGTCAATTATTTTTCAGATGTTTTCTCCGATGAACTACCTGGACTACCTCCAAACTGTGAAGTTGAATTTGGGATTTAGCTCCTACCGGGTACAGCTCCGGTGTCCATCACTCCTTATAGAATGGCACTGAAGGAGCTAGTGGAGCTTAAGGCTTAGATTTAAGAGTTAGTGGATCGAGGGTTCATCCACCCTAATGTGTCTCCATGGGGAGCACCAGTTTTATTTGTGAAAAAGGATGGATCCATGCGTATGTGCATCGACTATAGGCAACTGAATAAATTGACTATTAAGAATAAGTACCCCCTGCCGAGGATTGATGATCTATTCAACCGTTTAAGGAGCTTCGGTCTTCTCTAAGATTGATCTCCTATCGGGATACCATCAACTGAGAGTCAAAGAGGCTGATGTTCACAAGACAGCGTTTAGGACTCGTTATGGTCATTACAAGTTTCTTGTGATGCCGTTTGGACTGACGAATGCACTAGTAGCTTTTATGGATCTGATGAACCGAGTGTTCCAGCCTTATCTGGATTGGTTCATAGTGGTGTTTATAGATGACATATTAGTGTATTCGAGAACTGAGGATGAACATGATGCACATCTCCGATTTGTTCTACAGATTCTGAGGGAGAAATAATTATACCTAAGTTCAACAAGTGTGAATTCTGGCTACGAGAGGTAACATTTCTGGGCCATGTGGTGTCTACTGAAGGTATTAGAGTTGATCCTCAAAAATTGAAGTTGTTTTGGATTGGAAGCCGTCTAAGACGGTATATGAGATTCGATGTTTTCTGGGTCTGGCAGGGTATTATAGTCGTTTTGTTAAGGGGTTTTCGTTGATTGCTGTAACTCTGCCTAAATTAATCGTAAAAGGGTATTGTTTGTCCGGACTGATAAGCAGCAAGAGAGTTTTGAGAAACTTAAGAAGGTTTTGAAGAGGCCCTTGTCTTAATACAGCCAGAGTCTAGAAAAGAATTCACTGTCTATAGCGATGCATCACATATCGGTTCGGGATGTGTGCTGATGCAAAAAGGTAAGGTAGTGGCATATGCATCTTGCCAGCTTAAGTCTCATGAGGCAAATTATCCGATGCATGACTTGGAGTTGGCCGCGGTGGTATTAGCACAAAAATCTAGAGGCATTATCTGTATGGTGAAAAGTGTATCATTTACACAGATCACAAGAGCCTCAAATACCTCCTCACTCAGAAGGAGCTACATCTTAGGTAGCACAGATGGATTGATCTGCTTAAGGATTATGATTGTTCGATTGAATACCATATTGGTAAGGCCAATGTAGTGGCTGACGCACTGAGCCATAGGACTATGGCAGATCTAAGGGCGATGTTTGTTCGCCTCAACTTATTTTATGATAGTAGTTTGTTGGCCAAACTTCAAGTTAAATCGTCGTGGATTGAATAGATTAATGGTAAACAGTTAGAGTCTTTTGGTCCTTGATTCTGACAGATTGAGAGTGGAGAAACATCAAATTTTGGATTAAATAGTGAAGGGGTACTTTGTTTCCGTGGAAGAGTCTGTGTACCAAAAGATACTGATTTGAGGCAGTCTATACTGCGAGAGGCACATGGTAGTCCTTATGCTATGAATCCCGTTGGGAATAAAATGTATCGAGACCTTCGTGAGTTATATTGGTGGCTAGGTCTTAAGCATGAAGTTACTGACTTTATGAGTAAGTGTCTGACTTGCCAGCAGATTAAGGTTGAACATCAGTTACCTTCAAGGTTGCTTCAGCCAGTTAAAATTCCACTCTAGAAGTGGGAGAGAGTAACCATGGACTTCGTTAGTGGGCTGCCCCTAATGCATACTAAGAAGGATGTAGTTATGGGTCATAGTGGATTGGTTGACCAAGTCAGCCCATTTCATACATGTTCATACTGATTACTCTTTGCAGAAGCTGGTTAAACTGTATGTGGCTGAGATAGTGAGACTGCATGGGGTACCAGTTTTCATAATATCAGATAGAGATCATCGCTTCACGTCTAGGTTCTGGAAGAAGTTACACGATGTTTTGGATACAAGATTGGAATTTAGTACTGCATTTCATCCTCAGACAGATGGTCAATAAGAGAGGGTGATACAAATACTAGAGGATATGTTAAAGAGTTGTGTAATAGATTTTTGAGGTTGTTGGGAAGACTATTTGTTGTTGGCAGAGTTTGCATATAACAATAGCTACCAGTCTAGCATACAGATGGCACCTTACAAGGCATTATATAGCCGTATGTGTCGTACTCCTTCTTGTTGGACTGAGTTGGGAGAGCGGCGTGTTTTAGGCCCTGAATTGGTTTCTGATACTGAGGACGAAGTTAGATTAATTCAAGATCGATTGAAGGCAACATCAGACAAACAGAAGTCATATGCAGATTTAAAGTGCAAGAAGATTGAGTATTTATGGGGACTTCATTTTTCTTAAGGTCTCACCATGGAAGAAGGTTTTGAGATTTGGACGGAAGGGCAAGTTGAGCCCTAGGTTCATTAGGCCTTATCGCATACTGAAACGTGTGGGACCGATTGCCTATCAACTTGAGTTACCTCCAGAGTTGGATCAGATTTATGATGTGTTCCACATCTCTATGCTGAGGCATTATCACTCTGATCCCACACACGTCATTACAACTGAGGAGATTGCGGTTAGACCAGACTTGACTTTTGAGGAAGAATCGGTTCAGATTTTAGATCATGATGTGAAAGTTTTGAGGAGGTAGTCTATCCCACTGGTAAAGGTACTTTTGTGCAATCACAGTTCAGAGGAGGCCACGTGGGAACCCGAAGAGACGATGCGTTAACAATACCCTTATCTATTTTGATCAGGTAAATTTCAAGGCCAAAATTTTGTTTTACAGGGTAGAGTTGTAACGCCACAAAATCTAAGTATTTATTTTTGTATGTTTGTAACACAAATATCTATTTGCCTCAGTGGTTAAGTGATTTGGGTGTGTTTGGGAGTTCTGAGAAGTCTTGGGTTCAAGCCTCGGCCTGAGCAAAAATTTTTATTTTTAGGGAATAAACCGTTGCCTATAGTTAGTAGGCTTTTAAATTATTGTGGGTAAAACATGGCATAAAAAGGCTACTGGTATAAGGGAAAGTGGTGTGTTACCTATGCCAAAGGACTGATGTTCCAATCTTGGTGGGAGCAATGGAGTATTTATTTTGCTACTGTGTCGTGGAGGTGTTGTTGTTTGACTGAAACACTAAAATGGTTGAGAAGAATTCAAATTGAGTGGTGGAAGGGAGGTGTGATCAGATGGAGAGACTTGATGAGGGATTTTAGGAGAAAATCAAGGGAATGAGGGGAGAGGGAGTATTGTGCCAAATTGGGACTGTGGGCACTCAACAATTTCAACCAGAATGGTATACCTCTCATTTGGGTATACTCCTCATTTCGGGTTCTTCGTATTAGTGTTTTTCCCCTTTGCTTGAAGCTGAATGTGGTAAGGGTGTTTGCATTTCACTTTTGACAACCTTTTCTTTGGCTGAATATACCTTTTCTCTTCTTGTCATCTCCTCTTCTCTCATTTCCCTATTGTTGGCCGAATACACCCTCTTTCTCTCCTTGCCTCCTCTTTGTTTCTTTTCCAAATATTTCTGACAATTGCTGTTGGTTCTTCCTTGCTGATTCTCTTTTCTTTTTACCCTCATTGTGTCGATTCTGTTCTTATTGCTTCCTGCTGATTAGTGTTCCTATGTTATCTCTCTCTTGACTCCTCAAGAATATTACTCTTCTGAAAAAGGTGAGCAACGTTTTCTTTTCCTTGGCCGAATCTTCCCCCTCTTTTTATCTTCCCCCTTTCATTTCTTTTATTGATTCATTTTTTTCCCTTGCAGCCGACTGCTTTTTCCTTCTCTACTATTCTGGTTATCATTCTCTATTTGCCGATAAGTCTTACACTTCGTAGTGGGTACTCTTCTTGCGTTATTGGTAAGTGAAAATAGTAAATTGTTATCCTATTGCCTAATAAATTAATGCTTATCTGATTTCAGTTGGTGCCTAGGAGTTATTCGAGGGGTGGAAGATCGTTAATCCATGTTTACATGGGCGAAACATCCCTCTGTATTTGATTGAAGGTAACATTGTTAATAGTTAACGCTTGGGAAACTCGTGTGTTTTCGATTAAGTAGGGCTTTAAGTGTTTAATTGTTGATTGTTTGGTTAAGTGTAGGTTCCAAGGGTGTGGACGGTTTCCTCAGCAAATAGAACCAGTGTGTAAACACTGCCCAAATAGTAAACCGGTAAAAGTCGAAAAAATATGACAATTGATGCTACAAGAGCGTGCGCTTGCTCGTGTGGTAAACCAAATGCATAAAACGTGGGCGTTAGACTATTAAGGCAACGATAAGCGATTTCATGGTCTTAGGTTGTTTGGGCCACATTGGGCCTAAATGGGCCATGTGGGCCCAACGGACTTCTGGTCCCCACATGGGTAAACCACACGGTGTGGAGAATATTGGGCCAAACTGTGTAATTTTCATGACCAAGACCAATTCTGGGCTAGGTGGGCCACATAGGCCCACATAATGGGCATTGGGCCCATTTTCACTATTTGACTGTTAAGGTTGCACGGGTCACCAGAGAAGACTGTGGACCTACTGATGGGTCGGTAAGTATACCTAGACCCCAAACTGATAAAATGATAATTATGCCCCTATAATATTAATTGACTGTATGCCTTATGTTATGTATGAATGTATATGAGCATGCCATGATATATATATATATATATATTTGCATCCATGTGTGATATGTTGCATGGGATGGGATTATTATGATTGGAGGAAGTGTACTGTACTGGCAACCCTTCTACAAATACTGTTTAGTACCGCAACCGATGCTAATTTTTGGAGTGTAGGGATGGGTGGGTTGATTTTATCCCCACATGGAGTGTTGGGCTGGACGGAGTGGAGCGTAGAGGCTAGTTGGGTAGGATTTCTGATTGCATGCCCGAATCACATCACACCAAATAGGCTAAGGCCCTGCCGATCTCGATATTGTTATGGGCTGATTTGGGCTTAGGCACAAACTGTACTTGCCTATGGCCCGATTGGCCATTGTGCTTATATGGGGTTACACACTGAGTTTTCGTAAACTCACCCCTCTTTTTATCTGTACAGGTAATCCCCAGTCTTAAGTGGATAGGTGCTGCGAGGGATTCGAAGGTGGCCACACAACCACACCTATTTTTATATTTGAGTTTTATTTCCAATAAATTTAATTTGGGTATTTGTTTTGTAATAAGGCCTCTTTAAATTTAACTTTTAATTTGGGGATTTTATTTATTTCAATTCACATCTGAGTGGTAGTAGGATGCGATTTTTCAAAAGATAATTGTTGTTCAAAACACCACTTTTTCGTAACGTAATATAAAAGCTTCCACATCATTGTTTTAAAGTATAGTAACAAACTACTAAGATCAACGTTCTACTAAAAACAACTTGAGTTTTAAAGGAACAAGATACCCTAAAATTCTTCGTTAAGATCATAAATGAGTTTTAATAGAATGGATTTTCCAAAGAAACTATGTTTTCGAAAAGCCCTTCAATGTGATACCGCTAGATTCGACCATAACGTCTAGGCTGGGTTTGGAGTGTTACATTATGTAACATCCTGATTTTGGGCCTAGTCGGAACAGTGGTTGCAGGACCACCAATTCGACATTGAAAAATTTATTTTATTATTATTTTGATGTCTACAGTATGATACTAAAGTTGTGTGAAGTTTTCATAAAGAAATTTCCTCGTTTGAGTGCTCAATTTGATAAAAGGACTAAATCGCGTAAGGTGCAAAACTTGAGGTCTAATTGATAAAGGCACTAAATAGCTATAGAATTGAAAAGTATGAGCCCTTGCATGGTAATTATACCAATAGAAAAGTGAGGAGACAAAGATGGACATGTAGTAGGTGGATTTGGTGAAGATATTAAAAGGTTAAATTTGTAAATAAGTTAATAGGTGTAATAAGACAAAATAGCAAAAGCTACCATCTTTTTTATTTCTCCACCGATCCTTACCCAATGAAATGGCCATGGAAGCTTGAAAATTTCAGCAACTTCTAACTCTCACAAGTAAGTGATTTTGATGGTATTTTTTGATGATTTTTGTAATTTTGGAACCCTTATAGCTTAATCCAACTAAGGAGGGGACTATTTTGCAAAATGGTTGAAAGTCTAGGGTTGTGCCATGGGAATATTCAAGTTGTTTGCTGCATTTTTATGGAAGAAAATGAATCTTGGTTGTTAGATAAACAACTTTTGTTAAGTGATTTTCATGAAAACACCTAAAATGGACCATTTTGTTTAAGTTGTAAAATAGGTAGGTGTGAAATAATGGAAAATGTGGGCTGCTATAAGCATGAAAAAGGTTCGGCTATGCATGGATAGTAAAGAAATTGAACACATTTCATTTAATGAGCCTGGGGGCAAAACTATAAATATGATAAAGTTTAGGGGCAAAATTGTAATTCTACCAAAAATGTGAAATTAGGTTAATTTGAATAGCATGATGAATAAATAAATTAAATGTGTTGTTATAGATCAAGGATGATGAGATTTGGAATTAGGTCGGGAGAAAAGCAAGATAATCAAGTAATTGACTTATTTTGTCGTTTCATACCGAGGTAAGTTCGTATGTTAATCATAAATGTTTATTTGATAAATTGATGAATAATTTGTTAATTTAATTTTATTATTTGCTATACAATAAAAATCCGATGTTCGAGACTAGCAAACGCAAAGTTGAACACTTTTGTTCGGTACTAAAAGATGAATTGACGGAAAAGACTATGAATGAGTAATGGCAAAGTGTGACTAAGTGAAAAATCGTGTAAGACCATAGTTAGACTATGGCATCAAGATATGGTTCTATGTGAGATTGTGGAATAAAATAGCTATGGTCACATGTGTAGTACTAAGTACAGGCTACTATGTGCACCGGGTAGCATATATTATTATTGGTGGGCTGTGTACAATACCACCGTGAATCTATTATTATTGGTTATTGATGGGTTGTGTGCGATACCACCGTGACTCTGTTATTATTGGTGGGCTGTGTGAGAAACCACCGTGTATCTGTTATTATGGGTAGGCTATGTGCGAAACCACCGTGTATCCGAAATTACTCCGAAGTGTTCATCGGGAAAATTCGAGTAAGTGGAATTTCATGTGAGCAATGAATTCGATATGTGATGAATTTTGGTGAGGATTAAAATTAGTAAGTGAAGTGATAAAGTTTTGTTTTGTTCATGCTAATCAAATTATGTTATTGAATGTGTGCATATTGTTATGATGTTTCATGAAAAAGTGAAATTTGAAATAAAATAGTTCTGGACAGCAGCAGTTGTGTAACTTTGAAAAATCACAAGAAATGGTGAAAATTTATTTTGAGGTTGAATAAGATATGAAATTAAATATTATTGAGTCTATTTCTACATAAAAGAAATAGAATAAGCAAAAGAATTTCATATGGTGAGATAATTGGATTTTAGTGAGACAGGGTCAGAATGATTTCGGAATCTCCTATTCTGACTTGGGAAATTCATTAAAAATTTTAAAAAATAATAATGGAATAAAATTTATATTCTTATATTCTTAATGATTATATTTTCAATAGATATAGACGGTGATGTCATTCGAGTTCTATACAACGAGATAATTAATTTTTAGTGAAGAGGGTTCGGAACTGCTTAACAGCAAAATAGGGGAGAATTTAAAGAATAAACTGTACTGATTGGCTAAACCAAAAATTCTAGAAATTTTATGGTAAGAAGATATGTGAGTCTAGTTTCAGATAAAATTATCGAATCCTAATTTGGAATTTGGTAGCTCCAGATAAAAATAATTTATTGACTGTAACTCGAGTAAACAGCTCAAGATGAACATAAATGAATTTTGAAATTTTATGCAATAATGATGGTATTATCTTGAGAGCTTATAATGAGGATTGTTAAAAGAATGGTAATCAATTGTTTATTATTTACATACGTACTTACTAAGCTTTATAGCTTAATCCATCATTTTTCGTGTTTATAATGTACTCAGGTTAGCTCAGGTTGGAAGTCGCCAGAGAACCTATCACACTATTGACTTACAATTTAGGTATCGATGATTTTATACGTAAGGTTATGGAATGTATAGGGAACTTGGTCATGTGTATATTCTACTATGAGTTGTCCTAGAATAATGACTCATGATATTCAGATTTCATTGTTGTATAAAGCCATTTAATGTGGCCAATAAAGTGGTTATGTTATAAACTCATGATGATGCATTCCATGGTTGAGTAAATTGTATGCTATGACTTGTTACGTGTGTGTGGTGGATGTTTTGGTAGCTTTAATATGTCATGAAATGTGTCATTCAAGTTATACTAAAATATAGGCAGGATAGGGTAGAAATTGGTTTGGAAAATAGCCAACTTCTTGACCACATAGGTAGAGACACGGCCGTGTGTTTCAGCCTTGTGGAGGACACGTCTAGCATACGGGTGTGTGACTTGATCGTGTGATCTAAAATGAATGATGACATCATAAATAGAGAGTTACACGGGTGGAGGACACGGACGCGTCCTAGGCCACACGGGCATGTGACTCTCCAAAACAAGGAAATTTTCTAAATGTTCCAATAGTTTTAAAAGTTCTCGATTTAGTCCCGAATCGCTCCCAAAGCATATTTTGGGTGTCGTAGGCCCATTTTAGGGACTTGATGATATAAGATAAAAGTTTTAAATTTTTAAATGAAAATTTATGCCTTGAATTTGTTCAGTTGTAAGTGTTATTGTCCGGTAACACCTTGTACCCTGTTCCAACATTGAACACGGGTAAGGGGTGTTACACATCGCTTGCTTCATAGTACGCAATAGCAATAGCAATAACATGCAAGCCTACATGACTTGCAAAAACTTAACTACTCATACCTTGAAGACATAAATATTTGATAAAGAGAATTAATAACATGTGAACCCTTAGTTTTACAAAATAATATACCCCGCGAAACACAACAAATCAACTCATACCTTGAACACATCTCGTGAGGTCTCCCCTAATTTCGTGTATAAAAAATTATTAAGGGTTCACACTTTGCATAGTTTCACAACCCTATCACTTTGCAGAAACTTTGGCAAACTCAATATAAGTTAGTCAATTTCGATTATTTCATGATTTTGCTTATGGCGAAGACTCTATTAGAATTAAATACTTAAGTTCGAACGTGTAAATTAAGGAAACAACAAATCTGGCTTGGACTATATTCATATACCTAAAATTCAGGTGTGTATATTTTATTGGCTTACAAATAGAAACATAAATAAAAACTTTAAGAAAAACTAGGTCCTAGAATAATAGGTGAAATCAATAGATAGAAATATATCTCTAAGCCCAAGCAGAATCCCACATTCTCATTAAGTCCAGAGTTCGCTGATAAAATCTTTCAAATGTTTATGCTTCGCTTGGATCACTTGCCTCGTCGTTACACACTGTGCAATCTAATTATATCCAGTGTTTAGAAAGGAGTGTGTGAGCTCTTGTGAACTCAGTGAATATACAAGAAATAAGGAAATCACATAGCACACAAAAAGCATAAGTTAAACAAAAGCTTTGGCAAGTTCACTAAACTGGGAACAGGGTTTTCCATACTTATGTAAAGTTTGGTTCACAGTTATTCATTGTTAGTTAGCTTAAAACAGTAAAATATAATATTCAAAAAAAATAATCTTATTCACATGTTCTTTTATGTTGCATAAGCGGATCTTCTTATAACACCTTACATTGACTCAAAGAGTCTAACATGTCCATAAGTGTAGTATAAAGTTAAACACTCTCCAGACATACCAACATATCCTATTAAATAGAGCTTAGATTGACATTCCCTTATTCCTCCTAATTTTTCCTAAGCCCTCTTGTCCAAAACACAAAGCACAAAGGTGAGTACTCACAATCCTATGGAATGTCATTATACCCAACAATTTCAAAAGATTATAGTATCCAAACATCTACTTAAGCAAAGAGCTCATAGGTCATAAGGAGCTCGAAAAAGGTTGTTTATAATTAGCCCGTAATATAGAGCTCGCATATTACTGTTCATAAAAATACATATATAATCACAATCACAAAACAGGGATATAGAGAAGACTTACTGTCGGAACTTAGGATAAAACCATAAGCTCCTGGTTAACACTATGGTTCACACATACATGTGGCGATCCCTGAACACTCACCAATTTGCTAAAAGCTCTAAAAAAGCTTCGCCTTTCCCTTGTCTTTTCTTGTAGATGGTTCTATTAAGTTCACAATTTCACAAGTTACTGATATTCAAAGCATATTTAAAACTCATACATAAACACAAGCGAACCTAGGTTTGCACATGGTAGTCTTTTGGTGAACCTAGTTTTCTTTGTTGCGAACTTTCTTAGCTATTTCTATATGTCTACCCCAATAAAGAATCTGAGTCTTACCTTAAGTCCTAAGAGCTAAGTGTTGGGTTCTTATTTTCGTAGAAACTTGACAACAAGATAATCGGTGGAGAAATTTGAGAGAGTTTTTTTTGTTCAAAAGAATATGGAATTTTCAATGAAAAGAGTTTAACTTTTAGACATTAAGTGTTTTGATGTTCTTAGGATGCCCTAATCGCAATATAAGTAGGGAAAAGTTATGTGCATGTGTAACACCCCAAACCCGGCCCATGAGTCCAGATCAGATCTGGTATGTCACGAGTAAAATATTTTGAAACATTTTGAGTGTCTGGTGGAAACTTGTTGAAATATGGCTAAGGTATTAAAACAGGGTTTGATAAAACTCAGTTGGAATTATTTTTATAAACATGGTTGTGTTGATAAACCCTTTGAAAACGTTTGATCATGTAAAATTTTAAAGTCGATGAGTTATTGTTAACTTGGTAAATTTTGTTACCCATTGGTAACATCTTTGAAAACTCGTAAAAGTTACTTAGTTGGAAAATGTTGCTTTTAACCGATTTACTTAACGCTTGTAAGTTCATATGTAATATAGCATAAGTAAATAAAATAACTATGTAAACATCCAAATAAAATTAGCGGCCTTATTACAACCCAAATTAAAAATGTAGAAATGTAAATAAACATGAAATGTAATTAAATAAAATTCCAAAAAACTAAGAACGAGCATGGCCGCCTCGAGTCCTCTCCTACTCCATCTCCGCGATCTACTCATCTACAAAATAATTTGGGAAGAGGTAAGTCACCAAGACTCAAGTGTAAATCCCCACCAAAATGAAACTCATACACAAATTATTAATATCATGCAAACATGCAACCCCACTAACCATCTCAGATCCTTTTACTACCCCGTGTGGTCAAAACCACCGGTGGTCAAAACCACCGTGACTAAGTCACAAATCAAATGATGGGGCCAACCCATCATGTGGTCAAAACCATCGATGACCATAGGTCACAATTATCATAATGTGGTCAAAACCATCGGTGGTACCAAACCACCGGACTTAGTCACAATTTATCATCGGTGTGGTCAAAACCACCGGTGGACCAAAATCACAATTAATCTGATGGGGCCAACCCATCTTGTGGTCAAAACCACTGGTGACAGTCCATAGAAATCATCCCCCTCCTCTCATCAATCCCACCATCATCATGCTTACATAACAAATGCCATAATCACATATATCATGCATTTATGTATAGCATAGCATCCAACAGCATACGATGGCATACAAAATCATATATCATAGATTACGTAATAGGGGACTTACCTAGAATCCATGCTTAAGCCCACAAGCAAATCACTACCAAAATGATTAAAAGGCACAATATAGCAATGTTAATTAATAAAGTGTGTAAAGAGTTTTACACACCTGTTACTAACGCGAATCCTAGATCCCAAAGTTTCGATCTACTGTGCTCTATCCCTTGACCGTATATTCGGCCAATCACCAAAGTTAGTGCCATAGGCCTATTCGGCCAAATTAGTAATCCTGAAGGACTAATCGCACCTATAATTCCAAATATGGCCCTAGGCTGAATCTTATTATTACTTACCAAGGCAAAATCGAAATCCCGGAAAACCACTCCTATCTTTTGAACTGTCGAAATCCCTATATGTCACTTTGTTAAGATCGGTTATAAGAAAATCTATGGAAAGTGGCCTATGGCCGAATACCATATTGGCTTACCTTGCAGAATTGTGACCACGAAAGGCTCCCTCAATGCACCTTGCTGTTAGCTACACACAAAACATACACTATTATAACCATAACCACATTCGGCCACTTACCAAGGCTTGTTTCCCAAGCTTTCGGCACACAAAAAGGAAGAGAAAAGAAACCGAATGCTTTAAGAGAGGCACTTACCAACCTTTTGGAATCAACAGCACCTTACTAGGGGGATTTGGCTTAAGAGATATTCGGCTAGCAACACAAGTGGAAGGTGCAATTTTTAGAAAAAGAGAGGGGGTAGGTTCGGCTAAGTAGAAGAAAAGAAGAGAGAAATTTTGGAGAATTTTGGCAAGTGAGGCTAGGGAGAATTCGGCTTGCAACCAAATGGAAAAAAGAAGAGAAACTTGCTAAAAGAATTTCGGCACACCCTTGCTAAACACAAAACTGAATATAGATGGCCCTAAGGAGTCCTATATTCGGCCATCTCCCCTCCTTTTGTGATAATTTTGGCTTTTAATTATCACCCATCAAATAACATTTATCTTTTATCTTTATCTCCTAGCCACTCTTCAAACAATTTAAATGAAAATAAACTACTAACACTTACCCTTCCAGCCGAAAATGTAAAGGAAATACAAGGTTTATCCTTATCACACTAAGAGTCCAAAATCATGCCATTAGCTCACTCCCTCTTCACGCCAGTTTGGAAAAAAAATAAAACCCCAATTGCTGCTCCCTTGGTTCGAACATGGGACCTGGTGGAGGCAAACTACCGCAGCCCCCTTTCAACGCCCCATACCACTCTACCACCTTGACTTTCATGCCCAAACTCACCCACAAAAATCTTTTAAAGCCTTCTAACTTGGCCCCCTTTCCTTTAACACCAAAAAGCCCAAAAAAATAAAACACATCCCCCTTGTAACTCCCAAGATTCGAACCCAAGACCTGCCCAATCGTCACCTCTAAGCCCTTAAGTGGCGCATGAAAGCCACTTTGCCACTTAATTCTTTGTGTCATGCTTCTCCCGGAATTTTCCTTAACCACTATCTCACCTAGCTCCTCCTTTAAACATTTAAAAGAAATTTCCAGTCCTAAGTCGGGCCTAGCTCGGGTTATTTCTAGACCCTAGAACATGCTTAGCAATCATAGTATTCATTTCTTCAAGCACACACATGGGAAAATAATTAAATTACAAACAACCCCTAATTTAGGATGTTACGCTTCTACCCCTTAAAAAGAATTTCGCCTCAAATTACCTCGGATCAAGAGTTGGGGTATTGTCACGATCACATCCTCGGGTTCCCATGTGGCCTCCTCCGTACCATGGTTTCGCCATAACACCTTCACCAAAGGCACGGACTTCCTTCGCAGAACTTTGACATCTCGATCCAAGATTTGTATCGGCTCCTCCTCGAAAGACAAGTCTGAGTTCACTTCAATTTCCGCAATTGGCACTACGTGTGAGGGATCTGATCGATAGCGCCTCAACATCAAAACATGGAAGACATCATGTATCTAGCTCATTTCTGCTAGCAACTCAAGTTGGTAAGCTATCGGTCCCACACGTTTCAACACCGTGTACGGTCCGATGAATCTAGGGCTTAGCTTGCCCTTCCGGCCAAACCTCAGCACCTTTTTCCAAGGTGATACCTTCAAGAAGACCTTATCACCCATCGATATTCAACCTCTCTTCGCTTAAGATCGTGTGAGATTTCTACCGTCGACACCTCCTTAAGACGAGCCCAAATTACTCTAACTTTATCCTCCGTCTCTGCCACTAACTCTGGACCCAACATCTTTCGCTCTCTTAGCTCCGTCCAACATGTAGAAGTACGGCATTTTCGACCATACAAATACTTTATACGGTGCCATCTCAATACTTGCTTGATAACTATTGTTATAAGCGAACTCGCTAAAGGTAGGTACTCCTCCCAACTACCACTAAGTCCAAAACACAGCCCTTAACATATCTTCCAATACTTGGATTACCCTCTCAGATTGTCCATCAGACTGTGGGTGAAAAGCCGTGCTGAAATTCAACTTCGTGCCTAACTCCTGATGTAAAGCCTTCCAGAATCTCGACGTAAACCGGGGATCCCGATCTGATATAATGGACACCGGTACTCTATGCAACCACACTATCTCTGCGATATACAACTTGGCTAACCTTTAAAGTGAGTAGTCAACCCTTACCGGTATAAAATGGGCCGACTTAGTCAATCGGTCTACTATCACCCAAACTGCATCCTTCTTACTGGGCGTAAGGGAAGCCCACTTACAAAATCCATAGTAATCTCCTCCCACTTCCATCTGTGGATCTTTATCGCTATAACAAATTTCGATGGCAATTGATGCTCAACCTTAACTTGTCGGCATGTCGACACTTGCCCACCAACTCTAAGCATTCCCACTTAAGACCCGACCACCAAAATCGCTCCCTTAAATCCCGATACATCTTATCGCTTCCGGGTGCATAGCATCGGAATACTATGAGCTTTTTAAGGATTTGCCTCAAATCATCATCCTTAGGCATGCATACTCTCCCCGAAAGTACAACACTCCATCACTACCTAAGCTGAAACCTTCGGCCTCACCATTCTATACTTGCAACTTCCGAGTACTAAAAGCTTCGTCGGTCATCTGCCTTTCTTTGACCTCATCAATCCAAGATGGCTTCACTTGCAACTCTGCCAAAAGGCTCCCATCCTCATAGAGACTTAGGTGAGTAAACATTGCTCGCAAATTCGCTACCACCTTTCGCTCAATGCATCAGCTACCACATTAGCCTTACCCGGATGGTACTCAATTGACCAGTTGTAGTTTTTCAGCAACTCAATCCACCTCCGCTGCCTCGAATTTAAATCTTTCTGAGTTAGGAGGTACTTCAGACTTTTGTGATTTGTGTACACTACCGACTTCTCCCCGTACAGATAGCGCCTCCAAATCTTCAAGGCGAACACCACAGCAGCCAATTCCAAATCATGTGTCGGATAGTTAACTTCGTGAGGCCTTAACTGTCGTGACGCATAAGCGACCACCTTCCCTTCTTGCATCAATACACAGCCTAAACCAGTATGCGATGCATCACAATACACAGTTAACTCCTTTCCTGCCTCAGGCTGAATCAAGACTGGTGCTTCTGTCAAGATCCTCTTCAGCTTATCGAAACTCTCTTGCTGCTTCTTAGACCACACAAACGGAACTCCTTTCCTCAACAGCTTAGTCAACAGTGTTGCGATTAAGGAGAAATTTTCCACAAATCTTCGGCAATATCCTGCCAACCCCAGAAAACTTTGAATTTTCGTAATCGACCTCGGTGGTTTCCACTCCAATATCGCCTCAATCTTATGGGGATCCACCCCGATTCCTCTAATAAACAACATGCCCTAGAAAGGTTACCTCCTTGCCGAATTCACACTTACTGAATTTGGCGTACAATTGCTTCTCCCTTAAAACTTGCAGAACCACATGAAGATGTGCGTCATACTCCTCCTCTGACTTCGAGTACACCAAAATGTCATCTATGAAGACCACGACGAACCGATCCAGATAGGGTTGGAAAACCCGACTCATCATGTCCATAAACATGGTCGGTGCATTCGTCAAACCAAAAGGCATTACCAGAAACTCGTAGTGCCCATACCGAGTACAGAATGTCGTCTTGTGGACATCAACCTCCTTCACCTTAAGCTGATGGTACCCTAACCTAAGGTCAATCTTAGAGAACACCGATGCCCCTTTGAGTTGATGAAATAAATCGTCAATCCTGGGCAAAGGATACCGGTTCTTTATTGTCAACTTGTTCAGCTACCGATAGTCTATACACATCCTCATTGTCTCATCTTTCTTCTTGACAAAAAGTACTGGAACTCCCCAAGGCGATACACTTGGTCAGATAAACCCTCTATCCAACAATTCCTAAATCTGCGCCTTCAACTCTACCAATTCTTTCGGCGCCATCAGATACAGAGCTATAGATACGGGCGCGATTTTGGGTAACAAATCTATACCAAATTCAACCTCACAGTCCGAAGGTAGATCCGGAAGTTCATCTGGAAACACATCAACATAGTCCCTTACGGTCCGGACTTCTCTCACAGCAACATCCTTAGCTTCCAAAGCACAGACATGCACCACATATGCTTCACAACTCTTCCTCACCATCTTTTCCGCCTTCAATACAGAAACCAGATTAGATAGGTAATCTCTCCTTTTACCTATCATCACCACCTCATCACCTTCCACGGTCTTTATTACCATGCGCTTAGCTGTGCAATCCAGGTTAGCCTGATACTTTACTAGCCAATCCATCTTGAGGATTAGGTCGAGCTCCCAAAACGGTAGTTCCATCATGTCAGCCAAGAACACGACCCCTTGGAGTTCTAGGGGTACGTTCCTATAGAGTTTACTTACTTTTACAGAGTGACCTAAAGGGCTTAATACATCCATCTTCCTAGAAGTAAGTTCAGAGTCTAGGTGCAGAGTTTCCACTACGCTACTAGCAATATATGAGTGGGTTGAGCCAATGTCAATCAAGGTACTATAGGGTACACCAAAGATCAAGAACATACCTGTTATGACGTCCGATGCATCGCCTCCTCCCGACGCCTCGTGGCATAGACCAAACCAGTTACCTAGCCTCAAGACCAGCAGATTCCTCCCTCGGTGCCCCACGACCTCTACCAACACCATTACCTCCTCTTCCTCGCACCACGACCTCTCTGAGGTCAGTTGGTTATCCTTCTATTCAAAGGCACGATCCCCGACCTCTACTCTCGGTCTAGTTGCCTTTTTCTGACACGGTCCCTAACTCGATGTTCCATGGACCCACACTCAAGCATCCGTGATTACTATTCCAACATTCCCCCGTGTGGGATTTTCCACACCGAGCACACCGTGGCGGCCATTGAGAATTGGCAGCAGCAGTAGGCCTAGCAGCTTGATCTGACCCACCAAACCTCGTCCTCTTTTGCTGATTACCAAAAAAATTTAAAGATCCGGAGCTCCTCTTATTCCAGTTCCTATCCTGATTCCGCCTAACTGACTACCTTAACCCTTCAGCAACCTTAGACTTCTCCACTAGGACAGTGAACTCCCGTTCCTGCCATGGAGCTATCATCATCCTCAGCTCATCTCTCAGCCCATCCTCGAATCTAACACAGCGTTCATGCTCGGTACCCACAATACCACAAGCATACCTACTCAACCGGAGAAATACGGCCTCATACTCCGCTACTGTCTTATTACCCTGAACCAGGTTCAAGAAAGCCTTTCGCTGCGCATCCACGTAACTGGTTCCGATGTATTTCTTTTGATAGGTGGCCTTAAAGAATTCCCATGTGAGATCCTCCGCCATCGTTCTATCCCTTACAGTGAGCCACCACTGATATGACTCATCCCGAAGCAGAGATATTATGCCCTTCAACTTTTCCTCAGCTGTAAAATCTAGGTCACCCATGATCCTCTCAGTTGATTCCAACCAATACTCCGCTGCACTGGGTGCCACTCCAAAAACTCCTCTAAATACTTCGCGCTCCGTAGCCCGAGTCATTCAACCATGGATTTACTGGCTCGCACCGCTACCGCCTCAAAGAACTTATTCCAACACTGTAGTACCGCTTGGGATACTACATCGTTACCACCACCGATCTTGAAACTCGGTTTACCGCCACGGCAGATCCGGCATCTCATTTCCAGACCCATGACCAAACTCTGCTGGCTCCGACAAGGTCATCCTACCTCTACCGCGACCACGCGGTAGACGTCCACGACCTCTCGTACTCATTATTCTCGTTTGCATTTATCTGTTTAAGAATTTTATGCATTAGTACCTTTGTTTCACTTGATTATCCGCCAAGAAATTTTATGATAGGAGTTTTAGGAGTGGTTCTTTCAGATTCATACACGCATACGCCTTTCTATTCATTCATTCAAAGAGACGTTGTAGTTTTCATTGTGATTGTTTTTCCACTACCTGTGGTATTTTCGTAATTTGTACTACGAGGGTATTTTTGTAATTTTTCAAAATAAAAGTTCTCGATGATTTTGTCAAAAGTATTTTGGAACTCTTAAATTCTGTGGTATTTTGAAAAATTTTAAAATCCGAGAGTATTTCGGTAATTTTGGACCTTAGGGTATTTTAATTTTTACAAATCGGTGAATTTGTAAAATTTAATAAATCGGGGATATTTCAAAAGTTGTAAAACTTTGATGGTTCTTTTAAGAGTTGCATTTTCCAGAGCAGTGATGTTGCAAAATTTTGAAAATCAGGGTCATTCTGGTAATTTTGTTGGTTAGGGGCAATTTTGTAATTTTACCACCAGGGGTATTCTAAAAAAAAAATTTTTCATAACAAGATTTCCAAAATTTGGTTCTAATTGATTTCCCAAAAGAAGGTTTTTTTGAAAATTTTCTATTTGGAAATTTTCATACGGAGGGTATTTTGGTCATTTTTCAAACTAAGGGGTATTTTGGTCATTTTTTTTAAACCAAGGTTTTAATTACTTCAAAACAAAAATGGCTAGTCCCTTTCGGGTTTTAGTTATCAAGTTTAGCCTGTGAGTGTGTCGTCTCAACTATGATGAACCGCCACTACGCACCAGGTAGGATTCGAGTGAGTAGGAGGTGAGTCAGTAGGACTGCTTAAATACCAGGCTCCCACCGAATCCAATCCTAGACATGCGTATAACGATTTTCACATCCCCTACTCAGTGACAACTCACAGGGTTGTTTAGGGAATTATTAAATCTTATGCATTGTTTGTTGGGGTACGCTAACCCTAGGGTTCAACAATTCCTTATTCTAATAGTCTACGTTCCCAACTTACCCTTCTACCCCTATCAAGTATTCACAAAAATAGATAGAATTACTTACCTGGGCGGATAGGTACCGGAGACTCGGTGAGATGCTGTTCGAACCATAAACAATTTCCCAAAACATTTCAATAAGGCCTACTAATAAAAACAAAACGTTTTTGGCCTTGGGCCCCCACAGCCGAGTTTTAAACCGGGCTCTGATACCAAAAATGTAACACCCCAAACCCGGCCCATGAGTCCTGATCGGATCTGGTATGTCACGGAGTAAAATATTTTGAAACATTTTGAGTGTTTGGTGGAAACTTGTTGAAATATGGCTAAGGTATTAAAACAGGGTTTGATAAAACTCAATTGGGATTATTTTTATAAACATGGTTGTGTTGATAAACCCTTTGAAAACGTTTGATCATGTAAAATTTTAAAGTCGACAGAGTTATTGTTAACTTGGTAAATTTTGTTACCCGCTAGTAACATCTTTGAAAACTCGTAAAAGTTACTTAGTTGGAAAATGTTGCTTTTAACCGATTTACTTAACGTTTGTAAGTTCATATGTAATATAGCATAAGTAAATAAAATAACTATGTAAACATCCAAATAAAAATTAGCGGCCTTATTACAACCCAAATTAAAAATGTAGAAATGTAAATAAACATGAATAGAATCAAATAAAATTTCAAAAAAACTAAGGAACGAGCATGGCCGCCTCGAGTCCTCTCCGGCTCCATCTCCGCAATCTACTCATCTGCAAAATAATTTGGGAAGGGGTGAGTCACCAAGACTCAGTGTGTAAATCCCCCACCCAAAAATGTAACCCATACACAAATTATTAATATCATGCAAACATGCAACCCCACTAACCATCCGTACTCCTTTTACTACCCCGTGTGGTCAAAACCACTGGTGACTAGAGTCACAAATCAAATGATGGGGCCAACCCATCGTGTGGTCAAAACCACTGATGACCATAGGTCACAATTATCATAATGTGGTCAAAACCACGGTGGTACCAAACCACCGACTTAGTCACAATTTATCATCGGTGTGGTCAAAACCACCGTGACCAAAGTCACAATTAACTGATGGGGCCAACCCATCTTGTGGTCAAAACCACTGGTGACAGTCCATGGAAATCATCCCCATCCTCTCATCAATCCCACCATCATCATGCTTACATAACAAATGCCATAATCACATATATCATGCATTTATGTATAGCATAGCATCCAACAAAGATACGATGGCATACAAAATCATATATCATAGATTACGTAATAGGGACTTACCCTAATCCATGCTTAAGCCCACAAGCAAATCACTACCAACATGATTAAAAGGCACAATATAGCAATGTTAATTAATAAAGTGTGTAAAGAGTTTTACACACCTGCTACTAACGCTAATCCTAGATCCCAAGTTTCAATCTCATCGTGCTTTCATCCCTTGACCCTATTCGCCAATCACCAAAGTTAGTGCCATAGGCCTATTCGCCAAATTAGTAATCCCAAGGACTAATCGCACCTATAATTCCAAATATGGCCCTAGGCTGAATCTTATTATTACTTAACAAGGCAAAATTGAAATCCCGGAAAACCACTCCTATCTTCTGAACTGTCGAAATCCCTATATGTCACTTTGTTAAGATCGGTTATAAGCAAATCTATGGAAAGTGGCCTATGGCCAAATACCATATTGGCTTACCTTGCAGAATTGTGACCACGAAAGGCTCCCTCAATGCACCTTGCTGTTAGCTACACACAAAACATACACTATTATAACCATAACCACATTTGGCCACTTACCAAGGCTTATTTCCCAAGCTTTCGGCACACAAAAAGGAAGAGAAGAGAAACTGAATGCTTTAAGAGAGGCACTTACCAACCTTTTGGAATCAACAGCACCTTATTAGGGGATTCGGCTTAAGAGATATTCGACTAGCAACACAAGTGGAAGGTGCAATTTTAGAAAAGAGAGGGGTAGGTTCTGCTAAGTAGAAGAAAAGAAGAGAGAAATTTTGGAGAATTTTGGCAAGTGAGGCTAGGAGAATTCGCCAAACAACCAAATGGAAAAAGAAGAGAAACTTGCTAAAAGAATTTCGGCACACCCTTGCTAAACACAAAACCGAATATGGATGGCCCTAAGGAGTCCTATATTCGGCATCTCCCCTCCTTTTGTGATAATTTTAGCTTTTAATTATCACCCATCAAATAACATTTATCTTTTATCTTTATCTCCTAGCCACTCTTCAAATAATTTAAATGAAAATAAACTACTAACACTTACCCTTCCAGCCGAAAATGTAAAGGAAATACAAGGTTTATCCTTATCACACTAAGTGTCCAAAATCATGCCATTAGCTCACTCCCTCTTCACGCCAGTTTGGAAAAAAAAATAAAACCCCAATTGTTGCTCCTTGGTTCAACATGGGACTGGTGGAGGCAAACGCCATGACCCCTTTCAACGCCCTATACCACTCTACCACCTTGACTTTCATGCCCAAACTCACCCACAAAAATCTTTTAAAGCCTTCTAACTTGCCCCCCTTTCCTTTAAAGCCAAAAAGCCTAAAAAAATAAAACACATCCCCCTTGTAACTCCCAAGATTCGAACCCAAGACCTGCCCAATCGTCACCTCTAAGCCCTTAAGTGGTGCATGAAAGCCACTTTGCCACTTAAATCTTTGTGTCATGCTTCTCCCGGAATTTTCCTTAACCACTGTCTCACCTAGCTCCCTCCTTTTAAACATTTAAAAAGAAATTTCCAGTCCTAAGTCAGGCCTAGCTCGGGGTTATTTCTAGACCCTAGAACATGCTTAGCAATCATAGTATTCATTTCTTCAAGCACACACATGGGAAAATAATTAAATTACAAACAACCCCTAATTTAGGATGTTACAGCATGAATGGTGTTGTGAAGAGGAAAATAAGCTGATTTCCTAAATTTGGTATAATACCTTTTGGCTACTTATACTTTTGACTCTCGATCCAAAACAGTAAGTCTAACTCCTAGGCCTACTGGCAAACACCAGCTCATCACGCCCATTAGCAAGCACTAGCTCACTAGGCTCAACTTTTAGGCCCTATTATGGGATATTACAATTTTTAAATAAATATGTAATACAATTTAATTTTAAAATAGTGATTCTAAGCATGCATATCAACCTGGTTGAGTTGTGGCAATCCTTACTTGGATTCGATGTTTGGGTCGGGAAAAGGTGTTACAAATTTAGTAATATCTAGCACGGTTTAGTTGGTACTTCATAAATAGGAATAAGAAGGATTATCCCTTATGTGCATGACGTTTGATTTTTCTATGTACCTCAAGTATTTTTAATTAATGTTATTACGTGACATGAATGGATACATTCGCCTGAATTGGTGGATAGAGATGATGGCAGAAATAGATGATTCAGAAAAGGATACAAGGAAAGTATAATTAAGTAAATATAGTGATTGAAAGTACAATTTGTAGGAGAAAATAAAATTTCATTAGAGAAAATATACAAAAAGGGAATTAAGCATTTTTATTAGGCAAACAGGTTGTCGCCTCAATAATGTGTTCACTTTGTCTTGTCTAGTCCTTCGAAAGGGTGTAGGAATGACTATGCCTGAATTCTTAGAAAAAGAAAGACATTGAATCCCTTCTGCCCCCTCTAATAATCTCCTTCTTAGAACTAGAGGAATGGTGAGATTTGCATTGGAAGAATCCATAATAATGGATATACTTAGTCATAGGTTTGAAGCTTAACGAGGAAGCCCTCTGTGTTTGGTTTGAATGGGGATTAGACAAGGAGACTGAGGATAAAGAACTCCCTTGATCCTAAGGCATATACTTTCCTTTTCTATATTGACCAGAAGTGGAGAAGGTGTATAATCTCCTGTGATAAAACATCTCCACCGAGAGAAGAAGTAGTCATTACCATCGACTAGTCGACACTCCCCTCAATTCACCCAGAGAATGAAAAAAAGGGGAAAATGAATTTCTTGGGGGTAACAGGTAACCCTCATAATGTAATCGATGAGTGTGACTCAGTAGATTAGGAACTATCACCTTGCATATGCCTTCTCCTGAGAATTTAGCCAGTGGGCAGGTAAGAAGGCAAGGAATCAATAAGTTATTTTCAAGAATATTTAAGTAGAGAGTGATCGGGAACTACACCCTAGGGATGTAAATGGATGAGAAAAGTAAAGTTAGGATAAAGATAGGTGAAAGACAATGGGAGGATTGATCAAGCCAAAGGCTTGTAGGTTTATGAACTTCCCCTTAGCGTCCTGGTTTATTTATAACCAAAGGAGAGCGTAGGGAGTTATGGAAAAAATTAAATGAGAGCTAAGGACCCGTTCAAATCCATCAATGTAGATAAGCAACTTGTTTGCATCAGAATAAAGAAGAATCCTTTAAGATTTCCAAGGCACGAATGTCTTCCAACTGTTACCCATTATGGTGTAGCCTCATGAAAGTAGATCTAGTTATAGGTCTGTTGAATGACAACCCTTTTCGAGTAGGGCTAATAATTCTTTGTCACCATTGGAGTAGAACTTTGAAATCCAAGTGGTAACCTTGATACATTTCCAAGGTAGTAATGTAAACATTTTGAGGTCTATTTTAGCTACCCTATGATAGGAAGGGATTGACCCATTAGATGGGTAGGGTTAGCATACAAACCAATCTAGGAATGATGGTTTAATCACCATGACTAATATTGAAAGGTTAATAGTACGACGATGTTCATCTTGAAGCATCTACAAAATTAAAAGTGTGAAGAGAATCTGAGGATCTAAGTGCATCTGACACTAGAAAGGTCAGAATGTAACACCCCTATCCCATGTCCATCGCCAGATTAGGGCTAGGAGCGTTACCTGACAGATCAGAAACTTTGTCAGACAATTCATCACTTATATCAGCAATTACAACCATGGTGTCCCCTTTGTAGGTCATCGAGACCTAAAACATGCTTTGTAACAAGGTCGGGACTAGAACACATACAGAAATTCTCACAATTTTTAAACTTTTCAAAGTTTCAAAGGTTACACACCCATGTCGGCAAACCGTGTGCCTCCTACGGCTGCTAGACACACCCGTGTGTCCTCCCCGTGGTTGAACCTGACTTAACTCCACGGCCACCAAGCACACCCATGTACCCCAACTATGGTCGATCCTGACTTGGCTCCACTGTTACCAAGCACCCCCGTGTCCTAAGGCCGTGTACTCTTAGGCCATATACTGACTTCTTCACACGGCTACTAGGAATCCCCGTGAACCTTGGCTGTAAGCTCTTAAGCTAGCTACTGACTTAGACCCACGGTCACTAGACACGCCCGTGTGCCATAACTTTGTAACATTATAGGCCATTTGCAAGGCCAAAATGCCACCCACTTGGGGTCTTACCTACAAGCAAAATTTACCAACACATCTTATGCACATTTGACAACCAAGAACATACCAAAATAACCATTCAATCTATACATTCAAATCCAATTCCATTCATACCAATTTATAAGACTAAAACTCATAACATCACAAGCATAACTCATTCAAAAACTTACTCAAAAAATTTACCATTTCCAAATTCATCTATCCATACCAAGGCACACATCACATATCATATTCATCAAGGCAAAATATCAACCTATAATTAGCCACATCTTATGGCCAAGTTCATACAACAACTCATACCATAATCTATCCTATACATGTCATATCTAGTTATATATACATTTCCAAAATGTACCAAAACAAGATAAGTAGTGTGATGACGATCCTTGACGGTCCCCGAGCCTTCAGTAGCTTTCACAATCTATAAAATAGAGAAAACACACCCACAAAGTAAGCTTTCCAAAAGCTTAGTAAGTCAAAATACAAATAAACTTAGCATGAATTTCACATAACTGAATTGATGTAATGACCATAATGTTTCTCATAACAAATTCACCATATTCTTTCTTTAGCTCATTAGCTAAAACATAACTTACCACATTCTCCACTCAAATACTTTATAAGCACATAGCTCATTTAAGCATAGTTTCACATATCATCTCATTATTTCATTGCACATATATTCACTTTAGTAAGTTCATTTATATACTCACCTTGTATACACACTTAGTGTATAAATCAGCGTACTTGAAATGGATCATCTCATATGCATTAATATTTAACAATAGTCATATGAACATATACAGTTCAATACAAATACGTTTATTTGCATAATGACTTACCTCGAATTCGATTTAACGGAAATGAAAATGGCTACTCAGTTACTTTCGCTTTCCAGTGATCTAAGTTTTTTTTCCTCAGTTCTTGATCTATACATATTCAAATTAACCCTTTTATTCACTATTTCATTCAATTCAATCCAAACACACATATTTTGGGTTATTTGCAACTTAACCCTCACATTTGCACAATGTATCAATTTAGTCCATTTTTCTCAAAACATCAAATTCACAAAATCATTACATACTCATGCTTAGCCGAATGTTCATACATCTCATACAAGCCCATTTTTTCCATCAAATTTGTAATTTAGTCCCTCAAGTTACTAATTTCTCAATTTAGCCCTAATTAGCTAAATTCATCAAAAATTCAAGAACAAAGTATGTTCATCTAACACATATCTTTCATTTAACACAATAAAACATCATAAAGCTTACCATTTCATCAATGGTACAACTCACAAATATCATTAATACACAAAATTGAGGCATGGGCTTGATAATAGACTACGCAACAATCTCAAAAACATAAAAATCATCAAAATCCAAATCAAAATCATACCTTAATTCAAGCTTACAATGGCTGAAACCTAGCTCAACTTCCTTCTTTTTCTTTCTTTAATTTTCGATGGAAGAAATGGATGATTTAATGTCCATTTTCATGTTTTATTTTACTGTTATAAACTTAATTATTAATGTACAAAAATAACCTTTAATAATAATATACATAATACATAGTTACAAGGTCATTTATGACCTTTAACAATCCACCAACTTATGAAAGGCTTAATTACCATGGAGGACCTCCACCTTTTCAAAGCCATAACACATTAGTACTTTAACAGTTAGCATGCTAGTTTTGCACTTGATGCAATTCAATCCTTTTATCAAATTAATCATACAGACAGATAAATTATCTCACGAAAATTTAACACATACATAAGCACTCATCAATGGCACAGAAAATAATATTAAAATATTTTACTGACTCAAATTTATGGTCCCGAAACCACTGTTTTGACTAGGGTATAAACTAGACTGTTATAATTCTCCCCTTTATGGATTTTCGTCCCCGAAAATCTTACCGTTAAACAGAGTCGGATATTGCTATCTTAATGAATCTTTTGGCTCCTACGTTGCCTCTTCAATTCTGTGTCGATTCCACAATACTTTCACTAACAGTATTTTCTTATTCCTCAACTCTTTCAGTTCACAAGCTAAGATGCGAATCGGTTCCTCTTCGTATGTCATATCAGATCGAATTTCAATTTTAGATGTGGCAATTACATGTGACGGATCAGATCGATATCTACAGAGCATCAATACATGAAATACATTGTGGATCTTTTCTAGCTCAGGGGGCAACCTTAATCTATAAGCAACAGACCTAAGACGTTCAATAATTTCATATGGCCCGATGAACCTCGGACTCAACTTGCCTTTACGTCCGAAACGAAGCACTTTCTTCTAGGTGACACTTTCAAAAATACTTTGTCACCGATTTCAAATTCTATGTCTTTTCATTTCAAGTCCGTATAAGACTTCTGACGATCAGATGTTGCTTTCAAATAATCTCGGATCAGTTTCACTTTCTGTTCTGAATCTTTTATCAAATCAACCCCCTGTAGCTTCTTTTCACGAAGCTTAGTCCAATACAGAGGTGTACGACATTTACGTCTGTGCAAAGCTTTATAAGGTGCCATTTTGATGCTTGACTGAAATCTATTATTTTATGCAAATTCAATCAAAGGCAAGTACTGCTCCCATGTACCGTTAAATTCAAGAATGCAACATCTTAACATATCCTTAAGAATCTGAATGATACGCTCGGATTGACCATCTGTTTGCAGATGAAAAGTTGTACTGAAATGTAATCTTGTACCTAAAGCTTCTTGCAATTTCTTCCAAAATCTTGATGTGAATCTCAGATCTCTATCAGACACAATGGATAATGGCACCCTGTGCAATTTCACAATCTCAGAAATGTAAAGCTCGACTAATCTATCAAGTGAAAAGTCAGATCTTACCGGAATAAAATGGGCAAATTTTGTTAATTGATCAACTACGACCTATATCGCATCTTTCTTTCTCGGAGTCAGAGGAAATCCAGAAACAAAATCCATCGTCACTTTATTCTATTTCCATTATGGAATTAGAATCGGTTGTAGCAAACCAGATGGAACTTGAAGTTCAGCTTTCACCTGTTAATAGATTAAGCATTTTGAAACAAAGTCAGAAATATCTCGTTTCATACCAGACCACCAATAGCATCGCTTCAAATCATGATACATCTTTGTACTTCCATGATGAACAGATAGACGACTGTTATGTGCTTCACTCAAAATCAGTTGAATCAACTCCAGATTTCTCAGGACACAGGTACGATCTCGAAATCTCAAGCAATCATCAACAATTTGAAATTCAGATTCAGAATTCAATCCACACTATGCTCATTTCGATATCAATTCATTATCAATCTTCTGATCATCACATATTTGCTGTACAAACAATGGTTTTACTTTTAATTCAGCTATCACGGAACTATCATCAGACAAATCTAACTGAGCATTCAAAGCACATAGTGCAAACAATGATTTTTGACTCAACGCATCAGCAACAACATTTGCTTTACTTGGATGATAATCTATCACAAGTTGATAATATTTTAACAACTCTAACCATCTTCTTTAACGCAGGTTCAAATCTTTTTGGGTCATCAAGTATTTCAGACTTTTATGATCTGAAAACACGTGACATTTTTAACTGTACAAATAATGGCACCAGATCTTTAGTGCAAACACAATCGTGGCTAGCTCAAGGTCATGCGTCAAATAGTTCTTTTCATGAGGCTTCAATTGTCTCGAGGCATAAGCTACAACTTTGCCTTCCTGCATCAAAACACATCCCAGACCGTTTAACGAAGCATCATTATATATAATAAATTCTTTACCCGATTCTGGTTGTACTAACACTGGAGCTTCTATTAGCAGAGTTTTCAACTGATCAAAACTTTTCTGACATTTATCAAACCATTCAAATCTAACATATTTCTAGAGTAGTCTAGTCAACGGAGTAGCTATCACTGAAAATCCTTTTACAAATCGACGATAATAACCAGCTAAACCCAGAAAGCTACGGACTTCGAATACCTTCCTCGGAGATTTCCAATCCAGAATAGCAAAAATCTTGCTCGGATCAACTCGAATCCCAGAAGCTGACACAATATGTCCCACAAAACTAACTTCGTGTAACCAAAATTCACATTTGCTGAATTTCGCATACAATTGCTTCTCTCTCAGAGTTTTCAACACAATTCTCAAATGTTCAGCATGCTCATTTTCATCACGTGAATAAATTAAAATTTCATTTATGAATACCACAACAAAATGATCTAGGTATGGTCTGAAAATTCTGTTCATCAGATCCATAAAATAAGCAGGAGCATTGGTTAGTCCAAATGGCATAACTAAAAACTCATAATGCCCGTACCTCGTTCTAAAAGTAGTTTTCGGTATATCTAAATCTTTCACTCTCAACTGGTAGTATCCCGGTCTCAGATCAATTTTGAAAAATATAGTAGCTCCTTTTAACTGATCAAATAAGTCATTGATTCTAGGAAACGGATATTTATTCTTTATTGTCACCTTATTCAACTGACGATAATCGATACGCATTCTCATCGTGCCATCTTTCTTTTTCACAAACAAAAGAAGAGCTCCACAATATGAAAAACTCGGTGTAGCGAACCCTCTATCAGTCAAATCTTGCAACAGTGACTTTAACTCTTTCAATTCTGTTGATGCCATTATATACGGAGCTATCAAAATAGGTGTTGTACCAGGTAGTAGATCAATACCAAACTCAACTTCACGAATCGGAGGCAAACCCAGTAACTCTTCAGGGTACACATCAGGATACTCACAGACAATAGGCACTGATTCAACTTTCATTTCAGACACTTTCAAATCAATCACATAAGAAAAATATGCCTCATATTCCTTTTTCACATATCTTTGAGCTTTCAGTACAGATATCACAGCAGGCAATTCATATAAATCACTAGACTCAACCCGCACAATTTCATTATTCAGACATCTCAAATCAATAGTCTTCCTTTTACAGTTTACAACAGCATCATGCAATGTCAACCAGTCCATAGCCAGAATGATATCGAACTCATCAAATGGCAAAACCATCGATCAGTAGGAAAACTATTATCTCGAAACATTAACGGATAGTTATTACATACTTTGTCAACAAGGACACTTTTACCTAAGGGATTCGATACTTTTATACCAAACACAGTAGACTCTACAGGAAAAGTCTTACTGAATACTAAATCCATGCATATATACAAATGTGTAGAACCAGGGTCTATTAATGCAATCACAAAAGTATCATAAAGAGTAAAAGTACCCGTTATAACATCTGGAGATGAAGCTTCCTCACGAGCTCAGATAGAATACGCTCAAGCAGGCGCTCTAGCTTCAGATCTTGTAACAGTGTCTATCATAGTTCTCTGACTACCATTGGCATTTCTTACATTCTTCAAAGGTCTCCCCCTCACAGGTGCATTATCAGATCTTAGATTCTAAACAATCTCTGGCTCGACAGACTCAGGGCAATCACTAATAAAATGATCAAGTGATCCACATCTGAAACAAGCTTTGTCATTTAATCTACAACTTCCCGGATGCCTTTTTCCACAACGTTTACATTCAAGTCTCTTAGTCCGGATATTTCCAACACTGGCCACTGAAGTTGTTGGAGTTTTGGAACTCATTTGCTATTTAACTCGATTTCTATTTGAATATCCCACATTATCTCTTAACGACTTTGATCATCTCTGAATTTCTTTGAAGCAGACTGGAATGATCTACTCTAAAATCTCTTTTTTGCATCTCGAGCTTCAGACTTAGCTTTTCTTTTATCTTTCTCGAGTGCCTTAGCTTTGCACCCTCGATCAACGAGTATAACAAACTCTTTTATTTCTAAAATCCCGACTAAAAAATGAATATCTTCATTAAGACCATCTTTAAATCTTTTACACATTATTGCTTCAGATGATATACATTCTCGAGCATACTAATTTAATCTCACGAACTCTCATTCATACTCGATAACAGTCATTCGGCCCTATTTTCGTTCCAAAATCCCTTTCATTTTTGATCGATGAATCTCTCACTGATGTATTTCTTTCGAAACTCGATCTGAAAGAAGTCCCATATAACTCGCTCTTTCGGAACAACAGAAATTAGAGTTTTCCACCATTGATAAGCTACATCTTGGAGTAATGATACTACACACTTTATGCATTCTTCTGGAGTCAAAGACATTTCATCGAATACCCGGATAGTATTTTCTAACCAGAACTCGGCCTTTTCAGTATCATCATCACTTGTAGCCCGAAATTCTTCAGCCTCATATTTACGAATCTTGTCAACTGGAGGCTTATTCCATAGATTTAGATTTGTAGTTGGAGGTATATCAGATGTCTGAGGGGATTAACTAGGGGCGGGGGTTGTGATACAGTCAGGTTATTTCTTACAAATTGACTGAACCATTCCCTCATCATCTGGAAGAAAGTTTGTTTAGCTTCTCCCTCTTGACCGCCCGTAACTGGTCTCGAATCAGAAGGCACTATCCCTTGCGGGAGCATGCGTATTACTTTCCACGTTGTCAGCTACGGCTATTTCGGGATCCATTACTATACAAAAATCACATTTTATACGTCAGGATTCATCACACTATCACAATTCAAATATATGGCATGTATAGATAGACTTTGACACGCTACGTTAGTCCGAGAATCGACTAAATCGTAGCTCTGATACCAACCAAATGTAACACCCCTATCCCATGTCCATCGCCAAATTAGGGTTAGGAGGTTACCTAACAAATCAAAAACTTTATCAGACAATTCATCAAGTATATCAGAAATTACAACCATAGTGTCCCCTTTGTAGGTCATCGAGACCTAAAACATGCTTTGTAACAAGGTCGGGACTAAATCGGAACACATGCAGAAATTCTCATAAATTTAAAACTTTTTAAAGTTTCAAAGGCTACACGCCCGTGCGGGAAAATCGTGTGCCTCCCACAGCTGCTAGACACACCCGAGTGTCCTTCCCGTGGTCGAACCTGACTTAACTCCACGGCAATCAAGTAGGCCCATGTACCCCGGTCATGGTCGATCTTGACTTAGCTCCAAGATTACCAAGCACCCCCGTGTGCTAAGGCCTTGTACTCTTAGGCCATATACTGACTTGTTCACACAGCTACTAGGCACGCCCGTGTACCTTGGCCGTGTGCTCTTAAGCTAGCTACTTACTTAGCCCTACGATCACTAGACACACCCGTGTGCTATAACCGTGTAACATTATAGGCCATTTGCAAGGCCAAAATGCCACCCACTTGGGGTCTTACCTACAAGCAAAATTTACCAACACATCTTATGCACATTTGAAAACCAAGAACATACCAAAATAACCATTCAATCTATACATTCAAATCCAATTCCATTCATACCAATTTATAAGACTAAAACTGATAACATCACAAGCATAACTCATTCAAAAACTTACTAAAAAACTTGACCATTTCCAAAGTCATCTATCCATACCAAGGCATACATCACATCTCATATTCATCAAGGCAAAATATCAACTTATAATTAGCCACATCTCATGGCCAAGTTCATACAACAACTCATACCATAATCTAGCCTATACATGACATATCTAGCTACTCGATTACTTTCGCTTTCCCGTGATCTAAGTCCATTTTCCTCGGTTCTTGATCTTTACATATTCAAATTAACCTTTTTATTCACTATTTCATTCAATTCAATCCAAACACACAAATTTTGGGTTATTTGTAACTTAACCCTCACATTTGCACAATTTATCAATTTAGTCTATTTTTCTAAAAACATCAAATTCACAAAATCATTACATACTCATGCTTAGCCGAATGTTCATACATCTCATACAAGCCCATATTTTCTATCAAATATGCAATTTAGTCCCTCAAGTTACTAATTTCTCAATTTAGCCCTAATGAGCTTAATTTATCAAAAATTCAAGAACAAAGTATGTTCATCTAACTCATATCTTTCATTAACACAATAAAACATCATAAAGCTTACCATTTCATCAATGGTACAACTCACAAATATCATCAATACACAAAATTGAGGCATGGGCTTGATAGTAGACTAAGCAACAATCTTAAAAACATCAAAATCATCAAAATAAAAATCAAAATTGTAACACCCCAAACCCGGCCCATGCGTTTCAACTGGATCTGGCGTGTCACGGCTTGTACATTGAAAACTTTTGCCTTGTTGGTTTTGGAAGTCGTAAGTTAATTAGACATTATTAGAGTAAATAAGTGACATTTTAAAAATAAAATCTTATATTAGTATTCTTAAGTATAAATAAACCTTGACATAAAATTTATAAGTTACATAACATTGGAAACTTCTTAGTTGAATAAAAACTAGGGCCTTAAAAATCCCAAATAAAAATAAAATAAACTTAAAGAAATCCTCAAATAATTTGTAGAAATAAAACTTGATGGCCCTCGAGTCCGCCTCGGCCCATGTTCACGATCTCTTGCTCACTTGAAATGTTGGGAAAAATAAAAGGTCGAGTCACCAAGACTCGATGTGCAAATCCGAGAACACATAAAAGGCTTGAAGCCCACAAACACATTATGAGCCTTGGCCCGTATACAAGGGTAACAAAATATGCAACATGGCCCACCCCAAACCTATGAGTCCATCCTCTACACACCCCCGCACCAACCATCACACCATGGGGATTTCTACAATCAACCTCCATCTGCTACACACCATATCGATAATTGTCTCGTCATCATAAAGATCGATCACTATGTGACCTATGTGGCGGTTTCACCGATCGCTATGCGACCTTAATAAAATATCGACAACTATGTCTTGCCTATCATAAAGACCGATCACTATGTGACCTATGTGGAAAGCCACCGATCGCCTCGCGACCGCCCCCTTCCAGTAAATCAATCAATTCCATCCCATGCATACATGCAAGAATTAGAACATTAAACTATCTAAACAAATCACATATTTTTACATACTTGATACACATAGAAGTTTCTATGATTACGCACTGCATCTCTTGCCTACCCTTTCGGGTAATACGACTGCTCATACAACCTCATTTTCCGCTTTTAGCCCATTAAATACATATAATTCAGATTAACTAGTGTGATAGAGATCTACACACCTTTTCTGCTTTTAGCCCATAACATACATATAATATAACAAAGCTTATGTGTCAAGAATCTACACACCGACACCGATAAAACGAGGCTTTCTATATCGACGCTATCCTTAGTTGACACAACCGCTATCCGCCTAAGGTGTTGTTCGAAGCCGGTCCACAACCAATTGGCCAATATCAAACAATGACATCGCTTGTTTCTTAAACTTAGGATTCTTTCTTTTACCCGATCCATATTTAATTCCATCATAAATCCTTATCGAGTTCCTATAATAATATTTAATCGTTAATCCTCCTTATAAAGTTAAAATCTTGTATATAATGATGAAATCTAATAGAAATCTAGGAAAATCTTCTTACCTTAAAAATCCCAAATTGGAGACTTATGAATTTCGACTTTTAGATCTAGTCGACTAGGCTTCCTTCAAATCCCGACTTGTCACCATCATAAACCATTAAACTATTAGCTTTCGACTTTTGCCTTTTCAAAATCGAGAATAGATTATGAGAACTAATCAAAATCTACTCTTACCTTAACTTAGGAGATTAGGCTAGTACTAGAGAGAGAATTGACAATGTCAATGGAGGATTTAAATGCCAAAGTATAGAACAATTTCTCAAATAGGATGAATAAAATAAAAACTATAGAGATTTTGGCTTTTAGAGAAGGAAGAGAATAATGGAGTTTTCACCTTTTAGAAGAAAGAAGAGAATAATGGAGTTTTCGATTTTTAGGAGAAAGAAGAAAATAATGGAGTTTTGGCTTTTAGAAGAAAGAAGAGAATAATGGAGTTTTCGGCTTTTAGATAAATTGGAGAAAGAAATTTGGAGAAAAGAAGCTAAGGAATTTCGCACAAAAGGGAGAGGATTTAATGTCGTAAACAAGGAGCTAGCCCCTATTTATAGGAAATTCGCAACCCTTTGCCATGTAGTAGTGGTTTCTTTACTCCTCTCAAGGATGGATTCTTGGCCATCACTCTCTTTGTAGATAAATTCCTAACTTTTCTCCTTTATCTTAATCTACTAGCTCATCAAAAAGAGACTTAATTATCTCTAACTCCTCCCTCCTTTATCAGCATATTATCCACATATTTTAATCATAAAAATCCTTAGATCTTAGCCTTTATCTGCTTATTATCTACATAAAATAAATTCCTAAATAATAGCATTTATCTACTTATTATCCACATATTTTAAACATTAAAACCTCTAAATTTTAGCCTTGTTGTCATCCACTCCATCTAATCCTAATGCCCAAAATTTAACTAACTTAAATTAAAAGAATTGGGCTCCATGAAACTTAAATTTGGGCCCCTTACTCCTTGTGTGTGGCGTCACCTCCTAAGATTGGGCCACAAGCCCACTTTGGTATTTTAAACATTGATACTACCTTTTAAACCCTATAATGCCCAAACAGATAATTTTAATCAAGGCCTCTGCCTAAGCCTGAGCCCAATTTGGACCCCTAACACTTAAATTAACTCATTTCACATATTTACCCATTAAACGCATATGCCCAAAAATTTAGGATGTTACAGTTCTACCCTCCTTAAAGAAATTTCGTCCTTGAAATTTCCAATTAACTAGTAATCATTCTACCTGAGTCTCACCACTATGCTTTCGCTGCGCACTTTAATTCTAAAGCCAAAATAAACACTTAGTATACTATGGTAGGGTAAGCACCATTATTCACATCTGAAGCGTCTTCGTCCCCTTGTACTCATTTTACCGATTTGCGTTTATCTGATTAGAAATTTTATGAATCATTATTTCTTTCCACTGATTTATCGCGAACAGTCTTATGATTAATAGTTCTAAAAAGTAGTTCTTTCGAATTCATACACACACTACAGTCTCAAGTTCATTCATTCAATCATCAACATTCATGAACTCGCGTTCATTATAGAAAAGTGTTGTGGTTGTCATTGTTGTTGTTTGCCACTACCCAGGGGTATTTTCGTAATTTTATCCTACAGGGGTATTTTCGTAAATTTTTTTCAAAATGAGGTTCCTTGATGATTTTATAAAATAAGTGTATTTTGGTAATTTTGCATTCCCAGGGGTATTTTGGTAATTTTGGAAATTGAGGGTATTTTAGTAATTTTAGAATCCGGGGCATTTTGAAAATTTTGAAATCTGAGGGTATTTCGATAATTTTGAAATTTGGGGGCATTTCGGTAATTTTAAAATTCAGGGGTATTTCGATAATTTTGAAATTCTGGGGTATTTCGATAATTTTAAAATTCGGGGGTATTTTAGTAATTTTTGTGATATGAGGGTATTTTGGTAATTTTGTGATTCAGGGGTATTTCGGTAATTTTACAAAACAAGGGTAATTTGGTAATTCTACAAATCAGGGCCATTTTGGTCATTTTGCATAACAAGGGTAATTTGGTAATTTTCTTCATAGTTGCGAACATTTTCAAATCAAATGTATTTTTTTCTGGAAGTGTACAGAACTTAGGGGTTTTATTTGCAAAATAGGGTGGTTGGTCCCTTTCGGGTTTTAATTATGGGTTCAGCCCATGAACAAGTCTTTATAGCTAGAGTGAATAAATACTACGCACTGTGTAGGATTCCATAGAAGAGGAGGTGAGTCACTTGGACTGCTTAAATACCAAGCTCTTCCGGGATCGGCTCTAGACATGCATAATGCTGTTGCCACACCTTAGTCTTGTGACTCGCTTACGTGTTTTGTTTTAGTGAAGTTAAGTCTTATGGAATTGAAGAGTTGTTTGCCTAAGCCTAGAGTCCATCAAGTTCTAACCTAGATAGTCTATGTCCCATAAAACTCATTAAGCCCACATAAATAACACAGCAAGAGTTTAGAATACTTACTTGGGCGGATCGGGTGCCGGTAGACTCGAGGGCCATGTCCTCGAACCAAAAAAAAATTTCTAAAAACATTTCTAGACCCATTTCACAGCCCGAGTTTTGAATTGGGCTCTAATACCAAAATTGTAACACCCCAAACCCGGCCCATGCGTTTTGACTGGATCTGGCGTGTCACGGCATGTACATTGAAAACTTTTGCCTTGTTGGTTTTGGAAGTCGTAAGTTAATTAGACATTATTAGAGTAAATAAGTGACATTTTAAAAATAAAATATTAAATTAGTATTATTAAGTATAAATAAACCTTGACATAAAATTTATAAGTTGCATAACATTGGAAACTTCTTAGTTGAATAAAACTAGGGCCTTAAAAATCCCAAATAAAAATAAAATAAACTTAAAGAAATCCCAAAATAATTTGTAGAAATAAAACTTGATGGCCCCTCGAGTCCGCCTCGGCTCCCATGTTCACGATCTACTACTCACCTGAAATGTTGGGAAAAATAAAAGGTCGAGTCACCAAGACTCAGTGTGCAAATTTCGAGAACACATAAAAAGGCTTGAAGCCCACAAACACATTATGAGCCTTGGCCCGTATACAAGGGTAACAAAATATGCAACATGGCCCATCCCAAACCTATGAGTCCATCCTCTACACACCCCCGTACCAACCATCACACTATGGGTATTTCTACAATCAACCCTCCATCCGCTACACACCATATCGACAGCTGTGCTACCTGTCATAAAGACCGATCACTATGTGACCTATGTGGCGAATCCACCGATCGCTATGCGACCTTAATAATATATCGACAGCGGTGCTGCCTGTCATAAATACCGATCACTATGTGACCTACGTGGCAAAGCCACCGATCGCCTCGCGACATGCTCCCCTTCCGTAAATCAATCAATCCCATCCCATGCATACATGCAAGAATCAGAACATTAAACTATCTAAACAAGTCACATAATTTTACATACTTCGATACACATAGAGAAGTTTCTATGATTACGTACCTAGCATCCTTTGCCTACCCTTTCTGGGTAATACGACTGTTCATACAGCCTCATTTTTCAGATTTTAGCCCATAACATACATATAATTTAGATTAACTAGTGTGATAGAGATCTACACACCTTTTCCTAGCTTTTAGCCCATAACATACATATAATATAACAAAGCTTATGTGTCAAGAATCTACACACCGACACCGATAAAATGAGGCTTTCTATCGACGCTATCCTTAGTCGACACAACCGCTATCCGCCTAAGGTGTTGTTCGTGTTCGGTCCATAACCAATTGGCCAATCTCGAACAAAGATACTTGCTCGTTTCTTAAACTTAGGATTCTTTCTTTTGCCTCGATCCATATTTAATTCCATCATAAATCCTTATCGAAGTTATCGTAATAATATTTAATCATTAATCCTCCTTATAAAGTTAAAATCTTGTATATAATGATGAAATCTAATAGAAATCTAGGAAAATCTTCTTACCTTAAAAATCCGTAAATTGGAGACTTATGAATTTCGACTTTTAGATCTAGTCGACTAGGCTTCCTTCAAATCCCGACTTGCACCCATCATAAACCATTAAACTATTAGCTTTTGGCTTTTGCCTTTTCAAAAATCGAATAGATTATGAGAACTAATCAAAATCTACTCTTACCTTAACTTAGAGATTCTACTAGTACTAGAGAGAGAATTGACAATGTCAATGGAGGATTTAAATGCCGAAAGTATAGAACAATTTCTCAAATAGGATGAATAAAATAAAAACTATAGAGATTTCGGCTTTTTAGCAAAGGAAGAGAATAATGGAGTTTTTAGCTTTTAGAAGAAAGAAGAGAATAATGGAGTTTTCAGTTTTTAGGAGAAAGAAGAGAATAATTGAGTTTTTGGCTTTTAGAAGAAAGAAGAGAATAATGGAGTTTTCGGCTTTTAGAGAAATTGGAGAAAGAAATTTGGAGAAAAGAAGCTAAGGAATTTTGGCAGAAAAGGGCAAGGATTTAATGTCAGAAACAAGGAGCTATCCCCCCTATTTATAGGAAATTCGGTAGCCCTTTGCCATGTAGTAGCTGGTTTCTTTACTCCTCTCAGTGATGGATTCTTGGCCATCACTCTCTTTGTAGATAAATTCATAACTTTTCTCCTTTATCTTAATCTACTAGCTCATCTAAAAGAGACTTAATTATCTCTAACTTCTCCCTCCTTTATCAGCATATTATCCACATATTTTAATCATAAAAATCCCTAGATCTTAGCCTTTATCTGTTTATTATCCACATAAAATAAATTCCTAAATAATAGCATTTATCTGCTTATTATCCACATATTTTAAACATTAAAACCTCTAAATTTTATCCTTGTTGTCATCCACTCCACCTAATCCTAATGCCCAAAATTTAGCTAACTTAAATTAAAAAAATTGGGCTCCATGAAACTTAAATTTGGGCCACTTACTCCTTGTGTGTGGCGTCACCTCCTAAGATTGGGCCACAAGCCCACTTTGGTATTTTAAACATATATACTACCTTTTAAACCCTATAATGCCCAAACAGATAATTTTAATCAAGGCCTCTGCCTAAGCCTGAGCCCAATTTGGACCCCTAACACTTAAATTAACTCATTCCACATATTTACCCATTAAACGATATGCCCAAAAATTTAGGATGTTACGCTTCTACCCTCCTTAAAGAAATTTCGTCCTCGAAATTTCCAACTAACTAGTAATCATTCTACCGAGTCTCACCACTATGCTTTCATTGCGACTCTAATTCTAAAGCCAAAATAAATGCTTAGTATACTATGGTAGGTACGCACCATTATTCGTGATCTGAAGCGTCTTCGTCCCCTTGTACTCATTTTACCGATTTATGCTTATCGATTAGAAATTTTATGAATCATTATTTCTTTCCACCGATTTATCGCGAATGCCTTATGATTAATAGTTCTAAAAAGTAGTTCTTTGAATTCATACACACGCCATGCCTCAAGTTCATTCATTCAATCATCAACATTCATGAACTCGCTCATTATAGAAAAGTGTTGTGGTTGTCATTGTTGTTATTTTCCACTACCGGTGGGTATTTTCGTAATTTTATCCTATAGGGCATTTTCGTAAATTTTTTCCGAAATGAGGTTCCTTGATGATTTTATAAAAAAAGGGTATTTTGGTAATTTTGCATTCCCAGGGGTATTTTGGTAATTTTGGAAATCGAGGGTATTTTGGTAATTTTGGAATCCGAGGCATTTTGAAAATTTTAAAATCTGAGGGTATTTCGATAATTTTGAAATTTGGGGGCATTTCGGTAATTTTAAAATTCGGGGGTATTTTGATAATTTTGAAATTCTGGGGTATTTCGGTAATTTTAAAATTCGGTGGTATTTCATTAATTTTTTGTGATATGAGGGTATTTTGGTAATTTTGTGATTCAGGGGTATTTCGGTAATTTTACAAAATAAGGGTAATTTGGTAATTCTACAAATCAGGGCTATTTTGGTCATTTTGCATAACAAGGGTAATTTGGTAATTTTCTTCATAGTTGCGAACATTTTCAAATCAAATGTATTTTTTTTTCTGGAAGTGTACAAAACTTGGGGGTTTTATTTGCAAAATTGGTGGTTGGTCCCTTTCGGGTTTTAATTATGGGTTCAGCCCATGAACAAATCTTTATAGCTAGAGTGAACAGTCACTACGCACCAGGTAGGCTTCCAGAGAAGAGGAGGTGAGTCACTTAGACTGCTTAAATACCAAGCTCTTCCAGATCTACTCCTAGACATGCATATGCCTGTTGCCACACCATAGTCTTGTGACTCGTTTACAGGTTTTGTTTTAGTGAAGTCTTATGGAATTGAAGAGTTGTTTGCCTAAGCCTAGAGTCCATCAAGTTCTAACCTAGATAGTCTACGTCCCATAAAACTCATTAAGCCCACATAAATAACACAGCAAGAGTTTAGAATACTTACTTGGGTGGATCGGGTGCTGGTAGACTCGAAGGCCTTGTCCTCGAACCAAAAAAAAATTTCTAAAAACATTTCTAGACCCATTTCACAGCTCGAGTTTTGAACTGGGCTCTAATACCAAAATTGTAACACCCCAAACCCGGCCCATGCGTTTCGACTGGATCTGGCGTGTCACGGCTTGTACATTGAAAACTTTTGCCTTGTTGGTTTTGGAAGTCGTAAGTTAATTAGACATTATTAGAGTAAATAAGTGACATTTTAAAAATAAAATATTAAATTAGTATTATTAAGTATAAATAAACCTTGACATAAAATTTATAAGTTGCATAACATTGGAAACTTCTTAGTTGAATAAAAACTAGGGCCTTAAAAAATCCCAAATAAAAATAAAATAAACTTAAAGAAATCCCAAAATAATTTGTAGAAATAAAACTTGATGGCCCTCGAGTCCGCCTCGGCTCCCATGTTCACGATCTATCGCTCACCGAAATGTTGGGAAAAATAAAAGGTCGAGTCACCAAGACTCAAAGCAGCAAATCCCGAGAACACATAAAAGGCTTGAAGCCCACAAACACATTATGAGCCTTGGCCCATATACAAGGGTAACAAAATATGCAACATGGCCCATCCCAAACCTATGAGTCCATCCTCTACACACCCCGCACCAACCATCACACCGTGGGATTTCTACAATCAACCCTCCATCCGCTACACACCATATCGACAATTTGTGCTACTCATCATAAAGACCGATCACTATGTGACCTATGTGGCGGTTTCACCGATCGCTATGCGACCTTAATAATATATCGACAATGTGTCTGTCATCATAAAGACCGATCACTATGTGACCTACGTGGCAAAGCCACCGATCGCCTCACGACCTGCTCCCCTTCTGTAAATCAATCAATCCCATCCCATGCATACATGCAACAATCAGAACATTAAACTATCTAAACAAATCACATATTTTTACATACTTCGATACACATAGAGAGGTTTCTATGATTACATACCTGGCATCCCTTGCCTACCCTTTCTGGGTAATACGACTGTTCATACAGCCTCATTTTTTGACTTTTAGCCCATAACATACATATAATTCAGATTAACTAGTGTGATAGAGATCTACACACCTTTTCCGGCTTTTAGCCCATAACCTACATATAATATAACAAAGCTTATGTGTCAAGAATCTACACACTGACACCGATAAAACGAGGCTTTCTATATCGACGCTATCCTTAGTCGACACAACTGCTATCTGCCTAAGGTGTTGTTCAAAAGCCGATCCACAACCAATTGGCCAATCTCGAACAGGAGATACTGCTCGTTTCTTAAACTTAGGGATTCTTTCTTTTGCCTGATCCATATTTAATTCCATCATAAATCCTTATCGAGTTATTATAATAATATTTAATCGTTAATCCTCCTTATAAAGTTAAAATCTTGTATATAATGATGAAATCTAATAGAAATCTAGGAAAATCTTCTTACCTTAAAAATCCCGAAATTGGAGACTTATGAATTTAGACTTTTAGATCTAGTCGACTAGGCTTCCTTCAAATCCCGACTTGCCGCCCATCATAAACCATTAAACTATTAGCTTTCGGCTTTTGCCTTTTCAAAAATTGGGAATAGATTATGAGAACTAATCAAAAATCTACTCTTACCTTAACTTAGGAGATTCGGCTAGTACTAAAGAGAGAATTCAACAATGTCAATGGAGGATTTAAATGCCGAAAGTATAGAACAATTTCTCAAATAGGATGAATAAAATAAAAACTATAGAGATTTTAGCTTTTTAGAGAAGGAAGAGAATAATGGAGTTTTCAGCTTTTAGAAGAAAGAAGAGAATAATGGAGTTTTCGGTTTTTAGGAGAAAGAAGAGAATAGTGGAGTTTTTGGCTTTTAGAAGAAAGAAGAGAATAATGGAGTTTTCAGCTTTTAGAGAAGTTGGAGAAAGAAATTTAGAGAAAAGAAGCTAAGGAATTTCGGCAGAAAAGGGAGAGGATTTAATGTCGAAACAAGGAGCTAGCCCCTTATTTATAGGAAATTCGACAACCCTTGCCATGTAGTAGCTGGTTTCTTTACTCCTCTCAAAGGATGGATTCTTGGCCATCACTCTCTTTGTAGATAAATTCTAACTTTTCTCCTCTATCTTAATCTACTAGCTCATCTAAAAGAGACTTAATTATCTCTAACTCCTCCTCCTTTATCAAAGATATTATCCACATATTTTAATCATAAAAATCCCTAGATCTTAGCCTTTATCTCGCTTATTATCCACATAAAATAAATTCCTAAATAATAGCATTTATCTACTTATTATCCACATATTTTAAACATTAAAACCCTAAATTTTAGCCTTGTTGTCATCCACTCCACCTAATCCTAATGCCCAAAATTTAGCTAACTTTAATTAAAAGAATTGGGCTCCATGAAACTTAAATTTGGGCCCCTTACTCCTTGTGTGTGGCGTCACCTCCTAAGATTGGGCCACAAGCCCACTTTGGTATTGTAAACATAGATACTACCTTTTAAACCCTATAATGCCCAAACAGATAATTTTAATCAAGGCCTCTACCTAAGCCTGAGCCCAATTTGGACCCCTAACACTTAAATTAACTCATTCCACATATTTACCCATTAAACGCATATGCCCAAAAATTTAGGATGTTACAAAAATCATACATTAATTCAAGCTTACAATGGCCAAAATCTAGCTCAACTTCCTTCTTTTTCTTTCTTTGGTTTTTGGTGGGAGAAATGGATGATTTAAGTCCATTTTCATGTTTTATTTTACTATTATAAACTTAATTATTAATGTACAAAAATAACCTTTAATAATAATATACATTACACATAGTTACAAGGTCATTTATGACCTTTAACAATCCACCAACTTATGAAAGGCTTAATTGCCATGTAGGACCTCCACCTTTTCAAAGCCATAACACATTAGTACTTTAACAGTTAGCATGCTAGTTTTGCACTTGATGCAATTCAATCCTTTTATCAAATTAATCACACAGACAGATAAATTATCTCACGAAAATTTAACACATACATAAGCACTCATCAATGGCACAGAAAATAATATTAAAACATTTTAATGACTCAAATTTGTGGTCCTGAAACCACTGTTCTGACTAGGGTATAAACCAGGCTGTTACACAGAAGCTTTCCAATATGTCGGCGTCTGTATTTCATTAAATGCTAAGGGACCTACAAAACGAGTGAAGTAGGTGTAAAACGGATGTACGGATGGGTAACCATGTTGATGATTCCAGTAAGAACAGAAGGTAGGTACTTCCGTAAGCCATACGAAGGTAAGGGTAAGGAAGAGTTTCTCTAAGTCTGCCTCTAGAGCTGAGTGTGAAAGGAAATTTTGAGGAAATTTTTTTTAAGGTGAGAGAGTTCTCATGCTCGGTTTTCCTTTAAACCTAAAATTTAGGAATAATTGGGGGCTAATTGAAAGAAATCATAAGCTAGAAATCTCTACTAAAAAACTAGGGAAGTATAGGGGTTGATTCGGACATAACTGAGTTCTGAAATCTGGTTCGGTTGGATTAGAACCAGATGATTTCTTAGTGAGGGACAAAATGATTGTTAATGAATGGTTTCCAAACAGTTGAAGACTATGAGGAAATGGCTATAAATAGCTAGGTAATGAATTTTTGAGGAGGATTCTCCTCATTTCTGTTTCATTTTCTGGTCTTCTTCATTCGTCCTTAGGTTGATCTAGAGAAAAGAGTTATGAGGAGCTCTGCATGGAGAGGTGATCACAAGGTTTAAGTATAAAAACTGGAGAACTCAACAAGATGGTAATATTCTTAGTCCTTTTGTATACGAAAGATTAAGAAAATGAAGTTAAGGATTTCCAAAAACCATTTTAGAGGATCCTGCATGTTTTTGGAAAACTGAATTTCAAGCTAAAATTACTGAGCTTAACTAATGATTTTTGTTATAATGCTTAGCAACCAGGAGAATGGAAGCTCTAGCGTTTGGAAAAGCTAAGCTTCTAAGGCAAAAAGCATCAGGTGAGTTTCCACTACCTACTCTTGGAATGCTGAGTGGCTAGTAAGATTTTGTGTTCAGTTCTATGATAGTGAATGATCTCTACTGGTTGTGTACGCTAATCATGGGTAGGATTGCCTAGTATATGGGTATCCTCCAATGTAGTTCAATGTGCATAAAATAGTTATGATTCCATGTTTTAAAAGCTAGCATACTCCATGATAGTGTGTAAGTGAAATGCATGCATGATTTTAATTGCAAATATGGAAGGGAATTATCGATGGAATAAATGAAGCTAGGATTCAATAATGGCATTTTCTGTTAGATACCATCATATGATGTTTTTGTGTGCCAACCGTGATGTGTGAAGCTTTGAGCCTTGGGGAGGGGACACTAAGGTCTTCAGGAATCAAGACTAGGAATGGTGAAATGGAGGAATAGGAAAAATAAAATTCTTGTTAGATACCGCCATATGATGTTGTTAAGTGAAGATTGTGATGTGCGGAGCTCCGGGCCTTCGGGGGGGACTTTAGTGTTCAATCATTAAGGTGGATATGAGATGAATTAATATCAATGGTTACGAGGTTCCATAGAGCAACACCACAATGACGGTCAGTAGGCTCTATGGGGTAACACCACGATGGCGATAAGGTCCTATTAGGCGACGCCTCTAAAGAGGTCTAATGTGTAAGACCATAGCTCAACTTTGGCGACTAGTATAGTCCACCGAGATAGTAAACATGGCGGAGTCTGCTGAGATAGTAAACATGGGGTAGTTTGCCAGGACAAGGGGTAGTTCATCGGGATAATAAATACGGGGTAGTTCATCGGGGCAATAAATACGTGGTAGTTCACCGAGATAGTAAACACGATGATTTATAAGGTGTAAGACCATAGCTCAGCTATGGCAACCAATGGAATCCTCTAGGACATTAAACATGGGACCTAATGAGTAAGACCATAACTCAGCTATGGCAGCTTGTGGATTCTGTTGGGACACTAAACATGGGTAGTTTGCCGAGACAATAAACACGGGTGGTCAATCAAGATGGTAATTATGGAAGATCATGCATATGGAAAAAGGATTAAAAGGAAAATGCAAGTGTTCGTAAGTGGGTTTTTGAGGAATCCACCGAACAAGGCAAAAGTAGTAGAAAGGGGGTCATACCTAAGGGTCATTAGGAGGGTAGGCCAAAAGATTACCTTATAAAGGTAGGGTGGAGAGAAGAATCCACACTAAGAATAAGTGAGAAAGAAAGAATACAAGTAAAGGAAGGATAGAGTCCGCGAATATGGCGGGACATTTGAGGAACCTTCAAGATTGATCGAAGGTTGATGAGATTGCCTAGGGGAAGACCTCTTAATGACCTAACCACTTAAGGATAAGTTCGGGGAATGAAACGAATATCACAAACCCAAATTGAGGGAATTTATCCCGAAAAAAACCAGGGAGTTAAATATGTTTAGTTTCTCTTTTTATTACTCTAACAAGTTTGGGATTTTTTGCGTAGTATATAGTAAAGAAACTCACTAAATTATTTTAAACTTACTAAACCTAGCTTATGTATACAGGACTCATTAGTAAGGAAGGAAATTGAGGAGGGACCCAACCAAACACTGGTAGATCGAGGAGCAATCATTAGTTTGGTGTCATACACATAAAAATAGACGAGGTACCTTTAGAGCATTCGCCTAATTTTTAAATGTATTGTAGCTAAATTAGTTCTCTTAGAGTCTAGAGTTAAGATAGTGAATTTTTATTTTAATTCATTGTAACACCCCTAACCTGTGTCCGTAGCCGGAATAGGATTACGGAGCATTACCAAAACATTCAGAAACATATACAAATAATTCATGCAAGTTACTATTAATTAACCGAGATTATTCATATCGTCCCTTAAATAGACCCTTGAGGTCCAATACAAGCATTAGAAATGAGTCGGGACTTAATCGGAACCTCTAAGAATTTTTCAAAAAATTTCAAAATTTTTCTAAGGTACAAAACTCACACGCCCGTGTGGCCCTGGGACACGCCCATGCTACAGGCCATTTTCAATTTAGGTTGCTCTCTGACTTGCACCACACGGCCACGCCATACGCCCGTGTGTCAGGCCGTGTTGTTAATAATTTAATTTGAATTAGGTGCAGCTTTCACACCGCCAAGACACACGCCTTGTCTCTTCCCTTGTGCTCAATTCCAAGCATTCTATTTCTCAAAAATTTAGGTGCAGAGGACACACGGCCTGGCTACACGCCCATGTACTCGGCTGTGTGTCTGCCCGTGTGGACAAAATAAAGTCATATATAGCTTTATTTTTTACCCAAAATCACACCCAAGACCTGCACTTAAAACACACATCCAATACCAACCAATTCAAGCATTCAAAATAAGCAATCCCATCATTCAACATGGCATATTATTTCAAGCACAAGTGTTTATAAACTTACCTTGGTTTAACTTGTGCAATAACAACATTTGATCATATATACTTAACATAACACTTGTGTATATATATCATCATAATAACTTTCTTAGTCATACTAAAATGAACTATTACTAGCCATTCCAATGGCTAGGTTACAAAACATCATTTTCAAGTAGCTATGGCCAAGTTGTCCTATACATGCCATTATACCAAAATGATTTTACTAAGTATGCCCAAAATGACTAGTTGATAGTGTGATGATGCTCCAATGATCTCCAACCTTCACGAGCTTCTGAGCACTATAAAACAGTGGAAAATAAAATGGACTAAGCAATACATGCTTAGTAAGTTCATATAACAGAAACTAAACTTACCGATCCCGTTTATTAAATCTAAGCAAACAATAACAAGATTTCCATCCATTTGGCTAATTAGCCTAAACACATACATCCAATCAAACATGTTAGTCACAAAGTTTACATATACATTAAGTAAGGGTAGATGAGCTCATCATGCATTATTCTTTCAAGTCATTATCATTTCATCTTATAATCCTCATGTCGTGTCAAGAGTTGTGTCCGTTGAGTCATTGAAATTTTGATGGATACTCAAGTAGTACACTCGAGGTGTACAATTCGATAATCCCTCAATTCTTATTCAGGGGTACCCATTAGGGCACTTAACCAAGGAACACGTTCTCGAGCCATATATCATATAACAGGATCACCAGTCCAGGCTAAATCTTTTGTATAACGTATACTTAGAGGAGTTCAATTAGGATTACCAGTCTAGGCTAAACCCTAATCATAACGTATACTCGAGAGGTATTATATTAGGATTACCCATTCGGGCTAAATCCTTTCTATAATGACGTCACTAGGATTGCTCGTCCGAGCTAAATCTGTTAGCAACAAATGCAGGACCTCATCCATTACGAAAAAGCACATATATTCATCGGAATTCAATATTTTATCGGGACATAACCCTTTTTCACCATTTTCAAGCATGTATTAATTTTCCATCATATCATACAAGTAAAGCACATCAATATGAATCATATTACATACAAACACAACATTCAATTAACATAATTACATGCTCGATTAAGCTACACGAACTTACCTCGACACTTGTTTGCGTAAATAATCTACTAATCCGAAATCTTTTCTTTTCCTCGATCTAGCCTCGATTTTGTGTTTTTCGAATATATATAAATGAATTTAACCATCAATTTCACACATGTCATATTTAAATGGACTCAATTTATGTCCTAGGTAAAATTATCATTTTGCCCCTAACTTTTCCATAAATTCTAATTTCTTCCCTAGGTCGGGAAAATGAAACTTGTGCAAATTACTCCCTATTCCAAGCCTACCCAAAGCCATTTTACAAAATTTAGAGCACATGTATCCATAAAATTTCAAAATTTTTCCTTCAATTTCACAAGATTACATTTTAGTCCCTAAATCATGTTTTCATCAAAAATCACTTTGTAAAAGTTGTTTATCTATCAACAACCTTTCATTTTCTACCATAAATTTCTAATTTTCAGCATATACATCCATGACCCATTTTCCATACCTTGATAACTTTTCAAATTAATCCCCCAAATAGGTAGATTAAGCTATCCCGGTTTCAAAAATATAAAAATAACTAAAAACGGGACAAGGAAACTTACCCAATTAAGCCTTGAAAGTTTCTTCTCTCTCCTAGGGTTTCCATGTTTTTAAAGTTGAATATGATGAAAAATAAGATGATACATTTTCTTTTAATCTTTTAATTAATTAAGTATTTTGATATTTCCAATTTAGTCCTTACCCTTTTTATATATTTCCATGGATGAGTCACCAAGAAAAATCTATATACTTTTCTTGATGGTCTAATTACCATATAAGGACCTTTAATTTTGATTTCCATAGATATTTAATCCTTATAGCTACTACAATTTAACTTTCACATTTTATGCGATTTAGTCCTTCTCGTAATTAAGCACTTAATCGATAAAATTTTCGTATCAAAATTTTTGCACAACATGTCTATCATAATACGGACAATAAAATGAAAGAAAAATAAATTTTATTTTTGGGTCGAATTTGTGGTCCCAAAACCACTGTTTTGATCTCACTAAAAAATGGGTTGTTACATTCATTTGTCTCTGTTGTAAAGGTTTTTAAATAAATAGGTAATACAGTTTGATTTTAAAATAGTGAGTCGAAGCATGTATATTAAACCGGTTTAGTTGTGGCACTCTTTACTCGAATTTGACGATCAGGTTGGGTAAGGCTGTTATTGTAACAATCCGATTTATACCCTAGTCAGAATAGTGGTTTCGGGACCACAAATCTGAGTTTGAATAATATTTTAATATTATTTTTTGTTCCATTGAGATGTGACTAAGCATGTGTTAAATTTTCGTAAGTTAATTTATTTGTCTGTGATCTTAATTTGAATAAAGGATTGAATTGCATTAAATGCGAAACTTGCATACTATATGTTAAAGTGCCTATGTGTTGTGGCTTTATAAAAGTGATGGCCTTAGGAAGCAATTAGACCACTATTTAATTAGTGGGTGAATGAAAGGCAAATATGCCCTTGTTATATGTTTGTTTTATTTATTAATTGAATGGATATTTTAGTAAAATGAATAATAATATGTTTGTAATAATAAACAAAAGAAAAGATGAATACTATCATCTTATATTTGGGTGCCGAAATTGAAGAAAGAAAAAGAAGAGAAATTTTCTAGGGCATTCGGCTTTATTTTTGCAAGATTAAGGTATGTTTTGACTTCGATTTTCGATAATTTCTACGTTTCTGTAATCGTTGCTTCGAGAGTTACCAAGCCCATGTCTCAATTTAATGAATTGATGATGTTCATGAGAAATGCCATTGTTGATATGTTGAGTTTTGTGATGATTTTTGGTGTTAAATGAAAGTTTTGAGCTAGATGAACATATTTTGTTCTTGAAGTTTTAATGAATTTAGCTAAATAAGGCTAAATTGTGAAAATGGCTAATAGGACTAAATTGCAAATTTGATGAAAATTATGGGTTTGTATGATGTTCATAAGTATTCGGCTAAGCTTGTGTATGTGTTGATTTTGTGAATTTGATGTTTTGAGAAAAATGGACTAAATTAATAAATTATACAAATGTGAGGGCTAATTTGTAAATAGCCCTAAAAATGTGTCCTTGGAATGAATTGAATGAATTAGTGAACAAAAGGGTTAATTTTGAATATGTTTAGATCAAGAATCGAGGAAAACGGACTTAGATCGTGGGAAAGCGAAAGTAACCGAGTAGCCATTTTCATTCCGATAAACCGAATCTGAGGTAAGTCACTATGCAAATAAACGTATTTTTATTGAACTGAATATATATAAATCCATATGACTATCAATGATAATGAATGTGTATGAGATGCTATGTTCATGAATTCCGAGATAAGTTTGATATAGTGACAAAGTCTGAGAAGTCTCATACGAACCTAGGAATAGATAGGATTAGTTCTGTTATGACATAGGTATCTGTTCTATTTAATCATGTAAGACCACGTCCGGACGTTGATGTTGATTTGTGATTTCGTGTAAGACCACGTCTGGGACGTTGGTATCGATATGAGCTTTACGTGTAAGACCACGTCTGAGACGTTGGCATCGATATGGGCTTTACGTGTAAGACCACGTCTGGGATGTTGGCATCGATATGATTTTTACGTATAAGACCATGTCTGGGACATCAGCATCGTATTGAATCGTATAAGACCCTATTTGGGATAGTGGCATCGATATTTGAGTGCATGTAAGACCTCGTCTGGGACATTGGCATTGTACGACCATTCTGAGTTTTCTGAGCGTCCTACTAGATTCCTAAAGGTTCAACGGGCAAGTTTATGATACGAATAGTAAATTCAAGCTTTGAACATTCAAATGAACGAATGTCTGATTTAGGTAAATTTGGTATATACACAAGTGTGTATAAAAAGGTAAGTACCTATACGACTTTGTTTTGAAGAGAAGTAAGATTAAATATGATAATGTGAATGAGATGCAAGAGTGATTATGAAAGAGCTATGTGTACAGATGATTCTTGAATTGATGAATGTGGCAAATGTGACCATAAGTATGAATCAAAGTATATATATGATAATTTGTTAAGTGGATGAGATATGCAAATGTATCAAATTGCATATATGCTTTATATGCCAAGTTTGTTTGTATATTGACTTACTAAGCTTTCGGAAAGCTTACTCTGTGTGTCTGTTTTCTCTGTTTTATAGGTCGTCAAAGCTACTGAAGGCTCGGGACCGTCAAGGATCGTCATCACACTACTAAACTCTTTTTGGTACTCTTTGAAAAATGTATATAGCTAGATATGGCATGTATAGGCTAGATAGGTGTATATGATTGTGAAGTAATCTTAGCCATGTGTTTTGGCTAGTTTTGAGTTGATAAAATGCTTGAATGAATATATTTTATGATGCATATTTTCGGTATGGTTTGATGCATATGAAATGTTAAAGTTTTGGCTAAGCAAATGAATAAAGTATGCTTGAGATGAGATGAGCTTTAGTCTTATAATTTGGCATAGTTGAGATTGGCATTGAATGTATAGATTGAATGGTCAAATTTGGTATGTTTTTGGTTGCCATATATACATGATATGTGATGGAAAATGTTGCTTGTAGGTATGACCCATTTGGGTGGCATTTTGGTCTTGCAAATGACCTTTAATGTCACACAATCATGGCACATGGGCGTACCTAGTGACCGTGGGGTAAAGTCAGTATATGGCCTAGTGGGACACGACCAAGGCACACGAACGTGCCTGGTAGCTATGTCGTATTTTGCAGGATTGACCACGGCCAGGGTACACGGGCGTGCCTGGTGGCTGTGGTACATAAGTCGTTTCGACCATGGGGAAGACACACGGGTGTGTCTTGTAGTCGTGGGTGGGGCACGACTTACCCCCACGGGCGTGTGTCCCCTGTATTATAGAAAAGTTTTAATTTTTCCATGAAATTTTGTATGTGTTTCATTTTAGTCCCGACTCGGTTTATAAGCATGCTTAGGGTCTCGATGACTCACTTAAGGGACATTATGTGTATGATAGATGAATAAAATGCATGAAATGTTATAAAGGTTTCCGATTTGTCTGGTAACGCCTTTGACCCTATTCCAGTGACGGTTTCGCGTTAGGGGTGTTACAGTTACAAATTTAGTGGTATCAAAGCATGATTTAGTTGGTCCTTTGGACATAGGATGGGAAGGAGTACCCCTAATGGGCACGATGTTCAATTTGGCTAAGTCCCTCAAGTCCTTGTTTAATTAAGTTATTATGTTACATGAGTGGATACATTCGCCTGAATTAGCGAATGGTGATGATGGTAGAAATAGATTATTCATAAAAGGATACAAAGAAAGTATAATTAAGTAAATATAGTGATTGAAAGTACTATTTCAGGAGAAAAGAAATTTTCATTAGAGAAAAGATACAAAGAGGGAATTAAGCATTTTTTTTCATGGATGTCACCTCAATGGTTTGTACACTTCCTCTTGGCTAGTCCTATAGTAGCTTTTGGAGGCTCGAAATTGTTGGAAAAATTGCTTTTATGGGAAATTTGAGGCATATTCTCAATAGGTAAAGGTGGAGAGTTGAATCATAAAATTATGGTTTCATAGTCTACTCCATGAGACCTTTACAACGGAATACCATATGCTCGAAATGGTTGAGAAATGAATGAGAAATTGATGCTCAAAGTAAGCTAATTGGAAATATTGTTGAGGAAAAGTAAAAGCATATATCCCTCATTGGTTAAATACCAAGTGTGAGATGTGCTTATATATGTGAACTCTCTTGAAGGGTAATTGAACGACTAAGCTTGTAACCCTGCCTCGCGCACAGCGGGTAAAGGTCCAAACCCGACGAGGTTGGGGCGCACCCGCATGAGATGGGTGACGCAAAATGTCCAGACCAGTCTAGCCCAAATGCGTCTGTGGATATTTTAAGCCCAACATGAAGGTATTTTTCTTCAGTAGACATAATCTACTTATATATGGATAGTATCTGATTTGATTTAATTTTAAATCAAATTGATTTTTGCCTCCTTAATGGCAGATTTTATGTTTCTTTCCAAAATTTTCCACTATCTTAAATGTCTATAAAAGGCTGTGCATTCTAGAGAATTAAACCTACATTAGAATAATTTCTTATACTGAAATTCTATTCATTTCAAAACTCTTCCTCTTCTTCTTCATTTTTCAAACATTCTGGTGATAGAAAAAGGAAAAGTCCGTTCGTTGATCATTGTAGAAGTGCTACTACTTTGATCACTATTGTTGTATCTTGTGAGACATTCGACCAACATTTTTCCAAGTTGTAACACGCCTTACCCATATTCAACACCGGAATAGAGTACGAGGCATTACCGAACATACAACACAAACATTCATACAAATCAAATCATAAAATTTGCGTCCAAATTAAAACCATCCACATTTAATCATAAAGTCTCTAATAGGAGACTAAGAGGCCCAAAACATGCGTTGGAAATGGTTCGGGACTAAACCGAGAACTTTAGAAATTTTTACAAAACTTAGAAAATTTTTTCTATAAATAGCTGGTCACACGCCCGTGTGGACAGGCTTATGGTCACACACGCCCGTGTCCCTAACCCGTGTAACTCTCTGTTTGTAACTCATGAACAAATTGAAGTCACACGGCCAAGTCACATGCCCGTGTGATAGGCCGTGTGGTCGATTTAATTTTCATGATTTTTCATAAAATAGGTGCAGACTTCACACGCCCATGCCTGAGGCTGTGTCCCTCACATGGCCGAGACACATGCCCGTGTCTCTACCCATGTGCTCAATTATGAGCATTCTGTTTCTCAGAATTAAGGTGCAGGGGACACATGGCCAATAGACACGCCTGTGGGGCAAGCCGTGTGTCGCATATGACCTAGACACACACCCGTGTGTCTACCCGTGTGGACAAAATAAGGTTATTTACTAAGCCTTTTGCCACCCTTCCATACACATACCTACGCAACATCATATCATATAAATTCAAGCATACTTAGGCAACCAAAACATCCACAACCAAGGTATTAACATCACATCCACATGCTAACATCTAACATGATTTAACCTCACAATTTATCAACACAAATCACGCAAGTTTCAACATTCATGAATGGTATCAACAAATAATGATACTTATAACCAACATTAGCCAACTTTCATGGCCATATACAAAATGAAATCATTACCCATTATAAGCCAATACATTTGGCCACATTACCAATGACACATATAACAAAATAACCAAGTCCCTATACATGTCATAAATCAAAATATTGACATTTCAATGGTACCCAAAATAATGGTTGATAGTGTGAATGGATCTTCGACGATCTCCAATCCCAAGCTAGCTTGGTGACACTATAAGATAAGGAAAAGAAAGGGGAGTAAGCTATATAGCTTAGTAAGTTCATATGCAAATAATAAACAATATTAATTATACATTTATCATTTGCATAACATAACATGAATCAACATAATTTTCATTAAAACTTCATGAACATAGCATACTCAAACCATATTCTTACCAATGGTTCATCATATACCGTGAAACACCCCAAACCTGGCCCACAAGCCCTGACCGGATCTGGCATGCTTCTAGGAAAAACCATTCGAATCTTATCTGAACCTTGCCAAAAACTTGTGTGTCTTTGAAGAACCATTTATTTGGGTTGGGCTCAAATTTTAAAACCCGTGTTGATTAGGTGTCAAAACATTTAATATTTATACTTAAGAAAATGGACTTTAACTTTGAATTAATAAAATCGTGTCATACTAAAAAAAAATTAAAAATACATGCATAAACAGCTCAAACCAAGGCCTTATTACATCAAATCAAAACCCAAATTAAAACCAAAGTACTTAAAAGAGAAACCCAAAATAAACTAAATAAATTGAGAAATGAGCATGGCCACCACTTGAGCTCCTGCCGACACGGTCCATTCTTGAGTGTCACCAAAAATAATCCCACAAAGGGGTGAGTCAAATAGACTCAATGTGTACAACCAACACAAGTCTCAATTAATTCAGGCATGTCAATTCATACATAATATACATATATAAATCATGATGCAAACCCGAACCCAACCTAAATAACCATCCGCTACACATCACCTATACCAACCATCACACCGTGGGGACTACTAAGTCAACCCTCCATCTGCTACACATCATCGAAGGCAGTCGCTGCAGATGACTTGCTCATCGCCTTCATAGTTTCGTGGCATAGCCACCAGATATTAATTCGTGACATAAGTCACCACATTCAGATTTCGTGACATAAGTCACCACATTCAGATTACGTGACATAAGTCACCACATTCAGATATTGGGGTGTAAAACCACCAATTCACTTCCCCTTTACATATCACCCATATGTCCCATGTCATACAAATCATGCAATAACATGCCTTATTCTTTAGTTCACATTCTTATCGAAATTCTCATATGTGCCATAACAGATATTTATGCTATCATAACTACAGTAGTAGTAAGTTACGTACCTGAGTACTTTGTACCATTGTATGGTACTCTTAGCCACATCTTACATATTCTTACTATCACATTTATTAACACATAATCGTAAATTTATTAAGGCTTAGTGTGGGGTACACACCTGATTTACTTAACAAGTTTATTGAAAATCTCGAAAACCCGATCTAGCGTCCTAGATCCCTAGTTCCTACATTCGGCCAACCCTACACATGTTAGCAAAGAGCCATTCGGCTAACTAGCCAAATCCCGAAGGAAACGTGACCGAAATCTTACCTTGCTTGCCGATTTGAGTACTCCTCAAATCCCGAAAACTTTGTAGTGCCTCTTTCTTGAAATCAGTTAGCACTAAATCACTTCATAGGTTAATTTTCGGCTTTTGAATAAATATGTAATAGATCTAAAGCATCAAATATAGCCTTGGCCGATTACATATGTCCACTTACCTTGTGATTCTTAAATCCCGAATTTGATCCTTGCTTCTTTAGTGATGTTGAGATTCCTATAGGCACATGTTAGATCCAATCTAACATTAGAACATAGTAAATGGCCCTTGGCCGAATGACTTACCTTAGATCTTTAAAAGTCCCGAAAGATCCTTCCTTGTAGTCGACAATAGTAGAATCCCGAAATTCCTAAATGAACCGATTTCATGTTTGATTAAATGCCAAATTTTGGCTTTTGTTCCACACATGTCGACAGAGAAGAAATAAGGAGAAATAATAGAGATTCGGCCATAGCAGACTTACCTATCCAAACCGATTTGAGAAGGGATCAAACGAGATCTCTAACTTGGTTGCTATTCGGCCAAGACTGAGAAGAGATGAGGTGAAAGAATTTCGGCAATGACTTAGGAAAATAATGAAGATTCGGCTTCAATGGAAAAAGGAAAATAATATTGTGGGTCGGCTTTTTAAGAATGTGGAGAGGGAGAGTGTGAAGCTTAGGAGTTTCGGCTATGGTGAATATAGGAAGAAGAATATTTCGACTAGAAAAGAAAACTATGAGAAAAGGAAAAGAAGGAAATTCGGCTAGAGAAAGAGATGAAAAAGAAAAGCAAAGTAAAAAGATGGACACTCTTGCTAAGAATTTCGGCTAACACTCAAACACTAGCCTTTCCTTGCTTTTCTCCTATTTTATCTCTTCTTCCTCCATTCAGAATAATTAAAATAAATCTACATTTATCTCCTTAGCTTTAGCCGAATGTTAAAAGAATTCAAACCCATCTAAAGCTCCTTCCTCAGTCTCCCTATGCCGTCCACCTCTACTCCTTATTGCCGCAAAATAAAAGTTCTTATTTTGCCTCCCTTGTGACTCGAACCCTGGCCCATTTGCACCTGCTTGTGGCATCACTTACAGAGGCTTTAAGTGGCACCTCCAAGCCACTTAAACAAGCCCAATTTAGTGTCTTATTTCCCCTACTAATTTTCTTAAGGCCTTTTAGGTTTAGCTTCCTCTTTTAAATTAAAAAAAAATCGAATAATTTCTAAGGCATTTACTATACTTTAAAGTTTCCAAAATTTATGCCACACAATTCAGAACACATAAACATGCTTTCACACATACTTAAGCAAAAATGCATAGGCCATAAATCCCGGATATTACATACTGAATATATTTCCTTTGAGTTTTTCATACATACCTGTCCTAACTCGTAACATAACCACATACTTTCTCATCTTTGACATACCCATTGAACCACTTGGAATACTATTGGATACACGGAAAACTTTGTACATAAGTGCCACATATGTAGCTAAAGCTATTACCAATCTCATAACACACATAGGCTCGCTCTTGAGCTATCCACAGGCCTACTCACACAAGCTGTCAGTCGAGACGTAGCTACGCAGTGCTGTTCACACAAGCTGTCAGGTATCAGCAACATATGCTGGTATACCCAGCCACCGGTAGGACGTACAGGCCTAGCACCCGAGACACATAAATCAAATAATTACATATTCACATGGGTTCCTAGTGACATGTCACTTGTATCCTAATCTATTTCTAAGGTTCAACCGGTATTTACTCACTTGTCGAAACTTTGTTAATTACATCCATAGAGTCAAACATACAATTCATAAAATATCAAAACATAATAAATACCATTGTAACGTTGCATTATTAACATACGAACTTACCTCAATACAAAAATAGTGAAAATAGACCTAATCGTCAAACAGTTTGTTTTTCACCCGATCTAGGTCTGAACTTCATTTTTCTTGATCTATAATAGCAAATTTAACTCATTTAATACTCACATTATTCAATTCAGTCCAAAAATCACATTATGGAAAAATTACATTTTGCCCCTAACTTTTCAACATTTTAAACTTTAGTCCCTAGGCTCGTAAAATGAAATATAGTCAATTTCTTCAAAAACCAAGCCTAGCCAAACCGTTTTCATACTCATAATAGCCCACATTTTTCATTAAATCACACATATACTACATATTTTACAACTTTTACAAATAGGTCATTTTTGATATTTTCATCAAAAATCACTTAGTAAAAGTTGTTTATCCAACATCAACTTTACATAATCTACCATTAAACATCAAAATACACCCATGTCTAACATGGGTTAAACCCTAGACCTTGATCATATCTTCAATTAGTGGTAGAAATAGATAGATCGGTTACAACGACTTCAAAAATGTAAAGAACATTAAAAATGGGGCAAGAACGAACTTACAATCGAGCTTGAAAGGTGGCCAAACCCTAGCTATGGACTCCTTCCAAGTTTCGGCACAAGGGGGACTATTTTGAGAAGATGATATCTTTTATTTTAGTTTTTTTTGGCTTTATTTACCAAATGACCAAAATGCGCTTAATGCATAACTTTGAAATTTCACCTAATCATGTCCATTTTTGTCCACCAATTAACCAATGGTCTAATTACCATCTAAGGACCTCTAATTTAAAATTTCATAGTAATTAGACACCTCTAGATTCTAGAACACACATTTTGCACCTTTTGCAATTTAGTCCTTTTAACTAAATTGAGTGTCCAAACATCAAAATTTTCGAACGAAATTTTTACGAAATCATTCCATAAAACTGTAGACCAGAAAAATATAAAAATAAATAAATTTTCCTACATTGGATTTGTGGTCCTGAAACCACTGTTCCGACTAGACCCAAAATGAGTTGTTACATAAGTACCGTAGGAGTGGCCGAATCTGTCATAAGGAAACTGTGTTTCGCAAGCCTCAACGTTTCGTAAAATCCCTATTCTTCCTTCTGATTTAAACTCTTATTTGATTTTAATTTTGATTGTTTTTATTATTTGGTAAATTAAATATAAATTATTCTATCTTTACTTTATATGTGTTTATTTATATTTAATTTATTTTGTTAGCTAACGTTTTTTGTCTAACAATCTTAAGACAGAATCGTGTTATTTTTTGCTATTCTCTGATTTGAAACGAACAAAACACAAAGGCGAGAAAGAAAAAAATATAAAAAATATTTTTTAATAAAAAAAAGGTGAATAAAATCCGTTTAGGGATTTATTCCCATTATTCAACGGATTTTATTCCGGCTTTGATTTTTATTTCCAAAAACGAGTTTTTTAAATTAGAATAAATTAGGTTTCGGGATTTATTCCCGCCGTTCAACGAATTTTATTCCGATTTGATTTTTATTTCCAAAAACGAGTTTTTAAAATTAGAATAAAATCTGTTTTGGGATTTATTCCGTCGTTCAACGAACTTTATTCCGATTTTGATTTTTATTTCCAAAACGTGAAATTAAATTGAATAAAATCTGTTTCGATATTTATTCTCGCCGTTTAACAAGATTTATATTAAATATTAACTTGTTTCCAAATAAAGACTTAATCAAATAATTCTGTTCCGGGATTTATTCCCACCGTTTAATAGAATTTATTGTGACTTAATTACTTAATTTTGTTTCGAGATTTAGTCCTATCATTTAACAAAATTAATTTTGATTTTTCGTATACAGAAAAAATACAGATACGAACATAAGTCCTTAATAGAATTAGATCAACAGAATCATATAAATATGCAGTCCTATCCCCATCCTCTACACACCATCTTCGTTCACCCCAACACACCACGTGGGGTATAAAACACCCACCCAGCCCTACACACAACATAGTGTTTGTACGACACTCATCAGAATAATTTGCAGCTATGCTGCCAGAGTAACAGTGAAATATCGCCTTACAGAATACTTCCTCCAGTAAATAGATCTCCCCATGTCCAGATACAGATATACAGATATAACAAAACATATCTCGCATGCTCATATACAGATATCATACATATTTATACCAAACAGTCAAATTATCCATATCGGTTTTCTTAATACTCAACATAGTTAATCAGATAAACAGATCTCATGCATTAGGGTTTGGTTTGCCTTTATCGACCCTACGGAAAGCCTACAGTCGATCGAAACGACATGTGCAACCCTAGGGAAAATTATTGAATTTTGGGCCCACATGCTCGTGTGACCCAAACGGCTACACACTCGCCCATCACACGGCCAGGCACATGCCCGTGTGGCGTCGACAGGCCACTTTTTCGACTTTCACTGAACCTTGCTTTCTCATGTTTTTGTTACACACCTGATTCATTTTTTATGCGAGAACAATCCTGACACCACCAGAACCTAAAAATAGTAACCCAAACGTCGCTTAGCCAAAAAATTTCTAACTCGACAACGATAATCCGAATAACAACACAACTTACCATCGAAGACAAGCAACCGCTGATACGGTTTAGGCCGTTAGAGCGAAATCCACTACTCCACAACCCTCTCCTACACAACACATTCACAAAATGTCAATTCCTAAACTACACCCAGTACAATTCCAAAGGAAAAATTCCAACAGACTTTAGAAATCAAAAGCTAAAGGAAAAAAAAACAACCCCACTTACCAACTAAGCAAAGAAATCGAGGATTTGAAATGCACGAAAACAAGAATTTGTGATAAAATAAAAAAGGGAAGCAAAGAAATTTTTGTCAGTGAACAGAAAAAGATAGCATCAAAAGTGAGGATTTTTGGGAAAAAGAATAACGTCAGAAGCAAAGGGATTTTTGGGAAAAATAAAATAAAAATTATTTAATTCAAAATAAAATCCTACTAATATCCTAACTCCCCACTAGCCAACACAATCCCACCAAATTCGACACCTCTATCCACACCCAACTACCCTAGAATTTTAACTCCACCGAACCTCTATCAGACAACCAAAGCAAAAATTACCATCCCCGCTTACAAGGGGATTCGAACACGAGACCTTAGGGCAAGCTAACTCCTTACCACTCGAACCATCAGGCTCATTCTGATATGGATTAACTAGAAATAAAATATAAGCCCAAACGCCAAGGAATAGGCTAAGATCAAAAATAGCTTATTTTCCAAAAGTGAAACTTGAACCCAAGACCTTAACCACACACCCATATCACTTAACCACTGAAGCAAATACTCATTTACGATGAAATTCATAGGAAAAAAAATTAAATTAATTAGGGGTTACACTTGAGGCCCTAAACATGCATTAGAAAAAAGTCAGGACTAAATCGAAAACTTAGAGAATTTTTCAAATAACATTGAAATTTTTCAACACTGAAGGGGTCAAACGGCCGTGTGGCTAAGCCATGTAGGCATTTGAAGTAGGGACACACGACTGTGTCCCAGCCATGTCCGTGCCCATATAACTCAATGACTTGGGTCACACGGTCACGCCATACGCCCATGTGCCAGGCCGTGTGTAAGGCCATGTAATTGCCTGACTTGCAACCCTTTGAAAGCTACAGGGGGCGCATGGCCATGTCACCTGGCCATGTGTCACACACACTCAAGGCTGGGCACACGATCATGTGACATCGACAGGCCACTTTTTTGACTTTCGCCAAACCTTCCTTTCTAGTGTTTTTGTTACACACTTGCTTTGTTTTTTATGCGAGAACAATTCTGAGACCATCAGAACCTAAAAATAGTAAACCAAACGTCGCTTAGCCAAAAAATTACTAACTCAACAACGATAATCCAAATAACGCACACAACTTACCACCGACGAAAAGCAACCACTGATACTATTTAGGCTGTTGGAGCGAAATACACTGCTTCACAGCCCTCTCCTACACTACAGATTCACAATAAATTTGTCAGTGAACAGAAAAAGATAACGTCAAAAGTGAGGATTTTTGGGAAAGAGAAGAACGTTAGAAGCAAAGGGATTTTTGGGAAAAATATAATAAAATAAAATTAAAATTATTTAATTCAAAATAAAATCCTACTAATATCCTAACTCCCCACTAACCCATTAACCAACACAAGCCCACCAAATTCGACACCTCTATCCACACCCAACTACCCGAGAATTTCAACTCCACCGAACCTCTATCATACAACCAAAGCAAAAATTATCATCCCCACTCACACAGGGATTCGAACACGAGACATTAGGGCAAGCTAACTCCTTACCACTCGAACCAGCAAGCTCATTCTGGTATGGATTAACTAGAAATAAAATATAAGCCCAAACGCCAAGGAATAGGCTAAGATCAAATATAGCTTATTTTCTAAAAGTGAAACTTGAACCCAATACCTCAACCACACACCCATATCACTTAACCACTGAAGCAGATACTCATTTACGATGAAATTCATAGAAACAAAATTAAATTAATCAGGGCGTTACACTTAAGGCCCTAAATATGCATTAGAAACAAGTCGGGACTAAATCGAAAACTAAGAGAATTTTTCAGATAACATTGAAATTTTTCAACATTGAAGGGGTCAAACAGCCATGTGGCTATGTGGGCATTTGAAGTAGGGACACACGACTGTGTCCCAGCCCATGTCCATGCCCATGTAACTCAATGACTTGGGTCACACAGCCAAGCCATACGCCCGTGTGCCAGGCCATGTGCTAGGCCATGTAATTATCTGACTTGCAACCCTTTGAAAGCTATAGGGGACACATGGCCATGTCACCTGGCCGTGTGTTACACACGCTCGTGTCTCTACCCGTGTGGACGAAAATAGGCCATTTTACAAGCCATTTCTCTCACCTAATTAGGTATGTACCTACAATCAACATTGCATATATTTACAAGGCATCCAAATCAAGCATAAACAAGCCATAAACATATGGTATAACATCATAAAACCAATATGACCCTAGGCACCTTAAATGACAATATATAAACATGTCTAGTCATGTATTCAATGTGACCCAATAATCAACTATCTTGTATACATATTTTCATCAATACATACCATGTAATTTACTTAACAAAATACAACCATTTGGTACCAAAATACCATTCTATAACTAGCATCAAATAACCAATTAGATCATTCTTATCAAAGTAACAATTCACAAAAAGTTGCAAGACTTATACAATATGTAAATTCAAATATCATTTCATCTTCCATCATTCAACCATATCAAGCATATCATCCACCATTTTTAAGCTACTTATAAACATACCAAACTATACCATTTCATCAACAAAATGCCAAATCACAAGCCAAGATAAATGGCCAAAACAACAACCAAAATATATTGCCAACATTAACCAAAATACCTATACATGCCATTATAACCAAAATTAAACAACCGAATGTACCAAAAGAGCCGATGGATAGTGTGATATAGCTCTAGCAAGCTTCCAACCCGAACGAGGTTCCGATTCACTATAGAACATAGAAAATAACACAAAGTAAGCATTTAAGCTTAGTAAGTTCGTATAACATAGAACATAACTTACCATTTAGTCACACAATAGGTAAGTAAACATAGCATATCCCAACATAACTTGGCCAAATGCCTAAGCACATATACATCAACCATGTTAGCCATGTAAATACATATATAAACCAATAATCATGGAGGAGCACAACAATTGATTAAGTTTCAGATACATGTACATGTATCAACCAATTCAAATTTTATATACCATGTAGCAATATTTCCATGTAATTCATATATGGTCCCTGTAATAGTCTGTATTGAACTCTTACCAATTCGTATCTGAATATTTCCCGTTAGATAATTTAGAATACCATTAGATACCTGAGATAGCTCGTACATAGTGTGCTAAATCATATAACTTTAATCTGTCAAATCTTGTACACGTATGCTCACACGAACTGTAAACTGATATCCTCTCAGGAGTTGTAATCGGTATGCTCTCACAAGCTGTGGGTCAGAACATAGCTACACAATGCTGCTCACACGAACTGTAGAGTATCCGCAACACATGCCAGACCTCAGCCATCGGTAGGACGTTCAGGACCAGAACCCAAATCATGTAAACCTTAATGATATGTCATTTGTATCCTATGTATTCCTAAGGCTCAAATGGGGCTCGGTAATTGTCGTACGTCGTTGGATATACAGTTGGTATATATGTATGACATTTCATAACACATATATAATTCAATTAAAAACATATATACATAATTTATTTACACGAACTTAGCTTGACGAGTATACGTAGATATGGCGATTAATTTGAGACTTTCTCTTTACCCCGGTCTAAAGTCGTACGAGGTCTGTCTTGATCTATATGGATAAATTTAGCTCAATTTAATATATATATATATATATATCATTAAATTTAACCCAAAATCATATTTTGGCAAAATTACCATTTTGTCCTTATACTTTTAATATCTTTGCAATTTAGTCCCTAACTAATAAAAGTGGAAATTTATGAAATTTCTCCACAACCCATTATGGAAAAATATCAACTAAGCCCTTAGCAAGCCCTATATTTCATTTATTTCATAATTTCACCATGTAAAAATTTTCTATTTTTTAATTTAATCCCTATTTGACAATTTCATCAAAAATCTCTTTACAAAAGTTGTTTATCTATCAACAAATAATCATTTTCTTCCATAAAACAACAAAAGCAACAAATATTCATTCATGAAAAAACTCAAATTCTTTAACAATTTTACAAATTAGTCCCCGGGCTAGCTAGATTAAGCTACAACGATCCCCGAAAACATAGAAATCATTAAAAATGAGACAAAAATCGCTTACCTATTAACAAAATAGGGTTGGCCGAACCTAGCTCAATAATGGCTTCCTTTTTTTATTTTTTATTTTTTTGGTTGTTGATGATGAATGGAAGATGATAGTTTATTCTATTTCATTAGTTCTTCATTTAATTACCAAATTACATGTATAACCTCTTAAAACATTAATAATTACACGAATGTCAAGCCATTACATTCCACTATCTTCATTAGTGGTCTAATTACCATATAAGGACTCAAACTTTAAGGTTCTATAGCTATTTAATAACTTTAGCTACTAGAACTTCACTTTTACACTAAACGTGATTTAGTCCTTTTAATCAAATTAAACATGTAAACGGTAAAATTTCTTAATGAAATTTTTATACAGTACTACTGTAACACCCCTTACCCGTATTCAATGTCGGAATAGGGTACGAGGCATTACCAAAACACATACACTTGTAAACGTATTAAATTGAGTCATAAAATTTCATCCAAATTATACAAAATGAACTGTTAAATATTAAAGGCCAACACTTTAGGCCAAACCAATTATGAAATATAAAATGACTAAGTCCCTATACATGTCATAAACTTAAGAGGTTTGTATTCACTTTTACCCCACGATGATAGCTTGATAGTGTGATTACATCTCCGGCGATCTCCAAATTGAGTTAGCATACAACCCTTTAAGATATGGGAAACGAAGGGAAGTAAGCTACAAAGCTTAGTAAGTAAGTATGTAAATAATAAGAAATGGATTTAACATGTTTACAAAATAACACAATCATATCTACATTCAAATTCACTATTTATTCAAGTTCTGAGCAAGTTGTCTATTCGAGTCATAGTCACTAAATTATTTTTATCTGGAGCTACAAAACTCTAAATTAAGATTTGTAAATTTTCCCTAAAACTAAACTCATATCTTGTTACCATAAAATTTTCAGAATTTTTGGTTTATCCAATTAGCACAGTTTATTCTTCAAAGTCTCCCCTATTTCACTATTTGACTATTCTGACCTCTCTTCACTACGAATCAAATTTCTCCTCGTACAGAGTTCATATAACATTATAGTTTGTTTATATTGAAAATAGACTCATTAATAAATCTAACTATATAAATTTTGTCCCAAAATTACTTTTGTAAAATTTTTAATTATTTTTCCAAGTCAGAATAGGGGATCTCGAAATCACTCTGAACCAATCTCACAAAAATCTAAATATCTCAAAATAAAGAATTTATTTGCTTTCACTGTTTCTTTCATATGAAAATAGACTCAATAAGATTTAATTTCATATCTCACTCAACTACTAATTCCATTTCTACCATTTTTGGTGATTTTTAAAATTTACTCTACTGCTGCTGTCCAAAACTGTTTTATTTTTTTAAAATTTACTCTTTCATAATTTTACTTACTCCATTTCCTCTTACCGAAAGTTCGCTCAAATATCAAGCACATTGTTCATAAATTTTCAAACTTATACCTGCACTTATCCATCACATAGTTATATTCAATTACACTTAGTCATTACATAGTCACATGTATTTTCACTTAGTCAATTTCCCGTTGAACTCATCGGAATAATAACAGATACATGGTGGCCTGCACATAGTACCACCCTTGTAGCCGAAGCTATCTGGTGCACATAGTAGCCTGCACTTAGTACTACACATGTGACCAAAACCATCACTCACACATAGTGGCCTGCACTTAGTACCACACATGTGATCGAAGCTGTCGGGTACGCATAGTAGCCTGCACTTAGTACTACACATGCGACCTATCCTTCTGGTACACTTAGTAGCCTGCACTTAGTACTACACACGTGACCTAAAACCATCTCATAGCTCTCTCGTACACATAGTGGCCTGCACTTAGTACCACACATGTGACCTAGCTACCTCGTTTGTATCTTTTCTATTCCGAAGGTTCAACCGGGAATTCTCACTTTTCAACATTTTACCAATTCATCCATAATCAATCACAATTCATAATTTACATCAATTAATTACTCCATATTCAACCATATATCATATAATATAACAAAATATTAAAACATAAATAAAAACGATGTATTATTTACATACAAACTTACCTCAAAAGTAAAATCGGTAAAAATGACTTATTCGTTAATTTCTCGTACTAGTTCCAAACCTCGTTTTCCTTGATCTATAACAACATATTTCACTTATTTAATTAATTTACTATCCAAAACAGTCCTTAACTCAACTTTTGTAAAATTACAATTTTGCCCTAAACTTTTACATATTTATACTTTTGCCCCAATACTCGAAAATTAAACTTCAGCCCTTATTCTCATGTTTTATAACATGCTGATCATTTTTCCCTTCTATGGAAACATCAAATTCTTACTCTAACATACACTTTTGAACATTAGGTATTTTTACCGATTATGTCGTTTTACTCGTTTTCACTTAAAATCGCTTAGTAAAAGTTTTTTAACATAATTTCAAGATTCATATTATACCATAAAACATCAAAATAAAAACTTTTCACCTATGGTTAATTTTCCAAAGATGAACCCTAGCATGAATTATTGGTAGCATAAGCTAAATCGAACTACCGGGACTTCAAAACCGTAAATAACTTGAAAAACGGGGCTAGAACGGACTTACCATGGGCTTGGAAAGTTGAGAAAACCCTATCCATGTCTTCTCTTGGTAAATTTCGTCCATATGGAGAAGATGGACAAATTTGGCATTTTAATTTTGTTTTTAATTCATTTAATTTACAAAAGGACCAAAATGCCCTTACAAAAAAAATCTTATCTAACATATACCATATCCATTTTTGTCCAAAAATTTAACCAATGGGCTAATTACCATTTAAGAACCTCTACTTTAAAATGTCATAGCAATTTGACACCTCTAACTTCTAGAACTCAAGTTTTGCACTTTTTACAATTTAATCCTTTTGACTAAATTGAGTGGCCAAACGTCAAAATTTTCGAACGAAATTTTCACAAAATTGTTCCGTGAAATTGTAGACTATAAAAATATAATAAAAATAAATTTTCTTACGTCGAATTTGTAGTCTCAAAACCACTGTTCCGACTAGGCCCTAATTCGGGATGTTACAACTACTATCATGCTATAGGCAATAAAATAATAAAATAAATATTTTGACTTCAAAATTGTTGTCCCAAAACCACTATTCTGATTTCATTGAAAATGGGTTGTTACAGGGAATGCATGTGGGAAGGGGATATGTATTAAATAACATGTGAAAACTTAATGCAATCTCTGTAAAAGCACAGACAATGAATAAAAATGTCACTTCCTCCTTTGTTTATATGCTTGAGTCATTTGATTTATGGCATGGTAGGTTTGGACATGTTAATTATGATGCTTTACGTAGATTAATTAACTTGGAGCATATTCCTTCATTTCACATTAATTATAAACATAAATGTGAAACGTGTGTTGAGACAAAATTAACAAGGTTTTTATTTCAAACTGTTGAAAGAAGCACAGAACCACTTGATCTAATACATAGCAATGTTTGCGACTTAAAGTTTGTTCAAACAAGATGAGGGAATAAATATTTTCTTACATTCATTGATGATAGCACAAAATATTGATACGTGTATTTGATTGATGATAGCACAAAATATTGATACGTGTATTTGCTTAAGAGCGAAGATTAAGCTATAGAGAAATTTATTCTCTATAAGCAGGAAGTTGAAAACCAAATTAATAAAAATATTAAGATGGTGAGAAGTGATCATTGTGGTGAGTATGTTCAATCATTCAGTGAATACTGTGCACAACATGGTATTATTCATGAAGTGACACCACCATATTCTCCTCAATCAAATGGAGTAGCCGAGTGGAAAAATCAGATTCTAAAGGAAATGATGAATACATTGGTAGGAAGCTCTAGGTTATCACAAAACATGTGGGGGGAAGCTATTCTATCAGCTAATTACCTTTTAAATAAGGTTCCCCGCAAGAAAAGGGACAAGACACCATATGAGTTATAGAAAGGTAAAAAACCTTCCTACAACCACTTGAAAGTGTGGGGGTGTCTTGCAAAGGTAATGGCTCCGTTACCAAAGCAAATGAAAATAGGTCCTAAAATAGTGGATTGTATTTTTATTGGCTATACAGATCATAACAATACATATAGGTTTCTTGTGTATGAAAGAAAAATCCTGACATTCACAAGAATACCATATTGGAATCAAAGAATGTTTCATTATTTGAAAATATCTTCCCTTGTAAAGCTAGAAAAGTTTATTCAAGTTCAACCAAACGAACTTCAGATACTATAGAAGAAAATAGTCTTGACGAGGCTGAAACTGAGATAGAGCCAAGGAGGAGTAAACGAGTAAGGGTAGAAAAGTCTTTCGGATAAGATTTTCTAACCTTTATGCTAGAGGCCGAACCTCAAACATATAATGATGCTATACGATCATCCGAAAGCACCTCATGGAAAGATGCTATTAAAAGTGAAATTGATTCCATTATGCAAGATCACACATGGGATTAGTGGATCTTCCTTCGGGGAATTGAACCATTAAATTCTAAATGGATTTTCAAATAGAAAATGAAAGCAGATGGAACAATTGAGAAGTACAAGGCTAGATTGGTTATAAAAGGTTATAGACAAAAGAAATGCATTGACTACTTTGATACTTTTTCTCCAGTATCTAAAATAACTTCCATAAGGATGATACTTGCAATTGCTACTTTGCGTAATCTACAAGTACATCAAATGGATGTTAAAACAGCTTTCCTAAATGGAGATCTTGATGAAGAAATCTACATGGTACAACCTGAGGGTTATGAAGTTCCAGGAAAAGAAAGGAAAGTCTGTAAATTGGTGAAGCCTTTATATGGACTTAAACAAGCACCAAAACAATGGCATGAAAAGTTTGATAATGTCATGATGACAAATGGCTTCAAGATTAGCGAGTGTGGCAAATGTGTACATGTCAAAACTACCGATGTTGGATATATAATCCTATACTTATATGTTGATGACATACTCATTGTTGGAAGTAACAATGAAATGGTAAAACATATCAAAGACATGTTAAAGTCAATATTTGACATGAAAGATATGGAACTAGCTGATGTAATTTTGGGTATCCAAATTAAAAAGTCATCTGAAGGTCTCATATTGACTCAGCCACACTATGTGGACAAGATTCTTAAGAAATTTAGTAAGGATGATTCTGGTATAGCCAGAACCCTAATTGATTCGAGCCAGCATCTGTCTAAAAACAGAGGTGAAAGCATTAACCAAGTGGAATATGCTAGGGTTATAGGCAGTCTAATGTACCTTATGAGCTGCACTAAACCAAATATTACTTTCACTGTAAGTATTTTAAGCAGATTCACAAGCAATATAGGGGAAAACCACTGGAAAGCAATTGTGAAGATACTGAGACATCTCAGATATACCCGAAATTATGGATTACATTATTCTAGAGATCTTGCTGTTTTAGAAGGTTTCTCCAATGTCAGTTGGATATCTAATATTTAAGATACCAAAGGTACAAGTGGATATGTCTTCACATTAGGGAAGGAGCTGTGTCATGGAAATCCTCAAGATAAATGATTATAACCAAATCCACAGTGGAATCTGAGTTTGTAGCTCTAGAAAAATCTAGAGAAGAGGTAGAATGGCTTCAAAATTTCTTGGAGGATATTCCTGACTGGCCAAAACCTGTGCCCTCAATATGCATATATTGTGATAACCAAGCAAAAATTGGTAGAGCACAGAATATAATGTATAATGGTAAGTCGAGACATATGCGTTGTCGACACAATACCATTACACAACTGATCTCAAACGGAGTTTTCTCTATTGATTTTGTAAAATCAAAAGATAACATTGTGGATCCGCTATTTAAAGGCTTGAATCGAGATCAAGTTGATAAAACATCAAAAGGAATGGGGTTAAAGCCCAAAAAAAATTAAAAGGCATTATGTGAAGGAAAACCCTACCTAGTTGGCTGGAGATCCCAAGATCTAGGTTCAAAAGGACAACCTAATTGCATAGACCTTGTGAGGTCACTGTAGGGGTACTTATCCCAAGTCTGTTCCTATGATGTAAACAGTGAATAAAAATGTGATAGGTTAAGCAATGCTTTTAATGACCATTGTGTGTTTCGATGAACCGAACAACATAAGTCACCTATGTGAGAATGAAATGAGGCTGCTTCAAGGAGAATATTAGGGCGTAGTTCTCTCAAACTCTTACAGAACCAGGAGATGTTCACAGCTATATGAACATACCCATGAGAACTAAAACATTGCCAAGGAGGTAGTTGTGTGAGCTATATTATCATTTACACAAAAGGCGAAATAGTTCAAGGACATCACGTCTACTGGTTAGCTAGTAAAGTAAATATACTTTCGCAAGGGAAGGTTCAAGTGTGGATACCTACCTATCCTATGCAACAATCGGTCGTAGATTCTATCACTACATCGAGTCAATTTTTTTCAACAAAACTATCAATTTTCATTCATGTGGGGGATTGTTGGAAAAATTATTTTTATGGGAACTTTGAGGCATAGTCTCAATAGGTAAAGGTGGAGAGTTGAATCAGAAAATTATGGTTTCATATTCTACTCCATGAAACCTTTACAATAGTATATCATATGCTCAAAATGGTTGAGTGATGAATGAGAGATTGATGCTCAAATTAAGCAACTTGGAAAAATTGTTAAAGAAAAGTAAAAAATTAGATCCCATATTGGTTAAATACCAAGTGTGAGATATGTTTATATATGTGAACTCTCTTGAAGGATAATTGAATGACTAAGCTTGTGACCCTGTCTTGCACGTCGGGAGGTGCAGGTCCAAACCCGACGGGGTTGGGGTGCACCCGCAAGATGTGGGCGACGCGAAATGTTTGGACCAGTATGGCCCAAATGGGCCTGCAGATATTTTAAACCCAATACGAATTTTTTTTCCTCAGCAGACATAATCTGTTTATATATGGACAGTATCTGATTTGATTTAATTTTTAAATCAAATTGATTTTTAGCTCCTTAATGGCAAATTTTATGTTTATTTCCAAAATTTTCCACTATCCTAAATGTCTATAAAAGGTTGTGTATTCTGGAGGATTAAACCTACATTCAAATAATTTCTTATACCGAAATTTTGTTCATTTCAAAATTCTTCCTTTCCCTCTCTATTTTTTAAACATTTTGGTGATAGAAAAAGGAAAAGTTCGTTCGTTGATCGTTGTAGAGGTGCTACTACTTTGATCACTGTTATTGTTGTATCTTGGGAGACATTCGACCAACGTTTCTCCAAGTACCGTAGGAGCGGCCGAATCTGTCTTAAGGAAGTTGTGTTTCACAGGCCTCAGCGTTTCGTAAAATCCCTATTCTTTCTTCTGATTTTAAACTCTTATTTGATTTTAATGTTGATTTTTTTCGTATTTGATAAATTAAATATAAATTATTCTATCTTTACTTTATATGTGTTTATTTATATTTAACTTAATTTGTTCTCTAACGTGTTTTGTCTAACAGGAATTCGATTGTGATTCAAAGATGTGTTGTGTCCCCCAAAAATGTGGTGTTACGAGCTAAGTCCACTTACCGAGACTGTATGGTGCATATTTTAATGTTTGCACCTATATTACTCAAGCAATCGATTATAGCTCGATGGACCTTGCTGAGTGAAGATGCTATATAAATATATTAATGTTGATGTAGCTTAGAATGAAGAGGTGGGGAATGTTACTAGTGGTGTTATCTTTTGTGACCATGAGGGTATGGTGTTTGCCAGTTTCACTACAACGATTGTGGGTGCCTTGGACACACCTTCCATCGAGGCTCTTGTGTTGTCCTGCGCTAGTCAAAAAGCCCTTGTAAAAGGTTATTCTAAAGTTTTCTTAGAGCTAAATAGTGATTTTATTTTTAACAAGTTTAATAGTCAGACTCTACACTTGTCCTTTTATAGTTGTTGTGTTAATGAGGCATTGGCTCTTATTGAGTCATTTGATTGTATTAGTTTTACTTTTACTTATAGGTTAGCCAATGGTGTTGCCTCATTCTTTGGCAAATTGGTTGATGGATGAGAACTCTACTCTAGATTTTGGTTTGGAGTATTTGGATTTCATCCACCGATTGGTGTTGGATGACATTACTTAATGAATGCAATTTTACCCTTTTTAAGCTTTTTCTTCTTTCTTTTTTTTTAAATAAGAACATGTGACGTTAGACCAACCATTTGATAGTGGGAATATTCATCAGAATTGACAAGGGTATCGAGCGGTTGAAGTAAATTTTTAAAATATTTTTTAATTTTTAATAATTTATTTAATTGAATCGATCAAACTGGTGACTGACTAGTTCACCATTGGCCTGGTTATGAAAACTTTGGTCAAAATATTTCTTGTTGACATATGCTAATATTTGCAATCATTGGATAATGAAATTTTGGTTTGATAGTATCTAATAACACCAAAAATATTTTATATCATACAATACTTAACAAATAATTTTCAACTTTTCAAGATCTAAAATATTGCACTATCTTTAAACAATTGACAACTATAAATATTATCCAACAGTTAACATGATGCCATGTGTTTATTACAATTTTAGGGTTCAAGTAATTTTTTTATAATTTCTATTTTTATAATTTATTTGAATTTTTTATTATTTATAAGTTTTCATATTTTATAATTTTATATAAATTTTAATATTTTAATAAATTTTATTAATTTTATGAAAAATATTAATTAAACCAAAAACTGAGACGCTTTATCATTTAATTAATTCGTGAATTAATTTTAACCATAAATATAGTTAAAAGATGAAAACTCTTAACGAGACTTCAATGGTTTTTTTATTAACAATACCATAAATTAAGTGAGAATTTAGTTAGTTTGTTTTTTTCGTTTTTTCCTGACAACATTTTGTGGCTATAAGCCAAAGAAATAAATGGAGGCAGGAGCTGACGAGCACTTTTAAAAAATTTGTCGTTTTATAAATTAATTAAAATATTGATATATGCAAATAATAATTGTTAGGTCTCGAAAGTTAGGGTCAGCACTGACACATAATGAATGCACATATTTGATTTTCTTTGTTCCCCACTAAGTATTTACTTTACCAACCATCCTTCACGTGTTCACCTTCACCTCCCTCTTATGTTATTTATAAAATAAATTAATATTTTATTTATAGCATAAAAGTCATTTTCCCTCAATTTAGTGTATAGTTACCAGTATTGAAAAATTTTCTATTAATTATCAATACAAGAAAATATAAGTTTAAATACATATTATTTTTTATTTATGGGGTAAAAAGATTAAGTAATTTTAAAAATTATATAAAAGAAAAGTAAAGTTTATGAGATTATTCAACAAATATATTCTATTAATTTTATTTTTAATTACAAAATAATGAAATTTTAGTTATAAAATAATGAAATTTTAATTATAAAATAATGTAATTAAATATATATAACTTTTTCGTAAAAATATTTGATTTCGATTAAAATTTCTATTTAATTCAAGTATATATTAACCTTAAAGATCAGTTTGTTAAACTATTTTATGTAAATCATTATTTAGAAGGTTATGATGAAAAAAAAATCATTCAAGTGTAAAAAGACCTCACAATTAATATTAAAATTAAATATTTAAGTATTTAACATGCATTTACATAAAAAATATTAAAGAAGAAATAAAATAAGTAAAAGAGAAGATAAACTAAATTATAAATATAATTTACAACAGTTTAAAAGTTTAATAACTAATTAGTTTAATGGTAAGGCTAAGGCTCTGGGAACTTTAAGACCCCAAATTCAAGTTGCATTTTATGTAAATAATGTATGAGTTATTTATTTATATTTATTTTGTTTTATGTCCCCTATATAAATATTGTATAGATTTATTCCATATAATTTTACGTGTATCTTTCAAAAATATATATTAACTAAAAATACATTACGTTTAACATATAATTAAAAAATTCCAATATAGCAATTTGTAATTTAATTTAACAATAATTAAAATATTTTTATAGCTAAATAAATTTTATTATTTAAAATTATTGAATATAAAAGATTGAAGATAAAAAAACTAATTAATAAAAAGTAAAGTTGTCTTTTATTTAAAATTCATTTAATAGATAGATTTAAAGGATAAATAATATGTTCTATTTTAAAAGAAATATTATTTTAATCATTACTCAATTAATTTAATGCTTAATTGATTCATAACACTAATTTAATTACATGTGTATAGATATAGATTAATTTGAATGTTAGTTTAGTTACAAAACTATATCTTAAAAGTTCATAATAATGTGTTAGAGGATTTCTCTTAGAAAAATATTAAAATATTTTTTGAAGATAGAATATATTAAAAATAAATAAATTATTTTCTTTTATTTACGTTAAACATTTATTTACCTTTTAACATATATATTTTTTTGGTAGAGAAAAATTACAACTCAAATATCAAACATTAAGAAAATTCAATACATAACCCTTGTCTATTAACCGCAACCTTAGTTCCCTATCTCTCCTAAACTTGACTATCTTATCTGCAATTTCATTCTCTTCTCTTGGGATATGTTGAAGATTCCAAGACTCAGCAGCTTTAACAGCAAAAGAATTCTCATAATTAAGGCAGAATTAGAATAGTTACGAACTCCTTCATGAATGAAGTTAACCGCTTTAAGATTGTCCGTTCGTATGAGAACTTTTCGAAAGCCACGATCAAGGGCAATTTGCAACCCATCTAGAATGCTCTATAATTCTGAATCAATAACTTCACAATTTTCCAAATACCTCGCATAGCCAACAATCCAAGTTCCCTTCTGATCCCGCAGAAGTCCTCCAGCTGCAGCAAACATATCTTCATATTTGATCGAACCATCCGTGTTCAAATAGACCAAACCATCCAGAGATTTAGGAACGAAATTCGTTCGTGAGAGTTTAGTGCCCTTCGATCCGGATACCGAAACATACTGCTTCGCCCAACATAATGAGGCTTTGATAACCTCATCAGTACTCAAAGAAAGACCTTGAAATGTACGTAAGTTCCGATTTTTCCACAGGCGCCAAATGATAATCCTAAATAGACAAGACCAATTAACTCCACCCACTAGCTTCACGGCATGCTAATTTCGTAAATTAAGCTCCATCCATTCGTGAAGAGATCCTGCAAAAAAAAAAAAAAGATTGTGTAATTCCTACCGAGCGGCGGATAGAATCCTTTGCAGACAATTTAAATACGCGACCGAGTATTGTAAGTGATAGAGTAACATTGTTGCCATGATCCACTTCGATTCAGCCCTTTGCCACTTCGATTCATTAACATATATTGATAATGAATAATGGTGCATGAGTCTTAAAATATATTTACAACTTTTAAGATTTTATTTTAATTTTAATTTTAATGTGTATATTTTTATAATTTAAAAATAAAGATGATTCTTATTATGATTATCTAAATACTATATTTTTTAATTGAAAATATAAATATACTTATAATTGTACTTGTAATTTTTAATGAAACCTTTTATTGATATTGTATATTATTCCTCGATGATTCTACAATGATGCGAAGATCCTTAAGATAGTCCAACTACTGAGATCACGATATCAAAATTTGATTTTCTATGTAATACTTTTATTAGTTTTCGGTAAATTATATTCATGGTGAATTTAAAATAAAGTTTGTCTTATTTTGTCACTTTAAAATATATTTTTAATTTAATTACTCTAAATAAGATAATTGTGTGAATTAATAATTTTCGTTAAAATTTACATTCTCTTTTAACGGATTACTGATGTGGCACAATAACATACTGAGTAACTAACATATGATATTTTTTGGTTGACTTTGGACTAATATTTAGGGATCTCTCTATTAAGTTTAGGTGGGAGTTTTGGACTAATTATAGGGAGATTTCTAAACTTTAGTTAAAAGTTATCAAAACATTAACATGTCAGTCACTTAATGTGATAATGTATCACATTAATAATTAGTTAAAAAATAAAATTTAACAAAATAATTAATTTATACAATTATTTTATTTATAATAATTAAATTGAGAAAAGAAATTAAATAATTAAAATATGACGGACACTATTTTAAAATGATTATGACTGTAAATTACCGTTAGATATATTTTATAATGTAATGTAGAATCTTGGCGTATCTACTTTCAGCTCCTTAAGAAAATTAGTAATATATTATTTAAGTTTCCATTTTCATCGTGATTTGGGAAAATTGCACGTGCTATGTCTGTATTTTTAATATTTATTGGGCCAAAATTTTAGGTTTTAATACAAAACTGAAATTATGATATCTTTGTTAAATAAGGATATGTTTTGCGATCTTATTCGCACAATGTTTTATGTAAAATTTTATATTTTATTGTAAATATAAGTTAAAAATTCTCCAATTTTTTTTAAATTTTGAATTCAAGTAGATTAATTTCTTTTAAAAAATTAGAATAATTTAGTCCTTGTCAATTTAAAATGAGCAACTAAAGATAATTAAACATTACGTTAATATCTTCCGTTAATTGTACATAATTTTGATTGGTATAATAACAAATTTAGCCTTAAATGTTTACATAGTTTGTCATTTTAACTTTAATTCTAATAAATTCAACAGTTCAACCTCAACATTTACAAATTTACACAAATATTGTATGATAAATTTGTTAAATTAAGATCAACTTGACAAAATGTGTAAACTTTGACGACTAATTTTATATTGACCTGCCACAAATCATAGTGGCAATTTAAGTACTCTTTTTGACACTTAACGAGCTTATTTTTCAGGCATTTTAATATCTTTTATTATATTTTCATATTTTTTTAGCTTAAATTCATTTTATTGCAAAATAAGCGCTTTTACGCACTTTTTAGTATTTTGACTATCCATTAGGCCAATTTGGGCCTCAGGTAAGACTAATAGACTATTTGAGTGTGTAGGATTCCATTTCAGGTCGAGGAGCACAAGGGATGATGATCATGTCACAACACAAGGAGGTTCGTGTTGCAACATCAAACAAGGAAGTTGCCGGCGCTGAAAATCACTCAACATCGGGATGAGGAGTTTCTCCATGTTATGACAATGTGACAAATATGGGAAGAAAATCTCGGCGGCGACGTTACTACGAGGAGTTCCTTGACGTCACAACCAAAATTGGAAATAATCAGTCGAATTTGGATAGTCACTTAGGGTTATGAAACATAATTAAACCCTAATCACTCCAAGGACGTTTTAGATACCTAAAACCGTAATGTATGCATATATAACCAGCCTTATAACCCCATTAGGAGGGGGTTAGACTAGTGAGACGTTAGACCTAATTAGATAGACAATTTTATTTTACTTTAGCTTTATTTTTATAGTCGCTTAGTTGGAACTTTTCTATTCCGATGTGAAGACACTTGTGAGCGGAGATTGTTCTGAATTCGCGCTTCAATGATTTATCAATGATCAATTTCCTTATCTCTTTCTTTTATTCCATTGTTTATATTCTGTTAGCCTTGTAACAGCCCGATTTAGGGCTAGTCAGAATAGTGGTTGTGAAACCTCAAATTTGACGTAGAAATATGTTTTTTACGATTCTATGAGGCTATTTATATGTTTGCATGATTGTGTGAAAATTTCAAGAGGAAACTTTATTTGTTAGTGATCAATTTGTCCATTAGGACCAAATTGCAAAGATTAGAAAATATGAGATTCTAGAAAATTTAAGCATGAAATAGAATTATAAAATTAATAGAGGTCCTTATTTAACAATTAGACCATTATATGTTGAGATGGACAAAAATGGTCATGGGAAGGAAAAATCTCGAGAAAGGGCCTTAAGGGCATTTTAGTCATTTGGTTAATTAATGAATTAAAAAGGGAAAAATAAGTCAAAATCTTGTCCATCTTCTTCCTCTAAGTGCCAAAATTTGTAAGGAGACATAGATAGGGTTTCTTCAACTTCCAAGCTTGATAGTAAGTGCATCGTAGCCCCATTTTTAATGTTCTTCGTATTTTTGAGATCCTTGTAGCTCGATTTAGCCATTTCTAGCTATATTTTAAGCTAGGGTTCATGTTCAAAAATTTACCCATGTATGACATGTATGTGTTTTGATGTTTTATAGAAGAATATTAAAGTTTGATGTATGACAAACATATTTTTCTAAGTGATTTTCATGAAAAATGCATAAAAGGACCAAATTGTAAAAGTTATAAAAAATGGTCATACATGAGTGAAATAGTGTAAATTGGGGGCTGTTGTATTTATGTAAATGATTCAACTAGGCTTAAAATGCAAAGAAATTGAATGAAAATCATTTTACCAGCCTAGGGACAAAAGTGTAAATATGTAAAAGTTTAGGGGCAAAATTGTAATATTGTCAAAGTATGATTCATGGGTTAATTTAGTCAGTGTGAGTATTAAACAAGTGAAATTGTTATTATAGATCAAGAGACACGAAGCCCGGACTGAAACCAAGGCAAGAACAAAGTTGTGGACTAAATCAAATATCTACACACATTTTGAGTACTAAGGTAAGTTTGTGTGAAATTAAGGCTACATATGTTATTATGTTTAAATTACTTATTATAATGAGAAATGCATATAATTTCCATGAAGTTGATTAATGATGCCTCGATGAGAAAATGATGAGAATATGTTAAGTTGAAATCCCAGTTGGAGGTTCGGAATAACAAGGATACCTATGTCACAACATGAGATAAGAATGGTCTCATATAAGACCATGTTTGGGACATGGCATCGGTACCGAATGTAGGTTCCGTATAAGATCATGTCTGGGACATGGCATCAGCACCGAATAAGGAAGGTTCCGTATAAGACCATGTCTGGGACATGGCATCGACATCTATATACAATCTAGTATAAGACCATGTCTAGGACATCCCGTGTAAGACCATATCTGGGATATGGCATCAGCATCATGAGGTGATCCCATGTAAGACCATATCTGGGATATAGCATTGGCATCGTAATACATCTATGATGAGATTGAGTATCCTCCGATATTCTGAATAGTTCAATGGGCAAAAGTGATATTTAAATCAAGAAAGATAATGCGCTAAGTTTATGTTCAAGATAGCATAAGTGCTAAACTATGTGATGAAGTGATACAGGTACCTATAAGTAAAATACGAGTTATGAAATCGAATGTGATATGTGATGGGTAAGAGTAAGTATAAGTAAGTATGTCAAAGTACTTGAGAAATTGAGTTGTTATTGTTCAATGAGATGAATGGATTTTATTACGAGCCTTTATGTTGTTATTTTAAATTCATGCAAACTTACTAAGCTATATGCTTACCTCTCTCTTTTTCCCTTTTTCATTGTAGTATCGCCAAGCTAACTTGGGGATCGTAGAACATCAGAGCTCGGATCACACTATCAATCATTCTTTTGGTATAGTAAAGTTGATTTATTTTGAGTATGGCATGTATAGGAACTTGGTTATTTTGAGTTATGTCATATTTGCAAGCCAAAGTATTGGCTACTAATGTTATACACTCATTTTGTATAAGGCCATTAGGAATTGGCCAATATTTGTCAAGTTTCATATTTTTAATTATGATGAATTTTATAAAGTGAAAGTTAATTCAAATGATGAAGTAATATGTGAAGTGTATGAATGATGATTAGTGGTTCTTCATAGTGTATTATTGCGATGCTATGTGTTGCTTGTGTTGGTATATGTGTGTTTAAGTTTTAGGATGGAAATTAGCTTGGAAAATAGCCTCTTTTTGTCTACACGGGTAGACACACGGGCGTGTGTGATACACGGTCAGCCCCACGGGTGTGTTGATAGGTCGTGTGTCCCCTGTATCAATTTGCAAGAATTTAATTTTTCACATGGGCCGGCACACATGTGTGTGCTTAGGCCATGTGCCCTTAAGAGTTTGCTAACGTCATAAATAGAACATTAAGGTTTTCACACACGGTTGAGGACACGGGCTATAGACACGGGCAAATGTCCGACCGTGTGAAAACCCCTGTAGGTTCGAAATGAAAAATAAATTCCACACGGGCTAGGAACATGTTCGTGTGTGACCACACAGCCTGCCCACACGGGCGTGTGGCCCCTATTTAGGTAAAAATTTTCTAAGTGCGTAAGAGTTTTTGATTTATTTTCGAACCCTTTTGTATGTATGTTTAGGGCCTCGTAGGCCCATAATAAGGATGTTATGAATATGAATGAGAAGTTTTAAGTTGAAATGAAATTTTATAGCCCGATTTTGTATAAATATTTATGTTTAAGTCTGGTAATGCCTCGTATCCTATCCCGGCATCGGACATTGGTAAGGGGTGTTACATTTAGTGGTATCAGAGCTACGATTTAATCGATTCTCGGACTAACGTAGCATATGCATGAGTCTAGCTATACATGCCATGCATATGAGTATTTATGTAATGATAGTGTGACGACTCCTGACGATTTAAATTGTGTTTTTATATAGTACATGGATCCCAATAGAGCTGTGGCGGATGATGTAGAAAGTAACGCGTTGGCTCCTGCTGAAGGGATGGTGCCGAATGAAAATGAGAATAGGCCAATGACCTTGAGTCAGAGATGAGGAAAAGAGGCTAGGGAAGCCTTTCTCCACATGATGAATGCATGGTATACGGAGTTTGTTCGTACAAACCCAAATGCACAACCCCCTCCACCCCCACCTTCTCCTCAACCTAACCCTATAGCTACTCAAGTGGTAGAAGTGGTAAGAATAGAAAAGCCTCCGGTTGATAGAATTCAAAACAAGGAGCCAAGGAATTTTGAGCTAGTAAAGATGATGATCCGGAGAAGGCAAAATTTTGGCTTGAAAATACCATTAGGGTATTTGATGAATTATCTTGCACACCTGAGGAATGCATGAAATGTGTCGTATCTCTCTTAAAAGACTCCGCTTATCAGTGGTGGAATACCCTTGTGTCAGTTGTACCAAGGGAAAGAATTACATAGGAGTTTTTCCAAGAAGAGTTCCGAAAAAAGTATATAAGCCAAAGGTTTATCGACCAGAAAAGAAAAGAATTCCTTGAACTGAAACAAGGTAAAATGACAGTAACTGGGTATGAGCGTGAGTTCGTAAGGCTCAGCAAATACGCTCGAGAGTGTGTGTCCACTGAAGCCATTATGTGTAAAAGGTTTGAGGACGGATTGAATAAAGATATCTGATTGTTTTTTGGTGTTTTAGAGTTGAAGGAATTTGTTGTGTTAGTGGGCCGGGCTTGTAAAGCCAAAAAGTTAGTTAAAGAGAAAAGAAAAGCTGAAATAGAGTCTCGTGACTCAAGAAAGAGACAAATGACCAAGTCGTTTCAATCTTCATCCAAGAAGTCAAGAGATTTCCCTACCCGATCAGCTACTTCAGTTGGGTTTTCAAATAGAAGTAAAGGTAAACAATACTCGGGGATTAAAGCTCAGACTACTTCAGTTGCTAGTGTTGGGAACACTCGACTTACTAGACCAGAATGCCCACAGTGTGGCAAACGTCATCCAGGTGAGTGTCGAGCCCATGAGAGAGCCCGCTTTAAGTATGGTTCCCAAGATCACTTTATCAGAGAATGCCCTGAGATGGTTGAAAAAGAGAAAATTTAGATTGCAAGGTCGGAAAGCACGACTAGAGAGAGACAACAGAGAAACCCAAAAGTGGAATGAGTAGTAAGAGTACACCCAGATAGTAGGCTGCGAGATCCGATGGTAGAGCGCCTACGATGACTTATGCCATTCGTGCTCGTGAAGAGGCATCATCACCTGATGTAATTACGAGTATATTTTCTCTTCATGATACTAATGTTATTGCTTTAATTGATCCAGGATATACCCACTCATATATTTGCATGAAATTATGAGCATGCCTGTAGAGTCTACAGAGTTTGTGATAAAAGTGTCCAATCCGTTAGGCAAAAGTGTATTAGTTGATAAGGTATGCAAAGATTTCCCATTGATGATTAGAGGTCATTATTTTAAGGCAAATCTCATACTATTGCCATTTGATGAATTGAGACTGGTTAACCACTCATGATGTGATAGTAAATTGTGGAAAGAAATACATTGAATTGAGATGTGAAAACAGGGACACTCTTCATGTTGAATCAGATGAACAGGACAGATCGTCTGTAGTAATTTCTCATGTGACCACCCAGAAATATGTAAGAAAAGGGTATGAAGCCTATCTTGCCTTTGTGATGAATGCCAAGGAAACTGAGTTAAGAATTGAATCAGTGCCGATAGTGTGCGAGTATCGAGATGTATTCCCAGAAGAATTACCAGGGTTGCCTCTGGTTAGAGAGGTTGAATTTGGCATTGAGTTAGCTCCTGGTACCACACCGATATCGACTGCTCCTTACAGAATGGCTCCAACTGAGTTAAAATAATTGAAGGCACAGTTGCAAGAGTTGACGGGCAAAGGTTTCGCAAGACCGAGTTATTCTCCATTCGGTGCTCCAATGCTATTTGTGAAAAATAAAGATGGTTCTATGAGATTATGTATAGATTATCGACAGCTTAATAAGGTAACAGTGAAGAACAAGTACCCATTGCCAATAATCGATGATTTGTTTGATCAATTGAAGGGAGCCACTATGTTCTCCAAGATAGATTTGAGGTTGGGATATTACCAGTTGAGGGTCAAAGACTCAGATGTGCCTAAAATTGCATTTCGAACAAGGTATGGGCACTATGAATTTTTAGTCATGCCTTTCGGTTTAACAAACACCACTGCTGTGTTTATGGATTTAATGAACCACATATTTTGGCCATACTTGGATAAATTTGTCATGGTTTTTATTGATGATATACTAATATATTCTCGTGATGAGAATGAGCATGCCGAACACTTAAGGACGATTTTACAGATTTTACGAGATAATCAGTTATATGCCAAGTTTAGCAAAAGTGAATTTTGGCTTAAGGAAGTTGAATTCTTGGGGCATATTGTCTCGGGAGATGGAATCCAAGTTGACCCGATCAAGATTTTAGCTATTGTTGATTGGAAACTGCCGAGAAATGAATCTGAGGTTAGAAGTTTTTGGGCCTAGCTAGCTATTACAGACGATTTGTCAAGGGATTTTTCATGATAGCTACATCGATGACGAAGTTGTTACAGAAAGATGTAAAGTTTGAATGGACAGTGCCAACAAAGTTTCGAGAAATTAAAGGCATTATTGACTGAGGCTCCAATTCTAGTGCAACCTGAACCGGGAAAAGAATTTGTGATTTATAGTGATGCATCCTTGAATGGATTGGGCTGTGTTCTTATGCAAGAGGGCAAAGTGATAGCATATGCCTCTAGACAACTAAAGCCGCATGAGAAGAACTACCTGACACATGATTTAGAGTTGGCTACCATTGTGTTTGCATCAAAGATATGGAGGCACTATTTGTATGGTGAAAAATGTCGGATATTCGCCGACCAAAAAGTTTAACGTACTTGATAACTCAAAAGGAGTTGAATTTAAGGCAACGAAGATGGTTAGAGTTGATAAAGGATTATGAGCTAGTAATTGACTATCACCCTAGAAAGGCGAATGTAGTCGTCGATGCTTTGAGAAGAAAATCCTTATTTGCATTGAGGGATATGAATACACGGGTGACTTTGTCAGACGATGGTTCCATTCTAGCTGATTTGAGAACTAGACCGATGTTTCTTCAAGAGATCTGCGAAGCTCAAAAAGTGATATTGACTTACAAGCCAAAAGAGTTCAGTGTGAATTAGGTATTGAGTCTGACTTTCGGATTAATTCTGATGGATACTTGATGTTCAGAGATAGAGTCTGTGTACCGAGGAATGATGAGCTTATTCAAAAATTTTTGTACGAGGCACATAGTGGATGTCTATCTGTACATCCAGGCAGCACTAAAATGTATAATGACTTGAAGAAATGGTATTGGTGGCCGAGTATGAAGAAATATATTTCTGAATTTGTATCGAAATGCTTGATTTGTCAGCAAGTGAAAGCTGAATACCAAGTACCTTCGGGTTTACTTCAGCCTATTATGGTTCTCAAGTGGAAATGGACCGTATTACTATGGACTTTGTGACGGGTTTGCCGTTGACACGGAGCAAGAAAGATGCCGTATGGGTTGTGGTAGATAGACTTACGAAGTCGGCCCATTTCATACCTGTATGTGTTGATTTTTGACTTGATATATTTTAGAGATTGTGATGTTACATGGAGTGCCTTTATCGATTAAATTGGATAGAGATCCGAGATTTACATCCCGTTTTTAGAAAAAGTTGCAAGAAGCTTTAGGCACAAAGTTGAGTTTCAGCACAGTTTTTAACCCACAAACCGATGGACAGTCGGAAAGATTAATACAGATACTTGAGGATATGCTTCGGTGTTGTGTTGTTGAGTTTCAAGGCAGCTTGGAAAAGTACTTACTGTTGGTAGAGTTTGCCTATAATAACATTTTTCAGTCGAGTTTGAAAATGGCGCCTTATGAGGCATTATATGGGCGAAAGTGTCGAACGCCTTTGAATTGGACCGAACTCAAAGAAAATCAGATTCACGGGGTCGATCTGGTTAGAGAAACCGAAGAAAAGGTAAAAATAATTTGTGATTGTTTAAAAGATGCTTCGAATAGACAAAAGTCCTACTCGAACTTGAAACGAAAAGAGATTGAATTTCAAGTTGGTGATAAGGTATTCTTGAAAGTGTCACCATGGAAGAAAGTCCTTAGATTTGGTCGTAAAGGCAAATTGTGTCTGCGTTTTATCGGACCATATGAGATTACCGAGAGGATAAGACTTGTAGCTTATTGACTAGCTTTGCCATCTGAGTTGGAAAAGATACATGATGTATTCTACGTGTTTATTTTGCAATGTTACCGATCAGATCCTTCGCATGTGATAATACCGACAGAGGTTGAAATTCAACCCGATATAACTTATGGCGAAGAACCGGTTAAGATTTTTGCACGAGAAGTCAAACAATTAAGAAACAAAAGTATAGCTCTTGTGAAAGTACTATGGCAAATACATGGGGTAGAAGAGGCTACATGTGAGCCCGAGGAGGCTATGAGAAACCAGTACCCAAACCTTTTTACCGGTAAGATTTTCGGAGACAAAAATCCCTAAGGAGAGAGAATTGTAATAGCCCGATTTAGGGCCTAGTCAGAATAGTGATTGCGAGACCACAAATCCAAAGTAAAAATATGTGCTTTATGATTCTATGAGGCTATTTATGTGTTTGCATGATTGTGTGAAAATTTCAGGAGGAAATTTTATTTGTTAGTGATCAATTTGTCATTGCAAAGATTAGAAAATATGAGATTCTAAAAGATTTAAGCATGAAATAGAATTATAAAAATCACTAGAGGTTCTTATTTAACAATTAGACCATTATATGTTGAGATGGACAAAAATGGTCATAGGAAGGAAAAATCGGCCGTAAGGGCATTTTAGTCATTTGGTTAATTAATGAATTAAAAAGGGAAAAATAAATCAAAATCTTGTCCATATTCTTCCTCTAAGTGCCGAAATTTGCAAGGGGACATAGCTAGGGTTTCTTCAACTTCCAAGCTTGATAGTAAGTGCATCCTAGCCCCGTTTTTAATGTTCTTCGTATTTTTGAGATCCTCGTAGCTTGATTTAGCTATTTCTAGCTATATTTTAAGCTAGGGTTCATGTTAAAAAAATTACCCATGTATGACTTGCATGTATTTTGATGTTTTATAGAAGAATATGAAAGTTTGATGTATGATAAACATATTTTTCTAAGTGATTTTCATGAAAAATGCATAAAAGGACCAAATTGTAAAAGTTATAAAAAATGGTCATACATGAGTGAAATAGTGTAAATTGGGGGCTGTTGTAGTTATGTAAATGATTCAACTAGGCTTAAAATGCAAAGAAATTGAATGAAAATCAATTTACAATCCTAAGGGAAAAAGTGTAAATATGTAAAAATTTAGAGGCAAAATTATAATTTTGTCATAGTATGATTCATGGGTTAATTTAGTCAATGTGAGTATTAAAAAAGTGAAATTGTTATTATAGATCAAAAGACACGAAGCCAGGACCGAAATCGAGGCAAGAACAAAGTTGTGGACTAAATCGTATATCTACACATATTTTGAGTATATAGGTAAGTTTGTGTGAAATTAAGGCTACATATATTATTATGTTTAAATTACTTATTATTATGAGAAATGCATATTATTTCCATGAAGTTGATTTATGATGCCTCGATGAGAAAATGATGAGAATATGTTAAGTTGAAGTCTTGGTTGGAGGTTCAGAATAACGAGGATACCTATGTCACAACATAAGATAAGGAAGGTCCCGTATAAGGCCATGTCTGGGACATGGCATCGGCACTGAATGTAGGTTCCGTATAAGACCATGTTTGGGACATGGCATCAGTACCGAATGTAGGTCCCGTTTAAGACCATGTCTGGGACATGGCATCGAGACTGAATAAGGAAGGTCCTATATAAGACCATGTCTAGGACATGGCCTCGGCACCAAAGGAAGATCTCGTGTAAGACCATGTCTGGGACATGGCATCGACATCTATATACAATCTCGTATAAGACCAAGTCTTGGACATGGCATTGACATCGAGCTAAGAGATCCCGTGCAAGACCATATCTAGGATATGGCATCGACAACATGAGGTGATCCCATGTAAGACCATATCTGGGATATGGCATTGGCATCGTAATACATGTATGGTGAGATTGAGTACCCTCCGATATTATGAATAGTTCAACGGGCAAAGAGCAACATTTAAGTCAAGAAAGATAATGAGCTAAGTTTATGCTCAAGATAGCATAAGTGCTACACTATGTGATGAAGTGATACATGTACCCATAGTAAAATACGAGTTATGAAATCGAATGTGATATGTGATGGGTAAGAGTAAGTATGAGTAAGTATGTCAAAGTACTTGAGAAATTGAGTTGTTATTGTTTAATGAGATGAATGGATTTTATTACGAGCCCTTATGTTGTTATTTTAAATTCATACAAACTTACTAAGCTATATGCTTACCTCTCTCTTTTTCCCTTTTTTCTTGTAGTATCGCCAAGCTAACTTGGGGATCGTAGAACGTCAGAGCTCGGATCACACTATCAATCATTCTTCTGGTATAGTAAAGTTGATTTATTTTGAGTATGGCATGTATAAGAACTTGATTATTTTGGGTTATGTTATATTTGTAAGCCAAAGTGTTGGCTAATAATGTTATACACTCATTTTGTATAAGGCCATTGGGAATTGACCAATATTTGTCAAGTTTCATATTTTTAATGATGATGAATTTTAAAAAGTGAAAGTTCATGCAAATGATGAAGTAATATGTGAAGTGTATGAATGATGATTAGTGGTTCTTCATAGTGTATTATTGCCATGTTATGTGTTGCTTGTGTTGGTATATGTGTGTTTAAGTTTCAGGGTGGTAATTGACTTGGAAAATAGTCTTCTAATTGTCCACACGGGTAGACACATGGGCGTGTGTCTAGGCCGTGTATGACACACAGTCAGCCCCATGGGTGTATTGATAGGCCGTGTGTCCCCTATATCAATTTGTGAGAATTCGATTTGTCACATGGGCAGGCACACGGGCATGTGCCTTGGCCATGTGCCCTTAAGAGTTTGCTGACGTTATAAATAGAATGCTAAAGTTTTCACACATGGTTGAGGACATGGGCGTGTGTAGGCCATGTGAGGGACACATGCTATAGACACGGGCGTGTGTCCGGTTTTGTGAAAACCCTTTTAGGTACGAAATGAAAAATAAATTCCACACGGGCTAGGAACATAGGCGTGTGTGACCACACGGCCTGCGCACACGGGCGTGTTCCATTTCACATGGGCGTGTGGCCCTTATTTAGGCAAAAATTTTCTAAGTGCGTAAGAGTTTCTGATTTATTCTCTAACCCTTTTGTATGTATGTTTAGGGCCTCGTAGGCCCATAATGAGGATGTTATGAATATGAATGAGAAGTTTTAAGTTGAAATGAAATTTTATAGCCCGATTTTGTATAAATGTTTATGTTTAAGTCCAATAATGCCTCGTATCCTGTCTTGGCGTCGGACATGGGTAAGAGGTGTTACAAGCCTGGTCAACTAATGTTTCTATGAATATTGGGATAAAATAATGTGCATATTTTATATCTTGCATGTTCTGTTATGGATCTAATATATTAATAAAGTAATTGTTTACTTAAAATTGGGTGTTCATTCAAGAGTGCTTAGTATATTAGGGAGTGACGCCCCTAATAGAATATCGAGACAGGTAAGACTGAGAGGGTATCCTATCAAGTATAACTTGTGCCAAGCTGTGAGATCGAAAGGGTATCCGTATGCCTTGCAAGAGATTAAGAGGGTGACTTAGGTGGTAATCCTTACTGAAGATGAAACTGAAAGGGAATTGTTAGCTAAAGGTGGTAAACAACTTAGTTGAGGGTAATTAATGACTTAATTGATAATTAGGGATTTAATTGATCATAGGCTGAGAGCTCGCATCTTTGACACTAGGAGTAGGAAATTCCATTAGGTTAATTTAAGGTAATTAATTTAATTAATTTAATTAATCTTTTAATTTGGATTCACACTACTAATTCGTGACTCGATTAAATTAGTACTTATTTTCTCTAATTAATTTAATAATAAATTTCTCCAATTTGCAATCCCTTGAGTACAATCCTTAGAATACTTATTGGTGTTTCATTGTAACATAAATCTATATTACAATTTGACCTGTTCGCTTGCAAATAACACACTTCATTCTATATATTTTATTTGCATGATTTTTACTTAAAACATTCGCACGTTTGGAGTCGGCCAAGTTGTTAGCACCATTGCTGGGGATTGCAACGGTGAAAATTGTTATTAATTTAATTACTTTGTAAAATAATACTAGTCGAAAGATAAACAAGTTAGATAGTGTTTTAAGTTTTAATTATTTTTGTTATTTTATTTATTTAAATATTTTAAAATACCTTGTCGACTATTTACTTTAATCATAGAGGCAGTTGATGATGATAGTAGTTGGGACGAGTAATGCGAGATGTCTGCATGGTACAAAGCTGAAGTATACAAAGAGGGAGTACATGAGCAATGGGAGATTAAGGAAAAGCACAGATTGTTCATGATAGAGCTACTCCAACAAAGATACAAATCAATGACTCTAGTGGACATGTTCCCAACTCTGATCGTGAAGATCATTGTATTGTTGTCAACTATCATGAGTCAAATTGTATAAGTTAGCAAGAGTTGGAGATGTATTTGCGATACAATGATGATTGGTACATTAACAAAGCATCAAGTTGGATGAACATAGCTTCGACAAACCAATTGAGTTATAATGGAGAATACGGTATATCTAGCTTAGCAAGAATTGAACCTAATTATGGATGATAATGTATACCGAGATTTGGATGAGCAACATAGGAGCAATAAAAAATCATGATGGGCAAATAGAGTCTTGATGAACCAGCGGAGTTATGATTACATGCTTGGAGATTACGACTATTCATCCATATTCCCTCCTGAGTTGAACGAATTCCAAACTAACCTAGAAAGAATTCAAAAATGGGTGGATCAGTTAAAGAAATTACTCCAAAAGGAAACAGAAGTAGAGACCCTATTGGAAGAGGTCAGACATGATGTTCCCAACTTGAATAGTCAAAACCACCTTATCACCATCGACCATTCTGAATTAGATTACGAAAGTTAGCAAGAGGTTGGAACTGGAGACCATGGAGCGATGCTGAATGTAGCCAAAGGCATCTCTGATCCAATTAACATGAAAATAGATGTAGTCGTAGATGTATATGTAGAAGTAGATCTAACCACTAACATGAAGCTTAACCAAATTTTGAATGAAAGTGTAAACGAGCCGATACTATTTCTAGCCAAAATTGAGGAGGTGCCAATTGAAGAAACTGATAAGTTCGTCCAATTCTCATTTGAAACCAAAGATAAAACTCGAGTACCCAAAGCCTCACGTAACATGGAGGTGAGAAGGCTCGAAGTAATAATGCCCCAAAAAATAATTTAGGGTTGGCTTGGGTTTGACACCAAGTGGCTCGTAATGTAGATGTCGCGTCGGTTGAAGATAATGCAACATCAATGGTATTAATCGATGATGTTGGTTTACATATCTCGATGGAAGAAAAAAATGGTGAATCAAAGTCTCGAGGATCAGCTGGAGGTTCTTTTACAAGGGTGATGCGGATCGTCCCAATATCGAGTAATTGCAATTAGACTTATACAATTAGACTCGAGTAATTACAATTATGTCCATAGACATCATTTCAATAATTCACCAATTACTTAATCATGGAGTCAATCTATAAGAAGTACCATGATTGAAAACTCCTTATTTTATACTCTTTACGAAACCAATTCATGTAGCCGTTTTGTCCAATGATCTCGTCATGTGTGTGTTACTCTCATATGGTATCCTTGATTCCTTTGAGTTAAATCCATTCACTCAATACAATCCTATTTTATCTCATTGTCACCATTGTGTCTTCTTAATGATTAATATGATCAGTGTCAACAAACGCCTGTGATAAATTACTTGTTCGAGAACAAGAAACCTGTGGCCATATTCCATATTTATCAATCCACACAATACTAATGAGAGGTTATCATTAACCCTTCAATTGAATTATGAATTCCATTGTTTCTAGTAAATCAATACCATACACAAGTCATATAGCCAACATACCAACTATGGGCTTGATCATCTTTAGAGCATAAGCCTCCACTTATATTAAAGCACATGAGTTACATACACATGGTCAGTGACTAACTCAATATTTAGGTAAATCACACCATGAATGTCACAAGTGAATTAATTCAAAAACGAATTCAGAATTAATTCATCTTGGGTCTAATCCAATGTATCATTCTTCCAAAGAATACATCTATGTCTCTACCCATAGAATCAACTGCTCTAATAGCAAGACTAGCCATTTCCCTAATTGGAATTGTAAACAACATAATAATCTTTCTAAGTATTTGAATCAAATACTCACTTTGATTCTTTTACGGGATTACGGACTTGTTTGGATTATCTACTAAAGTAAGTTATTTTTCTCACAATGTAAACATTCTTACAGTGCCATTTATCATCAGTTTGACCTTAGACAATCAATGAGCTAATATTTGCTTGTCACAATTTCGCATGCATGCAAAACATGAAAGACAAAAACACAAAAGACATAATAGTAAAATTAACTTTATTTATTTATACATCATTCAAATACATAGAAAATAATTACATATGGACTCATTTCCTAATAGTGACGAACTAGATCAATGAAGGGAAAAAAATTGGTGACGTTGGGATGAGGGGTGCCGTATCGTCCCGACAAGAGGTACCACGACGTAATGTCAAGTTGGGCATGTCTTAACAAGCCAAAGTGTAACAACATTGGAACTTGAATTGATTAGGCATCTTCGTGATGAGCCAAACCTTAATGCCACTACGAGTCAACAAATATAAAAGGGCCTTGTCACGACGAGCCCTAGCATAGTCGCCCTAAAAAATTTCCTCTTCTATTCTCTATCGTTTTCTTCCATTCTGGCGTTTCAATCAACCATAATCAGTTATATTTTGTGTTCTTAGAGATTAATCCTGCTATTTTTATTATTTTCTCTCCCAGAATCTCCCATACAAGTGCAATCCTAGCTTTCTAGACAATCAACCCTAATAGGACAGAAGCTTACCTTTGGTGCTACGAACTTGGTTTAAAATAAAGACCTAACTTGTAACAGCCCAAATTTTGATAAAATCGGAACAGTGGTTTCGGGGCCACAAATTCGAACCCAAAAAGAAAAATTATTTTAATACTATTTTATGATCTACAGTATGATAATAATATTGTGTGAAAATTTCGTAAAGAAATTTTATCGATTTCATGTTTAATTTGATAAAAGACTAAATCGCGTAAAGTGCAAAAGTTGTGTTCTAATAAATAAAGGGATTAAATAGCTATAGAAATTTAAATTGGAGGTCCTTATATGGTAATTATACCATTAATTAAAATTTAGTAGATATTTTTGGATGATTCATCCATGGAAAATTAGAAAAAGGCTAAGGACTAAATTGGAAAGTGATAAAATTAAAAGATGATAAATAATTAAATAGAAATAAAAATCAATTTATATCATCCTCTTCCCAAAATATTCCATAGAAACCCTAGGAAGGAGAAAGCAAGATTTCTTGGCCAAATTAGGTAAGTATTCAAGCCCCGTTTTTAGTAATTTTTATATTTTTGAAACTGGAATAGTCTAATCTATCTATTTGGGGGATTAGTTTGAAAAGTTATCAAAGTATAAAAATTATGTCATGGATGAATATGCTGAAAATTTTAAATTTATGGTAGAATATGAAAGGTTGATGATAGATAAACAACTTTTACATTGTGATTTTTGATGAAAACATGATTTAGGGACTAAATTGTAAAGTTGTGTAAATTGAAGAAAAATTTTGAATTTTATAGAATACATGTGATGTAAATTTTATATTGAATTTTGTTAGGCTTGGAATAAGAAGTAAATTGCATGAATTTCATTTTCCGAGCCTATGGACGAAATCGTCATTAATTAAAAGTTTAAGGGAAAATGGTAATTTTTCCTAAGATGTAAATTGGACTGAAATGAGTTTAAATTTTATTAAATTGATGATAAATTTACTTGTATAGATCCAGATAGACCAAATTCAGAGCTAGAACGAGGAAAAGAGAAAAATATTGAATTAGTAGATTTTACGTACACGAACATTTTTCGAGGTAAGTTCGTGTAACTAAATTGTATATTTAAATGCTTGAATTAGATTTTGTGTATGTGAATTATATATATATATATATATATATATATATGACATTGAAAACATATCGACAAAACCCAATCAATGATAATGCCCGATAAATGATAAATGATAAAAATGTTACTTTTATGCTTGAAATAAATGTGGAATGTGTTTATTTAAATTATATGAATGTTATAGATGTATGAAATAACCACATGCCTAATAATGCTTGAAAAATGTTAAATCCCATTTGAATAAATGAAAATCGATGGATAAAGGTGATTTCCCTTATTGAATGAGGTCCTGCATTTGTTGTTGGCGGGATTTAGCTCGGACGAGTAATCCTATTGACCTCATTATAGAAAGGATTTAGCCTAGACTGGTAATCCTGATATAATCCCTCTTGAGCATATGTTACAATTAGGATTTAGCTTGGACTAGTAATCCTAATTGAACTCTTCTGAGCATATGTTACAGAAAGGATTTAGCCTGGACTGGCAATCCTGTTATATGATATGTGGTTCAAGAGTGAGCTTTCAAATTAAGTGCCTTAATGGGTACTCCTGAATATGAATTGACGGATCCTAATTTGTACACCTCGAGTGTACTACAAGTGTATCCATCGATATTTCAGATAAATTCAACGGGAAAAATCCTAATATGAGAAGATATTTAAGAAATGAGTCATTACATGTATCTGTCTGAAATACATGAAAATGATGATATTTGATAATTGATACATGAAAATATGAGATGATGATATTGTACATGGAATTTATTTGATAAATATGTTCATCCTTGATTATAGATTTGTACACTTTGAGTGTACTACTCATGTGGTATTGATATTTTGAATTATCTAAGTAAAATTCGCATGAAATAATCTAAACTCAAGATGAATTATTATGAAAATATACTTGTAATATAAAGATATGATTTATACATGTTAAATAAATACGTGATGTGGAAAGCAAATGTGCCTGGAAACCTGATTATTTTTGAGCCCATATTTGTTTCTTGGTGTTATTATGGAATATATTACTAACAAGGGCAATGAGGATATGTTTAGGGCTTGAGATCAAATTGATTGAATATGCCTTACATGTTTATCTTTAAATAGAATAAATGGTAAGTTAAGTACCATGTTATACGAACTTACTAAGCATTATATGCTTACTTAATTTTATTTCCCTATTTTATAGTAAATCGAAAGCTCGTTGGATTGGAAGCTTGGTGAAGATCACTCACTATCCATCAGCTCATTTTAGTACATATGGTAAATTAGTTATGGTTATAATGGCCTGCATAGGTTAATTGGCCATATTGGCATGCAAAAGGGTTGATTGTAATCTAGCCAATTGGAATGGCTAGTAAAGATTTGTTTTGGTAAAATTATAAGGTTATACCATGATGAATATCCATGTGTTTTGTGTGGTTGATTAAATTATGTTAACATGTATGTTCACAAAAGGGTAAGATTATAAACATGAATGCATGTAATAATGTACCATGCTAGATGTTAAAATTAACTTGATTATAATGCTTGAATTGGTTGATATATGAATGAAGGTTTTGGTGTAGGTCATTGGTAAAGTTTGGGTGAGAAATAAAGCTAGAAAATGGATTTATTTTGTCCACATGGGTAGACGGGTGTGTGTCTTGACCGTGTGTGACACACAGCTTGGTACATGGGCGTGTGGTTAGGCCGTGTGTCCTCTACACCTTAAATTTGAGAAACAGAATGCTCAGAATTGAGCATATGGGAAAAGACACGGGTATGTGTCTCAGCCGTGTGTGTTACACGGCCTAGCACACGGGCGTGTGGCCGGCTGTGTTGCACAAGTCAGAGAGTTACACGGGGTCACACATGGCCTGCAGCATAGGCGTGTCTTAGGGTCACACGGGCGTGTCCCTTGGACCACACGAGCGTGTGTGCCCTGTATCTTGGAAAATTTTAGAAATTTTGTGAAAAATTCTCTGAGTTCCCGATTTAGTCCCGATTTGATTCTAATACTCATTTTGGGCCTCAAGGGTCCATTTAAGGGACGATATGAATAAAATTCAGAAAATGAATAGAATTTGACATGAATTATCAGTAAATGTACTGAAAACTCTGGTAACGCTCTGTAGCCCTGCTCTGATGATTGATACGGGTTAGGGGTGTTACATGACGACATAATGTTCGATGAGAGAATTCTCATGAAATAAGAGTCGTATTTATAGGCACTAAATGTCCTGAAAATCTTAGGATACCCTACTTGACTGAGGAAAAGTGTTACTTGCACGAAAATTATTCTTAGATACATCATATTTTTATTTCCTAATTGGAGTCTAACTCTGACTTCGACTGGCAAACACTAGTTTGTAACTCAACTGGCGAACCCCCAGTTCTTCAAACCAACTAGTGAACCCAACTTGTAATAAATCTAGCAAACCCTTACCACATCTTTTGGCATAAACAACAACACTTGGAGAACTCTTTGCTGATACTCTTTTGGTGAACTCCCCAATCCGTTGAAGTATTGGCAAACCCGTAGTTCATTGAAACACTAACGAACCTTCACTTGCAAGGCCAAAACTTCTAGACCCGGTCTCAGGATGTTACAACTTTCCCCCATTTAAGACATTTCATCCTCGAAATGTTCAACTTCAAATAGTTGAGGGTACTATTGTTTCATTGATTCTTTTATTTCCCAAGTGGGTTTGCTGGTATTATGGTTTAGCCACAATGCTTTGACCAAAGGAACCCTTTTGTTTCGCAAGAATTTCACCTTGCGAGCCACAATCTTCACTTGTTCTTCCTTGTAAGTCAAATTAGGCCATACTTCAATATTGTTTGCTGACACTACATGGGATAGGTCTACACGATATTTCTTCAACATGGATACATAAAACACATTATGTATTTGGTCGAGTTCGTGAGGGAACTTGAGTCGATAAGCTTCAGGACCAATCCTTTCCACCATTTCATGAGGACTTATGAACCTCGGACTTAGCTTCCTTTTTCATCCATACCTTAGAACTTTCTTCCATGGTGATACGTTAAGGAATATATGAGTCGATAAGCATAGAACTTTTTTCTATCTAAAGTATACTTAAACCTTTCGAATATCATCTTCACCTTATCCTTTGTTTTGTGAACCAACTCAGGTCCAACTATTCACTTTTAATCCATTTGAATACTTGCATGGTAACTGTTTTTATAGGCAAACTCTCCTAAAGGTAAATAACGTTCCCAACTTCCTGTGAACTCCAAAACATAGCTTCACATCATGTCTTCTAAAACTTGTATCACTATTTCAGATAATCCATATGTTTGAGGATGATAAGTAGTACTGAATTGAAGCTTCAAACCAAAAGCTTCTTGCAGAATTTTCCAAAATCTTGAAGTAAAATGAGGATCTCGATCGAACGTAATGGTAATTGGCATGCCATGCAACCAAACTATCTCATTGATGTAAATCTCTGCAAGCCTCTGCAAAGTATAGTTTGTGTGAACAACTAAAAAGTGCACACTCTTGCTGAACCAATCTTGTAACGGCCTATTTTCAGCGGCATTAGAGAGAGTGATTTCAGGACCACAAATCTGACGAGTGAGTCCGTAAATATTATATTAAAATTTGATTTGATAATTTTTGTTAATTGGACAAATAGTTAAGTTCAAGAGGTTTATTTCTAAAGGCAAATGGTTTTGGAAAATGAAGTATTGTGACCTCGTTTCTATAAACCCAACCTGATATTTACAGAGTTACAATATAGGTATATTGAATTTTGATCCAAAAATTTTGACATTTGGATAGTTAATTAAGTTAAAAGGACTAAATCGTAAAAGTTGAAAAAAGTTAAATGTTATTGGTTATATGTGTTAATTGAGTATAATATCGTTGAATAATCGTTGTTGAAGTGTTGGTAACTACTGCTTTTTGGTATGTTTGTATTAGATGTTCTTATGTTTATTAATGTTGAAATCATAGTTGTATATAATTGTCTGTGTATATGTGTTTAATAAACATGGTTGATAAGGGTAAGTTATAAATGTGATCAAAGACATGAATGGAAAATATGGCTTTGTATTTGTTCAAATTGACACATGTTATGCTATGGAAAGTTGGTATCAAATTAATCTAGGTATATGGTTAATATCATGAAAGGATCAAGGTATACATGTTAAGCCCGTGTGAACTTAGTGAATAGTTAGGATACAAATGACATGTCATTAGGGTGTAGCAGACAGTCTATACTGGTGTTATATTTTGCAAGCACGAGTTACTAGTTATCTAAATAGCAGGTACCTTGTACCAGTGTTGTATTAGCAAGCACTTTGTGCTGTTGTTATATTTAGTAGTTACTGTGTACCGGTGATGGATACTATACCGATGGCATGACATCTTGCATGTGTTGTGGATTGTCTAAAGCTTGTGTGAACAGCATTGTGTATCAGTTAATGTCCTTATGTTAGCTCGTGTAAAAATTACCTTCCCATGTATTCGAAGTTCATTTACTATTTTTCTCCGGGCAATAGAGTTAACTATTGAAATGGAAATGAAATGAGATTATATGTTGAATTATATTTGGTTGATTATATATTGGTATGTGAATCTTAAAATGTTATGTATTGATGATGTGAATGATTCATGTTCAATCATATTCTATAGTTGGAATGGTGAAACAAAGCAAATGTTGGTTAGTTCTATGTTATAAATATGATCTATAAATTAAATTGATAGATATATGATGTTTTTATTTTACAAATTTACTAAGCTTCATGTAAGCTTTCTCTATTTGGTTTTCTTCTTTGTAGATTGTTGGGCTTTTTCTATCGATTGGAACTTCATTAGAGATAACACTATTTGATAACTCATTCGGTAACTATTTGTTTATTTTCGCCCGATTATATATGGCATGTAAATAGGGTTTCAATTATGTATGCTATAAGCATTATGGTCATATTTTGTGCCATTTGAAGTATAATATATGTATTGATGTAAATCGTAATTGGAATTTTTGGTTGTTGTGGTGTGTGATGATAAATGTATTTTGAATGGTTGATTTGGAATGTTTAGATTAATAGGTGTCTTGAAATGTTTTGTTCTTGATTGAAAATGGTCATTTTTGGTTATGGTAAATTATGAATATAGAATAGACTATATTTGCATTTGAAAGTTGACATAAATGGAAGTACTTTGACATTCGATATTTACAACTTGATTAGAACTTGATTGGTGATTGAATGAGTTTAACTTGTGGATTATGTTTTGGCTTGAATGACTATTTGTTTATATTTGAATTGTGGTGCCAATGAGGACATATTGGTTAGACACAAAGGTTTATTGTGAATTGATATATTTTGGCATGTTTTGGCATATTTTGAATAGGTTTGAAAGTTGGTTAATGTATAGCTTGGAGTCTAAGTTTCGGTATGTGAAATGTCTTTTGTTTGAAAGTTTTTTTTTGGGCACACACGGCCTAGGACACTATCTTGTGTCCCACATGGTTGCATGACACGACTATGTGGCCTCTTTGATTTTTGGTACAGGTTTGTCTACACGATCTGAAAGAGTTACACAGCCTGGTGACATAGTCGTGTGACCTTAAGTTATATAGGAAAACGTTGTTACACGGTTTGGTCACATGGCCACGTTCTTGAACCACACAGGTTGAGCTTTGTCACACAGCCGTGTGACCCCTATTTTCACTTTTTACTCAAAATTTTGTAAAAGTTTAATTTTAATCCAGAATTTTTCCCAGTTTGTTTTAAATGTCCTGTAAGCTCGATTTAGGTTCCAATTTGATTGATTAGCATGAAAAATGATTGCATAATAATTTATTTGGTTATGTTTGATTAAATTATGAATAATGTTAAAGTTTTATAGTTGTAATACCTTATAGCCCGGGTTGGTGGCTGATGGGCTCGAAACTAACTAATATTTCGACAAAGGCAAGCGCACCTATCGAGCAGTAGTATAGCCTTAGTGAGTCCGGAATATCGTATCCTCAAGGACTAAAAGTACTAGTAATTACTATCTTCCTATTATTTACCCTAAGAATTGGAGTGATTTCTTTTAAACTAAAATTAATTAAAAGCATGACAGAGAATGAATTGGGAAAATACTTTTAGACAACTTTATGAAAGAGGCAATACCCAAGGAAAAATCCACCTAGGCTTCACTTATTACTTTTGATTCATACGATTTATTCACTTGACTTAATCAGTAGAAATCCCTAAATTATGTTAATATCTCTTTCGAGACTAAGAACAACTGACTCTAGGTTGATTAATTGAAATTTCTTTCTAATTAAAATCCCTATTGTCGCATTAACTTGATCTACGGATTCCCTTATTAGATTTGACTCTAATCTGCTAGATTTACATCATCCTATATCTAGGATTACATTCAACTCCACTTAATTGTTTTGATCTACACAAACAGGGAATTTTGCTCCTCTGAATAAGCACATTTGACTTGAATCAACAACCTAAATTATCAAAACAAGAATAATAACAAGTATTTATCTTATAAATCAAATAGTAATAAGATCCATCTTAGGTCTCATCCCATCAGGTATTTAAGGGATTTAGTTCATACTGATAGAGAGAAACATCTTAAAATAAGGAAAACTACAAAACATAAGAAAACCCAAAAACTTTAAGAGAAATTAAGAGGAGATCTTCAGTTTTGATGGAGATCCTTCTTCCAAGCTGTTCCCAAATGGCTGCCTTCAAGTATTTTATGCTTTCTACTTTGCGTGTCCCTTTAGGTCCTTCCCTACGGTGTTTATATAGGCTTTGGAGCACCTTTCTTGGCCCACAAATAGTCTTTTTCTGAATAGAATTAGACTTGGGTTCGAAAGGGACATGCCCGTGTGCGATGGCCGTGTGGTCTGTTCGTGGGTGAAGGTTCAGGCCGTGTTCGATTCTTCTCGTCACACACGGTCGTGCGGTCTGCCCGTGGGTGAAAGTCTAGGCCGTGTTGATTTCTAAGGTAGGCCTATTTTGTCCCTTTTTGGCCCGTTTTTCATTTTTTTGACTCCCTAAGCTCTCCTGGGTGTAAAATATGAAATTAAAGGATTAGGAGCATCGAATTCATCAAATCTAATGAAAATTCATCCAAAAATAAGCCAAGCATGGGGTCAAAATATGTATAAATTATGGTTTATTAGTGACTTGACAGGGTATAGGGTTTACTGATCCACAATCACCTAAATAGCATCTTTCTTGGTCGCAATCAGTGGCAAACCTAACACATAATCCATGGTGATCATTTCTCAATACAATTTTGGAATTTCAAGCAACTGAAGTAGTCCTGAAGGATATTGGTGCTCTGCTTTAAGCTTTTGGAAAATTAGACACTCCACCACAAACTTTGTAAAAACTCGCTTCAATCTAAGCCACCAATAGAGTTTGCAAAGGTCAAGGTACATCTTGTTACTTCATGGGTGCATTGCATACGGACTACTGTGAGCTTCACTAAGAATCATCTATTGAAGCTCATCGTCTCTGGGCATGCAAAGTCTTGCAAGAAAATAAAGTACTCCTTCAGTATTTAGTACAAAGTCCCCTCGCCCATTTTGTTCCACTTGGCAAACCTTCTTAGCCAACTCTTCATTTGAAGCTTTATTTGCTTTAATTTGTTGTGACAAAGTTGGCCTTGACCTTCTATAGTAGTCCCCATCATGGGTTACACTTAGCTATGCGAACATAGCTCACAACTCACTTAGTGAATTCTTGCTTAGCGCATCAGCTACCACATTTGCCTTTCCAGGGTGATACTTATCACATAGTCTTAACCTCTCAGTAGTTTTATCTTTCTTCTTTGTTGTAAATTGAACTTCTTCTACGTGAGCAAATACTTGAGACTTTTTTGGTTTGTGTAGATGGTACACTTCTCGCCATACAAGTATTGTCGCCAAATCTTAAGTGTGAATACCACTATTGCTAACTCCGAATTTTGGGTTGGGTAGTTACGCTCATGAACCTTTAGTTTCCTGGAAGCGTAAGCTACCACCTTCTTTTCCTGCATCAGCACACATCCTAGCCCCATGTGAGAGGCATAGTTATAAACAATGAATTCCTTCTCTGGTTCTAGTTGAATCAACACAGGGGCTTTAGTGAAGATCTCCTTAAGCTTGTCCAAACTTTGCTGCCTTTCTTCTGTCCATACGAACTCCTCTTTCTTCTGGAGCAACTTTGTTAAGGGTGCTGCAATAGTGCCAAAACTCACACTTGTTGTACTTCACGAACAGTTGCTTTTCTCTCAGGATTTGTAATACAATTCGAAGATAGGTATCATGTTCTTCTTTAGTTAATGAATACACCAGGATGTGGTCAATAAACACCACCACACAAAAATATAGATATTCATGGAACACTTGATTTATTAGATCCATGAAAGTAATAGGTGCATTTGTCAATCTAAAGGGCATCACCAAAAACCATAGTGCCCATACCTTGTTTCAAATGTTGTTTTCAAAACATTCGACTCCCTTACTTTAAGTTGGTAATAACCAGATTGTAGATCGATCTTTGAAAACATAGTGGAACCTCGTAACTGGTCAAACAAAACATCGATTCTTAACAATGGGTACTTATTTTTTACAGTCAATTTATTCAACTACCTATAGTCAATGTAAATCCCCGTGCTATGATCTTCCTTCACAACTAGTACTGGCAAACCCCAAGGTGATATGCTTGGTCGAATGAAGCCTTTATCTAGAAGCTCTTGAAGTTGTATCTTTAGCTCCTTAATCTCTTTGGGTGCCATATGATACGACGTAATAGACATTGGCGAACTACCAGGGTACAATTCTACGACGAACTCCACTTCGCGGTTTGGAGGTAATGCAGGTAGGTCATTACGAAACATGTTAGGAAATTCTTGTACAGTTCGCATCTAACGTACCCCTCTTGCCATGTCCTGCGAACTCATCACAAAAGCAAGATAGGCTTTGCAACCTTTACCCAACATTTTTTCTGCCTTCATCATTGAGACTACATTAGACATAAATTGAGTTTGCTCACCAACCACAATTACTTCCTTGCCTTCATTATTTCACAAAGTGACTTTCTTCAGCTCAAAGTCAATCTTGGCTTTGTGCTCAGTTTGTAACATCCTAGATTAGGGGTTATGCATTTAGTGCATAATTCATGTGTTAGTGGGCTTAGTGAGGGTGTTTGGAGGTGTTTGAGGGGCTTTGGAAATTCTAGGATGAAGGTGGAAGCTTTGGAAAATTATTGGTTTTTAAGTTAAAAAGGGGGAGTTGGGCTAAGGTAGCCTTAAGAAAAGTTTTGGAGAATTTAGGACACAAGAAGTGATGTGGAAAAGTGGCAAGGGATGCCACCTAAGGTGCAAGGGTGGTTGCGTCAAAGGGAGTGCCAAGGGGAAGGGGTTCGAGCTGCAGGAATCGCATTTGGGAGTTTTTATTTTTGGCGTTAAAGGGGAGCAAGATGGAGGAGCTCTTAAAAGAATTTGTGGCGTGTTTATGTCACAAAAATGCCATGGCAGAGTGGCTTGGGCGCTATCGTGGCTTATGCACAAGGGCCTCGCCTGAATCTGTTGGCGGCATGGGTGTGTTTTTATTTTGTTTTGGGCATTAGGACAGGGGGGAGCTTGGGAAAGAGGTGTTAAAGGAAGTTCAGGGTAAATTATATCACAAAGAGGCGTCTTGGCAGAGTGGCTAGGGCGTTATCTGCAGTGAAGCTCCAAAGCAGTCTTGAGTTCGAGGAGTGGGAGCAGCGATTGGGTGTTTTAATTTTGGCTTTTGGTGCCAGGAGAGAAGGAAGCAATGGACGGCAATTGGACTTTGAATGGAAAAAGGATTAAGCTTACTTATCCTTTTAAAATTCAGCTGGAGTAGGATAATTGTTAATTTATTTATTTTTAGTTTAGCTTAGTAGATAGAAGATTATTATTGTTTTATTTCTATTTATTTAGTTTAAATATGGAGATAAGAGATAAGGAGAAGATAAAGTATTTATTTTATTTATTTTGAATGGGTGTTAAAGTGATAAAAGGTTGGTTTATTTTATTTATTAAATAAGGATTAATTCAATTTATAATTTGATAATTGTAGATTTATGTGAATAAGTAGTGTGGAGATAAAATAGGAGGGAATTTTGGGATTTGATAAGGGGAGAAGCTAGTGGCCGGCCAAGGGGCTCTTTGAATGCCGATTTTTGTTATAAATAGGGGGGACTAGATGCCGAAATAGAGTTTAGCGAGGTGCTGAATTGGTCTTTTCTTTCTAGCCGAATTTGCTTATTTTTTTACCTAGCCACATTCTTTTCTTCATGCCGAATTTGTATGGTAATCAACCCTTTCTCTTTTGATTAACTTGGCCGAAGCTACCTTTCCCATTCTACCTCTTTTTTTTCTTTAGTAGCCTTAAAATCGATACCTACCCTTTTGAATAACCGAATCTTCAAGTGGTCTTACCCTTTTTCTTCTATCGCAAGTCTCAAAAGCCGAAGCATCTAGCCGGAACCTACTCTCTTCAACGTGTAGTGGTAAGTGTTTTCACCTTTCATAAATCGGCTTTCTTTTCTCTTCATGGTGGCGCCGAAATCAAGGGTAGGACCTTGATTTCTAGGAATGGTCGAATGGGCTTAGGGCCTTATTAATGCGTTTCTTTTGTGTGTCGACGTTAGGGACCGTTAAAGAAGCTTATAAGGATTCGACTACAGTAAGGTAAGCCATTGTAGTTTCGGCCTAAGGCCATATTTTGTCTTATAAGTGTAACCGATTTGACTATGATGGAATAGGGGCAAATCGATAGTGGTTAAGAGGAACTTTCGGGATTTCTATTTGTTTTGGGTAAGATTATTCGATAAGCCCTTGGATTCGTTATGTTAGATTATAAAATGGATGATTAACCGTTTGATGCTGATTAAGTGTTGTCGATGGATTCGAGTGCTAGTCAAGGAGGACAAGGATAACTCCTATCCCTAAGTTTAAAGGAGAGCGGTTTACTGAAAGATAGGATTGGCCACCGGGTGTGGACCAATATCGGGCGGACGAGAAGAGGCAGATAGCCGTAGTATCACTTAGTGATAGCGTCGATCTTGAAAGCGTAGTTCTACAAGTGATCAGGTGTGTGATTAACCCACCGTTTTTCGGGTTCTTTTGCTATATATGTATGTGTTGATTGTGTACTAACAAGTGCAGTAAAAGTTATGAGATGGATACCCTTAAAGGGGTATGTCGATAATCCGGTAAGTACCAAACCTGATGATATGTGATTATTAATATGAATATGTGTTATGACTATGCTTGATGAACGTGCTCATGCATCATTATATTATATCATTATTTATGTTACGTGTGCATGGGTTGGGATATGAAAGAAGGTACGGGTGTACTTCGAGTACGTGGTTTGATGTTAACCTTGAGCTACATCGTGGATTGACGATGACTGAGGTCACGTTGTTGATGAGTAGCTCTGTGCCTCATCGTGGTTGATATAGGCTATGTGCCATATCGTGGTTGATGAGTCACTATGTGTCCCATCGTGGTTTTGGTGTTAGCTACGGCTACATCGTGGATTAGTGCTGACTGAGGTCGCGTTGTGGATTATTGTACTTAATTGCACGTGGACGGCGTTGATTGCCTTTGGAGTGAAAAGGAGAGGGTGATTTGTTAATCCCCTGGTGTGTGGTAGGCTGGATACGGGGGCGTGTAGAGGATGGACCCTAGGTTTGGGTTGGGTACACTTTGCATAATTATATCTGATATGTGAATTTAATGTGAAAGTAGGCCAAGCCCAATTTAATGTGGATTTGAATAAGAAATGGGCTAAGCCTAGTATGTGGAAAGTATGTGGTTAATTACCCTGTTACCTGATAAGTGTTATGAATATGGGCCAAGCCCAGAATGTGGTAAATTATGAATATGATATCTTGTCATCTGATTTATGGGTTAATATGTGGTTAACATGTGGGTGGAATCCAGTGGATTAGTTACACACTGACTCCGTGTGACTCACCCAAATACTTACCAACATCGCAGGTGATCGTGAAATTGGACCGGGTTGGAATGGATACAAGGGTGGCCATGCAGAAGCAGATTTTCATGCAGAAGGATATTTTTAATTAATAAAGTATTTATATTTTCAGTATTTTGATTATTCAATTATTGTAATAAGGCCCCTAAAAGTATTTAAGGTTTGTCTAAGTGTTTTTCATTAAGTTGGATATTTTGAATTGTTATGAATTGACAATTGAAATATCATTTGCAAACGATTTTATTTAAATCTATATACATATAATAAAGTTTTAATCCGGATATTTTTATAACAACTTAATTTTTACTTAGAATGTTTGAAATTACGAAAATGATTTATTAAAGGCAACAAACTTTTAACGATTTTCACTTTTAAGTAAGAATATTTCAAATGTTTTCCGCAGTGGCATTTCAAATTCGTTCGTAACGAATGGGCTGGGTTTGGGATGTTACAGTTTGATATCAGAGCCCAGTTTAAAACTCAACTTTGAAGGATATGGGCCCAAAAACGTTTTTCTAAAATGGGCTTTTCAAAAATATGGATTTTTCGTAAAATTTTTTAGGTTTTCTGGCATGGCACCTGTACCTCCGACCCAAAGTCCACCAGGTAAGTACCTCTGACCATTGAAGTGAATTGTATATGTGAGCTATATAGGCAGTCTAGGAACGTAAATTAGTGAACTAGGATCTGTTGAACCCTAGGACTAGTCTACTCAAATACAAGGACATAAGATTTAAGGACCATTAAACAAACCTGTGACTAAGTCGCTGAGTTAAGGTGTGGCAACTGTTGTGCGCATGTCTAGGAGTGGATTCAGTAAGAGCTTGGTATTTAAGCAGTCCTAATGACTCACCTCCTCTTTACTTGAATCCTACCTGGTGCATAGTAACCATTCACCTTAACCAAGAGGACTCCTTCACGGGCTTAACCCAATAATTAAAACCCGAATGGGACTAGCCATGCAGTTTTATAAAATTCCTAGTTATAAAATCCCTAAATTACCCTTTTAATTGTAGTAAAAGATTATTGTGAACATTTTTCCAAAATATCTTTGATTTACAAAATTACTAAAATACCCCTGACTGGCAAAATTACCAAATTACCCTTGTTTTGCAAAATGACCAAAATGACCCTGGTTTGAAGAATTACCAAAGTACCCCCAGATTTCAAAATTTTTGAAATACCTTCGGATTTCAAAACTACCGCAATGCCTCTAAATTTCAAAAATTATCGAAATGACCCCGATTTCTAAAATTTTTGTAAAACCTCGGATTCGAAAAAAATTGAAATACCCTCAAGTTTTGGAAAATTTCAAAGTGCTTTGATTTAGTTATTACCTTATAGGACAAATGATGAAATTACCCCTGGGTTGAGAAAGGATAAGACGGCTATGGTAGCATGGTGGATATGGTGGATGAATGAATGTAGCTTCATTGAGAAATGTAGATATCTCTATTATGAATGTGAATGTGAATGTGATTCTCTGAATTAGAATAGAGAACTTGAAATGAAACTTTGTGTGATCGAAAGAACCACTTCTAGAACTTCTTTTCATAAAATTGTTCGCAGTTAATCAGTGGAACAAAAGTACTAATGCATAAAATTTTTAATCAGATAAATCGCGACATTAGACATGAGTTCTAGGGGACGTGGTCTACGTGGACGCGGTAGAGGTAGAATGGCAGTATCGGAACCAGTAGGGTCTGGTCATGGGTCAGAAAATGACGTGCCACTGCCAACAGTAGGCACGGAGGATCAAGATCCGACAGAAGAAGATGATGCAGTATCGCGAGCTATGTTGCGAGTACTAGAACGTGTGGCAGGATCTAGTGTGGGAAATGGAGCCCGAAAATCAGTGTCGGAAAGACTTAGGTCGAACGGAGCTGAGGTTTTTAGAGGAGTATCAGGAGTAGCTCTGAATGTAGCGGAGTATTGGTTGGAGGCAGTCAAAAGAATCATGGACGATTTGGACTGTACTCCTGATGAAAAGCTGAAAGGTGCTATCTCGTTGCTCCGAGATGAAGCTTATCGATGATGGCTCACTGTCAGGCAAGGTGTTCCGGAAGATCGAGTGGATTGGGAATATTTTAAGCTTAAGTTCGAAAGGAAGTACGTTGGATCTAGCTACTTAGACTCGCAGAGGAAGGCGTTTCTAAACTTGGTTCAAGGAAGCAAGTCGGTAGTAGAGTATGAAGCTGAATTTGTGCGGTTAAGTCAGTACGCCAAAGGGATCGTGGCTACTGATTACGAAAGGTGTGTCCGGTTTGAAGATGGGCTACGAGATGAGTTTCGAGAGTTGATTGATCCGCACAGAGAAAGAGACTTCGCTATTCTGGTGGAGAAAGCTCGGATAGCTGAAGAAGTTAAGAAGGCTGTAAGAGAAAATCGAGAAAAGAATAAGAACGGGAATAAGAGAAGCTTTGGACTGTCAGTATCGTTTAGAGATGTTCAGAAAAGACTAAGGATTGAGAATCTTGTGCGTGCACCTGTACCCGTTACTGAGAATCGGAGTCGTTCATGTGCTTAGTGTGGAAGAGCTCATGCAGGAGAGTGTTAGGGCAATAGCAAGGAATGTTTTCGATGTGGATCTAAGGCTCATTTGGTTAAGAATTGCCCTCAGGCAACGAAGGTTCGTGGTTCAAACCATGGAGGAAATGGTTTTGGCCAAGGTTTTGGAACACCCGGCAGAGGAGCGGAAGGTTTGGATGCGAGACCACCAAGGATGTGATAGCGGGTAAGTTCCTTGTTATGGAATATCTTTTATTGTTTTGAGTTTTATAGGATTGGTTCATGCTTGTATTATTGGTGCAGTGTTTGAAACCCTGGATGTGAACTTAAAAATTGTGCCTAGGAAGTATGATGGTTCTATTAAGATCGAGTCATGACATAAGCGTAGTCTTGGTGAGTTAAGATGTACGATTATTCGGTAGTAAGTAATTTTGAGGACGAAATTATTTTTAAGGAGGGTAGAACTATAACATCTTAGATTAGGGGTTATGCATTTAGTGCATAATTCATGTGTTAGTGGGCTTAGTGAGGGTGTTTGGAGGTGTTTGAGGGGCTTTGGAAATTCTAGGATGAAGGTGGAAGCTTTGGAAAATTATTGGTTTTTAAGTTAAAAAGGGGGAGCTGGGCTAAGGTAGCCTAAAGAAAAGTTTTGGCGAATTTAGGACACAAGAAGTGATGTGGAAAAGTGGCAAGGGACGCCACTTAAGGTGCAAGGGTGGTTGCGTCAAAGGGAGTGCCAAGGGGAAGGGGTTCGAGCTACAGGAATCGCATTTGGGAGTTTTTATTTTCGGCGTTAAAGGGGAGCAAGATGGAGGAGGTCTTAAAAGAATTTGTGGCGTGTTTATGTCACAAAAAATGCCATGGCAGATTGGCTTGGGGCGCTATACACGGCTTGCGACAGCAAGGGCCTCGGTTCGAATCCCGTTGGCGGCATGGGCGTGTTTTTATTTTGTTTTGGGCGTTAGAACAGGGGGAGCTTGGGAAAGAGGTGTTAAAGGAAGTTCGAGGTAAACTATATCACAAAGAGGCGTCTTGGCGAGTGGTCAAGTTATCAGTAGTGAAGCTCCAAGCAGTCTTGAGTTCGAGGAGTGGGAGCAGAGTTGGGTGTTTTAATTTTGGCTTTTGGTGCGGGAGAGAAGGAAGTAATGGACGGCAATTGGACTTTGAATGGAAAAAGGATTAAGCTTACTTATCCTTTTAAAATTCATTGAGTAGGATAATTGTTAATTTATTTATTTTAGTTTAGATTAGTAGATAGAAGATTATTATTGTTTTATTTCTATTTATTTAGTTTAAATATGGAGATAAGAGATAAGGAGAAGATAAAGTATTTATTTTATTTATTTTGAATGGGTGTTAAAGTGATAAAGGGTTGGTTTATTTTATTTATTAAATAAGGATTAATTCAATTTATAATTTGATAATTGTAGATTTATGTGAATAAGTAGTGTGGAGATAAAATAGGAGGAATTTTGGGATTTGATAAGGGAGAAGCTAGTGGTAGGCCAAGGGGCTCTTTGAATGCTGATTTTTGTTATAAATAGGGGACTAGATGCTCAAATAGAGTTTAGCGAGGTGTTAGAATTGGTCTTTTCTCTCTAGTCAATTTGCTTATTTTTTCTACCTAGCCACATTCTTTTCTTCATGCCGAATTTGTATGGTAATCAACCCTTTCTCTTTTGATTCACTTGGCCGAAGCTACCTTTCCCATTCTACCTCTCTTTTTTCTTTAGTAGCCTTAAAATCGATACCTACCCTTTTGAATAACCGAATCTTCAAGTGGTCTTACCCTTTTTCTTCTATCGTAAGTCTCAAAAGCTGAAGCATCTAGCCGAAACCTACTCTCTTCAACGTGTAGTGGTAAGTGTTTTCACCTTTCATAAATCGGATTTCTTTTCTCTTCATGGTGGTGCCGAAATCAAGGGTAGGACCTTGATTTCTAGGAATGGCCGAATGGGCTTAGGGCCTTATTAATGTGTTTCTTTTGTGTGTCGACGTTAGGGACCGTTAAAGAAGCTTATAAGGATTCGACTACAGCAAGGTAAGCTATTGTAGTTTCGGCCTAAGGCCATATTTTGTCTTATAAGTGTAACCGATTTGACTATGATGGAATAGGGGCAAATCGACAGTGGTTAAGAGGAACTTTCGGGATTTCTATTTGTTTTGGGTAAGATTATTCGATAAGCCCTTAGATTCGTTATGTTTGATTATAAAATGGATGATTAACCGTTTGATGCTGATTAAGTGTTGTCGATGGATTCGAGTGCTAGTCAAGGAGGACAAGGGATAACTCTTATCCCTAAGTTTAAAAGGAGAGCAGTTTCTGCAGTATGGGATTGGCCACTGGAGTGTGGGCCAGCGTCGGAGCAGCAGAAGAGGTAGATAGCCTTAGTATCACTTAGTGATAGCGTCAATCTTGAAAGCGTAGTTCTACAAGTGATCAGGTGTGTGATTAACCCACCGTTTTCCGGGTTCTTTTGCTATATCTGTATGTATTGATTGTGTACTAACAAGTGCAGTAAAAGTTATGAGATGGATACCCTTAAAGGGGTATGTCGATAATTCGGTAAGTACCAAACCTGATGATATGTGATTATTAATATGAATATGTGTTATGACTATGCTTGATGAACGTGCTCATGCATCATTATATTATATCATTATTTATGTTACGTGTGCATGGGTTGGGATATGAAAGAAGGTATGGGTGTACTTCGAGTACGTGGTTTGATGTTAGCCTTGAGCTACATCGTGGATTGACGATGACTGAGGTCACGTTGTGGATTAGTTGCGATTTAGTTCGCGTGGCTTGATGAGTAGCTTTGTGCCTCATCGTGGTTGATATAGGCTATGTGCCACATCGTGGTTGATGAGTGACTATGTGTCCCATCATGGTTTTGGTGTTAGCTACGGCTACATCGTGGATTGGCGCTGACTGAGGTCGCGTTGTGGATTATTATGCTTAATTGCACATGGACGGCATTGATTGCCTTTGGAGTGAAAAGGAGAGGGTGATTTGTTAATCCCCTGGTGTGTGGTAGGCTGGATACGGGGGCATGTAGAGGATGGACCCTAGGTTTGGGTTGGGTACACTTTGCATAATTATATCTGATATGTGAATTTAATGTGAAAGTGGGCCAAGCCCAATTGATACGTGGACTAACGTGGAAATGGGCCAAGCCTAGTATGTGAATGTGGATTTGAATAAGAAATGGGCTAAGCCTAGTATGTGGAAAGTATGTGGTTAATTACCCTGTTACCTGATAAGTGTTATGAATATGGGCTAAGCCCAGAATGTGGTAAATTGTGAATATGATATCTTGTCATCTGATTTATGGGTTAATATGTGGTTAACATGTGGGTGGAATCCAATGGATTAGTTACACATCGAGTCCGTGTGACTCACCCAAATACTTACCAACATCGCAGTGATCGTGAAATTGGACCGGTTGGAATGGATACAAGAGTGGCCATGCGAAGCGATTTTCATGCGTAAGGATATTTTAATTAATAAAGTATTTATATTTTCAGATTTTGATTATTCAATTATTGTAATAAGGCCCCTAAAAGTATTTAAGGTTTGTATAGGTGTTTTTCATTAAGTTGGATATTTTGAATTATTATGAATTGACAATTGAAATATCATTTGCAAACGATTTTATTTAAATCTATATACATATAATAAAGTTTTAATCCGGATATTTTTATAACAACTTAATTTTTACTTAGAATGTTTTAAATTACGAAAATGATTTATTAAAGGCAACAAACTTTTAACGGTTTTCACTTTTAAGTAAGAATATTTCAAATGTTTTCCGCAGTGGCATTTCAAATTCGGTCGTAACGAATGGGCCGGGTTTGGGGTGTTACACAGTTGGCCAATCCATTCCCAATATTACATCGAACCCATAGAATGGTAACTTAATCAAGTTTGTATAGAAAAACTAACCTTATATTTTCAGTGGACACGTACTGTACACTCTATTGACAAATACATTATCCCCAAATGAACTGTAATAACATCAACAACCTCCAGTCATCTTATGACATTCTCCAGGATGTTTTCGCTCAAAGTGTTTGTAGTAAGACCAATTCACAGACTGATACGAACCTTTATTTCCATCCTAGTTGTGGTTCCTCTGTAGCGAGCGATCTGACCTGACTTTTTGCTTGAAATTTCTACCAGAGTTTGGTGAGTCACGATTCCTTTTGGACACTCGACCAAACACTTGCTTCCCTACTTCAGCTCACAGAGCCTTAATCTCTTCAACAACTTTGGCTTTGTGCACCAGCTTGTTTAAGTTCACTGTACCGTGAGTTGCCAGGTATAGTTCAATATCATGATGTAGACCAAAGTGAAACCTTTAACAACGATCCTTCTCTTACGAGACCATCTTTGTTGCATACTGGCTCAATTGTAAGAATTCAGCCTCATACTCATCCACTAATAGCCTAACTTGTACCAGATTGATAAACTCACGATTGCGAGCTTCCCAATACTGCTCACCCATGAAATTTTTCTTGAAAATCCTTAAGAAAAACTCCCATGTCAACTGGTCCACAACAATTCCTTGCTTCATGGTATTCCACTAGGGATGGGTTATAATAGCCCGTTTTCAGTGAAATCGTAACAGTGGTTCGAGACCACAAATCTGAGTCCTAAAGAAAATTTATTTTAATATTCTTTTATGGTCTGCATTATGATAGGAATATCATATAAAAATTTCGTTAAAAAATTTACTGATTACATGATTAATTGATAAAATGACCAAATTGCATAAAATGTAAAAGTTGAATTCTAGTAGTTAAAAGGATCAAATAGCTATGTAATTCAAAATTTGAGGTCCTTATATGGAAAATAGACTATTAAAAGGAGTTCGTAGATAAGTTTGATGAATCATCCATGGAAAATTAGTAAAAAAGAAAAGACTAAATTGGAAATTGAAATAATTAAAGATGATAATAAACTAATATCATATTATTTCATCATCTTCCCCAAATTAAAATACATGAAACCCTAGCTAAGAGAAAAGAACTCAATCAATCTTACTTGGCTTAATTAGGTATGTTTTCTTGTCCCATTTTTAGTAACTTTTATATTTCCGAGATTGTAATAACCTAATCTAGCTATTTTGGGGACTAATTTGTAAAGTTATCAAAATATTAAAGTTTTTCCATGAATGAATATGAATGAATTATGAAGTTTTATGGTAGAAATGGAAAGGTTGTTGATAGATAAACAACTTTTATAAAGGAAATTTTCATGAAATTATGATTTAGGGATTAAATTGAAAAGATGTAAAATTCATTGAAAAATTTTGATTTTTGTGAAATACATGGGCTGAAAGTGTTATATGCAAAAATCAGTTAGGCTTGGAATAAGGATTAAATTGCATGAATTTCATTTTCTAAGCCTAGGGATGAAATCATCATTAATTAAAAGTATAGGGGCAAAATGGTAATTTTACCTAGGATGTAAGTTGAATGGAATTGAATATGAATTTTATTAAATTGAGTTAAATTTACTCATATAGATTCAGATAGACCTAGTTAGGAATTGGAACGGGGAAAACAAAAAATATCTCAATAGTAGTCTACGAACACGAACATTGTCGAGGTAAGTTTGTGTAACTAAATTGTGTATATTTATATGTTTGACTTGAATGTTGTATATGTAAATTGTGTAAATGCTATATGTATGAAATTGATCACATATCCGATAATGTACAATAAATAAATCTCATTTGAACAAATGAAATTAGATTGATACAGGGTTCCTAAAGTGGTTGTGGTTCTACATATGTTGCGAACACACCATAGCTCGCAAGAGCGTCCCATTATAGCTCACATGAGCATCCCGATAGAAGCTTTCTTGAGCTTTCCGATACATGGTTCTTCCAAGCTTCCTGTTTATATGCTCCTATGAGCATTTTGATTGGTAGTGATCCTGCATGTGTTACGGACACACTGCAGCTCTTATGAGCATCCTGATATATGGCTATCTGGAGCTTCCCGATTAAAAGCTCTTTCATGAGCTTCTTGATAATAGCTCTTTGGAGTTACTCATTAAGCTCGCATGAGCTTTCTAATTTAAGCTCTTATAAGCTTCCTGTTATTAAGCCCGGGAAAGCTTCCTGTTACAAGCTCACATGAGCTTTCTATTATTTGGCTTGGAAGAGCTTCCCGTTTAAGTGCTCAATGAGCATTCCTAAATATGAATTGACGAAATATATTATGTACACTTTGTGTGTACTAACCATGTATCCATCAATATTTCTAATAAATTCAACGAATAAAGTTTCGATATGGAATAATCTGAACTTGAGATGAATTATTATAGAGATGCACAAGTTATATGGATATATGTTGTGGAAAGCTTATGTATATGAAAATTGTTACATGATGAGCTCATCCTTGATTCTTGATGTTTACATGAAATACATGACTAACAAGTTTCTTGATATTATATGTGTTTACATTGCTAACATGTTGAGGTTATGTGTTTAGGCTTTTGGCCAAATTGGTTTGAATATGTTTTGTATGCTTACCTTAAATGTAATTAAATGGTAAGTTAAATTCCCGTTATAGGAACTTACTAAGCATCAAATGCTTACTCTATTTTTTTTATCTATTTTATAGTATTCAGAGGCTCGTAAAGGTTAGAAGCTGGTCGGAGCTACATCACACTATCTATCAGATTTTTCAGTATAAATATAGCAACTAATTTTGGTTATAATGGCATGTATAGGTTAAATTTGGTCAATGATGGATTGTACATGTTTGGCTAGAATTACCATTGATATGGCTTGTAAATGGTATGTTTGATATGTAAAATAGTTTTAATATGCTTGATGTATGATTGAAAAGGATAATTGATGAAAATAATATAGGCATATTGGTTTATGATAGTAAAATTGATATAACATGCCTATATGTACATATGGTATTTTGGTAAGTATAGATACTTGAACATATGTATTGACATGTCTTGCATAAAACTTAATTTTGGATTGAATTGAATGATTTATATTGGCTTGGGATTGTGTTTAAGTGTTAATGTAGGTGGAAGACAAGTTTGGGTGAGAAATAAGACTTGGAAATGACCTTATTTTGTTCACACGGATAGAGACACAAGCGTGTGTCTCAACCGTGTGTGACATACGGCCATGAGCACGGGCGTGTGGATCAGTTGTCTGTCCCTTGCATCTTTAAAATTGAAAAATAGAATGCTCGGACATTTTCACATGGGCAGAGACACGGGCGTGTGTCTCAACCATGTGAGGCACACGGTCTGGCACATGGGCGCATGACTTGGCTGTGTAGCCCCTGCACCTAATTAATGTAAATTAAAATGCTCACACAGCCTAGCACACGGGTGTGTGGCTTGGTTGTGTGACCCAAGTCAGTAACCACCCTAATTTGGACACAGGCTGGGACACGGTCGTGTGTCCCTATTTTGAATGTCCACACAGCCTAAGACATGGTTGTGTCTCTCGACTATGTGAGACACACGGTCTGGCCACACGGGCGTGTGTCCTTTGCACCTTGGAAAATTTTTGAGATTTTGCAAAAAAATCTCTGAGTTTTTGATTTAGTCCCGACTTGTTTTAAATGCATATTTTGGGTCTCGAAGGCCTATTTAAGGAACAATACAATTGATTTCGGGTATGACTAGTAAATAACATGAATTAACTATATTTGATATGTAAACTCCGGTAATGCTTCATCACCCTATTTCAGCGATGAATATGGGTTAGAAGTATTACATGGGTTTTGCCAGTGAGTAAAGACACAGTGCATCCTAACTTCTCTTGGTTAGAACATGCCATCTTCTAAAGGATTTTGTCAACACCTTCAAGCCAATACTTAACTTTAGTGGGATCAGCTCCTTGAACACCACTAAATTCCTTACAACCTTGAGCTCGCAAATGCTCAAGTGGCAATCCACAGTTCATAGGTGCAGTGTTGGCACCAGCAACTTGTTGAAAAGCCCCAATCATGGCTTGCATTAAAGGCTCCATACCTTCTTCCGTGATGTTTACCCTGTGAGGTCGCTCTTGCATAGCTAAAGTCCAATCACCTTAAGAGGGGTTGGCAGCTCCATTTGCTCAATTTACATTCACTCTACGAGGAGGCATTTTTGCTTACATACATGAGATACTAACTTAGGTAGGACTTCAAACACACTTAACTAGGTATCCATACTTATAAACATACTTGCAAACATAGTTTGCACATAGTAGACATACACTTGCAAACTCAGTTCACCGAAACATAACTTACTGAGATGGCGGATGATCCAAGGCATAATCCTGCAAAAGATACAGCTGAACCATGGCAATATTGTTCTACTCCTACCCTAGTAAAACAATCAAAAAAAGTATACATAGAACTTCTAATAAACAAAAACTTGGTGAACTTACTTGTCATATAATCAGCCAGATGACCCAAACCTGGTTGACTTTGATACCAACCAATGTAACACCCAAACAAAACCTAAATCCAACGTGCCATATTAGCCACTAAAGTGACTCTCCATTAACTCCCAACCTACTCTCCAACACTACTTACCAACGAAAATTAATATGTTAAAGTAAAACATTGCAGTAGAATTATTTCATACACAGAATATAAACATGTGAGTTTACAAAGCATCAAAGGAAAGGTTCGCATGTCAATAATAAAAAGGCTTAAGAGTTTGTGAACACAACTTTAGAGTTGCACAAATAAAATGACAAAGGTTTGCCTATCAAGATAACATATGCGCTTGCATAGTAAAATAAAGCATATGATTGTAAAACATTATACTGCATGCTACATGTGTAACGCCCCAAATTTTGGGCTAGGGCATGGGAGCGTTTAAAATTTTTGAGAACAAGAGAATGGCACAATTGCATGTTAGATCAGTTGGGTGAGTGATTTTGGAAGGTTAAGGGGCTTCTGTGAAGTCTTGGGTTTAAGCCATGTCATATGGAAAAATTTTTATTTTTTAGCATTAGGGGAACCATGACTCCTGATTTTAAGCCTTTTAAATAATTGTGATTAAAAAAAGACACAAAAGAGCCTGTGGTGTTGTGGCAAGGTGGCGACACAGGTGTGGCAAGGAGGTCAGAGGTTCAAGTCTCACTGTATGCAAATGGGATTATTTATTTTGCTCATGTATGGGCAAGAGTTGGTGTTGGATTTGAACTCTGTCTTGGAGAGTTTGAATGGGTCAAATGAGTGATTTAAAGAGTGGATCATGGAGGAAATTAAGAAGGGGATTATGGAGAGGTAAGGGGAGGAAATCAAGGGAAGTTGGGTAGGTGAAAGTTGGTGCCAAAACAGGGTCTTTACTCTTGGAAATTTGGCTAGTGTGTGGTAGGGATGCCATTTTTCTTTTAACCATTTCAGCTTTTGGCTCATTTTGTGCGGTTTTGAAATAGTGATGTGGGTAGTGGCTACTTTTATTCTAGTCATTCCTTTCATTTTAGTTCTTTTTGCCTTTTGCCAAAATCAAGCAATGCCCTTTTTCTCTATTATTTTCTTTGCAACAATTGCTGCTTGTGCTGATTCTCCCTTTATTCTCCTCCTCTTGGCACTATTTTGCTCTTCTTGTTTCTCAATTTGACCGAACCAATCCCTTCTCTCCCTCCTTTCTTACTCATTCGAAGTTCTTCTTCTCACTTATCTAAAATTGAATTCTCTTTCTCTCTATTTCTTTTTCTACAACTTTTCATCTCTGTCAACCTTAAGTATTCTTTTTTTAATCTGGAATTAGGCTGAATATTAGTTATCTTTTTTTCTTCTTCTCTTCTGATTTGGTCAACATTTGATTGTTATTCTTGATTGATTCTCTTCCTCCCCATCTGCTTTAATCCGCATTGTCAAAGGTTTTTTTGGTTCTGTGGCTGAATATTGTAGCCGAATATACCCTATCCTTGTAACCAAATATTAATCTTTCCTCCATCTGTTGCTCCAGCCTCTGAAGTGCTGAATCTGTTCTTCTCTTGAGGGTTGTCTGAGCTCAATTTATCTATTGGCCGATTGTTAGGGGTAGGTGGTTTGTGCTTTCAATCATTGAACGAATGTTAGTTCTCTTGTTGGCCGTGTGTTTTCCTTAGGTTAGTATTTGATTAACCTTAGTTATTGGATATTGATGCTTAATAATGGTTGTGGTACAGATAAACCACAAGGAGGTGAGATCGATTCTTAATCAAACGACTTAGGAAGTATAAGCCGCTTCTCATTATTTTGGGATTCAGTTAAATCTTATTAATGGAATGGCTAACTAAATACCTTAATCAAATATAGGTTCTATGCTCGTAGACTACTGCATGTTTCTCCAACAAGGTGTGTACACACACACACCACTCCAATTGTAGATCGGAAAATGCCGAAATCCCAAAATAATGAGAAGCCGAAAGGTCGAAAGTACAGCTACGGCTATTACACGAGCCCACGAACGTGTGTGTGGATAAGTCGACACAACGACAGAGGTCACCATGAGCATCTCGTGGTCTAAAGCCGTTTTTGGGGCCAAATGGACCGAAATGGGCCAAATGGGTCTAATGGGCCTGTGGGCCCTACGCAAGATTTTGTGGATGGATAGGAAATAATGAGCCAACCAGGAGGATCACATGGCCAAAGGCAATTTTGGGCTTAGTGGGCCACACAAGCGTGTGGGCCCACTTGGGCCGAATATTGGGCTTTGGGCCCAATTACACTGTTTTGATCATATACATTATCTGTGTCACTTGACGCGATTGTAGACCTTTGTAGGGTTGTTAAATGACTGAAATACCCTCATAGGGTGAAATGACCGTTATGCCCCTGAAGGGAAAATTGACTAAAATGCCCCTACATGTTATATGATTGTTATTGTATGCCATTTATGGTATGTTTGCATTCATGTGATATTATGCTGCATGGGGGATGGGATCATTGATTTGGAGGAAGTATATGATTTGTTAGGGTAGCATGGTCCCTTGACGACTGTGGATCCACCGATGGCTTTAAGTCGATTATGTGATTGGCAGCTCTGCTGCAATATTGGTTAGTGCCGCAACCGGTGCTACATAAGGAGTGTAGGGATGGGTGGGTCGATTTAATCCCCACAGGAGTTTAGGGTTGGATAGGATTCAGAGTGCAGGGTTGGTTGGGTATTTGTGCATTTCATGATCTGATTTGATTGAGATATGGGCTCAGGCCCAGGGCTATTATGGGCTAAGGCCCAAATGCCACTGTTACTATAATGGGCTTAGGCCCGGATTGATGTGATGCATGCTTTATGACTGATGAGGGTTGTACACGCTGAGTTTTCATAAACTCACCCCCTCTTTTTAATTTTACAGCTAATCCCCAGTAAGCAGTTCGACGTACTGGAGGACTCGGAAGTGGCCACACTATGAACAACTTTAAATTTTAGTATTCTATTTTATCTTACTTCAATTGCTTTCTTATTGGGTTGTAATAAGACCTCTTTTAATTTTTGGTTTTAATTTGGGATTTTCAGTTTATTACACTTTCTTTCTGTTCAAAGTAGATCGCGATTTTCCAAAACAATAACTGTTTTCATAACACTATGTTTCCGCAACAATTTTTAAACTTTCACAACAAACAATTAGGTTTTGAAGGTAATAACTTTTTAATAAACCTCGATTGAGAATAAAAAAATGAAAACTAAGGTTTTGTACAAGTTTTAAATGGCAAGAAGTTTGAAATTTCAAGAAGGGTTTTCAATGAAAACATGGTTTTCGAAAAACACTTCAATGTGACACGCCAGATTCAGCCGTAACGTCTAGGCTGGGTTTAGGGTGTTACAACATGAGTTCACATAAAATCATAAGTTTGCACACAATATTGTAGGTTCATTGAATATTAATAGTTCACAATATATAGTATGGTTTTGCAAGTAAACAGACTTCACAAACAACAGAGTCATACATGCATGGGTTTTCATACTTTAATAGGGTTTGCATACCTATATGGGCTCACACAGTTTGCCTGAGTTCGCTAAGTAAAAAGACTATCTCTACCGGGGTACGCATGTAATTTCTAAGGTCACAGAAAATAGTTCTTATCAATAAATCTAACTCGCGTGTTATGACAAAAAGGGAATACACATAACACTCATGCATGAATAAACATCAACTTTATTGATAATAAAAGATAATATTTTAAGACATGGTTCGTAAAGCTAAATAAACTTAAACTTTAAAAGAAATTATTTCAGTAACAGAGTCAACTTATGATAAATATAAACCTATATAAAATAATAAACCCCATTGCCAAATTCCCAAGTTCGCCAGCATCTGATCAGGGGTGAGCCTCGCCAAGTCATCTACCTCGCCACTGCCATCCACAACCTACTTATCTGCTAAGTAAGAGAGGAGTGGGTAAGTTCATTGAGAAATCAATGAATAATCATGAATCAAGAAAGGATGCATAAAAACATAGAGTTTAAAACAAAAAGAAGACTAGGTCTAAAAAATCATGTTGCGAGCTGGGTTCAGTGAAGGTGCGAGACCCAATTCGTGGAACTTGTTTCTTATAAAATCATATAAGTTTGAAAATATTTTCCAATATACATACTGGAAATCATACTTAAAACTTAGCTTGTACTTGCTTGAAAATAGATCTTAAAATAGAATGAAACATGCTCACACACTTGTCTTATCAAAATGGTAGAGGAGCATAAAACACGTTCTCACCCACGCTTCTCTTATTAGAATCTTGTCTCGTTGGATATGCAGGTCTCCTTATAATGCCTCGAGAATGACTCAAAGAGTCTTTATAACATGCCCCATAAGTGTAGCATGAAGCAATACACTCTCCTATACACCTACATGTCCTAGTGAATGGATCATAGCTCGACATTCCTTTATCTCTCTACATGTCTCAGGGCCTTGACACCCAAAATCACAAAACTGAAAGGTGAGTACTCATAATCCTTTGGTATACCAATATATCCAATATAAGGCCCACAAAGGAGCACGCACAGAGACTTATCATAGAGAGCTCACATAGGGAGCTTGCTTATCATAGAGAGCTCGCATAGAGAGCTTACTTGAAAACACTTGCTCATGTAAAGCTCACACAAAAGCTCGTAAAATACAATTTAAAAAATTGTACTTTAAAAATCTCTTAAAACATAGGCTCGTTTAGAATCTCGCATAAAACATATCTTTAAAATCATGGCTTAAAAACATATCTTGAAAACAGAGTCTTGAGACTTGAAAATAGCACTTAGTTGAAAAACATACTCTTAGAACTGTAGTTTAGAAACAAAGTTCTCGAAAATCACAATAGTTCGCTCACGAGAAACAAACCATAAACATTCATGCTGAAAAACATATTAGTTAGAACAGTTATGGAAATTCTTAACCACTCACTGATATAGCTGATAAACTAAATAAACACAAAGATTACTAAATAGATTGAACTTCTAGAATTCACACATGCAAGTGAACCTAGCTTTCTAGACAATCAACCCCAATAGGACAGAGGCTTACATTGGGTGCTACGAACTTGGTTTAGACAAAGGCATGGCGATAGAATGTTTGATGAGAGAATTCTCATGAAATAATGGTCATATTTAGAGGCATTAAATGCTTCTGAAACCGCTGGAAGAGGCCTAACCTATACCATCAAAGGTACACCGATCTCACTGGATCTCAAGGGATCCGATGAGCAAGAAATTTCTTATGTAATTTCTCACACATACCAAGCACCAAACACGGTGCTACGAGGAATAAAGGAAAGTTATGTCCTAATTTGTGAAGAAATTTCAAATTGATGACTTCCGATGGCCACCAACACCACTGTTTTAGACCACTCTTATTAAGATACCTCCATTTCCATCATTACGGCCCCATAGAGGGATTTCTATTCGTGATCCACCCGACACAACCTAGCTCATGCAAACAAGTCCATCCATACCGAGAAAGGATGCAATGAGGGTCGTCTCAGACGAGTGTGAGGGCAGCATGGTCAAGTTTGACGATGACCTTTTTACTAATTATGAGAGAGTTTTCTTTTCTTTTTCAATTTATTTTCCCTTTTAAAAAAATTAGAATAGATTTGTATTTTCTGTTGATAGTTAGAATTTAATGCTTATTAAAAAATGTGTTTATTTTGTGTAGGAACCCCATACATTAGGAAACACTATAATTGGAGCTAAATCAGTATAAGGAGGACTACCTGACTACTTTTAAGGAACTTCGATGCTTAAACCAGGTAGTCTCTTCTCTTATCTTTTGGGTGCACATTAGGGACAATGTGTCAAATAAAGTGTGGGGGGTAACATAGAATTTTTCAAAATTATTTAAATTTATGTTACTTGTTTTATTTATTTTAGTAATCAATTTTTATATTCGTGTGCTTGTTTGGGCGCAAGCTTGTAGAAATAAAAGTGATTAGTTAAGAGCATGTAAATAGGATTGTGTGTTTAAATTACAAATTTAGCTCGACAGTAATTGATTTTTGGTTGTTTAGTACTAAAATATTTAGTTCACTTTGTTACAGTGTAAATAGGTGAAAGTGTGTTAAGTATACCAAATGACAAATAGGTACATAAAAAACATATATGTTTGTTGAATTATAAGTTGTTAGAATGTTAAAATTTAGTTAATTGATTCCATGAATTGAGATGCTTGGGGATGACCTAAGACATTGTTTGGTCACCACTACAGCAAAAAAGCCGACCCTGTACATAAATTCCCTAGTACCTAATTTTTTACCCTAATTTCACTTTTTGATGAAACTCAAATAAAACCACAAGCCTCTTCCATAAATTCTTGATCCTTTTTCTTTTTGGTCCCAGTACAAACTTAGATTTTAGGCCATTAATATTTAGGGTTAGGCAGATAAATTATGGAGGTTTCAAAAATAATTGAAAGAGAAAACTAAGGGATAGTATAGTACAGAGAGTATAAGATTGTTGCAAAGTTGTGTGTGAATGAAGAAAAATCAAGTGTAGAAAAACTTTGTAAAGGCCAAAGCCAAGTGAGAAAATCTTGAGTGAATAAAAGAAATTTGAGTAAAAATAATGCTCATTGTTGCACGAAAGTCTTGCTAAGATGATTGTACTCATGAATACTATATTGTACCTTAGGAAATGGAGAGAAAAGGAAAGTGAGAGAAGTGGATATTAGGTGGTGAGCTAAGGGATATAATTGGGGTAGTATTAGGGTTAATATAATGTGCCAAATTATTTTCATGCTTAAACTATTTTGTAGAGCCAGTTCTTCAATTTCGAACCAATCTAATCCACAAAATGTTACAAGCTGAAAAATTCCTATGTGACCTAAGTGATTCGAATCATAGATGAAAATTAAACTGAATATTGACATTTCTGACCACTTGTATTCATTGAACATAAATGTAAATTTTGTGTACTTGTTTCAATAGAATAGTATGCTCAATATTCTTGAATTTGTTTACTTTGTAACCTAGTGAACTAATGTATTTCACATCAAAAATTGGAAGTCAATTATATATCGTACTAGAATTTGTGTTTAGTCACATTGTCGTGATTATATTATTTCGATCCAAGCTCATGTATGAAACTGCTCAACCATAGTTTGGTCATTTAGCATTCTTATTGTTTTCTATTTTTGTTTTTCCTTTTTGTTTGCTTAAGGACAAGAAATGACTTAAATTTTCACACCCAATTTCCATTAAGTTCAAAATTTAGGAATAATTAGAGGTTAAATTGGAAGAAGCTATTAGTTGTTAGCTTCTACTGAAAATCAAGAAAAATTTAGTGGCTGATTTGGACATAGTTGAGTTCCAATTTTGGTTTGGTTTTATTAAGACCAACTAGTTCTTTAGTGGGAGACAAAATGATTACCAATGGACAAATTTTATAGGGTTGATAACTGGACGTGAAGGGCTATAAATAGTAGGGAGATGAATTCCTGAGGTGAATTCTTTTCAACCCTATTTTGTTCTCTTTGCCATCTACTTAAGATTACTCTGAAGAAGAAGAAGAAGATAACAGATGTCTGCATGGGGCAATATTCATGAAGATTGAGTCAAGAAGGTAGATAAGTAAGGGGACTGGTAAGCTTTTAAGTCTTTTAGTGCTCGTAAATTTGAGAAATATAGTTAAGAATTTTTAGAACCTTTGAAGGGATTTTGCATGTTTTTGGAAATGGAGATTTTTAGCCAAAATATTGAGTTTAATTTATGAATTTTGTCATAATACTTAGTTGCCAGGAGAATAGAAGCTCTGGCATTTGGGAAAGCTAAGCTAAGAAGGCAAAGAAGCATCAGGTGAGTTTTTATACTCCATTCCTTAGATGCTTTATGGCAGGCATGAATCTATGTTGAGTCTAGAGAGAGTTTTGTGATGATGTATGATATTTGTTGATTGAGAATATTATGCATGTCTAAGATTGTGTAAGTATATGAGTATCCACAAATGTATCCCAATATGCATGAAATGGTTATGGTTCCATGGTTAGAAAGTAGTGTACTCTATGATGATATGTTTATGAAATACATGTATTGCATGTTTGAAATGGTGGAATACGGAAGGAAAATTATTAATGGGTTAGATGAAGTTAGGATTTGGCGATGTGGAGGATTAGGCAGATGGTTTGTGAAATGAACTTTATATTTACCGCAATTCAAAATTCTTGGGTGCAAACTATGATGTGCGAAGCTCTGGGCCTTAATTCATTCAACTTCATCATCCCAATAGTGTTTGAGATGTTGACCATTAACTTTAAATGTACCTCCCTTATCATCTTGCAGTTCCACCACTCCATTAGGATAGAATTTACGAATGATGAATGGTTCAGATCATTGAGATTTGAGTTTCCCAGGGAATAACCTTAATCTTGATTGAACAACAAGACACTTTGACATTCTCTGAATTCCCAAGGTTGTATACGTTTGTCGTGCCATCTCTTGGTCTTTTCTTTGTACATCCTGGCATTCTGGTATGAAAATAACCTCAATTCTTCCAATTCATCAAGTTATAACATCCTTCTCTCACCAGCTTGCTTTAGATCCAGATTTAATTGTTTTAGGGCCCAGTGAGCTCTATTCTCCAATTCGAGCGACAAATGACAGCCTTTTCCGAAGACTAACTGATAAGGAGTAATTCTTAATGGTGTTTTGAAAGCTATCCGATAGGCCCATAGCATCATCAAGCATTTCTCGCTCATCGGATACACGGATCTCCAACCTACCATATAGACTCGTAGAGTCAAACATATCCCATAAGTGAAGCATATAACTAATACTCTCCACCACAACAAACACACATGTCCCATTGAATGAAGCTTGGCTCACATTCCTTTATCTCTCCAAAGACTATCCTGGGCCTCAATACCCCAAATATCAAAACACAAAGGTGAGTACTCACAATCTTATGGCATGTCAGGTATATCCAATGGTCTCAAGGTTCAGAAGGCCAAAATATCCACACTATCAACACATATCTACATATTGATTTTCGTACATGTTCATTGAATATACATATCATCAACACATTATAACCATTGTCACATATTATGAAAATGTACCCACTTATTTACTATCTCATGGAATGAATTACATACTCATATATTCACTTTCATAACAATCATCTTCAACTTACAACACATAACATAATATCTCATACATGCTCATATTTTCACAATTGCACAACACACATTACCATATTATAACATAGGTGTGAGAACACTTACACTCGAAATTTAGAGTAGGGGTTTAGGCTACCTCGAAATTCCTAATTACACAATGAGCCATCTATGAGCAGCTATTCCAAAACACTCACCAACAATACGCTTTCGCCAGAAAGCTAAAAGTTTAAACAAGCTTTTCTTTGCCTTTGTCTCTACTTGTTGAAGGTCCCATTGACTTCGACACTTCAACAAGACAAACCACACAAATATTCAACCAACAATCAGTCAATAACTCACCTAGAATAGTCACAAACATAAGCCTAAGCTACATTCTCTTCTAACCGAAACCTTTAGCATGACAAACTTAAATTTTGAATAACTCAATCTATGCTTAATATTTTCATATGAAATGAGTTTCATTCATCTACATATTCCTCTATGACTAATTCCCAACCTTTAAAGTGCACAAAACTACACATTTCAAGGTATCAAAATTTTTTTGACAAGTTTTGGCCATTATGATGAAAATTCATTAAAACTAGAGAATTTCTTAACAAAACTTTAAAGCAAATTTGGAAACCTTCTATTTATGTTAAAAACATTTTGAAGACACTTCAAAACTAAGTATTAATCCACAAACCCGAAATCCACCATTAATGACCAAATTTTTGACTTTTATCTAAAATATGCATTTTAATGGCTAGAAATTTGATTTAAAAATCTAGATAACATTTAAAACTAATAGGAAGATGATTTGTTACCTTAAATGTAAGAAAAATGAATTTTGGAAAAATTTTGGAAAATCCACTCCTGAAGAAGATGATGAAACTAATGAAGTTTTTCGGGTGTTTTCTTGGTTCAAATGGAGATTTATAGTGCAATGGATGTTGGAATTCAAGAAGAATCAGGTATTTGAAGTGAAAATCAATTGGAAGAGATGGAAGAGGGAACGGAATGTCACAAGCAAGAAGAGGAATTGGCTATCATGAAACAAATTGGAGAATAAGGTTTACTTGGTTGATTTTAAAATTCTTGTCTAATTGCTTCATACAGCTCTCAGTTTTAACTCTTTTACAAATCAGACCTTTTTCTAAAATTAAAGGTATTTAAAACTCATTTTCAAAAATTGGCTTAATTTCTTAATAACCATTGTCGAAATCAATATCAAATACCAGCCTCACAAAATTCCGAGTACATCTAGGCTAAAATTCGTAAAATGCCCCTAAGACTTTAATAGTACTAGAAAGAACATATGTTTTCTCCCTACTTATTGGTTAATTTGTTCCCTTCTAGTCATCTTTAGCGTATATTTTAGTATTTTTAGTTTAGTAATTTACATTTTAATACTCAGTGGATCTTAGCTTATTTACCCTCAATTTTATCATATTTTGGTACTAATGTCGTTGCATGAGTAATTTCAAATTGTGCCCAGAATTGTCGCCGCACCTGATAGCTATCTGAATAGGAATAAAAATGCGTGAGCTATCTAGTCTGCTACAACTAACCTGTACATGCAGAGGTAGCATGATTCTGATGAAAATGACACCTGGGCTATTTGGAAAAAAAATATATAAATATTCACATAAAAAGGAAAAAAAAGGGAGAGATTTTTGGATCATCTTCTTCAACTTATCCTTTGAAGCTTTCGACTATGGCGGCTTAAGCTCCGACGGCTGAACCAATGTAAAAAGGATGCAGACCAGCTCTTGACAAGGAACCCTGAGTGCAACACAATGAGGAATAGATAGATTCAAGTCGAGTTGTCTATGAATAGTATTCTCCACTTGTTTCTTTTATTTTTCTTTTCTAAATGCTAGTGATTACTTCCTATTTCATGTTAGTAAGGAAGTACACATGATTTCTAGGTTAAAATTTATTTTATTCAATCTTTCTTCCATTGTTTAATCTTTGGGTTTGAATGGTTTTAGCATGGAAGTGTTATTGCAGTCACTGACACTGGAAAATGCAGTGAAAGTTCAAGCTAACAAGCAAGATAGCAGAAGTTGCTTGAGGATTAGAGGAATTTAATCCAATTGTTCTTAATAGTGTTCCATTGCCATCATCGGAAGGTGTGGCTAATGTGCATGTTTAAGTCTTTAATTAAATATAGAAGTTAAGATTGGTAAGATATTCATTGCAATTTAATGCATCGATAATCACCTATCCTTTTATACCTTGTGAGCACTTAGCATTTTGTTGAATATTAACGTTGAGAATCCCAGTTTATCAGCATCATATTTTATCTTACTGTTTTCAAGTTATTGCTTCCACAACTACATCCACAATTTACCTCATTCCTATCTAATTATTGCACTGACATTGATAGACAAAATACAACCATCCTCATGGGATTGATATCCGAAAGACTTATATCTGTCTACTATACTTGCATCGATAGTGTACACTTGCACATTATTAATGTGACATTCAACAGCCGATTAGACTCCTGGGCCCAATTTTGGGATGTTACATCAGTTTTAACCGTTTGATTCCCAGAGTTGTTGTATCGCTTTGAACAATTTCTAAGGAAATTATCTGTGGAACCAAATTTGAAACAAGTTCCCATTTTGAATCGACATTCACCAAAATTATTTTCACCACAATGCTCACAAACGGGTTTCTCCACATTTCTAACACTGCGTACACTAGCAGCCAATGAATTTATAAATCTCAAATTGCTTGGTCATGGTCTGTCTCTACTAGTTAACCTTGAAGGTGAAGTGTTACGAAATTTCTTCGCTAGAGAAGTCTAAACTGATTTAGTTGACCCTCTTTTATTGAAATCTCGAGATCTCGTATCTAATTGTATTTTATCTTTACAAATCTCTTCCATTTTCTGTGCATGCTCTGATAGTTCCACAAATTTCCACAATTTCAAAGCTCTAACCAACCTTCAAATTTCATCATTCAACCCATCTTCAAATCGAATACACATTTCCTCTTCAATCGCAACAATATTTTGAGCATATTTTCTTAAGCAAACAAATTCCCGTTCGTACTCTGCGACTTACTGATTTCCTTTTTTCAACTTAAGAAACTATTTATTTTTCTTCTCTAAATAAAAGTGAATAACATATTTCTTCCTAAATTTCGTCTGAAAGAAATCTCAACTAATCCGATTACTCGAAGTCGTAGCTATCAACGTACACCACCACGAGTATGCTTCGTCTTTCAGTAACAAAATTGCACATTTCAAACTATTTTCGGGTGAACACATTAATTTTGAAAAGACTCTCTATGTATTCTCAAGCTAATATTCAACTCTAGTAGGATCATCATCAGCTTCCCCTCTAAATTCTTTAGCCCCACACTTATGGATTTTATCAATAAAGGGTCAATAAACCATTGCAAGTACAGGTTTTGAGGACATGGGGGTACCGAAAGAGGCACAATTGGGTAGAGGTTGCGGAGCCACAGGGTTGGCTCTCATAAAATCATTAAACCACTGATTCATCATACCAGAAAAGACAATTTTCATTTCACTATTGAACGATTGCGGAACTGGCATACTCTGACTCACTTCCTAATTGGAAGTTGAACATTACTTTCAGCTTCATTCACTACAATATGATTTGATTCGACTGACATCTTGTATCTATAAGAAAAATAGAGTTAGATCAGATCAAAAGCATCACATTATCACTAGTATAGGTAGCATGTATATTCTAGACTTGATACGCACTACGTTAGTCCTCAAATCAGCTAAACCATAGCTCTGATATCACTAAATGTAACACACTATACTTGGTCTTGTTTCCCATACCGAGCTATAAGATATTACAACTATTAAACTTTAACATCGTTCACAACTTTAATAAGAAATAACTAAATAATTAATTTATAAACATTTACATGCTATTCAATCAAAACAGGACCTAATTCTAGTTTATGGAATATTTAAAATAAATCAAGAATAATTCTAGATTAAAATGAACTTTTAAAAAATTTTGAGTAAAAAGTGAAAATAGGGGTCACACGGCCGTGTGACAGAGCTCAGCCCATGTGGCTCAAGAACATGGTCGTGTGGCAAAACTGTGTAACTCTTTGTCCACATGTAACTTAGGGTCACACGGCCATGTCACCAAGATGTGTAACTCTTTAAGGCAGTGTGGACGAACCTACACCAAAAATCACAGAGGCCACATGGTCGTGTCATGCAACCATCTTGGTCATACAGCTATGTGGCAAACCATGTGTGCCCAAAATACCTTCAAACAAAAGTCAATTCATGTACAATTTCATAGACACCAAGCCATGCATTTACCACCATATTAACCTATTGAAAGATATACTAAAACATACCAAAATTTACTAATTCACATTCTACCTCTACGCCTAACCAATATGCCCTAATTGGCACCACATTTCAATATAAATAATAACAAACAAGTTAACCTTATTCAATAATCAAATAAATTCCAAATAACATCTGCCATAATCAACAATTTACATCAAACTTTGTAATGCTAATATATCCTAATGAAAGTTCTAAAAGATTACCAAAACAAAATAAACATTTCAATAACAAATCTTTAAGGAAGACATTAAATGAGAAATTACCCTTTCAAGACACCAAATATCAAAATCAAGTTTACTATTCAAATGGCACAAATCATTATCTCACAAAAGAGAATTGATGTCATATACCTAATTAGTTTTACCACATTCATCACAAGTTTATCTTGAAACATCAAATTTAACATTATAAACCTTAGCCACATTACAAAACCAACTAGAACTCTAAACTCATCAACTTCAAAACCCTATATACATGCCACAAAATTGAAAATAACAAATCAAAAACTACCAAAACAAGACTTTGATAGTGTGAGCTTTGAAGTTGATCTATCCAACCAGTTTCTCAAAAACAGTAACTACAAGAAACAAAAACAAACCAAGTAATCTTAAATAGCTTACTAAGTTCATAGCTAAAATTCAAATCAACTTACCTCAATTAAACATTTGAAAACCAACACACTTATACTACTCAAACCTAACAACCATTTACAAAAATTCATAGAATTAGTGTTGAAAAAGTTTATCACATATTTCATGCTCCTCAATGGTTCAATCAAAATCATTCATATAAGTATATGTCTAAGTTTCATTACTGCAATACCATAATGAAACATTCTTGCATGATCATTCTTTGATACAAACCTTCTAATGAATAAACATCAGAAATGTCCAATCATTTTAACATTAATCACAAATTTTCATAGCCCGATGAACTATATTAACATGACTCAGATACTCAGGTAACCATATCACACCAGAGAGCATCGAAATGCTAACAGAGGCACTGAAATGCAAACCCATACAAGCACGCATTCAAACCCTATTGGTATGCCAATCATATCCTACTCATTTACTGCGTTCAAACAAGCATTTTAACAAAGTTTACCACAACTAATAATTTAGAAGCACTTCCATAAATTCATTCATACACATATTTCCAAACAACTAAGGTCATTTCAAAATCCTAAAATCATATTTTTCAAATGTTCAACAACTACCAAATATACCCTTTCTCACTTGTTCTTAATTGCAACAATTTATAATTTCAACATATTATCAAAACAAACCTCAAATACAATTGAATCAAACCATAATAGCACAAGTATAATATATATATTTATCTATACTATGAACTTACCTAGTATATTCGGCTATCGAGTAGATTTGTAAGGACTAATCTACGTTTTTCACTTTTCCCTGATTGTCCTCCATACGGTTCAATTCTCGATCTATATAATGATTAAATTCACTTTATCAATTTCAAATGCACTGCCAAATTCATTTCTATGCACATGACCTATAAATTTCATTTTACAAATTTTCCCTGAACTTTCACACTTTGTTTTTAGTCATTGAATCAAAACTATAAAACATTTCATAATTAACCCCAGTATATCCAAACCGAATTCAATATCATCCCAATCAACTTAAAAACATTTGAAAATTTTCTAAATTCACATGCTAAATTTTACTTATTTTCTTATTAGTCCTTAAACTCAAAACTAATAAAATTTTCTTTACAAATAATTCTAAACAACAACCAAGTTCACAAATTCATCACCTAATCTCAGGAACACCTAGAATTCATTAATTACAAGTTTCAAAATCTCTAATAGTTTTTCGAAATACTCTCTTGATTAGCTAAATTAAGCTACGACGATCTTAAAAACATAAAATTTACAAGAAACAGGTAGGAAAATTACTTGTTTCTAATTTTGATGGAAGAAATTTTAAGGAAGATGATGTTATTTTATTATTATTTTACTATTTAATTACCTTATTATAATTAACTTATAAATTAACAAATAAAAATCTATAATTAAATGCCATAATAGTCCACCCACATAGCAATATGGCCTAATTTTTACATAAGTCCTCACACATCCACTAATTAAGCCATTTAATCAATAAAATTCAATAGCGATTAAGTTTTACATCTTTTACGATTTAGTCTTTTTTTCGTAATTAACTAACCAAACATTAAAATTCCCAAACCGAACCTTCAAATACCAATATAATAGCTTTTTAAATATTTAATAAAAATATGTATGAGCTCGGTTTATAGAAATGAGATTCTAAAATCGTATTTTCCAAAACCACTTGACTTTAAGAGCAAACCATTTTAACTTAACTATTTGTTCAATTGGCAAATATTATTAAATCCAACATTCAATATAAAACCATATTTGACTCATATGAACTACATAATACTAATAATGGACTCGTTGGTAGGACTTGTGATCTTAAAACCACTATTTCTGACACCACAAAAATAGGTTGTTACAATACCCCTTATATGCGTGATGTTCGACCTGGCTAGGTCCCTTGAGTCCATATTTTTATTAAGTTATTATGTGATGTGTGTAGATATATTGGCCTAAATTGGCGAACAGAGAAAAGTAAAAATAGATGATTTAGGAAAAGGCACAAATAAAGGATAAGTAAAGCGATTGAAAAAACAAGTAATGGAAATAAGAAAATTTCATTAATGAAAAAATATAAAGAAAGTTAAGCATTGTTATTCACCAAGTGAGTTGACGCCTCAATGGTGTCTTCACCTCCTTCTGGCTAGTCTTTTGAAAACAGTAGAAATGATCAGGCGTAATTCTTGAAAGTTTGAAAGTCATTAGATTCCTTCCTTCCACTCTGACAATCTCCTCATTGGAATTAGAGGAGTGGGAATGTTGAAATCAAGGATGACACTGGTAAGTTTACATATACAGATGGAGTTGCGAGATTCGTATTGAAAGGACCCACAGTAGCATATGTACATGGCTGTAAGTTCAAAATTGTATGAAGAAGACCTTCATGGCAAGTTTGAATGTGGATCAAATGAGAAAGTTGAGGAGATATGCTTAGATGTCAGACTTCGTATCTCTCGTATATTCTTCAAGGGCTTAATAACTCATTATTTTGCAACTATACCTTTTCACCAAGGCGTAACCTTTGAAAGCCAATACCATATTCTAGACCCTTTTTTTTCATAAACCTTCAAATGTTTGAATTTAGACCTCCAGACGGGGATAGAAAATGTAAACCCATAACTCTGGCGCATGAATTTTTAGCAGTCCTAAAAGTCAGACACACCGTCATCCACCAAAATAGGTGACCTTTTCGAGCTCAGCCTTCTTGGCTTCACCTCCACTTTGAATGGCCCATCCAATGATTTCCACACTACCCCCGCTAATGATTAAGAAGAAACCATTGAGTCTGCAAATTGAGGCCAGGCAATATAGGAATACAGGGGAGTTTGGGTGACATCATGGAATGTTATCGACTAGTTTGCTAGAGCGACATTGTGATGACGGTCTATCGAATCTATGGAGTGACACCACGATTACAGTCTACAAGTCCTTTAAGGTGACACTTCAGAAGAATTTTATTGATTCCTTGGAATTGAGAGTAGCCAGAGAACTTCACTCCAGTAGAATAATCGAACAGAAAAAAGGAAGAAGAAAAGTGATGGATAATAGGTGAGCTGGTCAAGAAAAAGGATTGTGGACTTATGAACTTCCCTCTTAGTGTTCTGGTTTATTTGTAACACCCCTTACCCGTATCCGAAGCCGAAACTGGGTTTGAGGCATTACCTAACTTATCACACTTACATATCAGAACGGGCTATAAAATATCGTTGTTAAACCTATCGCAAAGCTCAATCTTGGCCTATGAGGCCCTAAACATACCTCTGAGAGGCTTCAAAACTAATCCCGAAACTTTTACGAACTCGAGAAACTTTTCATCAAAACAGGGGCCACACGCCCGTGTTGGTTCCGAACATGCCCGTGTGTCATCTCACACGCCCGTGTTCGATGCCCATGGATGACACTGACTTAATCACACGGTCTAGACATGCTTGTGTCTTTTTCCCGTAGAGCTCTCTGACTACGACACATCAACCCTTAATTAGCACATGGCCAAAGCACACGCCCATGCGACTGGCCCGTGGTCGTCTCTAATTAATCCACACGGTTGGTCGCACTCATGTGTGCTTCTACCGTGTGGCGATTTAAATGCCAAATCCTAAGTGCAGACTTCACAGGGCCTTGGCACACGCCCATGGACTGGCCGTGTGTCACACACGGCATAGACACACGCCCGTGTGCCTACCCATGTGGATGAGAATAAGGCTATTTGCCAAGTTCTTTGCACCCCTCTAGCTTACACCATATAAACCCATTCAACATACCAATAAACAACTCATAATTTCAATATGAACTTCCATGAATAACTTCATATTTTCATAAATGATAAGGTGAGCCATCAACCATGGCAATATACAAAATAGTTATCTTAATAAGGGGCCAACACACTTCTGGCCAAAATAAAAAAATAATCTAACTAGTCTAGCCCCTATACATGCCATATATAAAATCACTAAGTCTAGGTATACCGAGGTGAGCTGATAGTGTGGACGATCTTCTGGTTATCGGCATATCCCGGTTCGACTCTTGAACTCTATAAAATAAGGGAAAAAGAAAGGAGGGTAAGCTTTAAGCTTAGTAAGTTTGCGTGTAAACAATTAGCATTATAGTATGTGCTAAACAATAAATAGCATTACATACTAAAAAAGAAGCATTCCATATTCCTAATCATGATTACTTATTTCTTCCATTTCCACATCCAAACCATATCACAAGCTTAATGTATACATTTATTAGCATGCCTCCCAACACTTAGCACCACAATGTCACATAATACAACACATCACAATCTTTCAATCAACTACTCATAATCAAATTACTCTGTAACACCCCAAACCCGGTCTATGCGTTGAGACCAGATTTGGTTTGTTACGTGATTCGAACTATTCTTAAATCTTTAATGAGTTGAAAACTACAATATTGGTTACAGAGTTTAAAATTTGAAGAGTATTAGATTTTGATAATTATTTAGAAACATTAGTTGAAAATCATTGTATTATCAAAAACCGTTAGGAGATTTGTTAAAGAGTTAACAATAAAAAGAATTATTTATAAAAGAATTTCATATACTTGAAAAAAAAACCCAAATTTATTTCTATAAAGCATCATATAATCTTAGCCCATGATTTAAAAGTCCAAAATAAAGTTTAAATTCCAAACACACATAAAATCCATAAGTTATTTATAGAGGCCATTTATTACAACATCCCAAAATAGTAAAATAATTATTAAAAGTTCAGAGTTTAATAACCCATATTTAGCAGTATGGCCTCCACGAAGTCATCCTCGGCCCAAGTCCACATCAATTTCCATTACCTGAGATGGAAAAATAAAAAGGGTGAGTTACTTAGAACTCAAAGTGTGTAACTCACTTACCACCATTATTGGGCCGATTGTCAAGATATTGTCGGGCTTGAGCCCAATTCAAAATCAACAACATATCATGAATTAAAAAAATAATTAATAATGCATGAAAATGTAATTCCCAACCCAAACCTAATATCCATCCGCTAACACCCCTGCACCAACCATCACACCGTGGGGATCAAGTCAACCCACCCCGCCATCACACCAATCGAGGCATTAAGCCTTTTTATAATTGTGGCATAGCCACCTAACTAGAGGCAATAAGTTTCAGATTGTGCGTGAGCCACCAACTAGAGGCAATAAGCCGATATTGTGGTAGAGCCACCGAACTAGAGGCAATAAGCCGATATTGTGGCAACTGGCCATTCTTCTCTTCATATATCCCACCCATGCAATTATACATGTACTTGAAAATATAAAATTTATTAACAAAACATAACATGGTGGGTTTATCAATAACATTTCATTTGGCCCATAATTATAACAATTTGTCCATTTAATGTTTTAGTGGGCTTTGGCCCATTTACCAAACTAGAATGTTTTGGCTAAATTTTAACGAACTAGAGTATTTTGGCCCATTTTCACGAACTAGAGTATTTACGGCCCATTTTCACGAACTAGAGTATTTACGGCCCATTTTCACGAACTAGAGTATTTACGACCCATTTTCACGAACTAGAGTATTTACGGCCCATTTTCACGAACTAGAGTATTTACGGCCCATTTTCACGAACTAGAGTATTTACGGCCTGTTTTTACGAAACATCAAATTTTCATGATAACAATTAATTACTCGAGGGCGTTTTCGTAATTTCCACGATTTAGTCGTTTTTACGCATTTTCGTCAAAATATAAATTTTTACGCTTTTACCGATCTAATCGTTTTTACGATTTACTTCCATACCGAAATTTGACATCCAACCAAAAGTAATGAGTGTGAAATTACACACCTCGATACCGTGAGTACTAACCCTTCTCGCTCCTCGGCACCTAAAATATATTTTGATTCGTTAGACAACTAATTCGTTAAATTAATCTTAATCAATAATGGATCCAAAAATCTTACCCTCTTGATTTTGAATCACTTCGATTTTCGGCTTTGCCTCGTTTATCGATTCACTAGTCACGAGAATCCACCAACGATAACTTCTCGGAGGTTCGTACTACTTGAATAATGGACTACTTTGGAAGATGGCCCACAACCCGGTGGAAAATCCTTGATCCGCGAAACCGCTCTTCGCTTGAATGGGGATTTACGGATCCGCCCTCTTAACGTGACTAACCACCGCCTTTTCTTCCCTATTTTGACAGTCTTCAAGATCCAAAGGAATTTAGTTAGATCTAAAATAATATCAATGTTACTAGAGATTTAAAGAGATTTGATTTCCTTACCAAAATAAAACGTTTCCAACGTTTCTCCCGATCACTTGAGTTCCGATCTCCGTTATTGCACTAAATAATAATAATGAAAAGAACGTTATTAGAATGAACGTTATTTCGATCCAAAAAGACCCTCTATAAACCAATGATATTCGGCCATAATATCACTAATTAAAACGAAAATGAAAAAAAGAACCCCTTACCTATGATCCACGATCGAAAAGAAAAGATTGAGAATGATGTTTGTGAGAGTTGGAGAATTCGGCTATGCAACCAAAGAAAAGAGAAAATAATTTCGGTTATGGCACTCTAACATTCGGCCAAAGGGATGTTAAATGAAGAAACTTTGATTGAAACAATTAGAATATGAGAAAGAGATGGTGATGAGATAGTTTGATTTCAAAGAGAAAAGAAGATGAAAGAAAAGAAAAAAATAGACCTTTAGGATTTAGTGCATTCGGCCATGGCAAAAGAAAAAGAAAGAGACTGATTTTGGTATGGGTGATTTCGGCACAAGGAGAATACAAAAGAAAATTAACCAAAATGGATGAAAGTGACCAAATGGTCAAAAGATTTTGGCTTTGCCAAATGCAAAATTCGGCCAAGAGGGATGTTGAAAGGAGAGGAATAAAAATTCTGCACAAAGTGCAAAGAACAACCAAAGAGAGAAAAGAATTTTTCAGCCAAAACTAACTCAAAATTTAGGCTCCTCCTATACCAAATTGCCGTCCCAAGACATGGTCAATTGGCCATGATTTCTTTCCAAAATTCCCTTGATATGTGCCTTATGTTCCCCCTATCTTTCCTTAAACCTTTGATTCCATGCCATAAGTTAGTTGTTACCTTAATCCATTGATACACTAACCAAAAATACATGGTCAACACCTTCCTTATATGTCCCTTGTCGACACTTCCTAGCCATGAGCGTAAAATTAAAACAAAAATTTTATCTAGGTGCTATACAAGGATTCAACCTCTTCCTCTTACTTGAACCCATGCGCCAACTCCACCATGCCATATGCTCATTTTATGACACTCTTTAGCACATAAATTAGCTTAAGTCTTAATCACCTTTGTTTCACTTCAATAAATTCTCAACTAATAAATTTTATTCTATCCTCAAATTATGCTTTACCCTCTCAAAGACTTCAATAAGCACCAAAATAAAATAAAATATTTTTCCTTTAAAAATCTAAACACCAAAATCATGCAAATTTTAAATACTCGATTTTTAGGTGTTACAACTCTACCTTCCTTAAAGAAAATTTCGTCCTCGAAATTTACAGTTGAAAAAGGTGAGGGTATTGTCGCTTAATTGCATCCTCTGGCTCCCACGTAGCTTCTTCCACTCCATGGTTACGCCATAGAATTTTGACCAACAGCACGCTTTTCTTCCTTAGTACCGACATCTCAATCTAGGATTTCCACCGTTCTTCTTCAAAGGACAAATCAATTCACCCAATTCTTCTACCGGTATAATGTGCAAAGGATCGATCTATAACGCTCAACATGGAAACATGAAAGACATTATGAATTTGATCTAACTCCGGAGGTAACTCAACTGATATGCCATCGACCAACACGCTTCAAAGACACGATAAGGTCCAATGTATCTAGGACTTAGCTTGCCCTTCCTTCCTAATCAAGATCTTTTCCCAAGGAGATACCTTCAAGAAAACCCGATCTCCCACACTATACTCGATGTCCTTCGCTTCAGATCTGCGCGACGACTTCGCCTTCATCCGAGGCTTCTTTCAACCGTGTTCGAATAACTTTTACTTTATCCTCGGCCTCGAGATATCATCTCGGACCTAACATCTGTTTTTCGCCCAACTCACCCAACAATAGGAGAGCGACACTTACGACCATATAATGCCTCGTAAGGTGCCATCTGAATGCTAGACTGATAGCTGTTGTTATACGCGAATTCTGCTAGTAGTAGATAATCCTCCCAACTACCCCTGAAGTCGATTACACATCCTCTTAACATATCTTCCAATATCTCGAATTACTCTTTCCGATCGACCATCGATCGAGGATGAAAAGCCGATCAAATTCAACTTTGTCCCTAAGGCTTCGTGCAGAGCTTTCCAGAATCGTGATGTAAACCTAGGGTCCCTATCCGATATAATAGATACAGGTACCCCATGTAACCTCACAATTTCGGATACGTAAAGTTTCGCCAATTTCTGCAATGAATAATCCGTACGAACTGGCAAGAAATGAGCAGTCTTCGTCAACCGATCAACAATTACCCAAACGGAATTTTTCTTAGTAGGTGTTAACGGTAACCCACTAACAAAATCCATAGTTATCCTCTCCCATTTCCAAAGAGGAATCTTTATCGGTTGTAACAATCCAGACGGTAATTGATGTTCTGCCTTCACTTGCTGACAAGTCAAACATTTTCCCACAATTACGTAATCTCACGCTTCAACCTCGCCACCAATATCGCTCACGGAGATCTCGATACATCTTATTTCCTCCGGATGCATAGCATAAGGACTACTATGCGCCCCTCAGAGAATCAATTGCCTCAAATCCAGATCCTTAGGCATGCATACTCTCCCTGAAGCACAACACACCTCCGTGTTTATTCCAAAATCCTCAATTTCACCATTTTCAACTTGTCGCAAAGAAAGGTCCCAACTTCTCATCCGATGTCTGCTTTTCCTTGATTTGTTCCAACCACGAGGTTTCACCAAGTTCTCGCTAACAAACCGCCATCCTCATACAGACTCAAATGGGCAAACAAAGCTCTTAATTCAGATATCGCTTACGACTTAACGCGTCGCCTACCACGTTAGCCTTTCCAGGATGGTATTCGATGGAGAAATCATAATCTTTAACAATTCTACCCATCTTCTTTGTCTTAAATTCAACTCCTTCGGGTAAGGAGGTATTTAAGACTCTTGTGATCCGTGGTAGATTATGGACTTCTCACCATAGAGATAGTGCCTCCAAATCTTTAGAGCAAAGACAACTAGCCTAACTCCAAATCATGAGTAGGGTAGTTTACTTCGTGTGGTCTCAATTGACGAGAAGCATAGGCCACCACCTTTCCATTTTGCATCAACACACAACCTGCACTCGTGTGAGACGATCACAATAAACAGTGAATTCTTTTCCAAATTCGGGTTGAATCAAACCGAGCTTCACAGATCTTCTTCAATTTCTCGAAACTCTCTTCGCTTTTCACCCGATATACGGAGCTCCTTTCGCAATGCTTTAGTTAGGGTGCAGAATCAATGAAAACCCTCTACAAAACGCCTATAGTATCCACCTGCACCCAAGAAACTCAATTTCACCATCGATGTTGGTGGTTTCCAATCCGTAATAGCCTCAATTTTCCGAGGATCCACCCTTATTCCTTCTACCGATACTACACGACCAAGGAAAGTCACCTCCTTTAGCCAAAATTCGTGATTTACCAAATTTGGCATACAAATGCTTATCACGAAGTAGTTGTAATACTATCCGCAAATGTTTGGTCATGTTCCTCCTCATTTCTCGAATAAACCAATATATCATCTATGAACACTACCACAAACCGGTCTAAATATGGTTGAAAGACTCGGTTCATCATGTCCATAAATGCAAATGGTGCATTAGTTAATCCAAACGGCATCACTACAAACTCATAGTGTCCGTAACGTGTCCGAAATGTCGCCTTATAGATGTCCGCTTTTTTACCTTAAAGTGGTGATAACCCGACCTTAAATCAATTTTGAGAAAATCAAGCTCCTTTCAATTGATCAAACAGTCGCCAATTTCTACAGAGGATACCGATTCTTGATCGTCAATTTATTCAACTGTCGTAGTCAATGCACATACGCATCGATCCATCCTTCTTCTTGACGAACAAGACCGGTGCTCCCCACGGAGACACACTTGGTCGAATGAATCCCGATCCAAAGAATTCTTGAATTTGAGCTTTGAGCTCACCTAACTCCTTCGCGCCATTCTATAGGGAGCAATGGACACCGGAGCCGCCCCTGTGCAAAAGCTCAATGCCAAATTCTACTTCCGATCCGAGGTATACCGAAGTTCTTCAGAAATACATCGGAAATTCCTTCACCGCCCTCACATCATTCACGGATAATTCCTTGGCATCCACAAAGATGATAAAGGCTAGGAATGCTCCGTATCCTTTCCGCACCAACTTCTCAAATTTTAATGCAGATACCACATTTGCCGATAGTTCTTCCGCTCACCAATCATTATGACTTCCTTATCATCCAGGGTCCTTATCGACATTCGCTTTTCAAAGACAATCCAATTGCCTCGATGGTTAACCAACCATCCATGCCCGTAATGAGATCGAACTCACGAAAGGTAGTTCCATCAAATTTGCTAAGAATACTTCCTCTTGGATTTTTAAGGCACGCCTTTAAATATTTTATTAACCACTACCGATTGTCCTAAGGACCGACATCATCTCATTTTCGGTAATTTGATTCTAAATTGATTTCAGATATGGCACTAGATACATACGAATGAGTAGAGCCAATATCTATTAAGGCAATAACAGTACATCAAAATGAAGAACGCATCTAAGGTTATCACATCTCGTGCATTGCCGCCTCTCATGCGTCTAACCGCATAGACCAGATCCAGTTGTCTTGCATCCGCATTTCCTCTATTACCATTTCCGACCCAAAGCACCTTGACCACGACCAGCCCCATTACCACCACGACCGGTCCACGACCTCCTGGTGGTCATTGACACTACGGCCACCAGGCATCATTATTACTTGGACCTCTTGAGTCGATCCATTCGCCGAGGACAACTTTTGTAATCGATGTTCCATTGAACCGCATTTGTAGCATGCACCCGCTTTTCCTCCAACATTCCCAAAATGCCTTTTCCCACACTCAAAGGTAATCTCGACTTCGATTATTTGCTACCGGTTCTCGCTTTGAACCGATTCATCATTCGGGGTTTCTTCCGAATCTCTTGGAAGAACCAGATCATTGTGTCTCTCTTGTTTTGGGATCTCTCTGCTCGCTGCTCGAAGTTCTTAGCCTCTTCGCTATTTTGGCCTTCTCCACCGAGTCGAAAAATTTCTAACTTGTCATGAGCAATCGAACCCTCACTCATCATTAAGTCCATCCTCAAACGCATACAACGCTCATGATCTCTGCTACAATTGTCCCGCATAACGGCTCGACGTAAAACTCACTTCATATGTCGCCACGGCCTTACTTCCTTGGACAAGATTCGAAATTCCTTCCTTCGAAGCGCCTACATAGCTCGCTCCAACGATTTTCCTTGGAAGGCGCTTTAAAGAATTCCCGTTAATCGATCGCAACAAGGTTTTCTCGAACAAAGGAGCCACCACCGACACGCCTCATCTCTCAATAAGGATACAGCCTTCCCGCTTTTGCTCAACTGCATTCCATATCATCCATGATCCGCTCCACGCCTTCGAGCCAAGATTCACCACATTCGGGCTACACCAGACTCCTCTGAAAACTTCGCATTATTTGCCTTAAGTCGCTCAAATTGACCCACAAGTTGTTGGCCCAATTCTAGTTCCAATGACCTTTCCAAGACTCGCAACATTGCTTGAGTCAATGCATGATCTTCTTCCATGTGATCGCATGATCCGGTCTCACTTTCAATTGACGCAAAAGGCCCACTTCGCATATGATTTGGTGCTTCACCAGTAGCACCTCGGCCTCTACCACGCCACGCTCTACCGGCGTCCACGACCACGCCCTCTTGTACTCATGATTGCTTGTTCGCTTATCCGATTACAAGTTTTATGAATCGTAAATTTTGTTTTGTTTATTAGCGATATTTTATGAGATTTAAGATATAAAGTTGTTTTTCGCAACATTTCCTATAGTCTCAATCTCTACAGCTTTTCACGCCTAAAACTAGAAGTTCTAGAGTGTTCCTATGATCATATCATAGTAATCATTTAAGCAATAAATACTTACTTGACTTGTTGCCGGATGCTTGTGGTGCCATCTTGATCTTTAAAATATCATTGAACGCTTTCATACGGAAATTATTTTGAACCCAAACCACAAGAAGTTTTTGAAACCGCTCGATATTACTAATGTAACACCCCAAACCCTATCTATGCGTTGAGACCAGATTTGGTTTGTTACGTGATTCGAACTATTCTTAAATCTTTAATGAGTTGAAAACTACAATATTGGTTACTGAGTTTAAAATTTGAAGAGTATTAGATTTTGATAATTATTTAGAAACATTAGTTGAAAATCATTGTATTATCAAAACCGTTAGAGATTTGTTAAAGAGTTAACAATAAAAAGAATTATTTATAAAAGAATTTCATATACTTGAAAAAAAACCCAAATTTATTTCTATAAAGCATCATATAATCTTAGCCCATGATTTAAAAGTCCAAAATAAAGTTTAAATTCCAAACACACATAAAATCCATAAGTTATTTATAGAGGCCATTTATTACAACATCCCAAAATAGTAAAATAATTATTAAAAGTTCGAGTTTAATAACCCATATTTAGCAAGATGGCCTCCACGAAGTCATCCTCTACCTAAGTCCACATCAATTTCCATTACCCGAGATGGAAAAATAAAAAGGGTGAGTTACTTAGAACTCGATGTGTAACTCACTTACCACCATTATTGGGCCGATTGTCAAGATATTAAGTCGGGCTTGAGCCCAATTCGAAATCAACAACATATCATGAATTAAAAAATAATTAATAATGCATGAAAATGTAATTCCCAACCCAAACCTAATATCCATCCGCTAACACCCCGCACCAACCATCACACCTGGGGATCAAGTCAACCCACCCCGCCATCACACCAATCGTAGGCATTAAGCCTTTTATAATTGTGGCATAGCCACCGAACTAGAGGCAATAAGTTTTATTGTAAGAGCCACCGAACTAGAGGCAATAAGTCGATATTGTGGCAGAGCCACCGAACTAGAGGCAATAAGTCGATATTGTGGCAACTGGCCATTCTTCTCTTCATATATCCCACCCATGCAATTATACATGTACTTGAAAATATAAAATTTATTAACAAAACATAACATGGTGGGTTTATCAATAACATTTCATTTGGCCCATAATTATAGCAATTTGTCCATTTAATGTTTAGTGGGCTTTGGCCCATTTACCAAACTAGAATGTTTTGGCTAAATTTTAACGAACTAGAGTATTTTGGCCCATTTTCACTTAACTAGAGTATTTACTACCCATTTTCACGAACTAGAGTATTTACTACCCATTTTCACGAACTAGAGTATTTACTACCCATTTTCACGAACTAGAGTATTTACTACTGCTTTTACTTAAACATCAAATTTTCATGATAACAATTAATTACTCGAGGCGTTTCGTAATTTCCATGATTTAGTCGTTTTACGCATTTTCGTCAAAATATAAATTTTTACGCTTTTACCGATCTAATCGCTTTTACGATTTACTTCCATACCGAAATTTGACATCCAACCAAAAGTAATGAGTGTGAAATTACACACCTCGATACCGTGAGTACTAACCCTTCTCGCCTCCAAGACCTAAAATATATTTTGATTCGTTAGACAACTAATTCGTTAAATTAATCTTAATCAATAATGGATCCAAAATCTTACCCTCTTGATTTTGAATCACTTGATTTTCGGCTTTGCCTCGCTTATCTATTCACTAGCCGAGAATCCACCAACGATAACGGCTCGGAGGTTCGTACTACTTGAATAATGGACTACTTTCTAAGATGGCCCACAACCCTATGGAAAATCCTAGATCGAAACCGCTCTTCGCTTGAATGGGGATTTACGGATCCGCCTCTTAACGTGACTAACCACCGCCCTTTTCTTCCCTATTTTGACATCTTCAAGATCCAAAGGAATTTAGTTAGATCTAAAATAATATCAATGTTACTAGAGATTTAAAGAGATTTGATTTCCTTACCAAAATAAAACGTTTCCAACGCTTTCTCCCGATCACTTGAGTTCGATCTCGTTATTGCACTAAATAATAATAATGAAAAGAACGTTATTAGAATGAACGTTATTTCGATCCAAAAGACCTCTATAAACCAATGATATTCGCCATAATATCACTAATTAAAACGAAAATGAAAAAAGAACCCTTACCTATGATCCACGATCGAAAAGAAAAGATTGAGAATGATGTTTGTGAGAGTTGGAGAATTGACTATGCAACCAAAGAAAAGAGAAAATAATTTCGTTATGGCACTCTAACATTCGCCAAAGGGATGTTAAATGAAGAAACTTTGATTGAAATAATTAGAATATGAGAAAGAGATGGTGATGAGATAGTTTGATTTCAAAGAGAAAAGAAGATGAAAGAAAAGAAAAAAATAGACCTTTAGGATTTAGTGCATTCTACCATAGCAAAAGAAAAGAAAGAGACTGATTTTGGTATGGGTGATTTCTAGACAAGGAGAATACAAAAGAAAATTAACCAAAATGGATGAAAGTGACCAAATGGTCAAAGATTTTGGCTTTGCCAAATGCAAAATTCGCCAAGAGGGATGTTGAAAGGAGAGAATAAAAATTCTGCACAAAGTGCAAAGAACAACCAAAGAGAGAAAAGAATTTTTCAGCCAAAACTAACTCAAAATTTAGGCTCCCTCCTATACCAAATTGCCGTCCAGCACATGGTCAATTGGCCATGATTTCTTTCCAAAATTCCCCCTTGATATGTGCCTTATGTTCCCCCCTATCTTTCCTTAAACCTTTGATTCCATGCCATAAGTTAGTTGTTACCTTAATCCATTGATACACTAACCAAAAATACATGGTCAACACCTTCCTTATATGTCCCTTGCCGACACTTCCTAGCCATGAGCGTAAAATTAAAACAAAATTTTATCTAGGTGCTATACAAGGATTCGAACCTCTTCCCTCTTACTTGAACCCATGCGCCAACTCCACCATGCCATATGCTCATTTTATGACACTCTTTAGCACATAAATTAGCTTAAGTCTTAATCACCTTTGTTTCACTTCAATAAATTCTCAACTAATAAATTTTATTCTATCCTCAAATTATGCTTTACCCTCTCAAAGACTTCAATAAGCACCAAAATAAAATAAAATATTTTTCCTTTAAAAATCTAAACACCAAAATCATGCAAATTTTAAATACTCAGATTTTTAGGGTGTTACATACTCGGTGGTTCTGCACTTAGCCCACCATCAGTCTTTATTAGGGTGGTATCGCACATAGCCCACCAAAGAAGTTAGTCATGGTGGTATCACACATAGCCCACCAAATAATAAATAGTCGATGGTATCGCACATAGCCTATCGTAATTAAGTATTAAGGTGGTATCGCACTTAGCCCACCATCAAATATTGATATAACACATTTACATATCCATCCCATCATTCATGCTAGAGTTATTCAATAACTACCACATTCTACCCACTTGAATCATACATGTTTTCAATTGTGCCATGCACTAGTTAGCAACAACAATGTATATACATAATGTATCGTTCACACATAAACTTACCTCGGTTAAAACGTGTTAACAAACGGTCTAATCCGTAACCTTGCCTTTTCCCCGATCAAGGTTAATTATGCGCTTTTCTTGATCTATAACAATAAAATTCATTCAATTAGATCATTCTATGATCATAATGCATCATAATCTACACTTAGGCAAAAATAACTATTTTACCCTTGTACTTTGGCAAAAGTATGATTTTGCCCCTAGGCTAGTAAATCATTTTTCAACTCACTTTCTCATTAAATAAGCCTAGCTGAACGTTTATTTCTCTTACAACTACTCATAATTCCAACTATTTCATGCATTTATGACATAAAATCAATATTTGCATTTAAATCCTAATTAGGTGTTTTCATGCTAACACCTTTCACAAAAGTTGTTTCTCACCTCCCTAACATTCATTTTCTTTCATAAAAACTCAGCTAACAACATGAACACTCTCATGGAAAGTCCCTATACTTTCAACCATATCACAAATTAGTCCCCTCATTAGCTAGCTTAAGCTTTAGGGACCCCAAAAGTACAAAAATCATTAAGAAAAACCTTAAAAATTACTTACTTGCAAGGATGAGATGTAGCTTAAATTTTCAAGCTTTCAAACCCTTAAACTTGCTGAAATTTTCAGTAGTAGAGGAGGAGATGAATAGTGAAAGATGATAGCTTCCTTTAGTCATCTTATTTTATCATATTTTAATCAATTAGTCACCAACTATCACCTAGTTTGACTAAATTTAATGCTTCTGATCCCTAAGCACCCTATGGCCAGCCATTACACTCCAAAATGGCCCAATTGCATTTTAAAATCCTCCAAATATATTCTATAGCTATTAGGTACCACTACCTTATAAAATAGAACTTTCGCATCTCATGCAATTTAGTCTTTTTTCACAATTAAGCATGCTATTGCTAAAATTAAAGCACCAAAATTTCTACATAGCCATATTTTAATGTTATAACATATAAAATAATATCAAAATAATTTTCCTTATCCTCGATTTAGTGGTCTTGAACCACTATTTCGATTAGCCCTAAAATCGAGCTGTTACATTATTATAGCCAAAAGTATGCATGTAAAATTTATGGAAGTTTAAAGAATGGTAAGGAATCGTTCAGGTCCATAATGCATGAAGGACACATGTTGCATCGAAAGAAGAAGAAAAAATTTAATGTTCCTGAGGTGGGGATATCTGCCAATAGTTACCCATTAGTGTGTAACCCTTAAGTAAGTAGAGAAAGTTCTAAGCCCGTCTAGCAGCAACCCTTTTTGAGAATGGTTGTTAAGCCATTATTACCATCGGAGTAGAACTACAGAATCAAAGTCATAGCTCTGGTAGTTCACAAAGGTAGTAGTAAAAATATTTCATGGGCGGGCTTAGCTATCCTATGAAGGGAAGGAATTGACCCACTAGATGGACGTAGTTAATGCATGAACAAATCTAGGATTTGCGGTATTATTCGCCAAAATTAAAGTCAAGAAGAGGTCAGTCAAACGGTGTTTACCTTAGAGCATCCACCAAATTAAGATTGTGAGAAAACTCTATGGATTGGAGTGTATCCAACAAAGGATTAGTCTTATATCCACAGATGAACCGGTATTTATATTTCGTTAAGTGTTGATGGACTCGAAAATCAAATAGAGCAGGTATAAAGTGAATGTCTGAAAGGATAACCCATGTTAAAGGTTTCGGTAAAAATGAAAGTTGATTACTTCCGTGAACCATATGATGACAAAAATGGGGAAAAGTTTCTTTGAGTCTACCTCTGAGATTGGGCTTAAAATGAAATTTTGAGGATGAAATTTATTTTAAGATGGAAGAGTTGTAAGACCCAGTTTACTTTAATTCTAGATTTTAGGAATAATTGGGGGTTAAATTGGGAGAAGTCGTAAGTTGGCGGCTTTTGGTGAAAAATCAAGGAAACTTTAGTGGTTGATTTGGGCATATTTGAGTTCCAATTCTGATTCGGTTGGATTAAGACCAACTGGTTCCTTCGTTGGAGACAAAATGATTACCAATGGATGATTTTTATAGGGTTGATAACCAGGCGTGAAGGGATATAAATAAAAGGGAAATAAATTTTCGGGGTGAATTCTTGTCAACCCTATTTTGTTCTCTTCATCACCTTCTTTAGTTACTTTGAAGAAGAAGAAGATAAGATAGCTCTTAAAGGAGTAATATTCATAAAGATTGAGTTAAGAAGATAGATAAGCAATAGGACTGGTAAACTTCTAAGTCTTTCGGTGTTCATAAATTTGAGAAATAGAGTTAAGAATTTTTAGAACCTTCGAAGGGGTTTTACATGTTTCTGGAAACAGATTTTTTCAGCCAAAATGCTGAGTTTAACTTGTGACTTTGGCCATAATGTTTAGTTTCCAGGAGAATGGAAGCTCTAGCATTCGAAAAAACTAAGTTGAAGAGGTGAAGAAGCATCAGGTGAGTTTTTGTACTCCATTCATGGGATGTTGTATGGCTGACATGAATCTGTGTTGAGTTCAGAGAGAGTTTTTTGATGATGTATGATCATTATTGATTGAGAATGCTATACATGTATAAGATTGTGTAAGTATATGAGTATCCATCCCGATATGCATGAAATGGTTATGATTCCATGTTTAAAAAGTAGTTCACTTTTTGATGATATGTTTATGAAATGCATGTATTGTATGTTTATAACAATGGAGTATGGAGGGAAAATTATTGATGGGTTAGATGAAGTTAGGATTTGGTGATGTGAAGGATTGGGCATATGGTTTGGGAAATAGAATTTTGTTTACTACAATCCATAATTATTGGGTGCAAACCATGATGCCCGAAACTTTGGGCCATGCAGAGGGGACACTATGGTGTTCGAGCATCAAGGTTAGAAGTGAGGCAGAATGGATGGGCTGAATGGGGTATAACGTGTACGACCATACCTCGGTTATGGAAACATAGACAGTTCACCATGGGGTATGATAAGTAAGGCTAGAGTTTGACTATGGCAACATAGAGAGTCCGCCAGGACATTAAACATGGGGTATGATGTGTAAGACCATATGGAAACACGAAAATATACACACTTTTTCATGCCTTTTTTAACTCAAATTCATGAAGTTTCAGTAAAATTCTTGTCAAAAAATATATAATTATTATAAAATAATTAAATTTTACTTAAATTAATAACATGTTTAATTTTACTTAATTTTATAATAAATTTTGATTAATTTTGATCATTTTTGACAGATTCGAACAAAAGGGTGAAAAACGGCTTGGTAGACACTACTAGAAGCGCAAAACTGAGAAGCAATTTTGAAGCATCAAGGCGAATTAATTTTTCAGCCTAAGACATTCCAAATTATGTGTATCAATTCATAATATAACTAATTTTAATTTTAATCCAATTTAATTTTGGTTAAATAAATTATTGTTAATTAATTATGAAAAGGGCCCAGTTGAGCTTAACCGAGAAAATCGAGCCAACTGGGCATTGGGCAGCCCAAAATCGTCCCACATGCTGATCCAATCAGCTTGTTTGGCTGGTTATTTGGCTTGAAAAATGGCCCTTGAATACTCCTTCAATTTGCATTCAAACCCCTCCACTATTCATGCCATTTAAGATTTGCCCTTACCTAAAAATAACGTGTTTGAAATCTTCAAACATGCCACATGTGTGGTCAGCCATAGGGAGGAGTCTTTGGCTGCTAATTTTGGCTATTTTTATCAGCCTTCTCAACCCATTAATACCCCCTTGGCTTCTCACTTCAAACACATCTCAACCTTTCTCATCTTTTCACTTTTCTCTCATTTTTCTTTCTTCATTCCCTTCTATTGTTCTTCATTTTCTTCCCCTATTCCCTTCCTGATTTCACCTATTGAAATAGATTCAATCAACCACCATTTGGATCAGCATTCAAGTGTTTGTATAAGCCTCGATTTGACAAGAACAAGCGGAGAAGGAGGAGTGGAGCAAACTAGTTAATCCACAGAGAAAACATCGGATTTGATTCTTGTTCCCTATCCTTTTAACTTTGTTGTTGTTATGATGAACATTTCTATGAATACTTGTGATGTTGAATTGTTTAATTTAATTAATATGGCTTAAATTTAATTCGTGTTAGGTTGATTGCATTTTGTCTACTTGAGTTATTAAAATTGTGTTTGTGTTGTTATAGGCCTTGGTAAGATGTTTGATTAAGTAAAACCATGACTAAGGTATTCTTACATTACAATTGTAAGGTAACTAATGAATTAATTATTTAAACGGATTGAAATTGTAATTAATTGACATGATACTTAATCAGTGCATGTTTAATCATCTAAGGTAGCTGAGGATTAAATTAGCAATGATATCTAACGATACATTAGCCTTGCATAACTTGCAAGATTATTGTGATTAAACTGTTTCAAGGTAGAAATACATTGTTACCTCATGTACTCTTTTGTGTGCTTATAAGATTGAATTAATTTTTGAATTGGGATAGAGATATGTACAAGAGATTATTTTAATTTCATATGTATGTGCGTTAACACATTTTCTTATTAAAATTCGTCTAATCGGTTGAATTGACAATAGAGATATAGTCAAGAGATAAACGGATTTTGGTAGGTAAGTTTGTTCATAAGTTAGCAAATTACTGAGTTGCCATGAATTTATTCGTAACAACATGAACATGAGTTTAATAATTCTAAGTTATTGTAATTAATCTAACACAATTATGTCATCTTGATTAAAATCATCTTTTGAAATTGTGCATTAGAACTTTTATTTTCTATTTATTTATTTTACTTAGTTAAAAATCTTAGTTTTTTTTTCACCTCCTCAAATCAAAATATTTTTTTTCACCAAAGTGTTTTGAATTACATTCATAAATAATTCTTTTCACAGTCCCTGTGGGTACGATAACTCGACATTTACTTGTCACTTTATTACTTCTTGCAATTGTGTACACTTACACATTTCCGTCATTCCACCATAACTTGGCTATGGCAACATAGAGAGTCTGCCATGACATTAAACATGAGGTATGATGTGTAAGACCGTAGCTCTGCTACAATAATATAGTGAATCCGCCAGGACATTAAACATGAGGTATGATGTGTAAGACCATAGCTTGGCAATGGCCACATAGAGAGTCTGCTCAGACATTAAACATTGGGTATGATGTGTAAGATCATAGCTCATCTATGGCAGCATATGGGCTTCTTTAAGACAATAAACGTAGGGTAGTTCGCTAACACAATAAAAATGGGGTAGTCTGCCAAGACGGTAATCATAGAGAATCACGCAAACGAGGAAAAATTGTTAGAAGAAAAATACATCCAAGTTAGGTTTATTGTAACATCCTAAAGTTATGGGCCTATGCATTTTATGTGGTGTTTGCTTAATATGTTAATTTGAGAATTTGGGGTGAAAATGGGGCTCAAGTTTGGGCTGGGGCCTTGATTAAATATTTTGTTTAGACACTCTAAGGCTTAAAATAAAGTTTTGGGTAATTTAGTTGATATACTGGGCTTGTGGCTTGGCAGCTAGGGGCACAGTAAAGGAGGGCTATGATTGGCGTCAATAGGCAAGGGAAGAGGCCCAATTTGTGGCCGTTTGGAGCCCAAGTTATAGGTCCAAATTCGGCACTTACAGGGAGCCTTAGGGGGGACGGCAACAAGGCTATTATTTAGGAGATTTTTAGTATTTAAAATATGTGGATATTATGCTGATAAAGGATGAGGAGTTGGAGCTAATTAAGTCTCTTTTGAATGAGTCAGTATGTAACACCCCAAACTCGATCAATACGCCAAGACCGAATCTGGCATGCCACAGAGGGAAAACATTTTGAAGAAAATCGAGATAACGATAAATTTTTTTAGTGAAAACTCTTTGTTATTCTATATTTGAAGAAAACGAGTTATAATAGGTTAAAAACTGATAGTTTACTTTGAAATTTCGTGAATAAATTTTTAAAACTTAGTCACAGCTCCATAGATTAGAAAACCTTTTATAATTTTTATGAAAGACTCAAGCGAATGGTTGAAAACCGTTGTTAATTGAAATTCGCAAACTTAAGTTTTGGAAAAACGTATGAGTTATCAAAATCACTTAAGTTATAAAATATTATCAAACAATCTATATTACCCGATGGTAATGTTTTGAAAACCATTGCTTTTGTAATTTTGAAAACTTTGTGCTCAAATTAATATATCAACCATGTACATTTTAAACCATATTTAAAACAAGTCCAAAACATATAAATAATCCAAAAACATAATTAAAAAGGCCTTAATACAAACCCAAATAAAAATATAAAACAAATTAAAATAAAATATAGTACCCAAACTGAAGTTCTTATAAAACCGAATTTTATTTCATGGCCTCCTCGAGTTCATCCGGCTCCTCCTCCGCAATCAAGAATCACCTGAAAAGATAAAGGAGAAGGTGAGTCACCAAGACTCAGTGCATAAATCCTTCCCCCGATTAATACAATATTCTTACACAATTCATAACCAAGCAATATATATATATATATATATATAATGCACCCATCCTAGCCATCCATAACTCCTTTTCTACCCCGTGTGGTACCAAACCACTGGTGGTGCCAAACCACTGGTGACCCAAAGTCACGATATCCAATAATGTGATGCCAAATCACTGGTGACCCAAAGTCACAAATAATCAAGTTGTGGGGCCAACCCACGTGTGATACCAAATCACTGGCGACGATCCTAATATATCGAAAGTGGGGCCAACCCACGGTGGTACTAAGCCACTGGGACGAGTTGCTCTGAGGTGCCAAACCTCTGGTGTCCCAAAGACACAAAATAACTGTGGTACCAAACCACTGGAGGTGCCAAACCTCTGGTGTCCCAAAGACACGGATATCAAATCTTCCCCCTCCTCTCATATCACCCATAACCATGCAATTATTATGCAAATCATGCCATCATGCTCTAATATGAACATATAACAAATATATCATAGATCATGATATTAAACAACATATATCAACATCATATTGAAACGGACTTACCCGAGTCCTTGTTCATACTCATCAAGGAATCATATCAAGATCTCATAGTTTTCCACTTTGGTAACATGATTAGTTTATTAATATATACATATATATATATATATATAAACCGAGTTATAAAGTGTGCAAGGTACACACCTGACACTAGCGAAATCACTAAATCCCGAAGCCCCGATCTACCTCTCTAGATCTCCTTGTCCTACATTCGGCCAAACCACAAAATCATTAACAATACCATTCGGCCACACCAACAAACCTTAATCTCACAAGCCTTCGACTTTACATCCACTTAAAGATTAATGAACCAACAAAATCCTTACCACTTGACTTACCACTTGATTGCTAGAGAAATAGGGTTAAATCGATTGCTTCCAACGCCTCAAGAACCTAAAAGAAATAAGTTCCTATGGTTAAAACCTTACTAACAAATGCCCAAAATTTGGCTTTTGTCCTTAAGGAAAACGACATAGAAAAGAGAAAAGAAACAAAGGAAATACGACCATGAATACTTACCCCCTTCTAAAACCGTTTGAAGAAAACCAAGTGAAGACCTACCCTTGTTGATATTCGGCCAAGACAAATCAAAAAGAGAATGGGAAGTTTCGACAATATGGTTAAATGGTGAAGGAAATTTAGGCTATGGTTGATTTGTAACAACAAAAAGGATTCGGCTAGAGTGGAGAAAGAGAAAGAAAAGGAAGGAAAAGAAAGAAATTGCAATAGAAGAGGTTGTTTTCGATTTTGAGCAAAAGTGGAAGAAAGAAAAGATGAAATGGGAGATGGAAGATTGCCAACCACTAAAGATGAAGAAAAGATGGAAGGGAAGAGGGTTGGTTTTAGGCTTCAAAGAGAATAAAAATATGTGAGAGGCTCTATTGAATATTCGGCCAAATGCCTAAGAAAAAATTTGGCAAACCTCTATGGTCTTTTTTGCTTTGACACAAAACAAGAAAACAAATGCTAAAACTAAAACAAAATTTACCTTATTGCCAAGGCAATTCGGCTAAGGAAGAAAACTTTTGGAAAGGAAAAGAAAAATGTAAAAGATGCACAAAATGCAAGAATTGACCAAACTAACCCCCCCAAACTTCCTATCAACATTCGGCCACCCCCTAGCCACACATGCCGTCCACATTCATGGACTAATGGCCTTAGCATAGTTTCCAAAACACTCTCCATCATCTAAGCCCTTTGTCCCCCCATCCTTCCATAAGTCTTAAGAATCTTATCCCATAATACAAGCTTTCCAAATCCATTATTCAACTTACCAAAAATTTTGAAAGTCTAACCTACCATAAGAATAGCTTGGCCGACACTTAATGCAAAGGTGCATAAAAAAATAAAGTCTTTCAATGCAATCCATGCTACTCGAACCTCTTCCCTCAAGCAACCCTTCATGCATCATAGCCACCTTGCCACTAACTCCTCATGTGCTAGAATTTAATACTTATATCATCTTAAGTGTCAAGATCACCTAGTCCACTTCATTAAATTTTAAATACTAAGAATTATTCTAGCTTCATAAATAAAGTCAAGCCTTCACAAGGCTATACTAAGCACACAAACAATACTACCCGAGCTAACACAAGCTACCAACTGATACACAAATTTTAGGATGTTACAATTCTACCCCCCTTAAAAATAATTTTGTCCTCGAAATTACCTGATCAAAAGAGTTGAGGGTACTGCTACCTCATAACATCCTCCGGTTCCCATGTAGCTTCTTCTATGCCATGGTTTCGCCATTAGACCTTCACTAAAAGAACTGACTTCTTACGCAAAACTTTTACGTCTCGATCTAGAATCTGCACTGGTTCTTCTTCTATCGTCAAATCTAGACTCACCTCTATTTTCTCCACTGCCACGACATGTGATGGATCAGAACCATAGTGTCTAAGCATGGAGACATGAAACACATTGTGTATCTGACTCAACTCTGCGGCAACTCGAGTGATATGCTATCGGGGTCCCACTCGTCTCAACACTTTATACTACCTAATAAACCTTGGACTTAACTTGCCTTTTCTCTCAAATCTTAACACTTTCTTCCATGGCGAGACCTTTAAGAAGACCTTGTCACCCACGACAAATTCTATATCCATCCGCTTGAGATCGGCATAAGACTTCTGCCTATCCGAAGCTTCCTTCAAATGAGCCTCAATCATCTTAACCTTATCCTCGGTCTCGCAACCAACTCGGTCCTAACATCCGACGCTCACCCAACTCATCCGGCAAAGGTGTGCGACATCTCCTACCATACAATGCCTCATATGGTGCCATCTTAATGCTTGCCTGATAACTATTGTTGTACGCGAACTCAGCTAATGGTAAAAACTCTTCCCACCGCCTCAAGTCCAAAACACAACCTCTCAGCATATCCTCTAAAATCTGTATAACTCTTTCCGACTACCTGTTAGACTGTGGATGAAATGTGGTACTGAAATCCAACCGCGTACCCAAAGCTTGATGTAACACTCTCCAAAACCTTGACATAAATCTAGGATCTCTGTCTGAGATGATCGACACTGGTACACCGTGCAACCTTACTATCTCCGCCACATACAACTTAGCTAACTTCTGAAGCGAGTAATCCACCCTTACCGGAATGAAATGAGCTGACTTAGTCAAACGATCCACAATCACCCAAACTGAGTCCTTTTTACTAGGTGTAAGAGGTAATCCACTGACAAAGTCCATAGTGATCCTTTCCCACTTCCACTGTGGAATCTTCACCGGCTGAAGTAATCCAGATGGTAACTGATGCTCAGCTTTGACCTGCTGACACGTCAGACATTTACCCACAAACTCAGTTACCTCCCGCTTCAGACCTGGCCACCAAAATTGCTCTCTTAAATCTCGATACATCTTGCTACCTCCAGGATGCATAGCGTATGGGCTGCTATGTGCGTCCCGAAAAATCCTTTGCCTCAACTCAACATCCTTCGGCATACAAGCTCTCCCTTGAAAACACAACACTCCATCATTGGACAAACTATAATCCTCTAAACCACCATTCTGAACCTGCAACCTCCGATCATTCAAACCATCATCTTCTAACTGTTTCTTTTTTATCTGCTCTAACCAAGTCGGCTTGACTTGCAATTCTACCAAAAGACTCCCATCATCGTATAAACTAAGACGAGCAAACATCGATCTTAAGTCTGATACAACCTTATGGCTCAACGCGTCTGCCACCACGTTAGCCTTGCCCGGATGATACTCAATCGAACAGTCGTAGTCCTTCAACAACTCAATCCATCTATGCTGCCTCAAGTTTAAATCCTTCGAGTCAAAAGGTACTTTAGACTCTTGTGATCGATGTAGACTATCGACTTCTCTCCGCACAAATAGTGTCTCCAAATCTTCAAAGTGAAAACCACGCAGCTAATTCCAAGTCATCGTCGATAATTAACTTCATGAGGTCCCAATCGCCGAGATGCATAAGCCACTACCTTCCTTCCTCAGATCAAGACACATCCCAAACCAAGATGTGATGCATCACAAGAAACCATGAATTCCTTGCACCCTCAAAGTTGAATTAAAATCGAGCTTTAGTCGAATCTTTTTCAACTTGTCGAAACTTTCTTGTTGCTTCTCAGTCTACACAAATGGAACTCATTTCCTCAATAACTTAGTCATAGGTGCTGCGATCAAAGAAAATCCTCTACAAATCTTCTAGAATACCCGCCAAACCTAGAAAACTCGAATCTCACCACCGACTTAGATGGCTTCCAATCTAACATCGCTCGATCTTTCGAGGATCCACTCTAATCCCTCACCGATACTACGTGACCCAAGAAAGTCACCTCTTTAAGCCAAAACTTGCACTTACTAAATTTGGCATATAGCTACTTTTCCCTTAGGATCTGCAACATTACTCGCAAATGCGCATCATGCTCCTCCTCTGACTTGGAGTATACCAAAATATCGTCTATAAATACTCGACAAATTGATCCAAAAACTGCTGAAATAGCCGATTCATCATGTCCATAAATGCTACGTAGCGTTAGTCAATCCAAAAGGCATTACGAAACTCGTAGTGCCCATACCGAAAAGCGAAATGCCATCTTATGGATATCGACCTCTTTCACCTTTAGTTGATGATATCCGGACTTTAAATCAATCTTGAGAAAATCTGCGCCCTTTAAGTCGATTAAACAAGTCATCTATCCTCGGCAAAGGATACTTGTTTTGATCATCGACTTATTCAATCTGGCGATAGTCTATACACATCCGCATCGTACCATCCTTCTTCTTGACAAAAAGTACCAGTGCTCCCCAAGGCAAAACACTTGGTCGAATAAAACCTCGATCCAACAACTCCTGAATTTGAGCCTTCAATTCCACTATTTCCTTCGGTGCCATCCTATACGGAGCGATGACACCTTTGGCGCGATTTGGATATGATCAATTCCAAATTCAACTTCACGATCCAGAGGCAATCTCAGAAGTTCTTTTGGGAATACATCAGCATATTCCTTCACTGTTCGGACATTCTCTACAGTAGACTCCTTAGCCTCCAACGCACATACATGAACCATAAATGCCTCGCAGCCTTCCTGACCATCTTCTCAGCTTTTAACACAGATACCACGTTGGATAGATAATCTCTTCTATTACCTATCATAACCACCTCTTTACCCTCAGCTGTCTTCAAAACCATGCGCTTAGCAGCGCAATCCAAACTCACCTGGTACTTGACCAACTAGTCCATCCCAAGAATCAGATCGAACTCCCCAAACGGCAGTTCCATCAGATCAGCTACAAACACTACCCCTTGGAGTTCTAGGGGTACATCCCTATACAGCTTATTTACTTCTACAGAGTGACCTAGAGGGCTAAGTACTATTATCCTCCTAGAAGTTTTAGAATCTAAGTTCATGGTCTCTACTATGCTACTGGAAACATACGAATGCGTCGAACCCACATCTATCAAAGTAGTATATGGTTCACCAAAGATTAAAAACGTACCGGTTATGACGTCCGATGCATCACCCTCCTCTCGACGCCTCGCTGCATACACCAAACCAGGTTGTCTTGCCTCATTGTTACTTGCACCTCTGTCCGATGCTCCGCGACCTCGACCAGAACCATTACTTCCTCTACCATTACCACGACCTCTCTACGGAGACGGTCCCTCCTTTCTGAACTGAGCACGACCTTGACCCTCAGACTGATTCCTGGCTAGCTTACGTAGACAGTCCCTCACACGATGATCCAGCGAGCCACACTCAAAACATCCTTTCCCTCCGGTCCAACATTCACCCCAATGATATTTCCCACATCGATTACATCATGCTTGGTCCTCGATTAGCGATAATAGCCTCCAGATTGATTCGCCCATTCGCTAACCTCTTTTGAGAATTATCTTGGTGACGGATGATCCAAAACTTCTCTTATGTTTGTTCTGCCGTGATTTTGCATTACAGATTCCTTTATCCCTTCAGCTATCTTAGTCTTTTCAACCAACGCAGCAAACTCTCGCTCCTGGTGTGGAGCAATCGGCAGTCTCAGCTAATCTCTCAATCCATCCCCGAACCGAACACATCGCTCGTGCTCCGAGGCCACGATACCTCCAGCATACCGACTCAATCTTAAAAATTCTGCCTCATATTCTTATACGGACTTACTCTCTTGGACCAAACTCAGAAATGCCTTACGCTGTGCATTAATGTAACTAGACCCAATATATTTCTTCTGATACACTGCCTTAAAATAGTCCCAAGTAAGATCCTCCGCTGCAACACTGTTCCTCACCGTGAGCCACCACTGATATGACTCATCCCGAAGAAGTGAAACTATCCCTTTCAGCTTTTCCTCAGCATTCAGGTCCAAGTCATCCATGATTCGCTCCGTCGCCTCTAGCCAATATTCGGCCGTACTGGGAGCTACACCCAAAACACCTCGAAATACTTCAGCTCCATTGGCTCGGAGTCACTCAGGTACAGATTTTCGAGCTCCCGCGCCTCTTCCTATTCCAGCTACTCTCTCAAGAACTTGCAGCATCACCTGAGACACTGTGTCATCCCCCGTTTGCTCCTGAAACTCAACTCCAACTGCTGGTGGTGGGGGTGGTGGTATCTCATTCTCGGATCCTTGACCTAACCTCACTGGCTCAGACACAGCCATCCTACCCCTACCGCGCCCACGCATAACACGACCCCGACCTCGAGTGCTCATGTCTAAAGTCTTGACTTAGCTGATTTAAAAGTTTTATGCATTAGTCATTATTCCACTATTTTAAAACACAGTTTTATGAATAGTTTTAATAAGAGGTTATTTCGCGAGTACATCCAACCTATAGTTTTGGATCTCTAGAGTAGTTCCTACTACTATACATTCATGCCATCATCATCATAATCAATTGTTTGAAGTACTTACCCGGGTGAATCGGTGCTGGAGACTCGGTGCCATGCCTTTCAAATCATATAATTTTCAACAAAAACATTTTAAGACCATACTTTAAATCATTTTGGGCCTTGGGCCCATAGCCAAGCTTTTGAACTTAGCTCTGATATCAATTTGTAACACCCCAAACCCGATCAATACGCCAAGACCGAATCTGGCATGCCACAGAGGGAAAACATTTTGAAAAAAATCGAGATAACGATAAATTTTTTTAGTGAAAACTCTTTGTTATTCTATATTTGAAGAAAACAAGTTATAATAAGTTAAAAACTGGTAGTTTACTTTGAAATTCCGTGAATAAATTTTTAAAACTTAGTCACAGCAACATAGATTAGAAAACCTTTTATAATTTTTATGAAAGACTCAAGCGAATGGTTGAAAACCATTGTTAATTGAAATTCGCAAACTTAAGTTTTGGAAAAACGTATGAGTTATCAAAATCACTTAAGTTATAAAATATTATCAAACAATCTATATTACCCGATGGTAATGTTTTGAAAACTATTGAGTTTGTAATTTTGAAAACTTTGTGCTAAAATTAATATATCAACCATGTACATTTTAAACCATATTCAAAACAAGTCCAAAGCATATAAATAATCCAAAAACATAATTAAAAAGGCCTTATTACAACCCAAATAAAAATATAAAACAAATTAAAATAAAATATAGTACCCAAACTGAAGTTCTTATAAAACCGAATTTTATTTCATGGCCTCCTCGAGTTCATCCGGCTCCTCCTCCGCGATCAAGAATCACCTGAAAAGATAAAGGAGATGGTGAGTCACCAAGACTCAGTGCATAAATCCTTCCCCCGATTAATACAATATTCTTACACAATTCATAACCAAGCAATATATATATAATGCACCCATCCTAGCCATCCATAACTCCTTTTCTACCCCGTGTAGTACCAAACCACCGGTGGTGCCAAACCACTGGTGACCCAAAGTCACGATATCTAATAATGTGATGCCAAATCACTGGTGACCCAAAGTCACAAATAATCAAATTGTGGGGCCAACCCACGTGTGATACCAAATCACTGGCGACGATCCCAATATATCGAAAATGGGGCCAACCCACGGTGGTACTAAGCCACTGGGACGAGTCGCTATGAGGTTCCAAACCTTTGGTGTCCCAAGGACACAAAATAACTGTGGTACCAAACCACTGGAGGTGCCAAACCTCTGGTGTCCCAAAGACACGGATATCAAATCTTCCCCCTCCTCTCATATCACCCATAACCATGCAATTATTATGCAAATCATGCCATCATGCTCTAATATGAACATATAACAAATATATCATAGATCATGATATTAAACAACATATATCAACATCATATTGAAACGGACTTACCCGAGTCCTTGTTCATACTCATCAAGGAATCATATCAAGATCTCATAGTTTTCCACTTTGGTAACATGATTAGTTTATTAATATATACATATATATATAAACCGAGTTATAAAGTGTGCAAGGTACACACCTGACACTAGCGAAATCACTAAATCCCGAAGCCCCGATCTACCTCTCTAGATCTCCTTGTCCTACATTCGGCCAAACCACAAAATCATTAACAAGACCATTCGGCCACACCAACAAACCTTAATCTCACAAGCCTTCAGCTTTACATCCACTTAAAGATTAATGAGCCAACAAAACTCCTTACCACTTGACTTACCACTTCGATTGCTAGAGAAATGGGGTTAAATCGATTGCTTCCAATGTCTCGAAGAACCTAAAAGAAATAAGTTCCTATGGTTAAAACCTTACTAACAAATGCCCAAAATTTGGCTTTTTTCATTAAGGAAAACGACATAGAAAAGAGAAAAGAAACAAAGGAAATACAGCCATGAATACTTACCCCCTTCTAAAACCGTTTGAAGAAAACCAAGTGAAGACCTACCCTTGTTGATATTCAGCCAAGACAAATCAAAAAGAGAATGGGAAGTTTCGGCAAAATGGTTAAATGGTGAAGGAAATTTCAGCTATGGTTGATTTGTAACAACAAAAAGGATTCGGCTAGAGTGGAGAAAGAGAAAGAAAAGGAAGGAAAAGAAAGAAATTGCAATAGAAGAGGGATGTTTTCAGTTTTGAGCAAAAGTGGAAGAAAGAAAAAGATGAAATGGGGAGATGGAAGATTCGTCCAACCACTAAAGATGAAGAAAAAGATAGAAGGAAGAGGGTTGGTTTTAGGCTTCAAAGAGAATAAAAATATGTGAGAGGCTCTATTGAATATTCTACCAAATGCCTAAGAAAAAATTTGGCAAACCTCTATGGTCTTTTGGCTTTGACACAAAACAAGAAAACAAATGCTAAAACTAAAACAAAATTTACCTTATTGCCAAGGCACATTCTGCTAAGGAAGAAAACTTTTGGAGAGGAAAAGAAAATGTAAAAGATGCACAAAATGCAAGAATTGACCAAACTAAACCCTCCCAAACTTCCTATCAACATTCTACACCCCCAGCCACACACATGCCGTCTACATTCATGGACTAATGGCCTTAGCATAGTTTCCAAAACACTCTCCATCATCTAAGCCCTTTGTCCCCCATCCTTCCATAAGTCTTAAGAATCTTATCCCATAATACAAGCTTTCCAAATCCATTATTCAACTTACCAAAAATTTTGAAAGTCCAACCTACCATAAGAATAGCTTGGACGACACTTAATGCAAAGGTGCATAAAAAAATAAAGTCTTCCAATGCAATCCATGCTACTCGAACCTCTTCCCTCAAGCAACCCTTCATGCATCATAGCCACCTTTCCACTAACTCCTCATGTGCTAGAATTTAATACTTATATCATCTTAAATGTCAAGATCACCTATTCCACTTCATTAAATTTTAAATACTAAGAATTATTCTAGCTTAATAAATAAAGTCAAGCCTTCACAAGGCAATACTAAGCACACAAACAATACTACCTGAGCTAACACAAGCTACCAACTGATACACAAATTTTAGGATGTTACACAGTAGATCAAGATAAGGGAAAAGGATATGAGCTATCTTTTGGGTTACAGAGTTGGCCAAAAATCAACTACAGGGGGGAGAGAATCGGTTTAGTACAGCAAAAATATGTGTCGAAATTTGCTGTCAGGTTCTCATCATCTTTTTCTTTTCTCTGCCGAAATCCCCACTTCATTCTCCCTCTCAAATTTTTCTTTCTTTTCTTTTTCCATTAGGCCGAATCCTCTAACAACTCCTTTCTCATCTCTTTCAGACACTTTAGCCGAATCTTTAAACCTCTCTTTGCTTTCTTTTCACTTTTCTTTTTAGCCGAAACCACATCAGTTCATCTTTTTTGGGATTTTCACAAAAGCCAAAATCGTGAGATCTCATCTCATGTGATTGCCGAAATCACTCTGGGGTATCTGCTTGTGCCAACATCTGAAGGAAATCTTAGGTAAGTATTGATTCGAGAGATCCAAATCTTTTCTAGTTTTTTAAAGTCTCTAGTCGAATAGCCATTTAGAAACTAATCTCTTGTTTTCTCTTATTTTTGGCATTCTGGGATTTGAAGAGGAGTCTATCGTGTAGATCTCTAAGTCATAGTTTAGTAACACTTGAATCGTGTTACTTTCGGGATTTCAAGGCAAGGAGATCTATTAATTTTCATGTGTAAATTCAGGTATTTATTAATCCTTGGCCGAATGTAGGGGAGCCCAAATCTTCGTGTTTTTTCGACTTTTGAGCAAGGTTTTAGACTAAGGGTTGTAGATCCAGATAGTAAGGATATTGACTAAGTGTGTAAAACTACGCGATATCAGGTGTGTAACACTTCCACACTATTTAGATTGCCTGATTAAATCTGTTATAAATCTGTAATATTCTATAAAATGCTGAAATATCGGCAAGGCTATTGAAGGAGGGTAAAAACGAATCACTAGGCTAGTGATCCCTATCATTCTAAGTGAATGTTATGATTAAATGATATGAGTATGCCGATTTTCTGTGATTGCATAGGGTTGGGTTTGATGAAAGGGGAAGTATTCTGTTGTAGCGACTTTTACCGTGACCTGTTGTAGCGGCTTTCACCGTGACCTGTTGTAGTGTATTTTGCCATGACCTGTTGTAGTGGCTACGGCCATGATATGATGATGAGCAGCATGACTGCCATCAATGGCGTGTAGCGGTGTGGGTTGATTGTAGAAATCCTCAGTGGTGTGAATGGCAGGTAAGAGTGGTGTGTAGAGGATGGAAACCTAGGATTTGGGTTGGGCTTGCATAATTTTTGTTATATATATTAATCATTATTACTGCTTACGTGGGGCTAAGGCCCAAATCTAATGGTGCATGAGGGTTGCACACTGAGTCTCGCGACTCAACCTATTATTTAACATTTTTCAGGTAGCACCTAGTGCTTCGGACCAGTCTGGAGAGGAGCGTAAGGTGGCTATGCAAACGAACATTTGGATTCAGAAAAGAAAAGACTTTAGTTTATTATTTTATATTTTATTTAATGGGTTTTAAATTTCAATGTAATAAGGCTAAGGGAAGTAACTTTCTTAAGACATGTGGTTTCTGAGAGGAATTAGGGTGGACCTCGGAAGATAAAAGTCGTATTAGATTGGAAATTGCCGAAGTCTGTGGCAGAAGTTCAAAGTTTCTTAGGATTGGCGGGTACTACAGAAGGTTTGTTGAAGGGTTCTCATTGATAGCGGCACCCTTAACTAAGTTGTTGAGGAAGGGAGTATAGTTTGTATGGACCGATAAACGGCAGGAGAGCTTTGAGAAGTTGAAGAGAATTCTGACAGAAGCACCGGTGTTAATTCAGCCAGAGGCAGGAAAAGAATTTACCGTCTACTGTGATGCATCACACACAAGGTTAGGGTATGTGTTGATGCGAGATGGAAAAGTGGTTGCTTATGCGTCTCGACAGTTAAGACCGCATGAGTTGAACTACCCTACGCATGATTTGGAATTGGCGACAGTAGTGTTTGCGCTGAAGATCTGGAGACACTACTTGTACGGGGAGAAATCAATTATTTATACTGACCACAAGAGCTTGAAGTATCTCCTTACTCAGAAAGAGTTGAACCTAAGCCAGAGAAGGTGGATCGAGCTGTTAAAGGACTATGATTGTTCGATTGAGTACCACCCGGGCAAGGCTAACGTGGTGGCAGATGCGTTGTGTAGAAAGGCGATAACGGACTTAAGGGCGATGTTTGCTCATCTTAACCTGTATGAGGATGGCAGTTTGGTAGCTGAACTACAAGTAAGACCTACGTGGACAAGTCAGATCAAGGAGAAGCAACTTTTGGATGATGTCTTAAGTACTCGGATCTGACAAGTGCAGAATGGTGAAATAGAGGACTATAACTTGAATTATGATGGAGTTTTGTGTTTCCGGGAGAGAGTCTGTATGCCGAAGGATGTGGAGTTAAGGTAGATGATTCTGCGGAAGGCGCATAGTAGTCCATACGCTATGCATCCTAGAGGAGTTAAGATGTATCGGGATTTGCGAGAGCAATTTTGGTGGCCAGGTCTGAAGCGAGAGGTAACGAAATTTGTGGGTAAGTGTTTGACGTGCCAGCAGGTGAAAGCGGAACACCAGTTACCTTCGGGGTTGTTGCAACCGGTCAAGATTCCGTAGTGGAAGTGGGAAAGGATCACGATGGATTTTGTTAGTGGGTTACCCCTTACGCCCACTAAGAAGGATTCAATTTGGGTGATTGTGGATTATTTGACAAAGTCGGCTCACTTCATACCGGTTCGGTTGACTATTCTTTGCAAAAGTTGGCTAAGTTGTATGTGGCTGAGGTGGTGAGATTGCATGGCATACCGGTGTCGATCATATCGAATAGGGACCCTAGGTTCACATCCCATTCTGAAGGCTCTTCATCAAGCAATGGGAACAAGGTTAGACTTTAGTACTGCTTTTCACCCACAAATTGATGGTCAGTCTGAGAGGGTAATTTAGATCTTGGAGGATATGCTGAAGGGTTGCATCATTGACTTTAGGGGCAGTTGGGAGGAGTATTTACCTTTGGCGGAATTCGTATTCAATAAAAGTTATCAAGCTAGTATTTAGATGGCACCTTATGAAGCGTTATATGGAAGGAGATGTAGTACCCCAACTTGTTGGATAGAGTTGGGTGAATGTCAGGTGTTGGGTCTAGAATTAGTTTCGAAAACGGAAGAGAAAGTGAAGTTAATACGGGCTCGGTTGAAGGAAGCGTCAGATCGGTAGAAATCTTATGCGGATTTAAAGCGGAAGGAGGTGGAATTTGCAGTAGGAGACCAAGTCTTTTTGAAGGTATCTCCATGGAAGAAGGTAATGAGGTTTGGATGGAAGGGTAAGTTAAGTCCACGGTTTATTGGGCCTTATCGGGTACTAGAACGTGTGGGCCCAGTGGATTATCGTTTGGAGTTGCCTTCAGAGTTGGAACAGATACATGACGTGTTTCATGTCTCGATGCTAAGACGTTATCATTTTGATCTATCGCACGTAGTGCTGGTGGAAGAGATTGAAGTAAGGCCAGATTTGTCTTTTGAGGAGGAACCAGCGCAAATCTTGGATCGAGACATAAAAGTGTTGAGAAGGAAGTCCATCCCTTTAGTCAAAGTTTTGTGGCGGAATCACAACACAGAAGAGGCAACGTGGGAGCCAGAAGATGTTATGCGACAGCAATATCCCCATCTTTTTGATGAGGTAAATTTTGAGGCCGAAATTTAATTTAAGGGGGTAGAACTGTAACATCCTAAAGTTATAGGCCTGTGCATTTTATGTGGTGTTTGCTTAATATGTTAATTTGAGAATTTGGGTGAAAATGGGGCTCAGGTTTGGGCTGGGGCCTTGATTAAATATTTTGTTTAGACACTCTAAGGCTTAAAATAAAGTTTTGGGTAATTTAGTTGATATACTGGGCTTGTGGCTCAACAGCTAGGGTGCAGTAAAGGAAGGCTATGATTGGCGTCAATAGGCAAGGGAAGAGTCCCAATTTGTGGCCGTTTGGAGCCCAAGTTATAGGGCCAAATTCGGCACTTACAGGGAGCCTTAGGGGGGACGGCAACAAGGCTATTATTTAGGAGATTTTTAGTATTTAAAATATGTGGATATTATGTTGATAAAGGATGAGGAGTTGGAGCTAATTAAGTCTCTTTTGAATGAGTCAGTAGCTCAAGATAAGGGAAAAGGATATGAGCTATCTTTTAGGTTGCAGAGTTGGCCGAAAATCAACTATAGGGGAGAGAATCGATTTAGTATAGGCAGAAGTATGTGCCAAAATTTGCTGTCAGGTTCTCATCATCTTTTTCTTTTCTCTGCCGAAATCCCCATTTCATTCTCCCTCTCAAATTTTTCTTTCTTTTCTTTTTCCATTAGGCTGAATCCTCTGACAACTCCTTTCTCATCTCTTTCAAACACTTTAGCCGAATCTTCAAACCTCTCTTTGCTTTCTTTTCACTTTTCTTTTTAGTCGAAACCACATCGTTCATCTTTTTTGGGATTTTCACAAAAGCCAAAATCGTGAGATCTCGTCTCCTATGATTGCCGAAATCACTCTGGGGTATCTGCTTGTGCCGAAATCTGAAGGAAATATTAGGTAAGTATTGATTCGAGAGATCCGAATCTTTTTCGATTTTTCAAAGTCTCTAGTCGAATAGCCATTTAGAAACTAATCTCTTGATTTCTCTTATTTTCAACATTCTGGGATTTGAAAAGGAGTCTATCGCGTAGATCTCTAAGTCATAGTTTAGTAACACTTGAATCGTGTTACTTTCGGGATTTCAAGGTAAGGAGATCTATTGATTTTAATGTGTAAATTCGGGTATTTATTAATCCTTGATCGAATGTAAGGGAGCCCAAATCTTCGTGTTTTTTCGGCTTTTGAGCAAGGTTTTAGACTAAGGGTTGTAGATCCAGATAGTAAGGATATTGACTAAGGGTGTAAAACTACGCGATATCAGGTGTGTAACACTTCCACACTATTTAGATTGTCTGATTAAATATGTTATAAATCTGTAATATTCTGTAAAATGCCGAAATATCGGCAAGGCTATTGAAAACCCGAGGAGGGTAAAAGCGAATCACCAGGTTAGTGATCCCTGTCATTCTAAGTAAATGTTCTGATTAAATGATATGAGTATGCCGATTTTCTGTGATTGCATGGGGTTGGGTTTGATGAAAGGGGAAGTATTCTGTTGTAGCGGCTTTTTCCGTGACCTGTTGTAGCGGCTTTCACCGTGACCTGTTGTAGTGTCTTTTGCCATGACCTATTGTAGTGGCTACGACCATGATCTGACGATGAGCAGCATGACTGCCATCAATGGCGTGTAGCGGTGTGGGTTGATTTTAGAAATCCCCAATGGTGTGAATGGCAGGTAAGGGTGGCGTGTAGCGGATGGAAACCTAGGATTTGGGTTGGGCTTGCATAATTTTTGTTATATATATTAATCTGTTATTCTGTTCTGTGGGGCTAAGGCCAAATCTAATGGTGCATGAGGGTTGCACACTGAGTCTCGCGACTCAACCTATTATTTAACATTTTTCAGGTAGCACCTAGTGCTTCGAACTGGGCTGGAGAGGAGCGCAAGGTGGCCATACAAACAAACATTTGGACTCAGGAAAGAAAATACTTTAGTTTATTATTTTATATTTTATTTAATGGGTTTTAAATTTCAATGTAATAAGGCCATGGGCCAGTAGACTTTATCATTTTGGGTTTTATGTTGGGTTTTATTATTAGTAAACATTTAAATTTTATGTTTAAATTAAGTTAAGGCATGTAACAAATTTCAAATTTTATTTAAAAATCACCAAGGCATTATATAACTTATATGAACTTACAAATTATTAAGTTTTCGGCATAAATGTTTAGACCTGATAATTGTTTTTCCAAAGTGCCACAAGTTTTATAAAATCTCCTTAGTGACATACCAGATCCGGTTGTAGTGTTTGGGCCGGGTTTGGGTTGTTACATTTATAAATATATTGAGTCACATTTTAGCATCTAGTTGGGATTCTAAACTCCTTGAAGTTTGTATTCCTTTTTTCTATATATATACCTTGGCATGTATCTAGGGATGTCTTTTTAAAATTTAAGTTGTCAATGGATGTTTAAATTTGATAATGTATGTTCTAGTGAGTGATTAACACTTAATTTATGTAGTATTGTGGTTAGTTGAAAGAAGTAAATGAAGTGGTGAAAGTTTAATGTTCATGATATATGTTATGGAATTGTATGTTTATACCTTGAGAAATGGTATTAACTATGTTTTGTTTATGATCTGGTGCCAATTTGTCGCATATTGGTTAGATGATTAGGGATATGTTGAATGACATGTTTTGGTATGGTATTGACATATTTTTTTTTTAGGATTTCAATGGATAAAAATGCATTTTAGGTCACTTATAGGGGTGGTTTGCATCATACACCAAATGACCTATTTTTGTGCCACAAAGGCTGACACACGGCCGTGTGACTCATAGAGGCAAGTGACATGGCCATGTGATCATTGTAAATTTGGAACCATTGTACCACACAATTTCTGATTGTCACATGGGCTTGTCACATACCCATGTGAGTACTATAGACTTGGCAATTTAGTTTTCACAAGGTCTTAGTTTGTTACACGATCCAGTCACACGGCAATGTGACCCCTGTTTTACACTATTGCATTTTTGTTGAATACTTGCATTTTTGACCCACACAGATATAGTGAGTTACACGGTCTGGATTCACGACCGTGTGACTCCAATTTCACATGGTCACAGCTTGCCACACGGCCGTGTGACCCCTATTTTGCACAATTTCCCTTCTTTTTGTAAAAGTTTAAAAATGATCCTTATTTAACGTGAAGCTAATTCTAGAGATTTTGTAAGCTCAATTTAAACCTGAATTTGTTTGAAAATCATGGTTTATGTGAATATATGTAGTTATTCAGTGTTTAATTGAATTTTTGAATTACAAATTGTGTGTAATTATTTTGTTAATTGTTGTAACAGCTTATTGCTCGAGTCCGATGACCAAACCAAGTGAGGGGTGGTATGTAAGGGGTTAGATTCATGTATTAATTGGATGGAAATCCATGTTCTTACTGTTTTATTAAGACTACCCCAAGGTGACTTAATTCAATGGGTGTAGGAATTATTGTTGCAACGACTTCCAATTGTTTTCAAGGTTTAATATAAGATGCATGCATCATCTTAATGCATATTATTTGTTGTAAAAAGTTTATAAAATATTTGTTTATTACAAAAATATTAATGAATAGATGGTTTTATTTTTAGTTTGAAACAGGCACCTACTCCCTTACTAAACATACTTAATTAGAACAAACTGAATGGAAATAAATACAAGAAATGGAAAAGGAACCTCATGACTGTCCTGTTAGAGTATGCCCAAAGATCAATCATGAAATGATTGTAATCACATCCTCATTTTACCTTGTTTGTTAATATAAGGCATTCATTTGTTATTTCAGTTTCTTTTTCTATGTGTGTAAATAAACTGATTAATAATAAAGTCTTGATAATGATATGATTACTCTTAAAAGGTCCTTAGTCAAGTATTATTGTGGTCTTGGGCAATACATGAGTATGTATTAGAGAACAACATATTAGACTGACTTGTCATGACTATGTTTCTTGGATTATTATGTAATAGGCACAAACATTTCTCATTGTGATAACTATGTATACGTAACAGCCTGATTTTCGGCCTAGTCGGAACAGTGGTTTTGGGACCACAAATTTGACATAAGAAAATATATTTTTATTATATTTTTATGGTCTACAATTTCACGAAATGATTTCGTGAAAATTTCGTTCGAAAATTTCGACGTTTGGGCACTCAGTTTAGTCAAAAGGACTAAATTTTAAAAAGTGCAAAAGTTGAGTTCTACATGTTAGAGGTATCCAATTGTTATGAAATTTTAAATGTGAGGTCCTTAAATGACAATTAGACCATTGGTTAATTTTTTGGACAAAAATGGACATGAAGTAGGTGAAATAGAATATTTTTAAGTTAGGGGCATTTTGGTCATTTAGTAATTAAAATGAATTAAAAACAAAATAAAAGCCAATTTTTGTCCATATTCAACACCATTGCCGAATTTCAAAAGGGGAAACCATGGCTAGGGTTTTTCAAGCTTCCAAGCTCGATTGTAAGTCCGTTCTAGCCCCATTTTTAATGATTTATAAGTTTTTGAAATCCTCGTAACACGATCTCTCTATTTCTATCACTAATTTGAGATATAGTTAAAGTCTAGGGTTTTGACGCATGATGAATATGTGTGTATTTTGATGTTTAATGGTAGAAAATGCATGTTAATGGTTAGAGAAATGACTTTTAATAGGTGATTTTCGGTGAAAATACCTAAAAGGACTAATTTGTAAAAGTTATAAAATATGCCATAAAAGTGTGTTTTAATAGAAATTGTGGGCTGTTATAGTTCGAAAATGGTTCGTCTAGGCTTAAAGTACAAAGAAATTGAATGAAAATCATTTTACCAGCCTAGGGACAAAAGTGTAAATATGACAAAGTTTAGGGGAAAAAATGTAATTTTTCCAAATATGATTTTTGGGCTGAGTTGATTAGTATAATGATTAAATAAGTTAAATTTGATGTTTTATATTAAGAAAAACAAGGTTCAGATCTAGATCGAGGAAAAACAAGTAATTGACGAATAAGTCATTTTCATCGATTTTGCTTTCGAGGTAAGTTTGTATGTAAATAATGCATCGTTTTTACTTACGTTTTTATGTTTTGATATATTTTATGAGATGTGGCTGAATATTGAATGAAATTGACAAAGTATCGAAATGTGAGAAATTTTTCGGTTGAACCTTAGGAATAGAATAGGATACAAGTGACATGTCACTAGGGACCTATGTGAAATCTATGTGAAATTGTGACTAAGTGAATCCGGGTGCTGGTCTTAAGTTCTACCAGTGGCTGGGTATACTGGCATGTGGTACGGATACCTGACAACTTGTGTGAGCAGTATTGAGTAGTAACGATGACTGACAGCTTGTGTGAGCAGACCTGTGAAAGTGAATAGCTCGAGAACGAGCCTCTATGTGAAAAGTGATGTGAAGTAGCTTTGGCTACAAGTGTGGCACTTATGTGCAAACTTCCAATGTGTTCAACAGGAAAATGACTAGGTGTAATTGAATGTGATTATGTGATGAACAAGTGCAGGTACATGTGTATATATATTCATGAGTAATGTGCTCGATATATGATTGAACTTTAATACGGTTGATATGGAGCAAGTGTCAGATTGAAGACTTGTAAATATTTGATGATGACTAGCTATTCACATGGCTAACTATGGATATACTTTAGTGTTATATGTGTGTAAATGAGAATTAATACAAAGAAAACATGATAGAGTAAAATTAGCAATAAAACAGTTTGGACAGCAGCAGTTGTATCACTTTGAAAAATCACCAAAAATGGTAGAAATCAAATTAGAGGTTGAATAAGATATGAAATTAAATATTATTGAGTCTATTTTCACATAAAAGAAATGGTGTAAGTAAAAGAATTTCACATTCTGAGATATTTGAATTTTTGTGAGACAGAGTTAGAATGATTTCGGAATCCCCTGTTCTGACTTGGGAAAATCATTAAAAATTGTATAAAAATAATTATTGTTTATAATTTATATGCTTAAATTTATTAATGATTCTAACTTAAATAGAAACAAATGGAAACATCATCTGGATCTCGTATGAAGAGATAATTAATTTTTAGTGAAGAAGAGTTGAAACTATTAGACAGCAGAACATAGGTGACTTTAATGAATAAACTGTACTTATTGGCTAAACCAAAAATTCTAAAAAGTTTATTTTAATAATATATGTGAGTCTAGTTTCAGGAAAAATTAACGGATCTTAATTTGGAGTTTCGTAGCTCAAGATATAAATAATTTAGTAACTGTGACTCGAGTAGACAGCTTGAGATGAACACAAGTAAATAGTGAATTTTTTTGCAATTATGATTGTATTACCTTGAGAACATATTGTGAGGATTGGTGAAAAAATGTTAATTAGTTGCTTATTATTTTCATACAGGATTACTAAGCTATATAGCTTAACCCCTTCCTTTACTTTTTCCTATAGTGTCACAAGGCTAGCTCAAGTTAGAGATCGTCGGAGATTCTATCATGCTATCAAGCTTTTGACTGGTATCAATGCCTTCAAGTAATTTAAGTTTATGGCATGTATAAGGACTTAGTCATTTTCTATATGTGTTATTATGTTTTGGCCAAATGTATTGGCTTGTAATGGTTAAAGGTTATTGTAGTATATAGTCATGCTAATTGGCTTATATTGGCTAATTGATTGTAAGCCTATATATATATTATTTATATGCCAATGTCTTGTGATGTGAGCTGTGTTTGCATGATACATGATTAGTTGTGGGTTATGGCCTAAACACCTAATGGTTGAATGTGCTAGTAGTCTTGATGTCGAATGGCTAAGTTTGGCTCAATGGTATGGTATGATAATTAGATATAATTATGCATGTATAAGAGTTGTTGAGGATGCATATTGAGTGTGAACTTGTTTTGAAGAAAAATTTTCTAAGTGTTGTGAAATTTTCTAAAGTTCTCGATTTAGTCTCGAACTGCTTCCAAAGCATGTTTTGGGCCTTGTAGGTCCATATTAGGGACTCTATGATTGAATATGAAAAGTTTTAGATTTGGATGGAAATTTGTGACTTGGAAATGATCGGTTATAGGTGATTATGTCTAGTAATGCCTCGTACCTTATTCCGGCGACGGATACGGGTAAGGGGTATTGCAGTATATGATTCTCAGACTAGAGATTATCATCGTACCAGCATCGTGAGTCATATACTTTGATACAGTCAATCGTCTACTGTAATAGGTTGTACTATAAATATTGATGTTGGACTAATTAATTAATGTAACATCCCAAAAAACGGGGGTTAGTAGAATTGGGTTTGTGAACTAAGAGACAGTGGTCATGCTCTGATTTTTTAGATTATTTTTGCATTTCTAGAAAAAGAAATGAGTTACTGGTCTATTGGTTAAGTGTTAGCGAAATGGTCCTTGAAACCCAGGTTCGAAAGGCCCTTGCACCATTTTTATTAATTTTGTCTCAATATCTAGTTTGGCACGTCAAGATTATCTTTAATTTTTGTAATTTTTTTGTAAGAATGAGCCTGTTGGTTCAATGATTAAGCAGCATTCTCCTTTCCTTTTGTTCCCAAGTTTGAATCCTATCGTGTGCAAAAGTGGTAATTTTTTTTTGCTCTTCCCATGTTGTGCCACCCTTGCTGTCAGAGAGTGCGTCAAATGCAAACTCTAAACCACCAGATTGTGATCATAGATAAATCTAATAGGTTAGAATATTGTTTAATATATATATTTTAATTTTTTTAGAATTATTCCCCCAAAACTCTCTTTTGCTATCCCACTTCCCCCTATTTCTCCACTTTGTTTTGCATGTTGTTCCCTTTTGTTGTTGTAGTTCACATTTGTTAAAATTTTCAATGTTTCTTATTCTGGATATCTCTTATTTTCTTTTCATTCTGTTTATTTCTATTAAGTCACAAATAACACTCTCTTGTTCTCTATTTTTTTTTTTTGCCCTATCTTCTGTACCGACAATCATTGCATTATGTCACACGCAATCGACAACCATCGCAATCTACCGCTCCCTGTGCGTCACCACCACCACCAACAACAACCCTTTGCAGCAACCCTTTGGTAACCCATGACCAATTCTCTCAACATTCGACAACCCTTATTTTTTTCCCTTAGCCATTCTCTACTTAGATCAGGTGTGGATCCCAACCTTTTGTAATTCATGTATGTGTGTCTTATTCATAAGTGAATCGTGTGATTTGATGATAGTCATATGCAATTGTGCCTTATTTGAAATCATTCAATTGTGATCAGTGGTTTTTTTTAATGGTTGTGGATGAAAGTAAGTATTCCCCTAATTGTTAAGTTGGTGCTAGTCGATAGACTGTGAGTGTGTTTCGGTTATGGCCAAATATGGGTAAGTGAGTTGGGTAACATGATCGAAGGTGAGTATGTCCTAATTTGAGTTAGTTGAACGTGTATGTGTCCCTATTGTGTTGTTGAAAATGATACTTTCCTGATGGCCAAATATGCCAATAGAATGTTTTTGATCTGTTAAACTATAAGTTCAATTAGTATGTTCCAATCTGTTTTATCTAAATATGCCAATAGCATATTTTTTATCTGTTAAACTATATGTGCAACTAGTATGTTCTTATCTTTTTTATATGCATATGCGCATGTTTGATTCGATTAAGCTAATTTATGTTAGCCATTTGCATATGCATTTGGGTTGGCTTATGTATGATTTGGAGGAAGTTCTGGCAGACTACGAAATGCGATTTTGGTAGTTTACCCGCAAATTCTAATTTGGTTGTTAAACTACATTATCTGTTTTTGGAGGTATTTCAACTATAAATCTAGCAATTTGTCCGCATAATTTCTGGTGGCTAAAGACCACAAATTTGGTGTGTTGGGTTGGAAGGGTTTCTAATTACCCTAATTGGTGTGTTGGGAGGATGAAGATGGTGTGTAGCGGATGAGGGTAGGATATGTTCTGTTGACACTTTACATTGCATCATTTGATCATTCTCATGCTCATGCACTAGTTGAAAATTTCCATGCTTATTATGAACTTTGTTTTGATCGTACTGATTGATAATTTGCTATGTACCATTGTTGGCTTTATATGGATGGCTTTTTTTTTTTTTTCCTGAGAATGGCTTTATGACTGAATTATTACTTTTTGACTTACACTAAGCTTCTTAAAGCTCAACCCTTAATTTTTCCCTTTTAGATAATCCTCAAAGTTAGGACCGGACATGTCACTCGGAGGGCTTGTCTTGATTTTTACTAATTAAAGTATTTTAATTTCATATCATAATTTGTTGGGGCTGTAAAAAAAATTGTACGAACTATGGCATGGGATTGGACTTATAGTTTTATTTTCATTTAGCATGCATGTAATATGGTTAAATAATTGGTAAACCAAATTCGTATTTTTCCGCTACAAAATTCGTACTTGAATTTTTGAAAAGTAAATTATAAGTCAAATATGTTTCCAAAATTAATAAGAAATTTTGTTTAATTGGATATTTTTTTAAACTCGGCAACATTAATATTTTTTTAAGTAGAGAAAACCCACTACAGTTTTCCAAAAGTAAAGTATTTAAAAATAAATTTCAGGAGGCCTGATTGTTTTTACTTGGACCTTTTGGTGGTCAATCTGACTCTAGAATCCGGCCGTAACATCTAGGTCAGGTTTGGGGTGTTAAAATTAAAGGTAATTAACATATAATATTAATATATATAAGAGAATTTAGTGGAAGAAAGATGAGTCCACATTCCTTAAAAAGAAGAAAAAAAGGGGAGAAACTCCATTTTTGGAGTTTAGGCTTTCGACAAACAAATTTCTAAGGTAACCAAGCCCTTTTCTTATAATTTTTATAGATTTATGATCATGAGAGCTTATTTTAGCTAGTCCATGTATAAATTTTTTTCAATTTTTGAGTTCTTAGAAAGCTTCCATCGTTGAGAAATTGATGAATTAGGCTTGAATTTGATAGATATTAAGCTTAGATCATAAAAAGGGTTAGATTGTAAAACTAATTTAGCTTTTTAGTTAACTTTGTAACATTAGGTGTAATGTCCCAAATTATTGATTAAAAGAATGTAAATTATATCAAATATGATTAAATAGCCTAATGGTTGAAAGAAAAATGAGGAGACTGTGCAATTAGATCAAGGTCTCGAGTTTAATTCCTTTTTTTTTTTTTTTTTTTGCAAAATAGTTTAATTTTCTAATTTATCTCCTTCCCCCTATTTTTGTGTTGCCCATTCCTATTAACCTAGGTATAAATATCAATTTTTCACCTAATTATCAGCTTTTAGTCTTTTATCTTCAACCCTATCCGACCCTTCATCTTTTCTCCTTTCTTCTTCTTCTTCTTCTTCAATTTTTCCCTTTTCCCTCCACTATGCCGCCTCTAAATCTTTTTTTCCTTGTAGTGCTTCCCTCCTTCATTGGTGTTGGTTTTGGTCAATTTTCTTCCTCCCTTTTTTTCTATTATTTCACTATTTTTCCAACCTTGAAATATTCTATTGAACCACTCAAAAATTTGCCTCCATTTCTTCCCCAAAAGATCTCTATTGATGCCCCTTCACCTTGCTAGAGTAAGTGTCTAATTCTCTCATTTTTCTACTCTGTTTTCTTATCATTTTGTTTTTAAAATCAGATCTGAAATTTTTGGTTTTTATACTTGTTTTAAATGAATGATTTCTAGCCCTCAAACATCCCTTTTGAACCACCCAAAACTATTCTAGAAACCCCAACCGCCGATGGTAGTTGTTATCTCTAAAGTTTTCATTTTTATGGACTGATGGTATGAGATTTATTTAGTAAAATACACGGCTTTTCCAACCTTGATTTTTACTTTTTTTAAAATTCTAAAAATGGTCCTTAATTAGTTCTAAACAAATATCTTTTAAGGAAATCTTGTTCAAACATTATGGTCTCAAACTTAGCTTAGAAGAGTAGCTCACCTTTCTTCTAGTCCTATTTTCTCAAGAAAAGTAAGTAAGAAGATATTTTCCTCTTAACCTATCTTAAACACTTAACTCAACCCAAGTCGTTACTAAAACTTGTCAAGCGTCACATCAGTCATTGGGTGGTCTTATCCAAATCTAAAATTTCCAAGAAAACTAATTGAGTACCTACATTTGGTCCTTAACTATCTCGATTCTCGTTTGATTGGTTCTTGACTATTGTTCCTTTCATCTTCACTAGCTTAAAGACAACCTTATAGGATACTCTACACAGCTGACGTAAACTCGCATCATAAAGATCGTTTCCATTATCCATAATGGAGTCTGCCCACTCTATGTGCCAACAAAGCTTTTGGGAGAATCCTTCCTTACCAAACATACTTCTTAATTATTATGTGCCAACCTAGTGTTTGCCAACATCAAGGCGTCACAAGCATGCTCAGAGAGTTCTTGTCCTTAGGTATAGTTCTAACACTATACATATTCAAAACTTACCTCATCCCTCTTATTTCCTTAAACAATATCTAGACACTAAGGCTTCGCTAGGCGGGGTGTTACATAATATATTTCAATTTAGGTTCAATTTAAGTCTAAAGGAGGAATCGTAGGTTTCACAAGTAGTGCTATGATTGTGTAAAATTAAGGTGTGGGTTCTAACTTGTAAACTTTAGTGTTTAAATTGTATTTTTAGTCGTTAAATTGATATTTATTTATCAGTCAGGCCTATTTAAATGGCTAAGTAATTGATTTTATGATGGCCAAGTTAGGTACATTTCGAGCCCAAATTAAATGGCATGTTTGCAAAATTACCATGGTTGGTGATAATTTGTATGATAGGTTTTGATATGAAATGACATGGATGATTTGATTATGAAATGAATGCTAGTTGTATTCTTAGCATGTTTTAATATAAAAATAATGACTGAATGCATGAAATTTTTCTTGGGTGAAATGCTATGAAATGTACTAAATGAAATCTTTGCTACACTTGCCTTGGAAAAATTGACTATGAAATGGTAATAAGATGCGACATGTTAGAAAGTCACTTTGTATTGATGGTGAAATTGAATTTTGATAAGTGCTACTACTTAATGAAAGCAAATGTTATTATGTAAGACATGCTACTAAAATGTGAATGTAATGGAAACGTGTTCTTGGTTGTAACTTGTATGGCATATCACATGTGCATGAGGTGAGGTTTTGTGGATGATGGAGGAGTTTCGTGGAGTAATGGCGGCATATTAAGTTAGCATTTATATTATTAGTGCATTGCACCAATAGTAATGAAGAGAATGGTGATTATATCGTATTTTAAATGGTAGTGTAATTTCATTACATATAATGGTGGTTTAACCACATCGAGCTTAGCTAAAATGTTTGGAGTTTGGCAGATGGGTTTTGGGGAACTCGTAGTGTGTAGCAAATGGTTGGGTAGGATTATTTATGCATTGTCTAACGATCATGACATTTTTTAATGATAAAGTTGAATGTTGCATTATGTGTTGCTTTAATATTAATGACTGTTATATGTATGTTTAATTGGGTGTTCCTATTGTTTAAACTTACACCGAGCTAATAGCTCACCCTATAGTTTCGTACATTTTAGGTAATGCTCAATACTATAATTGGACCCGGCATGCGAACATACAACAAACTTTGAGCTAAATAATTATTTGGAATAAGTTTTATTAAAATTTATTTGGTTTTGGATTGTAAACAAACTATATGACTGTGGTTTAGGTTTTACTTTTATTGTTGATTTACATGTATACATAATAGTCACATTAATTAGTTTTAAAGCACAATTTGAAAATGGATAATGCATGATATTTTACTTAATAATAAATCTGTCATGAATTGAGTTTTCCAACGCAATAAAAGATAATGAGGTTTTGTTGGGTGAAACAATGAGTAAAGTGTTTTCCAAAACCACGTTGTTGCTAATAAATGACATAAGGATGGTTGACTTAATTAATCAATGTTTCCCAAAGATTACAAGTGTAAATCGTGATTTTTCTTAAAAAAGAGTAATTAAGGTTTTCAAAGAATAGGATAGTTTGTCACACAGGTGACCAATGTGATCTTCACAGTTTGACCATAACATCTAGGCCGGGTTTGTTACATTTAGTGGTATCCGAGTCAAGGTTCAAAGCCTCATATTGAATTCTTACTCTTTTCAAAAATGAGTTTGCATGCATGCATACATGAAAAAGGGGAAATTTTTAGGAAAAACAAACCACAGTATTTTGTAAAATATTTCTTTCAGCAAACAACGAAGTCTAAAGGTCTGATGTCGTGGCCATAGAAGCAGTACTGAAACTCTAGAAAGATATAAAGAATTATTACATAAAACTTTAAACGAATTTTGACTAAAGTGTGAGAAATGAATGAATGTACATAACACTAAAGATATTCTTACTTCTAAATTGTAGATTACATAAGACATTTGTCACACCCTCGACTCGACCCGATCTATTGGATCCAAATCTCGGGTGTTACGTCCTTCTTACATATGTGACTTGAATTTTTTACGTCCTTCTTACATATGTAACTTGAATTTTTTTTACTTTTATTCATTTATGTAAAAGTCTCTCTATTAGTATAACAGAATCTCTTATTGGTGTACATTGTATGGTTACATTTTCATTTCACCTATGTACAAACTACTGTCTTTGGCTACTACAAACTTTATTATAAAAATACAATGTAGGGATATTATTTTGACTCAATAAAACTTTAGACTTTCCTACTTTATCTCTTATTCCATTGGATATGCTTTGGGACTCTGCTTAATCAACTTCAACGCAAACTTGGACACGCTATATGACTTCTTCTGTAGGCATAACAACCTAGCGAGTCGTTTCTTTGGCGTAGCCTTGGCATCATCTCTCGGTGCATACTCTTTTATAGACCTGAAAACAGATTCAACTTTTGCAAGTTTGTAAGAACTTAGTGAGCTAAACCTTAGCATACCTTTTTCATTCATTCTATGTTGCATATGTTATTTTGCACATACTTTAGGTATTTCTTGACCTTCCTTCCTTCTTTGGTGAGTACGATACTAAGGCTACCACTTTCTTTTCTTCAAAATCATTTTCCCCTCTCTTGAGCGTACTATACTTAACATCTTTTTACTTTCTATATCCTTTTTTAAATCTTTCATTATTATCAGACTTAATATTTTTTTCCATACTTACTAGTTTTATCATTTCCTTCGGGCGAGGTAGACTACGCCCAATACTTAACTTAGAATTCACCCATGTCTTCCTTACTTCAAGTCACTTCTCTATACATACTTTTAAGACATAACTTTGCCTCGTCATGTATAAGGTTTGCCATTCACTCAGTTTTCACCCAAAGGCATTGTCTTCAGATGCTTATCACGAGAGCCATTCTTCATATTTCACCACGAAGGCATTCCTTTCCAAAGATAGCCACAAAGGCTTTCCTTTTAGAGTCTTGCCACAAAGGCATCCTTTTAATAGAGTTTGGCATGAGGCATTCATTTAATAGAGATAGCCACAAAGACATTTTTTTAACTGAGGTAGCCATAAAGGCATCCTTTTAACAGAGATAGCTACAAAGACTTCCTTTTAACAGAAATAGCCACAAAGGCATCCTTTTAACAGAGATAGCCACAAAGACTTCCTTTTAACAGAAATAGCCACAAATGATTCATTTAACAGAGATCACCACAAAGGATTCTTTTAACAAAGATCACCACAACGGTTTCCTTTAAAGAGATTACCACGAAGGCTTCCTTTAACAAAGATCGCCATAAAGGTTTCCTTTAATAGGGATCACCACAAAAGCTTCCTTTAACAGAGATAGCCACAAAGGCATCCTTTTAGAGATAGCCACAAAGGCATCCTTTCAGAGATAGCCACAAAGGCTTCTTTATAAAAACTACCACAAAGACACTTTTTTAGGTTGATCCACCAAAGCGTCTCCTTATAGATTACCCTAAAGGTATTCCTTATCAAACATTTTCCATAAAGGCATTTCTTTAATAGAAATAGCCAAAAAGGATCACTTTTACGAAAATTAGTGTTTTTGAAGATAATGATTCATCTAAGCTTACAGTCATGAGGTTTGCCCCTCATTGCCTAGTATTCACCCAATCACTCATTACATATTCCATACGATGCCATAGCCCAGCCATGGTCTTATACTATATGGTCTTCAAAGTGCCATGAATTTTGATTCAGAGGTTTGTGTTTTTAGTCCCGGTGGACCCCTTTAGATGACTCCGGAGATAAACACAGACAACTTCATGCAGACTCATTCACATTTGACTTACTTATGATAGGCACTTTCACAATAGATTTTTTTCATATCCTCAAAACACACATAGACACATTTTACTCATTTAGACACATTAACCATTAGCCATAGAGATCAATCCATATTCTATACGAATCACTCATGCAAGTTCAGTAGACATAAATTTTTCACAGAATCATCGCATCATGCATTTTTAGCTTATTTCCACAAACATGAATAATAGATTTGCAAGAGTCGGCTTAGGGACTCACTTGATAACCTAGAAGCTTGTCAAACTTCGGATCTAATCCTTCCTTGTGACAACAGTGGCTTAAGTTCCAGATCTTTCATTCAACCATATACTATGGCTTGTTGGGAGGTAGCTTACTAGTAAAAAACCAGAGTTCTAGACTTGTCTTTTTGAGAGGCATCCCAGAGCCTAGATCCATATCTTCAACTCAGCTTAAAGGATGAGTGGAGTTCTTTTTGTTTCTCCTTTTTTTATAAGCAAAGATCACTTCTTGAAGAAGTAAGAGAAAGGTCCCCCATTTCTTACCCAGGTTACCTTGATATTTTACCTTTGTCCCAATGGATATTTGACACACGTCCAAGACCTTACAATCCACCAGATAAATGCATGACAACTGTAAAGAGACGTGTACGAGAATACACATATTTAGGTAACATACCCTTAGGCCTTAATCCATCATTTGTCCTTAGTCATTACATTAGAATGTAATTGGTATCTTAACTTATAACACTTGGTGCATGATGCCTTTTTAGCGAGGACCTTATTATCCAAGTTTCTTTAATACCATAGTAGCTTTTTTTTCCTGATGATTTATTCGTTTCTAAGGCAGTTTCTTACCATAGTCCACTATTGGTTATGCGTCCACTTAACACTCGAAGAGCATTAGTGGGGTAGGCAACACTTCACCATTTGAAAAAACACTTAGTTTACTTATTAAGTTCAGAGGTCACCCAAATACTAGGCATTACCTTAATTTTAAGGAAATCTTGTTCAAACATCGTGGTGTCAGACTTAGCTTAGAGGAGTACCTCACCTTTCTTTTAACCCTATTTTCTTAAGAATAGGAAGAGAGATGATATTTTCCTCTTAACCTATCTTAAACACTCAACCCAAGTCTTTATTGAAACTTGTTAAACGTCACATCAGTCATTGGGTGGTCTTATTAAATTCTACAATTTTTCAAAAAACTAATCGAGTACCTACCTATGATTCTTAACTATCTAGATTCTCGTTTGATTAGTTCTTGACTATTGTTACTTTCATCTTGACTAGCTCAAAGCCAACCTTATAGGATACTCTACATGGCTGACATAAACTCGCATCATAAAGATTGTTTTCTTTATCCATAATGGAGTCCACCTAGTCCATGTGCCATAAAAGCTTTTGGGTGAATCCTTCCTTACCAAAGCATATTTTTTAATCACTATGTGCCAACCTAGTGTTTGCCAATATCAAGGCGTCACACGCATGCTCAAAGGGTTCTTATACTTAGTTTTAGTTCTAACACTATACATATTTAAAACTTATTTGATCCATCTTATTTCCCTAAACAGTATCCAGACACTATTCCACAACATAAAAATGAATACTTGTGGAATGATAACTCATGGTAGGAGGGGCAAAAATAGGTAGCCTCTGATGGCTCCAGCTGAGTTGTTTGCGTCTCAAGAGCTCGTACAGAATAATTAACATAATGAGATCATTAGTGAACCCACTACTGAGGGTGGAAATATAGATAATTAGCGTTATGATAATGAACATGATGGGAATGATCAGGTGACATAGGCTTTTTGAGGGCTTGATAGAGGGTCATTGTGCCCTAGTTTAGTGGTGGTAGTTGTGGGTTCATTGCTAAGAGGCTCTGTTCAAATAGGGCAGAGTTATTCAGGGGTATTGTTGAAAATAGCCTTATAGTGGCCAAATATTTGATGAAGACCACTAAACACATATTAGATGATGTGTACTTCACCCCCAAATAAAAAATTAAAGGTAGTGTATCCTTGTTAAGGGATGAGGTATATAGGTGGTGGAAATCTGTGGTTAGGGGTACGCTTCTAGGGCGCATTGATTGGACCTATTTTCAGAATGCCTGTCAAATTAAGTTTGTAGGTCCTGGCTATGTTGAGGCTCAATGATTAGATTTTATAGAGCTAAAACTGGGCGACATGTTAGTTTCAAAATATAAGGCAGAATTTTTAAGGTTGAGTCACTATGCACCTAGTATGGTGTCGTCTGAACAAGATAAGAGCTTCCATTTCAATGAGGGTCTAAGGTATGACATTAAGGTTCTGGTAACTCCATATCAGGGATGGGCATTTGAGGCTCTAGTTGAAAAGACCAAGATTATCGAGGAGATTAGGCACGTAGAGCTGAGAAAAAAGGTAAAAAGAAAGATCAAACTAAGAGAGAGGTTAGCTTTGCTGGCCAAAATCTGAGTCTTATTAAGTGGGCCAAAGGGGCTAGGCCACCGCAGAATAGGAAAGAAATTGACCCTAGAGATGGGCAGATTTAGTTATGTCAGCATTAAGAGAGGCGTCATCCGAGAAAATGTTAGAGAAGAATAGGTACATGTTTGATTTGTGGCTAGATGAAGCATAGAATTAAAGGTTGTCCATGTCAGAATGATCAAATGCAAGCTCTGGTTCGAAATTAGGGCTCGGTTAAGGGTAAAAATTAGAGGGGTAATCAGGTTGTACAAAGGGGTCGTAATCAAAACTGAAATAGGAATGGTAATCAAGGACAGAGAACACCAATTCAGGGTGAGGATCGGGCCAAAGCTAGACAATATGTTTTGGTATATGCGGCTAGACACCAGGAAGATTGAAACACCCCAAACTCGGCCCACAAGCCTTGATCGGATCTGGCATGCTCCTTGAGTAAAACGTAGTTAAGTCTCGAAATGACATTTTGGAAATCTTGGTGGTTTTGAAGAAAATAGCTTCGGATTGTTCTCAAGTTAAAAACCATCTTGTAATTTAAATTTGTGCTAAAACGATATTTTCATATTTCAAAAGTTACAAGTTAAAAGAGACGCCGAATTTTTGAGTTTATTATTATTAACTTGGACACCGTAGGTGTTCGGGTTTCAAAATAATTGATGTTGTTTTACGAAAATTGTTTAGTCGTTCTGTTCGATATTGTTCGCTTCATAATAAAAATTTAAAACGCATAAATAAAAAAATTAAGTGATAATGGCCTTATTACATCAAAACATAACCCAAAATAAATCAAAATAAACTTAATAAGAAAAACCGAAAAACTGAGCTGTGCATGGCCACCACTAAGTTCCTGTCGACCTGGTCCATTTACTGAGTGCCATCTGCAAAATGTTAGCCCACGAGGGGTGAGTCAACAGACTCAGTGTGTAACTACCAACACAGACTCCCAAAGCAATCAAGGCATGTTAAATCACATAAAACAATTGTAAACAATGATGCAACCCAAACCACCTAAATCCAACCTCTACACATCGCCCGTACCTATCGATCACACCGTGGGGATTACTACCCTCCATCCGCTACACACCATCAAAGGCAGTCACTGCAGTCAACTGCACATCGCCCTTATAATTGTGGCATAGCCACCAGATAATGTGACAGAGTCACCAGATTCATAATATGTGACATAAGTCACCAGATAATGTGGTAGAAACCACCAAATCACTTCCCCTTTAACATAATCACCCATATGCCCGTGCAACATTCAAAACATACAAATATCATGCAATTTACCTTACCCCAAAATCATAACAGAATTTCACATATTTTCACATCAATGTTATTAAACATTATTAACGAGTATTAAGGGGTAACGTACCTGAATTCATTGTACCATTAAATGGTACCCTTAGCCATGTTTATTCGTCACTTCATTAACACATGCTTAACATTATTATTAATCTATTGGGAATTTTAGTGTAGGGTTACACACCTGACTATTCGTAGATCTAATCGAAATCCCGAAAATCCTGATCTAACGTACTAGATCTCCTTTCTTACATTCGGCCAACACTAAGAACATTAGCAAAGAGGCCATTCGGCTAACAGCAAATCCCGAAGGGTTAACGCAACCAAAATCCTTACCTTGCTACCGATTTGGTTACCAACCAAATTCTGAAACTTCGTGATGATCCCCCCTTGCAATAGGCTAAGCACTAGTACACTCAAACGGTTAGTTTTCGGCTTTTGAACGAATAAGGAACAGATCTGAAACACTAGAGCCCTTACCTAGATTACTTAGCTAAATCCCGAAGATCTGTCGAAAACTCCCTAAGACACCATAGTTAGAATCGGCAACCTTCAATAGGTAGTATGGCCTTTGGCCGAATAGTATGTCTTACTTACCTTAGAATTCTGAAATCCCGAAAAATCTCCCTTAAACCGTCGGCTACAAGTGGATCCCAAATTCTCCCTTCATGGTTTCGGCCAAAGAAAATGAGAGGAATTAGATTCCTAGATTTTGGCAATCAAAAGAAAAAGGAAAAGAAAGAAATTGAATGACAGGATCCCTTATCACAATGTTGAAACTGATTGCACCTTTGTTTGGGAAACACAGAGATTCGGCTTTGGTTTAAAGAGAAAAGATTAAGGGAGTTTTGGCAAGTAAAAGAAGATTTCGGCTTTTGATGATAGAAGAGATTGTGTGAAAAAAAAAGAAAAAGAATGATGTTGAAACTCAGTTTATGGTTCGGCTAAGGTGAGAAAGAGGAAGAAAGAATGGTGAGTAGAAAAGAAAAAGAAAGTGATGGTGAGGCTTAACAAAAATTCGGCTTAGGGGATTTTGGCTACTAGGTGACCGAATTTGTCATCCTAGAAGTCCCTTGGCCTGCCAACTCTCCTTCTCTCCACTCAATCCCCTCTTTTCCTCCTTCCTAGCCGAATCTCTAAGCTATTTGACCCAATCTACACTTCATTTATGAAGTGTCCTTGTGCCGTCCAACACTGCCTCTCCTTGCTGCAAAATAAAACTCCAAAATGTTTCCCTTGCTGCTCGATCCTAGGCCCCCTTCTCACTCCCTGTGGCGTCACCTTACAAGGCCCTAAGTGGCGCCTCCTTGCCACCTTACCAGCTTAATTCTTGTGTCCTAAGCCATATAATAAACTCTTTAAGGCCTGGCTCCCTTAGTTCCCCTTTTTTAGGCTTAAACATCCAATAACTTCTAAGGCTCCTACCTACATCCCAAGGTTCCTGAAGCCCCCAAATCACATTCAAATCACACACAAGCACGTAATCACATACGTTCAAATAAAAATGCATAGCCTTTAAATCCCGAATATTACAGTTCTACCCCTTTAAAATAATTTTGACCTCGAAATTACCTGGCTAAAATAAATGACGGTATTGCTGCCATATTGTTTCCTCCGGTTCCCACAAAGCTTCCTCCGATCCATGGTTACGCCACAGCACTTTGACTAGAGGGACTGATTTCCTCCAAAGCACCTTCACATCCCGTTCCAAAATCTGAATCGGCTCCTCCTCATAAGACAGATCTGGTCTCAACTCCACCTCCTCAACCGGTATCACATGAGATGGATCTGATCGGTAACGATGTAGCATCGAAACGTGAAACACATCGTGTATTTGCTTCAACTCCGAAGGCAACTCTAACTGATATGCTACTGGTCCAACCCGCTTCAAAATCTGATAAGGTCCTATAGACCTAGGACTTAACTTTCCCTTGCGACCAAATCTCATCGCCTTCTTTCACGGCGAAACTTTGAGAAACACCTGATCCCCCACAGAAAACTCTATCTCCTTTCGCTTAAGATCCGCATATGATTTTTGCCTGTCAGATGCCTCCTTCAACCGTGTCCTAATTACTTTAACCTTTTCTTCGGATTCTGCCACAATCTCTGGACCCAAAACCTGACGTTCCCCTAGTTCTGTCCAACATGTAGGAGTGTGACACTTCCGTCCATACAGCGCTTCATACGGTGCCATCTGAATACTTGCTTGATAGCTGTTATTGTATGCAAATTCCGCTAAAGGCAGGAACTCCTCCCAACTCCCTCTGAAGTCTATCACGCAACCTCTCAACATATTCTCCAACACTTGAATTACCCGCTCAGATTGGCCGTCTAACTGTGGATGGAATGCCATACTGAAGTCCAATCTTGTGCCCAAAGCTTGATGTAATGCTTTCCAAAACCGAGATGTAAACCTCGGATCCCTATCCGAGATAATCGACACCGGCACTCCGTGCAGCCTCACAATTTCTGCTACATACAACTTTACCAATTTCTATAGAGAATAGTCAACCCGCACTGGTATGAAATGTGCAGACTTCGTCAACTGATCTACTATCACCCATACCGAGTCCTTCTTGGTAGGCATAAGGGGAAGCCCACTAACGAAGTCCATGGTAATTCTCTCCCACTTCTATTGCGGAATCTTTATCGGCTGAAGCAATCCTGACGGTACTTGGTGTTTAGCCTTGACTTGCTGACATGTTAAGCATTTCCTACAAATTCTATAACTTCCGCTTAAGACCAAAGCCACCAAAACCGATCCCGTAGATCCCTATATAACTTACTTCCTCCGGATGCATAGCATAAGGGCTACTATGCGATTCTCAAGAATTTTCGCCTTAACCCTCATCCTTGACATCGGACCTTGCCCCAAAACATAGTACTCCATCACCGCTTACACCATAGTCTTCCAACTCCCATTCTCAGTACTTGTAGCGACTTAGCACTTAGTTCACCATCTACCAATTGTTTCTCTTTTACCTGACCTAACCACGTTGGCTTCACTTGCAATCCGCTAGCAAACTTCCATCATCATAAAGGCTCAAATGTACAAACATCGCCCTTAACTCTGACACTACTTTTCAACATAGGGCATCCGCCACAACATTTGCCTTGCCCGGATGATACTCTATTGAGCAATCGTAATCTTTCAACAACTCCACCCACCTTCGCTATCTCAGATTCAGCTCCTTCTGGGTCAACAAATACTTTAGACTCTTGTGGTCCGTGTAGATCACCGACCTTTCTCCATACAAATAGTGCCTCCACACTTTAAGAGCGAATACAATCGCCGCCAATTCCAGATCATGCATCGGATAGTTAACCTCATGTGGCCTCAACTGCCGATACGCATAAGCGACCACTTTTCCGTCTTGCATAAGGACACATCCCAATCCTGTATGGGAAGCATCACAATACACCACAAAGTCTTTCCCTGCTTCTGGCTGAATCAAAACCGGAGCCTCTGTCAATACTTTCTTAAGCTTCTCAAAACTCTCCTGTTGCTTATTCGCCCATACGAAAGATACCTTCTTTCTTAGCAACTTCGTCAAAGGTGCTGCTATTGTCGAGAACCCTTCGACAATCTCCTGTAATAGCCTGCTAACCCCAAGAAACTACGGACCTCAGCCACAGACTTAGATGGTTTCCAATCTAATACTGCCTCAATCTTTCGAGGATCCACCTTTATTCCTTCGGCAGACACCACATGCCCTAAAAACGTAACTTCCTTCAGCCAAAATTCGTAGTTGCTGAACTTGGCATATAGCTTCTTTTCCCTTAACACTTGCAACACAACCCAAAAATACTCATCGTGCTCTTCCTCAGACTTGGAATACACTAGGATATCGTCTATAAACACAACGACGAACAGATCCAGGAAGGGTTGGAAAACCTGATTCATCATATCCATGAACGCGGCTGAGGCATTTGTCAATCCGAATGGCATTATCAAGAACTCATAATGCCCATATCTAGTTTGAAAAGCTGTCTTATGGATATCTGCCTCCTTCACCTTAAGCTGATGACTATCTTCAAAAATACTGTGGACCCCTTAAGCTGATCGAACAAGTCATCTATTCTTGGCAATGGATACTTGTTATTAATGGTCAGCTTATTCAACTGCCGGTAATCTATGCACATACGCATAGTCCCGTCCTTCTTCTTCACGAATAGGACCGGTGCTCCCCATGGAGACACACTAGGTCGAATAAACCCATGATCGAGTAACTCTTGGATCTGGGCTTTAAGCTCTACTAAGTCCTTTGGTGCCATTCGGTACGGAGTAATTGACACAAGAGTGCATCTAGTAAATTAATTCAACTCCACTTCTGCGTCCTGGGTAACCTGCATGACTCCTCAAAAGACATCCACAAATTCCTCATCTTGTTCTAACTCCTCCTACAATTGCTTCCTTAGCCTCTAAGGCATCGATCAACATCAAAAAGCTACACACCCTTTTCTCACCATCTTCTGCGCTTTAAGGCGATACTACATTGACAAGCAATTCGTCTCTCACCCATTGCCACAACCTCTTTGTCGTCGGAAGTTCTTAACGACATGCGCTTAGCAAAGACAATCCACATTCGCATGGTACTTCACTAACTACCCATGCCTAAGATTAGATCAAATTCCTCAAATGGCAACTCCATTAAGCCACCGAAATCTGCGCCCGAACTTCTAAAGGTAATCGCCTAAAGAGTTTATCTAACACTCTTGATTGCCCTAAAGGACTAAGTATACCATCTTCCTAGGTACAGTCTTAGAGTTCACATGCGAGTTCCAGATACCTTACTAATAATGTATGAATGAGTTGACCCAATATCTATCAACGCAATAAAGGGTAATCCAGAGATAAGGAACATACCCGTTATGACATCACTTGCGCCACCATCCTCCCTCCGATTTAATCGCATACACTAGACCCATTGTCTCGCCTCCGTGTTACCAACACCTCTGCCCGGTGTTCCCCGACCTCTTCAGGACCATTACCTCTGCCAGTCAGACCACGACCCCGCGGTGGCTGCTGTCCACCCCTTCTTGCCTGATTAAGACCCTGACTCGTGGGTCGACTCCCGTCAATTTTCATAGGGCAGTCCCTAATCATGTGATCCTTGGACCCACACTTAAAACATCCTCCCGTCTTCTTTCAACACTCTCCTAGGTGCATCTTTCCACACTGAGCACAAGTACGATACTGTCCTTCCGTAACAACCTGCTGACCTCGCGACCCATCAACTCTAGGTCTCTTTTGAACATTCCCAGATGACCCTGATGATCCAAAACCTCTCTTTTACCTATTCTTGTCCGCATTTTGTCTTACAGATTCCTTAACTCCTTCAGCAACCTTAGCCTTCTCTACCAACACAGCAAACTCCCACTCCTGCTGTGGAGCAATCAACAATCTCAGGTCATCCCTCAGTCCATCCTCAAATCGGACACATCGTTCATGCTCCGTAGCCACAATACCTCGAGCATATCTACTTAACCTTAAGAATTTCACCTCGTACTCCGCTACAGACTTATTCCCCTAAACCAGCCTCAAAAATGCCTTCCTCTGTGCATCGATATAGCTAGTCCCAATATACTTCTTCTGATACGCCACCTTAATATACTCCCAAGTGAGATCATATGCTGCAGCACCATCCTAAACCGTGAGCCACCACAGGTATGACTCATCGCGGAGAAGCGACATTACCCCTTTCAGTTTCTCCTCAGCAGTCAAGTCCAAATCGTCTATAATTCACTCCGTCGCCTCCAACCAATACTCAGCCGTATTGGGAACCACACCAGATATACCTCGGAATACCTCAGCTCCATTGGCTCAGAGTCGCTCAGGTACAGACTTTCGAGCTCCCAAACCCCCACCTGCTCCAGCCACCCTCTCAAGAACTCGCAGCATCACTGCGATCATCGCATCATCCCCGTCGACCACGATATTCAACACCGGTGGTGGTGGTGGCATTTCATTCTCGGACCCTTGACCAGACCTAACGGGTTTCGATACGGTCATTCGGCCTCTGCCATAGCCACGCACATTACGACCACGTCCTTTAGAACTCATTCTTCCGAGTTGTGTTTATCTGATTAAGAATTTTATGAATTATTATTTCTTTCCACTGATTTATCGCGAATAGTCTTATGATTAATAGTTCTAAAAGTAGTTCTTTCAATTCATACACACACTACAGCCTCAAGTTCATTCATTCAATCATCACTATTCATGAACTTGCGTTCATTACGTAAAAGTGTTGTGGTTGTCATCGTTGTTGTTTTCCCTACCCAAGGGTATTTTGTAATTTTATCCTCATGTGGGTATTTTCATAATTTTCCAAGTCGGGTATTTTGAAATTTCATAAAATAGAGGTTTCTGGGTATTTTTACAAAAATAGGAATATTTTGATAGGAAGATTCAAGGGTAATTTGGTAATTTTATAAACTGAGGGTATTTTTGTAATTTTACAAACCAGGGGTACTTCAGTAATTTTGTAAAATATGGTTCCAGGTGGTTTTATGAAATAAGGGTATTTTGGAAATTTTCAATTCAGAGGTACTTCGGCAACTTTCCATACCGTGGGTATTTTGGAAATTTTTCAAGTTAAGGGTAATTTGGTCAACTTGCAAATTAGGGGTATTTTGGTCATTTTTTGAATCAAGGGTACTTTGGTAATTTTGAAACCAAGGTTTAATTTTAAGGTTGTACAAAACAAGTTGACTGGTCCTTTTCGGGTTTTAATTATTGAATTTAGCCTGTGATTAAGTCCTCTTGGTTAGGGTGAACCGTCACTACACACCAGGTAGGATTCGAGCGGAGAGGAGGTGAGTCACTAGGACTGCTTAAATACCATGCTCCCTTGAATCCAATCCTAGACATGCACACAACAGTTGCCACACCCTTAACTCAGCGACTCACTCACAGGTTTGTTTGGTTAGACTTTAAATTTTATGCAATTCTATGTTGAGGTAAGCTAATCCTAGGGTTCATTAGCTCCTAGTCTACTAGTCTACGTCCCCATAATACCCACATACAAATCACATAATGGTTAGGGGTACTTACCTGGTGGACTTCGGGCCGGAGACTCAGGTGCCATGCCAGAGAACCTGATCATTCTTTAGTAAAACCTAACTTCAAAATAAGAAAACGTTTTGGGCCCAAAAAGCCCTCAAGGCCAAGTTTTGAACCGGGCTCTGATACCAAATTGAAACACCCCAAACCCGGCCCATAAGCCCTGACCGGATCTGGCATGCTCTTTGAGTAAAACGTAGTTAAGTCTCGAAATGACATTTTAGAAATCTTGGTGGTTTTGAAGAAAATAGCTTCGTATTGTTCTCAAGTTAAAAACCGTCTTGTAATTTAAATTTGTGCTAAAACGATATTTTCATATTTCAAAAGTTACAAGTTAAAAGAGATGCCAAATTTTTGAGTTTATTATTATTCACTTGGACACCGTAGGTGTTCGGGTTTCAAAATAATTGATGTTTCTTTTGTAACATCCTAAATAATTGAGTATCATTATGTTGCTAAATGTTGGTTCGGGTTTACTTGGAGTTAGAGTAAAAATATTAGTTAAGTGTACTTTAGAGTAAAGAAATTAGGTAACCTTGAAACTTAAGTTAATTAAGTACTAAAAGATGGCATAAGATGAGTAAGTGGCAAAGTGGTGAAGGCACCATAAGTTGGACATGAGGGAAGGAGTTCGAATCACCTAGCATGCAATTAAGAATTTTTATTTTTTCTTTAGCTTAAGCATGTGTCGGCAAGGAGATAAGGTTAGGATGAGTTGGAATGTCTTTATTTTGGTAAGAAGACTAAAGATTTGGAAAGTTAAGGATAAGGGCTTGAAATGGGGGATTTTGTCTCTTCAACTTAAGGAAAATGGAGGAGGATAGGGCTTGAGATTAGGGAGATGTTTTGGAAACTTCCTAATAGCCTTTTGACCTTGTATTTTGACGGCATTGAGGCTAGGGGGGATGTCCGGTTTTGTGATTTCTTTGGTAGGCATTGGTATTGGTAAAACACTTTCATTTGGTCATTTTCTTAGCAAAACATCTTTTCCTCCACCCATATTCTCTTTAGCGAAATTTGCCAACACACTTGGGTAAACAATTCATTTTGAGCCATTCTTTTGTGACCATTTCGGTTTTGAAACTTTTTCTCTCAAATCTTTCTTTCTCATTGTGACCGAAAGCTCTAAGGCAAGCAAGTATTTTTCTTCTTTTCATTTTCTCATGTTCCTCTCCTATACCGAATGCATTTTCTTCTAAACTAAGTACCCTTTTCTTTTCTTTTTCTCTTTCTCTCTTGAAACCGAATTATATTACTTCTATTTCCTTATTCTTCATTTTCTTCTTCATTAAAATTTCTCCAATACTTTCATCCATGGCCGAATGTTAACTTGTTCTTGTGCCAAAAAAAATTTCTTTCATTTTCTTTGATCACAACCGATTTCCTTAATCATACATAATTCTTCTCACTCAATTTTCTTTCCAATCGTGAGCATTAGTGAGATTTTGGAGGGTAGAAACTCAAGGAGTTCTTGAGTATTTTTTTGGAACTTTGGAATCGATTTCAAGAAATAAGGTAAGGAGATTTTCTTTTAAGGATTCTTATTCATTATATTAGTATAGTTAGTTATTAATCAATTTCGTTTTAGGGACATAATCGCTCGATCGTTTCTCGAAGAACAAAGATAATCGTGGTAAGCCAAATCTCAAATCATATAAATCATTAGCCAAATTTTGATATTTATAGTCGGACTAATGATCTTATGTCTTTAAAGACATTCAAGATAGGACAGAAAAGGGCAGTCCACAATTTTTGAAAGAGGGGCGGTTCCGCTAATCCCCCTAAATATAAACGAAGGGCTATTTCGGGAATCCGGGATTTTCCACTGAGTTACGGACCTTCAACCGAGGAAAATCAATTGTTTGAGGTTATTTGTACTCCCGAGCCTTTGTTCGTTCGTGGATTCTCATCGGGCAACGAATCAACAATCGAGGAAAAACCAAAAATAGAAGTGGTTCAAAATCAAAAGGGTAAAGATTTAGATTGTTTACCAATAGTGTATTTTTGATTAATGAATGTGTTCTAATGGTTCGTATTACGTTTAGGTGTTGACGAGTGGGAAGGTTTAGTACTCACGATATCAAGGTGTGTAACTTCACACTTATCTCGGGTTAGATATCATACCGTAGTATTGAGCAAAATCGTAAAAACGACAAAATCGGTACAATACGAAATAATTGATATTTTTGGTGAAATTACATGAAAACGATTAAAATTGTGAAAAATTACGAAAACACCCACAATGAGTTAGTTGGTAAAATGTAAATTTTATGTCTCGTGAAAATGGGCCGAAAATGTGCTAGATCGTAAAATGGGCCAAAAAGTATGTTAGATAGCTAAATGGGCCGAAATCCCTGATAGATCGTTAAATGGGCCGAAATCTCTGTTAGATTGTTAAATGGGCCGAAATCTATACTAGATCGTTAAATGGGCCGAAAATTTTGCTAGATCGTTAAATGGGCCAAAGATGCTAAATTGTTATATGGGATAAATGATATTTTGTATTATGGGCCTTAATAAAAACCTGAAATATTGACTCATATGTAAATTGGGCCTTTTTACTAAAATCATCATATGTATATAGATTATTTTGCATACATGTTGCATGGGTTGGGATTAACGATGAAGAGAAGAAAGGTCTGTTGCCAAAATCTAGTTCGGTGGCTTTGCCACAAAATAATTAAACGGCTGATTACCTCTAGTTCGGTGGCTTTGCCACAAAATAATTAAATGGCTCATTGCCTCTAGTTTGGTGGCTCTGCCACAAATATTTTAATGGCTCAATGCCTTTAGTTCGGTGACTTTGTCACAATCTAGTTCGGTGGCTCTGCCACAAATATAAAAATGGATTTATGCCTACGATTGGTGTGTTGGCGGGGTGGGTTGACTTGATCCCCACAGGTGTGATGGTTGGTACGGGTGGTGTGTAGCGGATGGAAATTAGGTTTGGGTGGGAAATTTCATTTTTTTGCATGCATCTCATTATTTATATTGTTAAACTTGTTGATGGGCTCAAGCCCAAAATAATGACTTGATGATCTGGCCCAGTGGATAAAGTAAGTGAGTTATACACTGAGTTCTGAGTAACTCACTCCCTCAAATTTTTCATCTCAGGTAATGGAAATTGACGTGGACTTGGGCCGAGGATGACTTCGTGGAGGCCATACAACAAACATGGGTTTAATAAACTTTGAACTTTTAATAAGTACTTTCTTTAATTTGCTATTTTGGGTATGATGTAATAAGGCCTCTATTAATATTTTATGGATTTTATGTGTGGATGGATTTAAATTATGTTTTAGATATTTAATATGGGCTTATATTTATCTTATAATGTTTTCTTAAAATACTTTTGGTTTTTCAAACATATGAAATCCTTTATCTATTTTTATTTTTAAAATATTTTGAACTCTTATAAAAATTTCTTTAGGGTTTTGATAATTAAATATTAAATGATGAGATTTTCAACTAATGTTTTTCAAATACATCAAACTTAAAATTATTTCTCTTGGTTTTTATTAAACTCTATTTTCAAAAGCGTTTTGATATACCGATTCACCTAAATTATTGAGATAGTTCGATCTATGTAACAAACCAAATCTCATCTTAACGCCTAGGTCGGGTTTGGGGTGTTACATTTAATGGTATCAGAGCCAGTTTCAAAAACTCGGCTGTGGTTGGGTTCAACAAATAATTTCTGTATGAAATCATTTCAATTATGTTTTAAAGATCAGTATGGCACCACAAGCATCCGGCAACAAGTCAAGTAAGTATTCATTAATAAATGATTATTATGATGATGATGATGATATGATCATAGGAACACTCTAGAACTTCTAGTTTTAGATGTTGAAAATCGTAGAGATTGAGACTATAGGTTATGGTTGCAAAAAACAACTTTATCTCTGAAATCTCATAAAACATCGTTAATAAACACTGAAACAATTTTCTGATTCATAAAACTTGTAATCAGATTAAATCGAATTAGTCATCATGAGTACTAGAGGACGTGGTCGTGGACGCGGTAGACATGGCCGTGGTAGAGGACGAGGTGCTGCGTCTGAAGCACCAAATCATATGCCGAAAATGGATGCACCTACGTCACTTGTAAGTGAGACGGGATCACAGGATTATATGGAAGAAGATAATGCTTTGACACAAGCAATACTGCGAGTCCTAGAAAGGGTCGCTGGAACTAGAATTGGGCCAACAACTCGTGGGTCAATTTTGGAACGACTCAAGTCAAATAATGCGAAGTTTTAGAGGAGTTTTCGTAGCTCAATGTGGTTGAATATTGGCTCAAGTCGTGGAGCGAATTATGGATGATATGGAATGCAATCGTCGAGCAAAAACCGAAAGGAGTCAGTCCTTGTTAAGAAACGAGGCGATCAATGGTGGCTTATCGTTCGAGAAGGCACCGAGGTCGACCGATTACTTGGGAATTCTTTAAAGCTACCTTCCAAGGAAATATGTTGGAACAAGTTATGTGGACGCTCAAGGAAGGAATTTTGAATCTTATTCAAGTGAGTAAGACAAAGGCGGCAGATGAGCCTCGAAGTTTTACGCTTGAGTCGCTATGCTCGGACAATAGTGTCAACAGATCATGAACATTGTGTGCGATTCGAGGATGGGTGAATGATGAGTTGAGGGTTCGATTGCCCTGAACAAGTTAGAACTTTTGCCACGCTTGTGGAAAAGGCCAAGATAGCCAAGAGGCTAAGAACTCGTAACGCCGAATCGGAAAGATTAAGAAACAAGAGAGATATAAAGCAGTCGGGTTCTTCAAAAAGGTTTTTGAAGAGGCCTCAGAATGATGAACCAGCTCAAGGTAGAGCACCTGTAGCTAATAATCAAAGTTGAGATTGTGCTGAATGTGGGAAAAGGCATTCTGGAGAGTGCTGGAGGAAAACGGGCGCTTGTTACAAATGCGGTTCAATGGATCACCAGTATAGAAATTGCCCTCGACGTATGGATACGACTCAAGAAGTTCGTAATACTGATGCACAACCACCGTAAGTACTCAAGAGCCCACCGAGAGGTCGTGGACCGTGTCGTGGTGGTAATGGGCTGGACATGGTCAAGGTGCACCGGTCGAGGCAATGGTCCTAGAGGTAACACGGATGCAAGATGACCAGATCGGTCTATGCAGTTAGACGCCATGAGGATGGCAATACACCGATGTAATAACGGTACGTTTTTCATCTTCGATGTACCTATTACTGCTTTAATAGACATTGGTTCTACCCATTCGTGCGTTGCTAGTGCCATATCCGAAACTCGAATCTAGAATCTAAAATTACTTATAGTGAGATGATGATAATTAGTCCTTTAGGACACCGGTAATTGTAAATAAATTGTTTAGAGACGTGCCCTTAGAAATTCAAGAGGAGGTATTTTTGGCAAATTTGATGGAATTGCCTTTCGGCGAGTTCGATCTCATTCTGGGCATGGATTGGTTGGTTATGCATCGGGCGCATTTGGATTGTACTGAAAAGCGGATGTCAATAAGAACTTCAGATGATAAGGAAGTAATAATGATAGGCGAACGAAGGAATTACTTGGAAAATGTGGAATCTGTGTTGAAGGCAGAGAAGTTGGTGCGAAAGGGATATGGAGCATTCCTAGCCTTTATTTGTGCTTTGGATGCCAAAGAGTTATCCGTGAATGATGTGAGAACGGTAAAGGAATTTCCAGATGTATTTCCTGATGAACTTCCTAGTATACCCCCAGATCGGGAAGTAGAATTTGGCATTGAGCTTTTGCGGAACAGCTCCAAAGGTCCATTGCTCCTTATAGAATGGCACCAAGGAGTTGGCAGAGCTTAAAGCTCAAATTCAAGAATTGCTGGATCGGGGATTTATACGACCGAGTGTGTCTCCGTAGGGAGCACCAGTTTTGTTCGTGAAGAAGAAAGATGGATCGATGCGTATGTGCATTGATTACGCATAATTGAATAAATTAACGATCAAGAATAGGTATCCTTTATCGAGAATTGATGACCTATTTGATCAATTGAAAGGAGCTTCGCTTTTCCCAAAATTGATTTGAGATCGGGTTATCACCAAATTTAAGGTGAAAGAAGCGGATATTTATAAGACGGCATTCGTAACTTGTTATAGACATTATGAGTTTTGGTGATGCCGCTTGATTAACCAATGCACCAAATTGATTTATGGACATGATGAACCGAGTCTTTCAACCATATTTAGACCGGTTTGTGGTAGTGTTCATAGATGACATTTTGGTTTATTCAAGAAATGATGAGGAGCATGACGCGATTTGCGATAGTATTGCAACTACTTCGTGATAAGCAACTTTATGCCAAATTCAAGAAATGTGAATTTTGGCTAAAGGAAGTGACTTTCTTGGGTCATGTGGTATCACCAAGGAATAAAGGTGGATCCTCGGAAGATTGAAGTCAGATCGATCTAAAACCACCAAAGTCGGTAGTGAAATTCGAGTTTCTTAGGATTGGTCGGTTATTATAGACGCTTTGTTGAGGTGTTTTCGTTGATTGCTACACCCCTAACTAAACTATTGTGGAAGGGAGTTCTGTATATTTGGACTGAAAAACAACAAGAGAGTTTCGAGAAATTGAAGAAGATTCTGACGGAAGCACCAATTTTAATTCAGCCGGAGGCTGGAAAGGAATTTACTATTTATTGTAATGCGTCTCACACGGGTTTGGGTTGTGTGCTGATGCAAAATGGAAAGGTGGTGGCCTATGCTTCTCGTCAATTGAGACCGCACGAAGTAAACTACCCTACTCATGATTTGGAATTAGCCGCAGTGGTTTTTGCTTTAAAGATTTGGAGGCATTATCTCTACGGTGAGAAGTCTATCATCTACACGGATCACAAGAGTCTTAAGTACCTCCTTACCCAAAAGGAGTTGAATTTGAGACAAAGAAGATGGGTGGAATTATTAAAGGACTATGATTTCTCAATCGAATATCATCCTGGAAAGGCTAACGTGGTAGCTGACGCGTTAAGTCGTAAGGCGGTATATGATTTAAGAGCAATGTTTGCTCATTTGAGTTTGTGTGAGGATGGTAGTCTGTTAGCAGAACTTCAGGTGAAGCCTCTATGGTTAGAACAAATCAGGGAAAAACAGACATCAGATAAAAAGTTGGGACTTTTATTCCAGCAGGTTGAAAGGGGTGAAATAGAGGATTTGGGTATAAACACTAGTGGAGTGCTATGTTTTCGTGGAAGGATTTGTATGCCTAAAGACTCAGAATTGAGGCAAATGATTCTACGAGAGGCGCATAGTAGCCCTTATGCTATGAACCCCGGAGGAAATAAGATGTATCGAGATCTTCGTGAACAGTATTGGTGGCCAGGGTTGAAGCGTGAGATTTCTGAGTTTGTAGGAAAATGTTTGACTTGTCAGCAAGTGAAGGTGGAGCATCAATTGCCGTTTTGTTACAACCAAGTAAAGATTCCTCTTGGAAATAGGAGCGAATAACTATGGATTTTGTTAGTGGGTTACCTTTAACACCTACTAAGAAAAATTTCAGATGGGTAGTAGTTGATCGCTTGACTAAGACCGCTTCATTTTCTTCCATTCAGACGGATTATTCATTATAGAAATTGGCTAAGTCAGATGTATCTCAAATCGTGAGGTTGCATGGGGTACCAAAGGTTCATTATATCGACATGGATCCTAGATTTACATCACGATTTTGGAAAGCTCGCATGAAGCCTTGGGGACAAAGTTGAATTTCAAGACGGCTTTTCATCCTCACCGATGGTCACTCGGAAAAAGTAATTCAGATATTGGAAGACATGTTAAGGGAATGTGTGATCGACTTCAGAGGTAGTTGGGAGGATTTTCTACCATTGGCAGAATTCGCGTATAACAATAACTTTCAGTCTAGCATTCAGATGGCACCCTATTAGGCATTGTATGGTCGTAGGTGCCGTACTCCTACTTGTTGGACTGAATTGGGCAAACGACATATGTTGGGTCCTTAATTAATATCTGAAACCGAAGAAAAAGTAAAAGTTATTCGAGCACGGCTAAAGTAAGCTTCGGATAGACAGAAGTCATATGCTGACTTGAAGTGAAAGGATATCGAGTTTGCTGTGGGAGAGCAGGTCTTCCTGAAGGTCTCCCCTTGGAAGAAAATTTTCAGATTCAGAAAAAAGGGCAAGTTGAGCCCTAGGTTCATCGGGCCATATCGTGTGACGAAGCGTGTTGGTCAGTGGCTTATCAGATTGAATTACCTCCAGAGTTGGGTCAAATTCATAATGTTTTCCATGTTTCCATGCTGAGACGCTATAGATCGGATCCATCTCATATAGTACCGGTAGAGGAAGTGGAATTAAATTTAGACTTGTCTTTTGAAGAAGAACCAGTGGAAATTATAGACCGGGATGTTAAAGTGCTAAGAAAGAAGATTGTGCCGTTGGTCAAAGTTTTATGGCGTAATCACGAGCGAAGGAAGCTACGTGGGAGCCTGAGGATGTAATTCGGCAACAATATCCTCACCTCTTTTAATCAGGTAAATTTCGAGGATGAAATTTTCTTTAAGGGGGTAGAATTGTAACATCCTAAATAATTGAGTATCATTATGTTGCTAAATGTTGGTTCAGGTTTACTTGGAGTTAGAGTAAAAATATTAGTTAAGTGTACTTTAGAGTAAAGAAATTAGGTAACCTTGAAACTTAAGTTAATTAAGTACTAAAAGATGGCATAAGATGAGTAAGTGGCAAAGTGGTGAAGGCACCATAAGTTGGACATGAGGGAAGGAGTTTGAATCACCTAGCATGCAATTAAGAATTTTTATTTTTTCTTTAGCTTAAGCATGTGTCGGCAAGGAGATAAGGTTAGGATGAGTTGGAATGTCTTTATTTTGGTAAGAAGACTAAAGATTTGGAAAGTTAAGGATAAGGGCTTGAAATGGGGGATTTTGTCTCTTCAACTTAAGGAAAATGGAGGAGGATAGGGCTTGAGATTAGGGAGATGTTTTGGAAACTTCCTAATAGCCTTTTGACCTTGTATTTGGATGGCATTGAGGCTAGGGGGATGGCCGGTTTTGTGATTTCTTGGGTAGGCATTGGTATTGGTAAAACACTTTCATTTGGTCATTTTCTTAGCAAAACATCATTTCCCTCCACCCATATTCTCTTTAGCCGAAATTTGCCAACACACTTGGGTAAACAATTCATTTTTGAGCCATTCTTTTGTGACCATTTCGGTTTTGAAACTTTTTCTCTCAAATCTTTCTTTCTCATTGTGATCGAAAGCTCTAAGGCAAGCAAGTATTTTTCTTCTTTTCATTTTCTCATGTTCCTCTCCTATGCCGAATGCATTTTCTTCTAAACTAAGTACCCTTTTCTTTTCTTTTTCTCTTTCTCTCTTGAAACCGAATTATATTACTTCTATTTCCTTATTCTTCATTTTCTTCTTCATTAAAATTTCTCCAATACTTTCATCCGTGGCCGAATGTTAACTTGTTCTTGTGCCAAAAAAATTTCTTTCATTTTCTTTGATCACAACCGATTTCCTTAATCATACATAATTCTTCTCACTCAATTTTCTTTCCAATCGTGAGCATTAGTGAGATTTTGAGGTAGAAACTCAAGGAGTTCTTGAGTATTTTTTGGAACTTTGGAATCGATTTCAAGAAATAAGGTAAGGAGATTTTCTTTTAAGGATTCTTATTCATTATATTAGTATAGTTAGTTATTAATCGATTTCGTTTTAGGGACATAATCGCTCGATCGTTTCTCGAAGAACGAAGATAATCGTGGTAAGCCAAATCTCAAATCTTATAAATCGTTAGCCAAATTTTGATATTTATAGTCGGACTAATGATCTTATGTCTTTAGAGACATTCAAGATAGGACAGAAAAGGGCAGTCCACGGTTTTTGAAAGAGGGGCGATTTCGCTAATCCCCCTAAATATAAACGAAGGGCTGTTTCGGGAATCCAGGATTTTCCACCGGGTTACGGACCTTCAACCGAGGAAAATCAATTGTTTGAGGTTATTCGTAGTCCGAGCCTTTGTTCGTTCGTGGATTCTCATCGGGCAACGAATCAACAATCGAGGAAAAACCAAAAATAGAAGTGGTTCAAAATCAAAAGGGTAAAGATTTAGATTGTTTACCAATAGTGTATTTTTGATTAATGAATGTGTTCTAATGGTTCGTATTACGTTTAGGTGTTGACGAGCGGGAAGGTTTAGTACTCACGATATCAAGGTGTGTAACTTCACACTTATCTCGTGTTAGATATCATACCGTAGTATTGAGCAAAATCGTAAAAACGACAAAATCGGTACAATACGAAATAATTGGTATTTTTGGTGAAATTACATGAAAAAGGTTAAAATTGTGAAAAATTACGAAAACGCCCTCTATGAGTTAGTTAGTAAAATGTAAATTTTATGTCTCGTGAAAATGGACCGAAAATGTGCTAGATCGTAAAATGGGCCGAAAATGTGCTAGATCGTAAAATGGGCCAAAAAGTATGCTAGATAGCTAAATGGGTCGAAATCCCTGATAGATCGTTAAATGGGTCAAATCTACATTAGATTGTTAAATGGGCCGAAATCTATACTAGATCGTTAAATGGGCCAAAAATTTTGCTAGATCGTTAAATGGGCCAAAGATGCTAAATTGTTATATGGGATAAATGATATTTTGTATTATGGGCCTTAATAAAACCCAAATATTGACTCATATGTAATTGGGCCTTTTTACTAAAATCATCATATGTATATAGATTATTTTGCATACATGTTGCATGGGTTGGGATTAACGATGAAGAGAAGAAAGGCCTATTGCCAAAATCTAGTTCGGTGGCTTTGCCACAAAATAATTAAATGGTCGATTGCCTCTAGTTCTATGGCTTTGCCACAAAATAATTAAATGGCTCATTGCCTCTAGTTCGGTGGCTTTGCCACAAATATTTTAATGGCTCAATGCCTTTAGTTCTTGTGACTTTGTCACAATCTAGTTCGGTGGCTCGCCACAAATATAAAAATGGCTTTATGCTCACGATTGGTGTGTTGGCGGGTGGGTTGACTTGATCCCCACAGTGTGATGGTTGGAACGGGTGGTGTGTAGCGGATGGAAATTAGGTTTGGGTGGAAATTTCGTTTTTTGCATGCATCTCATTATTTATATTGTTAAACTTGTTGATGGGCTCAAGCCCAAAATAATGACTTGATGATCTCGCCCATGGATAAAGTAAGTGAGTTATACACGAGTTCGAGTAACTCACTCCCTCAAATTTTTCATCTCGTAATGGAAATTGACGTGGACTTGGGCCGAGGATGACTTCGTGGAGGCCATACAACAAACATGGGTTTAATAAACTTTGAACTTTTAATAAGTACTTTCTTTAATTTGCTATTTTGGGTATGATGTAATAAGGCCTCTATTAATATTTTATGGATTTTATGTGGGATGGATTTAAATTATGTTTTAGATATTTAATATGGGTTTATATTTATCTTATGATGTTTTCTTAAAATACATTGGGTTTTTCAAACATATGAAATCTTTTATCTATTTTTATTTTTAATATATTTTGAACTCTTATAAAAATTTCTTTAGGGTTTTGATAATTAAATATTAAATGATGAGATTTTCAACTAATGTTTTTCAAATACATCAAACTTAAAATTATTTCTCTTGGTTTTTATTAAACTCTATTTTCAAAAGGGTTTTGATATACCGATTCACCTAAATTATTGAGATAGTTCGATCTATGTAACAAACCAAATCTCGTCTTAACGCCTAGGCCGGGTTTGGGGTGTTACAATTTTACGAAAATTGTTTAATCGTTCTGTTCGATATTGTTCGCATCATAATAAAAATTTAAAACGCATAAATAAAACAGTTAAGTGATAATGGCCTTATTACATCAAAACATAACCCAAAATAAATCAAAATAAACTTAATAAGAAAAATCGAAAAACTGAGCCGTGCATGGCCACACTAAGTTCTTGCCGACCCGATCCATTTACTGAGTGCCATCTACAAAATGTTAGCCCACGAGGGGTGAGTCAACAGACTCAGTGTGTAACTACCAACACAGACTCCCAAAGCAATCAAGGCATGTTAAATCACATAAAACAATTGTAAACAATGATGCAACCCAAACCACCTAAATCCAACCTCTACACATCGCCCGTACCTACCGATCACACCGTAGGGATTACTAAATCGACCCTCCATCCACTACACACCATCGAAGGCAGTCGCTGCAGTCAACTGCACATCGCCCTTATAATTGTGGCATAGCCACCAGATAATGTGACAGAGTCACCAGATTCATAATATATGACATAAGTCACCAGATAATGTGTTAGAAACCACCAGATCACTTCCCCTTTAACATAATCACCCATATGCCCGTGCAACATTCAAAACATACAAATATCATGCAATTTACCTTACCCCTAAAATCATAACAGAATTCCACATATTTTCACATCAATGTTATTAAACAGTATTAACGAGTATTAAGGGGTAACGTACCTGAATTCATTGTACCATTAAATGGTACCCTTAGCCATGTTTATTCGTCACTTCATTAACACATGCTTAGCATTATTATTAATCTATTGGGAATTTTAGTGTAGGGTTACACACCTGACTATTCGTAGTCTAATCGAAATCCCGAAAATCCTGATCTAACGTACTAAATCTCCTTTCCTACATTCGGCCAACACTAAGAACATTAGCAAAGAGGCCATTCAGCTATACAACAAATCCCGAAGGGTTAACGCAACCAAAATCCTTACCTTGATGCCGATTTGGTTACCAACCAAATCCTGAAACTTTGTGATGATCCCCCCTTGCAATCGGCTAAGCACTAGTACACTGAAACGGTTAGTTTTTGGCTTTTGAACGAATAAGGAATAGATCTGAAACACTAGAACCCAACCCTTACCTAGATTTCTTAGCCAAACTCAAGATCTCATTAAACTCCCTAAGACACCATAGTTAGAATCAAGCAACCTTCAATAGGTAGTATGGCCTTTGGTGAATAGTATGTCTTACTTACCTTAGATATCTCGAAATCCGGAAGATCTCCCTTAAACCGTCGGCTACAAATGGATCCTGAATTCTCCCTTCATGGTTTCGGCCAAAGAAAATGAGAGGAATTAGATTCCTAGATTTCGGTAATCAAAAGAAAAAGGAAAAGAAAGAAATCGAATGACAGGATCCCTTACCACAATGTTAAAACCGATTGCACCTTTGTTTGGGAAACACAGAGATTCGGCTTTGGTTTAAAGAGAAAAGATTAAGAGAGTTTCGGCAAGAAAAAGAAGATTTTAGCTTTTGATGATAGAAGAGATTGTGTGAAAAAGAAGAAAAACAATGATGTTGAAACTCAGTTTATGGTTCGGCTAAGGTGAGAAAGATGAAGAAAGAATGGTGAGTAGAAAAGAAAAAGAAAGTGATGGTGAGGCTTAACAAAAATTTAGCTTAGGGGATTTTGGCTACTAGGTGACCGAATTTGTCATCCTAAAAGTCCCTTGGCCGCCAACTCTCCTTCTCTCCACTCAATCCCCTCTTTTCCTCCTTCCTAGCCAAATCTCTGAGCTATTTGACCCAATCTACACTTCATATATGAAGTGTCCTTGTGCCGTCCAACACTGCCTCTCCTTGCTGCAAAATAAAACTCCAAAATGTTTCCCTTGCTACTCGAACCTAGGCCCCCTTCTCACTCCCTGTGGCGTCACCTTACAAGGCCCTAAGTGGCGCCTACTTGCCACCTTACCAACTTAATTCTTATGTCCTAAGCCACACAATAAACTCTTTAAGGCCTAGCTCCCTTACTTCCCCTTTTTTAGGCTTAAACATCCAATAACTTCTAAGGCTCCTACCTACATCCCAAGGTTCCTGAAGCCCCCAAATCACATTCAAATCACACACAAGCATGTAATCACATACGTTCAAATAAAAATGCATAGCCTCTAAATCCCGGATATTACAAAGATAAAGATGTGACTGACATCGTTACAAGTACCTTTATTATTTATTCGATGCCTTATCTTGCATTAATTGATGTAGGATCTACCCACTCTTATATTACATGTGATATGGTTGTAAAATTGTGGATTGGAGTAGAGGAAATTGATAATATTGTTATTGTAGTTAGCCCTTTAAAATTATTTGTACTTGTAAATAAAATATATAGGAGATGTCCTTTTGAAGTTCAAGGAGAGATCTTTCTCGCTGACTTAATTGAATTGCTTTTAATGAATTTGACTTGATTTTGGGAATTGACTGGTTGGTTGAACACCAAGTTCATCTCGGATTATGCGTTAATGAG